>OZ022390.1:25400041-26600041 GCA_963989295.1 Ametastegia equiseti
GAGTACGTTGTAACTATGAGCTCGAGGAATACAACAGCTGGCCGGACACCTGTCCACGTTCAAGAATTCCGCTGCTGTGAATGACCTGCGTTTTAATGGATTTCAGGGGACCGATGGAGTCGCATTTTATTAGGGGCGAACACACCCTGACGGTGCCTATGTCACTTTTCCGGGAGAACCGGGAACGTCTTGTTACTCGTCTGCGGAATAATTCCGCAATTCCGCGCAAGGGTGCTTATGTCGTTTTGCAGGGTGGTGTGGAAATTCCCTTCAACGACACCGACATCTCATGGCCGTTTCGGCAGGCAAGCATTTTTTTAGTAGTATGATTTTTATACGATTGTAGAATTCTTCAAATTTTTCTTTTACTAGGTCTTCTGCACGAATTAAAAATAAATTTTTTCATCCGAAACGATCGTTCAGGTGATAGGTAACAATGCAAAATCAAGACAATTCTATCATCGATTTGAAATGCGCGCCGTTCGTGACGTCACTTTATAACACTTCCCACCTCGCTTTGGAAAGCTCATCCTAACCTATGAAACTTCATCATGATCTCCCCCCCATATCGCCATCTCGAATAGTATTTAGTGACGTCACAACCAATCGGAAGAGTTTCTTAACTCACGTGACTTTCCAGCGGCTCTTGCTCACCTCAAAAACGCGATTGGCAATTTCTCTCGATCCACACAATCGATCGTAGTGAAACTTTGAGGGAATAATGTGCTAGATCAGCAGAAATAAGTCGGGTGTTTCAAGTTTTCAAAATTTTAATAAATATTTAGATATTCTTCAGAATATAAATGACAAACTTTCAGGTTAGGTAAGATGAGATCAGGTAATAAATAATTTGGTTCTTCTAGAAAATCAGGTTTCTTGTTGCCGAGGAGGTAAGCTATATTTTTTCATCGATTTGAATGAATTATAACACTACGGCATTCTGCGGCAGACTAAATCGATAAAATATATTTTACAACGAAGAGACAATCGCGTGTAGATCTATCGGCTTACAGTATAGTAGCTAGTATACATATGTATATGTATATGTATATCTTTTAAAACGTATAGTCAATATTACAAACGTTAGTGTCCCGAAGGTCGGAAACTGTTGAAATTGCTTCAGGACATTGCCCACGCGATAGGGTATTGATAGTCAATTATCACCTTTTACGTAGGTATATGGAAAGTCATTAACACCATTATTGCTCATCGTTCGATAATGTATTCTTCGTTATTCTTGAATATACATACATATAATGCATATATGTATACATACATTCGTTACTTCTAGAACCAACCAACATTCGACTTGTAAATATAGATCTGCACGTGCTTTTCTACTTCATGTATGTATGTACCATTTAACCGCGAATATAGATTCCTACCTCTTCTAAGTAATAGAAAAAAAAACATAACAAACAAAAATAGAAAAATTCTCTCCATTCCATATTGATTGATTGATTGAGGGGAATCCATCGTTTGTGATTATATCGCCTATTGCTTTTCAGGAGTCATATTTCCAGTGGTGTTTTGGCGTCGAGGAACCGGACTGCTACGGTTGTCTCGATGTCACATCCGGCGAGTCAATTCTTTTCTTTCCACGATTGCCGGCCGAGTACGCTGTATGGCAAGGCCATCTCTACACTCCGGAGGACTTCCGGAAACGGTATGCGGTCGACAGGGTTTACTACACCGACCAAATCGCTGATGTACTCACCGAACGTGGCGCTTCCATAATTTTGACGTTGGTGAGACTGCCAGTCGGCTAACTTTACGCGTTTTCAATTATCATTGAAACAACAAAATTTTTCTCTATTATATTCTCTTCCGCCATATTTTAGGTTTACCTAATTTCATTCGCTATACTTTCTAGTAAATTGATTGTGGATATATTACAAAGAGAAAAGAAAGATAAAGAGAATGGTTCGAATACCTGCAGTATTACATATAATTAATTTTGTTTTGAATTGTATGAAATGATTATGCAAATTAGCCGGTTTATGATTTTAGAAAAATTCGTAACTCGAGAACGGTTCGAAATAGAAATAATATTCGCAACGAAATCCTCAAGACTTCGAGAATTCTGAACCGTAGTCTTATTTGTTGATCTATTTTTTTTCCGTAAATTTTTCCAAGAATTTAAAAACTTGACGAGTCGAGTTGTCAGGAGTTTATATAGACAATGTTAAAAGCGCGCGAGGCAGTAACTTGACTTGACGATTTTTTTCCTTCTTCTTATTCTTAGAAATCAAAATTGGCACGAATCTAAAAATAATAAATACCTAGACAGTTTTAGTATAAGACGAGTGCCAGCTGGCTAGAATATTTACGTAGTTAAGGATAAGGAAAAAATAAATAACAAATTGTTATAGGATAATGATTTTTTTCTTTCTTCAATTCTTTGCGTAACTTTGATACATAAACACGAGTTTGTATTTACAAACGCTTCTTCGAACCTTGGCAAAGTTCCTATATTTATCTGTCTATCGTAATTTGAAGAATTATTCAAATCCCTTCAGCCCTATGGTTACTGAAATTTTTTCTTTCTTTCTTTATTTTCTCAGCACGGAACGAACTCTGACAGTGGACTCGTAGCGCGTGAGGCTGTTTTCGACAAGATTGGCCAGTGAGTATATGAAAACAATAATAAAACGCATGAAATAATATCAGTTTTTATTTTACTCTCAAAAATTCACTCGTACATTTCGCTTTTTTTCCAGGTTCAAAGTCAACAACGCATTATTATATCCAGAAATATCCGAATGGTGGGTATATTTTATATTTTCCGTTTTTTTTTCCTCCGTTTTTGCCTCAGTTATTTTCAATCTTTTGCGTTGCCGGTTAATCCCCATCACAAATACTCCCTCCATTACCGACGCAGCATTTCTCGCTATGTATCGACCGAGTGAAATCCACCGATGCGAATCTAGTTGACAAGAATTCCTACAGATGTCGCGACGCGCATGTTTTTCAGCGAAATTTGAACAGACGAAGACGCATTTTGACTTTCGAGGTTATTTTTAAACAGCGGTCGAAATTTTCGAGCAAAAATTTATTTTCAGTTTCAATTTCATTTCTATTATTCGTTGGTTAATTCTTTGAATTGGCATGTACGCGGTGTCAGCGAGTATAATGTATTGAGATGCAACCGCAAAACATCATATAGTCAATAAGATAAATTAATATGAGCTCCAAGAACCTGGGCGAAGAAACTATTCCATTTGTCGCGTGTAAAAGTTGGAACGGAAATTTTCAATTTGAACAAATATTGACGATTTTTCAAGATAAACTGACGGAATGTTTGTCAGAATGCCGATACCGAAAAGACCAACTCGATTCGTTTCTTCGTTGACGTCAAACTTCCATTACTTTCGCTTGATGAGGTACGATTTCGAGAATTTTGTTCGGACTCACACAGACCGTTAACTACTTCCACTTTGAAAAAAGAACTTTCTGTTAATTCTGCACCTAAACGGCCTCTGGAAATGTATATTTCGATTGAAAAAAGTTGCTAAATAAATAAATTATTGCGAAAAATGCTCATTTCAAGTATAGAATCCAAAATGATTCGCGCAGAAACCCTTTTGATCATTGCCATTGGTCGTGACGTCATTATACATATTCTCAAGATGGTGTTATGAGAAAAATCGTAATGAGGTCACGTAGATTAGGTTAGGTTAGATTTGCTATTGCTTATTGTTAGTGTCAAACATGAAATACTATTGAATTTCCAATCGATAGTATTCTCATTATACATATAATACGTTGTGTCATGATTCGTTATTTTTTTTCTCAATCGTTATGCTATTCAAAAGAATAATCATTTGAAAGAAAAAAAAGAAAATTCTTGATGAGTCCAATTGTATAGAAGTCGAAACCAATCTTGTTTCCTTTAAAAATTGCAAGAATTTTGTGTCGAAAAAAATTCTAAATACTTTTTTTTTTTTTTTTTTCGGTAAAATCGATTCAGCCCCGGAGGTCGTGCAGATTTCTCCAACATTCGAAATGACCCCGATGTTATTTAATATGAGCCTTATGCCCATTTGGTGCTTAGCGTGCATCTTGTTATGTTTCTGACCATGAAGATCTCAAAATCTGCAAAATCTAGAAATTGTACCAAACAAAGCGTTCGTAACGGAGGTTTGAGGTTAATTTTCGGATCATGGATAGACTCTTCAGCACCAATGCTGAGGGTAATGTTGCACCGAGAAGACCCCGTGTTTTATCACGGAGTAGGATACTCGTGCAAGATGGCGCCTTGGTCCACGAGGTGCCATTGATCGTACGGAAAATAACCGATCCTTCGATTTTATGCAAATCTGCAACTAGTCCGGCAAAGATCGGCACAAAAATCGAGAAAAAGGTGGCAAGAGAACGACATAAGTCGACGAAGAAACATCGTCGCATAAACATCGAGACTGACGAGGGAACCGCGGTTCTCTTCGGATCAGATCTTGAGTTTCTGAAAGAAGCAGACGTCGACCAACTCCTGGAGGGTCTAGATTCTTGCTACACCCCAAGAGGGATATTCTCGCTTCTCGAGAGCATGATAGTCGAGGAGATAAACTCGATAGTCGCGTTACAAGCATTGAGAAAAATAATCGATGTAGAAAATGGGCCCGGGAGCAGAAACCGGAGATCGGCAACTGCCAGAAACCGGGACGTTGTCATGGGGCAAATCGTTGAAATGATCGCTGCCACACAAGACAACGAGTCTCTGTTAGAAGCTCTAGGTCTCTTGCTCAGGGACTCGATCAGCCCGACAGTGAACGGTTTTCGGGATCGTCTTAGCGACGAAGTAGCCTCTAGAGTCGCCGATGAGGAGCTGAACATTAGGCAGATCGCTAAAGCCGTAACGATCATGGCCAAGTTTGGAAGTCCCGAGTATCAGGAGGCGATCGATTCGCTTTGGATCGGTTTGTCCTCGAAGGAAAAAGACATCACAGTCGAAAATCTGGTACCCCTATTCAGGGTACTTCCGATGTTCAAGGAAAGCAGAAAGCTTGTTCAGGCCATCCTGGAGCGGAGCATGGCTAGACTTTTCGAAAAACTAACGGGACGTCATGTTGCCGAAATATTGAATATCCTGGCTAACGCGTCCATCGAATCTTCGGAGGCTCTTAGATCCGCTAATAAATGGGCTGCCTTTAGGGCTCGAAACGTTGCTCAGGAAGATCTAACGGATTTGGTTCGAACCTGGACCAGGACTCGTCACGCAGATCCTGCAGTAGAAAAAATCCTGGAGCTCCACGTGGGTTCGGGAAAAAATGGGGAGCGAGTGATTAAGGAGGTACTAGATGGTCAGAACGTCTCTCATTCTATATCATTCTTATCAGATATCAATCAAAGTGAGTGAGTGAGTGAGTGAGTGAACTTAGTTCTCTCATATCTCTGAAACATCCGCGTCGCGTCATGCTGAATAGCAAATTGAATATTATTACGAAATAGGGATTAACTCATCATCGCGATGTTTTTCAAACACTTCCAGGCTTCATTGAGATGTCTTTGATAAGATTTCGCGTGTGGTCTGATGAGAACCTGCTTAATTTTGTCTCTGTGAAGATTTATATCTGCATTTAAAATCTGTTATTTATCATTCGTGTATGTAGTTACTCGTCTAATTAGATGTGCAAGAGTGGAGAGCTAGTGAAAGATAGCAATAGCATCAATGAAAATCTTCTGTGCTAATAGGCCATTAATTATTCAAACTAACAGTACGTGGTCTGAAATGAGACATGAAATTATGTTTTACGTCAGTAGTATGTATACATGTTCCAATTTGTTATATCTGTTCAGATGTATTGTACAAGTCTAATTATAGAAGTCTTTTGGACTTTAGACATCTTGAAGCTGTCGAAACGCTTGACAAAACGTTCCATGTGGTCTGCAATTGAAATTAAATTTGCATATTGTAATCGAATGACTTCTACACTCAATATCGATTAATCATTGTTTCATCAGTTGATGCTCTTTCCACAATAAGTTGGCATACCTCCAAGTTGTAATGGGGGGGAAAAAAAATGAAACTATCACTTCTGAAATAATCGTTTTACCTACATGTGTGGATAAGGGGAGCATTAATTTGGTTAACAATTAGTATTTCTGAGAAAGAAACGATATCAGTGTTACGTATGACGAAACTCTTTTGAGCAATAACATACTTTGAAATATCACTGCCACTCTTTCCCAAGTTATGCGTCAAAGAGATTTACAATACGTTGTCTTTCTGCGGTCGCTCCTCGGCGTTTGTCTAATACCGAGATACGGAAAATAGCCTGAAAATACTCGTATCAAAAGGCGATATTGAGCCAAGATTAATCTAGAACTTGAATTTGATAAAAACTAGTTCACCTAGAATACAACACCCTGATCATGACCTACAAAGATATAGCTTAAACTACGACGTACTGCTTCAAGGACCCGTCGTTGATAGGAGGGATAATGAATTACTGTGGGGTAATGAGGATCCGAAATACCCGAATTCTGGCCGGGTGTGCGGAGTACTTGGCAAAAAATTCGAGGCGTCTTTCGCCGGGAACAATAGCGCCGATTTTCGTACCATTTGGAATGTTGAACTTCCGACCAACGGAACCAATAGCAACGCGGTTTTGGCGATCCTTGGAGGATACGCTCGCCGCTAAGTTTGTTCAATTGAAACCAGATGAGGCCTTGGATGTTCTTCTGGCTTTCATTTACCTTGAGAAACACCCCATCAGATTTGTCAGTAAAGTGTTCAGGTCGAATTTCCTCGATCGACTCCTTCACAGACGAAATCTTCAATCGCTGGACACTTCAAAGACAAAATTGAAGCTCTTCGATGCCGCGATGACTTTAGAATGCCCTCAGTACGCTGGCCCTATGCTCCCTAGGGATGAAAAGACGGAAAACTCTATCTGGCAGGATGCCAGACTGAAAAGAATCGTTAATCGGGTTTCCCACCATTTGGCCAAAGTCGCAGGCGGCGAAGATCGAGTCAGCAAAAGCTTGGTTCTGGGTCAGTTGCCCAGTAACGAGCTTTACATGATGGATGCAATGATTCATCACAGCCCCATCAAGTCCTTTCAAAGTCACACCTTCAATTTGGACAAATGTCGAAGGAATCTTAGCACCGCTGTTCTCGTTCATCTGCCCGAACACTTTTGCCGGAATTCACAGTATCTGATTGGACCACAGGAGATGAGGATCAGACATTTTCGGAAACTCGGACTCCGCGTTATGACACTTGACTATGAAACGCTCGTGAAACTCGCGGCGAATCCTGTCGCCATTGTCGAATACATCAAGCAGAGGCTCGCAGCCACTCAGGAAGCTCTCTAACGTGTAATAGTGAGTTTTTATCAGCTTGGAAGAAGTCATTTTATCAATTTTGCTAGTACGTGGCCAAAATTCGATATCATCAAGCTCAAGCTCGATGCACAAATGAATGATCGTAAAGTCATAAGCAGAACGCAGAACCCACTTGCAGCCAATCATGATATTGCGACAGATTGGTGAACAGTGCCAGTGCTGCCAAAGTCAATGACTTTGTTACTAGTGGTTAGAAGCTCGAGTACGGAATTCGGCCTTGATGATCGAATGTGGCCAGAAAAATTAGTCGAACGATTAATTAATTGAAAATATTGACTTCGAAGTACAATTTCGGTCTTTCATCTCGTGTCTGGGGGCTTCGAAAAGTGTCTTGTCATCATCGCCCTAGTTATTTCTGACATGTTAGAGTTGGTAGCAGAAAATATTGCGCATGCGCAATGACTTCTGAATTCTGCTTATGGCCTTATCTAGGGTTATATAGAATCTTATGTGCTGCGGTAATTGAATCTTTTTGAAGGAGAAATGAAATTCATTTTTAAATCTCCTCAATTCTTGATTTTTTGTAGAGAGAAAAAAAAAAATAGCCGCTGGCTAGGTGAAATTTAACGTTGATGGTAAATTTTGGTATAATATGTACAGTACACGAATATACTCTGTCGAAAAGTTCAGCATTTGTAATCATGAAAGTGGTTATTATAAGTACGAATGAGTAAAAGTGAGAAGAATACTCGTTGCTGAAATTTTTTCGGTAGCAAATGTCGGGATCTCTGAATTGATCTTTTTTTTTTTTCTCTTAATAACCTGACGAACGGGTTCTTTATTGACTTTTTCATTGACTGTTTTTTCAAGGATACCTGTGACGTCAACTAAATCTGTAATTTTAGATACATGCGGTATCTTACAGTTATAAACGACATGTAAACCAAGGCCGTCAAAATTCTTCGAATTACTATAGATATTTGCACATTGCAGTCGTAGTGGGGCAATAAAAGGTGCCTACCGCAAGAGTGTGGCAAAAGAAAAAGAAACAGAAATAACGAACTGGCGAACAATAAACTGCATAAATTCCCTCAATTAATTATTTCTTTTTTTTTCCTACCAACGAGTACAAACGATTCAGTTATTTCTTGATAAAAACAAGATCCAAAAGGAAAATGGAAATTCTGAGAGTGGATTTAACCCTTGGCCAGAATAACTTAGTGATCACATTGGGTGAAATTTACTCGGCCAAATTTCGAATGGTTTTTGTGTGAAAACTAACAGTCCGATCGAGATTGAAAAATACTGAAAATACTTTGAAGATTTTGAAACATGTGTGAAAAGTTGTTATGTCGAAATGCAAATCACAACATGTTGAAAAAAAAATCGTAAATAGGTATAAATGTCTAAAAATACACCTTTTCACTAAAAAAATCATAACTTTTTGAGTTTTCAATATTTTCGAGTCAAAATTCAACTAAAATACTCGTCAGATATGGTGCTTCTGAGAAAAAAATAGTGGCATAGTGCACGCTTGAAAATAGCTAAAAAAAATCATCACTAATGCGTTTGTTAAATATTTTTTACCCAAAATGAGGCCTGGGTGAAATTCACTCACAGTGGTCACGAAGGGTTAAGCAGTTTTCCTTTCCAATTCTTCAAATAATCATGTCAAGGTTGCTCCGCATAGCTAGGTACAATGATCGAAAGCTCTAAACATGTTTTCTAAACCAAAAAAAACTCGAAAACTACAAGCTTCTCATCCATACAATGAAATTTTGCAAGGGCAGTCGTGTGATAAAATCGCCAAGAGAGATCGAGGTCCTTCGATACGTGGTCAAGATCAGTTCTGACGCTCATCGTGCCGTAATGCGAGCCGTACGGCCAGGATTTGCCGAATTTCAGGCCGAAGCTATTTTCCAACATCATGCCTACGCTGTGGGAGGATGTCGCCATGTGTCTTACACCTGCATCTGCGGTTCTGGCCACAACGCTTCTGTCTTACACTACGGCCATGCTGGGGCACCGAACAACAGAGTCCTCAAGGACGGGGACATATGGTGAGCATATCTTAAAAAATTAGGAGAAACACTCCACGCGGTTCTACGGTTTTGTATATAAATTATCTGCTTCTTTACCGTGGCGATTATTTAGATTTTTTCTTTTTTCTTGTTTCTTTTTCTTTCTTTTCCTATCATATCTAACGTGATACACGCGGTATAGAAAAATATACACTTATAGCTTTTAGTCGGTCGTATATGCTAATCCGTTTCATTCTTCCTTACTTTTTTCTTGTGCAAAAGATAAGGTACATATATGTATATGAGGTGTGTTTTCAGCCGGTGTGAATGTGTTTGGCATGTATATATATATATTTGTTTCTTCTTTTTTTTTTTTTTTTTTGTACTGTTATATATTTTTTTGAAGTATGGATCGCGGAGTATTTGAATGTTTGAAATTCTTTCCTTGGAATTAGATATGTACACATATTCTGTCGGAATGATGCCATTGAATAATTCAATCTATTGTAAAAACGATCAAAAGACGTCCAGACGCGAAACGATCCTTGTTCGTCGTTCGCTTTGCTACATCTATAAATTATATATTGGTTAAAAAACAAGCGAGAAAATTACTTGCTAGTTTTGCGCTATGACTAGCGTGATTCGTATATTTGTTATATATATGTGTGTGTGTGTGCGTGTGTATATGGCCTTCGATAACAAGAGGTAAGATTGCAAAAAAAAAAAAAAAAAAATCACAAAAAAAAAATTAAAAACGTGTATCAATGTTTCAATTTTCTTCAAATTAATAGCTTCGATCGGCTTCGATCGTGATTTATGTACCCATTCGTGCATATATATTCAAGTGCAAGAACCTTGGCCGTTGTGCAATATAAGTAGCCTATATAAGTGCCATACGTTATACATATTTATACATATTTCTATTATATACTCGTCATAGATAATTGCTCGTGAATTTAATGCAAATAATTACGCAAAGCTCGTAGCGTAGCGTCGCGTCTCGTCTATCGATGATTCGCGGTCTTGTTTACGATGTCACGTGGAAATTATATATCTATATACAATTCTGCAAATCACCGCAATTCGTGATATATATGTATGTATGTACGTATATCCCGGTACTGAACATATCTGACCATGCGGTGATTTTGCCTTATTTTCACTATTTGTATATGTATAATATATACATATATGTAATGTATATACATCGTTTAACCAACATATGCGGTTTAGCTAATGTCGTCATTAGGAACTGATTGCCATATTACCGCAGGAATTGCGTTTTCAAACTTTGCGGTTATATGACGAAGAGCCAACAAAAATAATATAAATAAATTATTAAGTATATAAAGTAAATATCTAAAACGTTATGGGATCTTTGTCGTCACCTGCTGCAGTATACCGATTTACAATTATATGTACCTACATCTATATCTTAACCCGCAGAGTCTGAATGACATTATATTCGCAATAGCGCTTTACTCGAATATTATATTTATATATTTTATTTATTATCATTTTTTTTTAAAGAATTTCTCACGTATTCGCAATCCTAGATATACCATATAGTGCCATGTCTGGCTGTTTAAATGTCTGTCGTATAAGATAATTTTCTTTACTGTTTATAACCGGGCGTTAGATAGAATTTGTCGTATTTATACCGTTACATTAGTATGTTAATACTTTATCCATTCACTTTGCGGTGGTAGCAATGCGCTCTATTTGCATAATATATATAATTATAATATATACTCGAACACATATACTATACATATGCATGAATTTATTCATACATATCGCATTCTTGGTTGAATGAATATATAAAATGGCCAGTGTCACTCGTATATCTGGTTATTTTTTTTATTTTCATTTCGTTTTTTTCCTTCTCATCACCAAATTCAATCTTAAAAATAATTCGCATTTTTAGGTGTAGGAATAAATTACAGTGTAGTGATACATTAATGTGTGTGAATGCAAAGTATATAGCTGAAGAAGTTCCGAAAAGTCTGCTTACAGATATGATTATTATCGCACAACTTGCAGGAAGTATTGGGAAGGGGGAAAAAAAATAAAATAAATAAAAATAAATATGGGACCATTAATATGCTCACACGTGCTTAGGTAATATGAATTAATCAATATACGGAGTTGAAATGATCTAAGAAACGTTTGGAATATCAATACCTGTCGATCACCCACGATACTCGATACCAACCTGCACCGGTGCGGACTGAGAGTATCGTTGTACGTTATACATACCTATACCTATGATGTGTTCCGAAAATTAATACGAACTGAAACTAGTGCGTAGATGTTATTAGAAAGAAAAAAAAAAACAGAAAAAAAATGGGCACGAAATATACGTTTTTACATATTATTTAATGCTTCGGAAAAATGTAAGAGTTTGATCGTGTTTTTAGGGTGTTTCGAATGAAAATTCCTCTCGTATTATATATGTTTCTTGTTTGCATATTCATATACCTTCAGAAAGTATCTGTGAATTGTATCATCTTTGATAAACCAGTTCAGCCATTTTTTATCCTGTTTGCTGATTATCTTGCCGAAAACTTCGTAATTCGCTTGAAAAATATTCAGATATTCGTATATCCAAAGTATCAGCATTTCATCTCTCGATTCAAATGATTGCCATACATTGTCATTATAAGATCGCAAGCGCGGAAAATTTCAGCCCAGTTAATTGAATAAAGATCCATTTTTTATAAGTCCTGTATCCTTAAGATCAAAACATTTCATATGATTATATGTATAGGTATAATTATTGAGAAAAAAGTTAGGAGGCTGCAGTAGTCACTGGGATATGAATCGAAATCATTATACAAATTTCCGACAATTTCCCTCATCTGCGATTAATTTCTAGAGATTCCCGGTTCAGTTTCTAATTCGAGGAAATTAAAAAACAAAAAAAAAAATCAATTTCAGAACATCGAATGTTTTCCCAACACCTTATTGTTGTTAGTGCACTTTGAGATTGGTGGATATCACGAAAAATCGCAGATAGTCTCATGATCAGAGAGTCGTTCTCGAAGTCCGTGGGACTCGTTCAATCGTCTCAATTTGACTTCTTGCATTTTTTTTTTTTTGTTACTGCAAATCATAGAAAATCGATTGAAATCGTCGACAATTACTCGAGACCAAGATTTCGGCATACGTTTTCGGAGTATAATGATTTTTGTAACGATTTTCTTTTCATTTCGAACGATTTCTCATAGGAAAAAGCTAGAATAAATTTAAAAAATGTATTAAAAAAATGGGAAATCAGCAATCATATCTCTCTAAGGTACAGAATAAATTCCCAATCAAACAAAAAACAAAGATATACAATAATTGTTAGACGTGGCTTTTCGTGAATTTATATCCTCTTGTTATCGTATAGCGTGTTTTCCGTCACGTGTATATTTCTCTATTTTTGTAAATAAAAATACGGTTGTATTATTTGCGTGAAATTTACCTGAAGGAAGTGAGCTATGACGGAGTTTGCGGTTGCCTGTGCGCAATGTGATAAAGCGAGAATGTCGGTCGGTCGGATGTACGCGCGGGAATTGTGGTTACACGATAATTGGTTCCTCGTGGATAACAAACGATACGTTATAGGTATTATACGAATTACGATCACATCTCTGTACACCTACATGTATTACAGAGTCGCAAATGGTGGTAAAATAATTAAAAAATTCACCATTCCGAAAACAAATCGCGGATGTATACATATAGGTAAGCAAGTGCCGATACGGTGGAATTACGTGCCATAGTTTTTACCCCAAATTTCAATCTCCCGGAAAATAAATCCTTAGTTTTCATTGCAAGGGGCTAATCATTCGACAGGAATTTATTTTACGATGTTTTATTAATAATATGGAATGAAACCAATGGAATTGTCTGAAGGTACGCTGCAGAAAAGATTCAAAAGATTCAAAATTATTTCTAAATTCAGAAGTCGTATGGAAACAAATCAACGAAATTATCTAAAATTAGGTTGAAACATCCAAGTAATCCATTTCAACCGAAGTAATTCCTTCCCAAAGTATAATAGCCATGGTACAAGTTACTTTGTACCTAACCTAGCCAACATAAGAAACGTGAATCTCACTGGAATTCTATGCGTTTATTCAAAACAGTAAAATACTTAGCCACTTTTTGCCGTGGTAATGCATCAATCTCCTGAGTTTCATTCCGGTAGGTTGTATAGTTTGGATGAAACTATGAATCGCGTTTTCGAGGTGATGACAATTGGTAATCATGGAATTCCGAAGAAAGTCACGTGGCACCTTAAGGCGATATGGGAGTCTGTTCGAAATTCCAGTATTACCAATTGTTGTCACCTCGAAAACGCGAATCGTACTTTCTCGATGACTACCCAACCGATCTGAACGAACTCTCAACGAATAAATTCAGTTTTTTGGCAAAAAGTGGCTGAGTATGTCACTTCGTCAATCAAACTGACTGTATTCCAGTAAAACTCATGATTTTTATGTTACCTAGGTTAAGTTGGGAGTGTTCTCTACTATATCACCTTAATGATCTTTAGATCCGGATATCGTACACCTACGTTCTAGGGATTTTGTCAATTAATGGAGAAATGGCTTTTGAGAAAGAGTTTTGAATCTCAGCGATCCTTGCTGTAATCGCATTGAATATTCTCCGTTTGGTGTCTTCCTCAAACTTCATGCTCCTCAAATTTATCACAATTTAAAATTCGAAAACAGCAGAGCAGTATTATGATAGTTTGAACTCTGTTTGTACCATGGCTCGAAAAGCTGTGCGGCTATAAATCCCAGGAAAATTCGCTCTATAATTTTCTTTCACCGTAATCGGTGCATATTTCATAAAAAAATTCGTTTCCAATTTTTATAAGCAAAAACGTTCTAAAAATGTTTACTACTAAATGTGCGATAAAGAACAAACAAAAAAACTATCTTTGGAAGTGAAATTTCCTCCATCACACGTGAAAAATTCCATAAAATCAGCTACTATCCGGTCTTATTTGATCGACAGTTTGTTCGACATGGGAGGAAACTACTGCGGCTACGCGGCCGATATAACCTGCAGTTTTCCGGCCAATGGTAAATTTACCAAGGACCAAAAAATGGTCTACGATTCCGTCCTCGACGCCCGTACAGCCGTACTGAACGCAGCTAAGCCAGGAGTTTCATGGCCTGACATGCACCTCTTGGCAAACAAGGTCATGCTCTCGGGGCTGGTCAAAGGTGGACTTCTTCGGGGCGACATCGACCAGATGATCGAGGCCGGACTTGGCGAGGTCTTCCAACCTCATGGACTCGGACATCTCTTGGGTCTTGATGTCCACGACGTTGGAGGCTACCTTCCTGGTCATCCGGTCCGATCGACCGAACCAGGACTCCGGAAACTGAGAACCGCCAGGACTCTGGAAGCTGGAATGGTGCTGACCATAGAGCCGGGTTGCTACTTTATAAATTGCGTAAGTTGTCGTTTATTTTTGGATTTTCGTCGAAATTCGCCGATTTTACTCTCATTAATATACACGGGGCTGTCTCCGTCAAATCATCTGATTCCCAGAGCTTACCGATTTTTTTTCTCGAAGCATTTCGATGAATTTTAAAAAATTTTTTAGACCCACCGTTTCCGAGTTATTCATTTTTGCGATCTTTTGCGTTCTTACACCGAGAGCTTAACCGACTGCGCATGCGTCAAGTAATTTAATTTAATCGGTTCGCGAGTATCAGGGGCACCAACTTCATGAACGAAAACTCGCGCATGCGCAGTTGGTTGCTCAGACTGTTAAGTTTCTAGAAATGCTCTCGGTATGAAATTCTACATCAGGCGAAGGAGAAGATGAAAATATTTCTCCACTTTTTTGAAGATGAGGTATCGTTCCGCGTCATTCAATGAATTTTTGTGATTTAATTCAGATTTTACAAGACAGTCCAAACTCCCCATCAGATGACAAAAAAATTCATCGCTAAGAATCGGATGAGTTTAAAAAATCTGAAAAAATTTAGAAAAATGTTCAGAAGCTGGGGCGATCTCGTAGAAAATCACCGATAAGATCGGAAATTGTGATACCCATTTTTTGATGCGTTATTCCACACGTAATATGCCTTTCTAGGATTTCGAACAAGTCATTGTACGTAATTCGCAATGATTCAATCAAATTTCCGTTCACTTTTTCTGCATAGAAATTGGACGAGGCTTTGGCGGATGAGAAACAGGCTAAGTTTATCGTCGAGAAAGAACTTGAGCGTTTTAGAAACTGGGGTGGCGTCCGTATCGAGGACGACGTTCTCGTTACTGAGACCGGAGTTGAGAACTTGACCGACGTACCCAGGACGTAAGTTTCTTTCTGCGATTATAAGTCGATTACACATGAATAATTATCTTAATTATGAAATCGTTGTATCTAACATTGTACTTTCTCCTCTCTTCAATAGCACGGAGGAAATCGAGGCATGGATGGCAGTTGGGAGAAATTGCAAGTTACCCCAAGAGCGTAAGTTTCATGACGAGTAAATTATTCTAATTCTTCGTAAAACTACGCGACCAAATGAGAAGAAAAAAACAAAAACAAAAAATAAATGAATGAATAAATAAGTAAGACTCTGAATTCCTGTAATTAGACTGACGACAATTGTATAATTTCTTCGTTCTCGTTATTTAATTACCTGGTCGAGTTGAAAAAAAAAGGCAACTGCATTTCTCCTAGTAAATTGATGTATTTTATTTTATCGTTTTGCTGCAATTAACATTGTTTTTCTATTATATATTTGGCTGTGGATATTATATAATGTGAATTTGAGGTCAATGAACATCTTGTGCTCGTTACATGCATATATTATATATTATTATGTATAAATGATGCATGGTCGTGTATTATAATCAAACAAGAAATAGAATATGTATCTATGTAGTGAGAAATTATTCCGAATATATATTTTGTACGATGTTGATATTTGGCAAAATTTTTTCTACGAATTTAAATATCTTTCATAAATATGTACATTATATGATTATTATTATCTATCTACAGTATAATGAAGAGTGAAATATCGTGTAAAAAGATGATAATCTACGTTACAATTCCATAATAAAAAATATTCTGAACTATATTGACAAAATCTTAATAGAAATATAGAAAAGAGACAAATCAACTTGTCAGATTATAATCTTGTTTGAATTTCTTCTTTTTCTTGTTTTTCCCCCCCGTCAAAGCGAATAGTAATTACCAACTTTGTGTAATAATATTTTTTGCCATTCAGGGTTTCAGTTGTTTCGCAATATTTCGTACAGGCTAGTTGTGAACTAATCGTATAGATTTCAGGGCTAAATAACTATAAGAGTTCGACTAGAAACGCGATGTTACGTGTACATTGGTATATTCGAAAGGCGAATGCCTCGATTGACGTAGTCGTTGTATGATTCAACAATTTGTTTCGATTTTTATGATTCTTCTATGGTCAATTTTGCTGTATACATATATGTATAGGTATGTATAGGTAATATACAGTAAGTTTTACATATATTTACGATCGAAAGTGCGGACACGAATGTTCGCTATGTATGAAAAAGATCAACCGGTTCAATGTACATACACGTATAGAATTATTTCCTCTTATTTGCATGACTATTCATTTTCTGAAAAACTTAATCGACCACCTTTTGCCACGCCATCATCATCGTCATCATTTACTCATTCAATTCTTCATCCTATTTCATTCTATGTTATTTCTCTTTATACGTATAATTCGATTGAATACGTACGCAGCAGTACAGACGCAACTTCTTCATCATCATCATCATCATCATCATCATCATCATCGCATAATCGTTTTCTCCGTATATACAGGGTGTAACAAATCTCGCGGACCATCTCTAAATGGTCGGGTTCATTGTAGAAAATAAAAAATACGGTTTTCTTTAGAAAAATTTCTTCCGACATCTAGTTTAGACGCTAGAGCCGACGATAAGGACGCACCAATTGAAGATCAGCTTCAGAAACTAATGGCAAAATTTGCTATGTAGACCGTGCGCATGTACAAGTGGCGCCGCCAAATTGTCCCTAGCGGTAGGGCGTGCTTCAAAACGACTGGTTCATTTGTTCGCGCCAAACTTTTGATAGGCTATAATCCGCCCTACCACTTGGGACTAATTCGGCCGATACTGTTTGATCTGGCGCTGGCATCGGTTCACGCACGTGTCTCTATACCGCGTCGGAACAAGCTTGACGATAGCTACAGCTACAGCTATTCTGCACCTGTACTTTCTAAAGCTGATCTCTGATTGGCTCGTCCTTGTCGGCCTTAGTGTCTATAAACTACAAGCGTCGGTGTAAATTTTACTAATAAAACGTATTTTTTATTTCCAACAAGGAATCCGACCGCGTAGAGATGGTCCGTGAGTTTTGTTACACCCTGTATAGTAAACAATAATAATGACCAATAGTGCAACGATACATTGAGGCGCGTTATAGTGATTCACCATTCTACAATCATCTATAATTGTTATTTATTCATCAATTTCAAATAGTCGTGAATAAATTTGCCTACATGCGTATGTAATTAAGACGCTATATATAGAGTATAGCCGATGTATACGCAGCTAGTTCGAACTTAAAAATTCCAATTCTCGATTTAAATCGCAACTTATATAGATAATATCTGCAGCTGCTACGATTATACCGATACACGCGTATTTCATTGTAAATTTAGACGAAACATTTCAAAAACTTGTAATAAATTGCTTGAATATTAATCGCGACCAACCCCTATTATACATACAGTTAACCGACTCACGTATACGTGTGTATAATTAACGCAATTATCATTCGAATTTTCGTTCTACTTTGAAGAATAAAAGGGGGGGGGGGGGGGGGGGGGGGTATAAGAGAAGATGAAAAAAAAGGAAAAAAAATATCTATACATAATATAAACAATCGCAATGTCTATCCGAAAAAAAAACAACAACAAATTCAACATCGCAACTCTCGGATAAACCGAACTGACGATGAACGTAAAAAACACAGGCAAGTTGATTTAAAGGTCACGCCTTTGTATATATCCCTGCACACATATACCTATATATACAATACGTATGTAGATATATCATACATATATACATACCTATATGTCTATTATACATAGATGCGGGAGTAACTAATACATAACCGCGATAGATGGTTTATATATACGTGATAAATATACATACATACATACATAGATAGATACCTAGGTATATGTGTATATATATTTTTCGTCTATCTTCGCACATACCTATATAACCTATAACTACCTATACATATATACATTCCCAGGTACGTATATCGATGTACATACGTATAACATACCTACATACGTATACATATATCAACGTACCATATGTATCTATACCAACCGACGACGCGGTTGCTACGGTGGGCCGCACGTTATCGCCACCGTTGCGCCCCGATGGTTTGCGCAGTTGCGCTCCAGGCGTCGGCGCGGCCGGATCATCTCTTCGCCTGCGCGTTTAAGAAGAGATAGATATATATCACATATATACACAATAAAACAATAAAAAAAAATAGACCAAAAAAGAAAAAAAAATAGGAAAATAGAGAACGAGAGAGAGAAAGAGAGAAAGAGAGAGAGACTGTGCGACACAGAAGAAAAACTATACATATATATACTTATGCAGAGTTGCAAGATATCGTCGACTAGCATCTAGCTATATATATAGACCAGGAGAAAATATAAAAAATATTAAAAAAAATAAAATAAAACGCAAAAAAAAAAAAAAAAGAAAAAAAAAACTATCGTAGAAACGATAGCTATCGACACTCTAATTATATATTTTGGGCGAACCGGAGCTCTTTTCTGTATACATATATAGCGGTGCAGATCACGAGCTCGCGAGATATTATATACCTGCCTATAAGAACGAGGTATAGATAGTAAAAGTGGTCGGTAATATATCTAACGAAAAAGTATACATACACAATCAGCTAATTGTATGAGATCTATATCTATATACCGACCACGCTTGAATTTCAACAAGGATATATAATTCAAGAACCAACCGTTTCCGCAATTTCCGCGTTAATAAACCGCGGCGCGCAGGAACAAATTAAAGAAACAGGAAAAAAAATAGAATAAAATAAAAAACAAAACAACAACAGGAAAAATGAAAATGAAATAAAAAAAAAATAACAACCAAAGAAAAACGAAATTGAACGGTGAGATAACCGCGGGCGTATATAAATTGAATCGTAAAATTAATTCTAATTGCTGATCGCTACGCGATTGCGTAACTATATAAATATTATATTATTATTATTATGTATAGTAGTATTTATTCATTTATTTATTCATTTATTTATGTTTACATGTAATAATAATAATAATAATAATAATAATAAAATGACTTGAGAGTGCGGTTATAAATTGAACGGTGAGGATATTATATCGCGCTGGACTGTAAACGTATATAATACATACATGCATTTATGTATTATGGATTTTTAGTGAAAGTGATATATGTATAGAGATCTCGAGATGTGCACGAATAGTTAAATTTCATGCTGCAGTCGATTCTCGTATGGAAATAAATAACGGGGGACGTTATACTATGGGGGTTTTGGTACCAATTACTGGTCCGGTTTGAATAAAAACTGATCGTTCAACGTCAGCGTAAATGGTTTTATAATAAATCGATCCCCGCCGCAACTAACCATCACCACTGCTGCCACACTATATAGACCAGAATACAGACCGCAGCCCGCGTAAAACCGTGCGCAAAATTTCTTGAAGCCTATCTATCCTAAAACTATATATTTGCGCACTGGCTACTCCCATTATATATCCAAAGAAGCCTAGAGAAGAAAGAAAATTTCTAAGAATTTTTACGGAAATTGGGAAAACGAATTGTAGTCGAACATATCGTTTTCTACGGAATGTGTATGTACAACATCGCGTGCATGAGTTAATGTACTAGGAAAATCTAAAAATTGTTTAAATTCTTTGAAAGAAAAATTTGACAGAAAAGGAAAGAGAGAAAAAAAAAAAAGAAAATAGCAATAGCAGAACCCATCCAAAGCGAGACTCACTGGTGAACCGGCGCCACTCAACGTTTATAAATACCGTCTCAGCAACGCAGAATTGAACTAAAAGAGTATATATGTGTTGGTTGGTAATCGACGCGTACCCAGCTGCTGCTTATACGCCACCGCGTCGATCAGCGCCGATTCTCTCCTCGACGAGAACGAGAAAATAGTATAACCTGCTGCTGCAGTGTACGTAGAAGTACGCGGTTCTAGAGCTCTATAAGTTACAATACAGAAACGGCGGGTATTTGTAACGTTACGTTTTCTATACAACCCGATATATATATAAGAAAGATATTAACGAAAAACCCAAAAACAGAATCATCGAAAAGAGAAAAAAAGAAAAACAAACAGCTGACGCAAATCGCACGATTGCTAACTCGTATATATGGTGTTTCGTTTCTACGTGCGATATGTATAGTCTAATATAGCCGCGTAGACTTTTTCTCATTATACCCGATTTACACCATTATGCGGGGTATACATTTCTCTATACATTGTGCGATTCTTGATCATCTATTAACGATGTAGCTGATGGATGATACATAGACATATTATGCACGTGTATAATGTACTACAGAGGTGGATAAAAGTAAAAGCATAAAAAGCAAAAAAAAAAAAAAAAAAAAACAAAAAATACAGAAAAGAAAAGAAAAGAAACGTTTATATTTGCCGTTTGATATACGTAAAGAGCCAGGCACGTAGGGTACCATACGTATGTACGTACATACATACGATATACGTTCGGAAAGCGGGCATGAGGTACTACGTCAGTACACTGGGTTATCTGCTTGTGCGATCAACAATAAAAGTATAATCAAACACAGACGATTCTTTCAAAGGTAATAACAATTACGAGTGAGAACGGTGTACAGCAGCAAGTGTGTATGTATACCATGGGCTAATTTCAACTTGGAAACTGTTGATAGAAGATATACTCCAGTCGTATAATCAGTGATTGTATTATGAATACATAATTGTGTGTGTGTGTGTGGGGGGTTATAAGAAGTGCGCGGATATATGGATCCGGGGGGAGGGAAAAGGGATGATGAGTAAATTTGAAAAAGGAGAAAAAAAAAATTCTTCGACTATAATTTTACCAAACTATGTGGATCCTATTGTTGTTTAATTCTAAGAAGTTATCGTAACGTAATATAAAACGTGTTGGAACAATCCCAATCGACGTACACAAAGATATATACACAATAAAACAGAAACACGTACACACATATAAATTTAACACACAAACATAGTGGCGTGACTCTCATCGATCGAAGAGCCGCAGCAGCGACGCCCTCTCTACGCCCCCACCTGCTTCCGTCGTTGGTGTATTACGCGTCGTCGTCTGAAGGTACACCCCAATATCGTTCAGGGTAATATTAAACCAAAGGGCGTTCACCAGCCTTTCCTAAACCGTATTTGATTCACTCTGTCGCTGAAGAGACGAAAGAAGAAGTCATAGTGATATGTTGATGTACTCTGAGAGGTTTTTTGTGGCGTCGAATCGTCTCGGTGATGTAGTGAAGGCTGTAGGATCAAGGTGCTGAGTGTTTTTGATAACCAGTGAAAAGCCGTGGAAGAAGAGAAAGCGGAAGAGGAAGAGGAAAACGAGGTGGAATACGGTGTACAGTAGTAAGTTGGAGAATAATACCGCAACGACGACGTCAACGTACCGGAAAATCACTCGTTGGAGGAAGAGGCGGTGCAGAAGGAGAAGGAAAAAGAGGGGCGATACATAACGCCGCCGCCTAGACTCATGAAGGACCACCGCAGGGTACCAATGTTTTGCTTCCAAAGTCCGTTCACTCGCGGTTCCCGTGGGAGTGCGCAACCGTCGTCGACAAACCCCTCGACAATTCAACACCCTCCTGACTTGTCTGGTACCAGTCAACCACCGACAACCGTTGAACAAACCAGAAGACGTGGTTCCGAAGCTAATAGCGAAGGTTCTGGTTCGTCATCAATAAGATACATCGACCAGGAGGTAACCTGCATGTCGGGAAGCAGTAGCACCGATACTTTACCGGGGATACGCGCCGATTATCTCGACGTTGACCCCCTGTCATCACCTGAAACTCCTGTAGCTAATGGCGAAATAGAAGTTTCGAATCCTTCTATGATGGTATCATCGGTACCAAGGAGTCCAGGTTCTCTCCTGAGTGTAAACTCTGGAAAAGAGGCCCACAACCTAAATCGCCAGCAACATTCTCCTGGTCAAAAGTCAAACGGTGGTGGAAGGTGGCGTAGAAGACTTCTTCTCAGACTGAGGTCAACCGAATCGTCCACTTCGAGTACTGGCGAACCTTCGCCATCCCCATCGCCAACCCCATCACCATCACCGTCACCAACCCCGTCACCTTCTCCGGCAAATCATCAGAGAAGTTCATTTGCTTCTGTTCATGATATACCCACATTGGAAAATGGCTTTGGTGAATCTTCGGGGAAGGTTTTACGTGTAGAGGATCACAGCCAGGTTCCCGAAGGGTCACTACCTTCCAGTCCAGCTCCTGGCGTTGGTCTTGTTCCCGGAAGCGGGGCTTACTACGGTTTCCTCACCGCGAATTGCGCCATGCGTCAGGAACCTACCAGCACCAGTTCTCCCCAACTATCATCAGCCGCTACTACGCCTCGCTCGAGTACTGACTCTCCAGTATCTTACGCTGACGTTACTCCGCAAGGAGCTACTCTCGAAGCACAAACTTTGGAAGCTAGTTGTTTGCCTGCTGCAAGGTCCTGCCCTAATCTGGAACGACAAAGTGGACCCTCAAGTCCCAGTCCGAGCCCTGGCCCGGCTGGGCCCAGATTCAAACCTCTTGAAGAAGGCGACATCCAAGTCTGTTATCTGAACCATACCAGGACCCTGGTCAGCAAGATACTATCAAGCAAGTTTCTCAGACGTTGGGAAACTCATCATCTTTATTTGAACGACGCCTGCCTATCGTCGAAAACGGTATTTATATATACTCTTTATACCTATCCTGTGCTTATTTCTATTAATTATTTTTAGTTATCTTCCATTTACAGCTCGTCATGTGTTAGCCATACGCACTCCTGTTTTTCTCGAATTTATCTCACTGATTGTTCACTCTGACGTGTGCCGGTGGAGTTAAATTATAACCAGATCACACGTCGCCTGGTTATTCCAAGCGTTATGTCTGATAATTATTCTCGCAATATCGTTCGATTTATTTATAATTCATATACATATATTTCTGTACACGAATCTGTTTTGCGTAGCTGGAAATTCAAAGCTCCGAGGCATGCAAAAAAAAAGGGGGGGGGGGGGGGGGATTCACGATTAGATTGATGAGAAATTTGCCAGCACCCCAATATCTCTAATGTCATGGTACTCGGTCCTCTTTCAAATACCGCGCTAATTCTAATTAAATTCACAGCACGTGCCATAGCGTTCCTCTTTTCACAAAGACTAATTACACCGCGCATTGGATAATTTCTCTGAAAGTTTTAAGCGAAAAAATAAAAAAATAAAATAAAAAATAAAATAATAAACTACACCTCATCTAATTATTATAAGTTCTGACGCCTGGAGGCTCTCACTTTTTTGTTGCGGTTTTTTTTTTTTTTTTATTTTTCTTGTGTCGTAGTTTCGGTTTTCATTCGGGAATACGAGTAGAGAGACTAGCTCCACGTAGGCCACACATGACATTCTATATACATATGTATATACCTGTATATTCATGCGTGATACACAATTCTGAGTAATAAGGTGTGGGTCTCTCTCGTGTTAATGGGGCTAATTTTAGTATTCGTCGCGTTAGTTTCCAGGGAAATGAATAACACGACATAGATTAAAACGAAGATTGTACGCGGTTTGTCTCGTATATTATACATATATATACATATATATGCTCCTATAATTTATTTTTGCGGTACATTTGATGATGATCATTATGATGATTGACAGGGCTTTTTTTTGTTCAATGCTATATATATTTTCCTTATAGAATCTAATCTTGAATTCGTAGCCATAACCAGGGTCGGTCCTGATTTGGATACTTATCAATATATACTATACGTATGACCATGTTTGTAAGATTTCAAACCGCAGCGACCCCAACTTAAGAACGCGATCCTGGACGTCAGAGCTGTGCGGTTTCGTAACATCGAATTAGTATTTCTCTGGTTGTTTTTTTTTTTTTTCTTCTTTTTTTTATCACAACTTGTTCGAGAAGAGTCCTACGACCTAACCGCTGGACTTGGATTGTTTACATTTCATTTTGTACCCACGCCTCGATCGGTTAACCTGATCATCAAAGATCTTTGCACCGATCCAGAAACACGTCGTAGGATTCCACAATAACTACTTGTTGGCTTTTACTCGGTAAACGAGCAAGCGAGCGAGAGAACGAACGAACGAACGAACGAGTGAAATCGCACGCAAGGCAAATGGAAATACTTGCGTGCGTCCGACTACGACAATACTGACGTCAAGCCTGACCCTGGTTGCCTGCTTCTTAGCGACTGCTGCTGCTGCTGCTGCTGCTGCTACTGCTACTGTTACTGCTGCTGTTGCTGATGCTAGTTCTTTCTTTCTATGTTGATATGTTGCTACAGTATCGTCACTAGTTTCTGGTTATAATGCTGGTGTTTGCGAACGATCGAACGACTGAGATGATTTAAGCCGATTTCTTAAGATTTCTTGCGTCAAATACTGATCGCTATATGTATACTTGCTTACAGTGCAGGTATTGGTGTAAATCAGTACGTAAAAAATACGTTGACCGCAAGTTGTTCGATGGAACACAACATACACCATATAGAAAACCTATATACTTACGTTAATCCCATAACACGCAGGGCCTTAAACCGATGTATAGATCCGTGTACAAGTTTTCTCTAGATCGTATGAAGGAATTGACGTCACAGATCGTCAGACCTGCGTCATTATAATGCCGATGAATTGAGCCATTCATTGATTCTCTCTATTCATCGATTAACCTGAAATCAGTTATCCCGAATTCTGTATATTCAACGGGGAAGCTATGGCATATACATATACGGTGTTTTACTTGCGGGAGGGAAAAATTTCTGAATAATTATTCGAACGTAGAAAACTCGCGCACACCTTCGAGATACCGCCTCGTTTGATATAGGGTATATATTGACTGCGGAGGAATTTAAACGAATTCATCGAGTTGGTATATACCGACCCACCGCGGGTTACTCGGGGCTTGGTGCCCCCTTTTCATATCCCCGTTCATTCAGGGGATGCAAACCTCTCCAACACGACGCGCACCCACAGCGTCCCAGTTTACGCGGTTCGGTTGAGTCCCCTTCGACCTCCTATTCCGACCTCCACCGACCTCGCATATGCGGCCCCCTGGCGGCCCTCCTACACCGCGACCCGCTATACCAGTCGTTCAACCCTCGGCCTAGATACGTCCCTGACGTCATTCTCTCCTATCTCACCAGCCACAGCACGTTTATATATCGTTATACATATACACACTCCTCTCTATCTCTCTCTCTCTCTCTCTCTCTCTCTCTCTCTCTCTCTCTCTCTCTCTCTCTCTCTTTCTATATGTATGTATATACCTGTTCATGTATGCATGTGGACAGCTACAGCACAACGTCATGGGCGCCAATTCACGTACATACATACATGCATATAGGTATGTATGTAGGTATGTACTCATACAACTCACAGTACATCGAGCTATACACGTATACATATGAGTATAACCGTAGAAGCGTACAATACTGTTCAAAAGTACTTTACCACATTCACCCCTGTGGGTGATGATCCAATGGTGGTTGGTAGCAGTCCACTATAAAATTTGCTAGGCTATGATATCTGGGGTACGCGAAATATATGTATACATATGGCACAGAGTTATACTTTGTTTACTTTTCATATACCCTGCAGAATAGTTTTCTAAGAATATCGAACGTTAGAACTTCTTACTTGTGGGCTTTTGGTATACCTAGATAATAGTTTAGAATTTGAGATGGTAAAATTGATGTAACTATACTAATCGAAATGCGGTAATTGAGTTTTCATATCAGAGTATACGAAAGTTTGCCAATTTTGATGTATTTGTGTTTCACTTTGTCAAAGCGAAATTTTCTGAACTTTCTATAACTCTATCACTAACTATAATATTATTATACCTGAAACTGAAGACAACGGACAACAAAGACAGCCTAGAACAATAAATATGAATAATAAAAATAAAAATAAATATTGAACGTAAATATGAATATAAATAATCAAACTATATATACCTATATCAATAAAAAACGCGAGGGGTGAACCACCAGGCAAAAACTCGTACACAATATCTCCAATTTCTTAGTATTTTCCATACATTTTTCTAATATTTCTAGATATTTTGAACTCTTTTCCAAGATTTTCCAACACTTTTTAACATTCTGCAGCATTCATCTCGCAATATTTGACAATATTTCCTGAATATCTCCTGCAAATTGTACACCATATCTCCTCCGTGATTCACCCCTCGAAAAAACGTTTCTATCAAATTGTCTTATAGACTGTTTTGGAAGTTTCTATAAACACGTGACACGTGAAATTTATAGTTACCGCATGATTGACAGTGACAACATGATTACCAAATTCAATATATCTTGACAATTTCAAATCCGATGATTTTCTTAAAATTCAGACTATATTTCTCTACATCAATTCTGAGTAAAAATATTGATCAACGGTGTTAATAGCTATAACAATTCATTAATCACATTATTACTCATTGTCAGTTGTTTGATCGATAGTCGTGGTTCAATTCTAGGTAAAGTATTGTTCACCTAATATGACAGAGTGATCAATGAGTTGTGATATCATTTTCTCTCTCTTTCTCTCTCTCTTTTTTCTTCGCTTTTTCACCTTCATTGAACTGTTTTTCCAATCAATGAAATTTCAAGGAAAAGTAGTATAAGTATCGTCTTTCTGTATACATATACGGATAACGGGGAATGCCTCGATCCCGTGCTATATAATAAGAACGTCACAACTTTTGAGGAAAACTTGTATAGAGATTAGCAAGATTCTTGTTAATTATTTCCGCATTCCGTAGAGGGGGTCGAGATCTTTCGAGAATGAAGAGATTATACTATTTCCTCGATGAACATATGGTCACCTATACCTACATATATCCTATATGTATCCGTGTTCTGACATCAACGCAAATAATTATATAATATAGATCGGTGATTCATGACGTACATATGTGTATATATATATATATACGCACATTCAGGCCCGGACTAAGGGGACATGATACCTAAGGCTCCGCTGCGAAAAAAAAGGCCGAAAGCAGATGCTTTTATAAGTCGATCCAATGGATGAAATTCATAAAACGGTGGTGGAAAATGAAAATTTTGAATTTACGTTTGAGGCCACGTATTAAATTTTATTGCTCAGGGAAATACGTTTTTTTACCACGATCTTGAGTAATCGTATTCTATTTTTTTTTTCCCCCGCCTTGACACTGGCAAGATTGTGTATCGCATTTTCAAAATCCAAATGATTGGCAATTTCACTCTCTATATGCTCAACAAAGATGACGCATTGAGATTTTCCTGTCATATAATAGAATGCAAGATATTTTTCCTCTTTTATAATGAGGAAAACCTTTCTTCACTGCAATTTATGCAATTTATGACCATTGAACTTCAATTAATTCTCAATACAGTTTGAGAAAGCGGTCTGTTTCGACACGTGTTTTTACAAAGCTCCCGAACTTCATGGAGAAAATTCTTCAAAATTGGATAATTACGTGACATTGATATTTGCAAAAGCTTCACCCTTTATATCGGTGCAAAAGATCAAAACTTCACAGGATCCAAATTTTTGAAAAATCTATAAGTACTATATTGTGAAACATTTCAATTCACCAATTGTAGGGCCAAAAATTTCGCGGGCCTTTCCAGCCTTATGGCTAATCTGGGCCTGCGCACATTATTGCACAATCTCATCTAATAATCCTTATATGGTATATTTAGATGTGTGTGGATTCTACATTACGGATTTAGAATCGTATATAATTTAGGTGTGCCTGTGGTATTAACATGACTTTCAACAAAGAACTCTATATTAACGATTCGCTTTAATAATCGGGTTGTTTCAGCTGACTGGATTTCTTCAGCATCCAGTGCCCTACAGCAGTATGTCAGAAGTTTATGCTGTTGCGAGATGGGATCCTACCTACAAGTACTGTCTTCGTATCGTCTTACCGGATGGTTCGCTTCTTTTGCAAGCTGGTAACGCTTACACTAGAGATCAATGGTATCACTCCATACTGTGGAAGGTACGTTTCATCCAATATAAGGGTATATAGACCCTATGAAAGGGTCATCATTATCATCATCATCGTTTCATCCAATACAAACTTATCCACGTTAATATATATAATAACGCGAGGAATTTCCACCCCTAAAGAAAATACACGCTGTTACCTTTACTCGCAATGTATACAATATACATATAGTTTCGAAATTTATCTCCGTTTCGGAATAGGCGTATAGAAAAATATTTTTAATTCTCAGATATTTGCAGCTTCGCAATTCAATGATCGGTCTATACGTTTATATATATATAGGTTTTAAAAATAAATTCCAATGTTATTGGCTCACAGGGAAGAAATATTGTTTCGTGATTCGCTAGTAAAACTGGGCACTTAGATATTTTTTCTTCGAAGAAAATCATGATGCTGCATTGCCCCCAATAAATATATATTATACCTATACCAACCTACATATATCGTATATTAAACTCCTACGGATATAAGCAGCTTATAGCTTTGTGATGAAATCTTTACAACCGATCGTAAATTCATCAAACATTTGTTCTTGTTTCCGTTATAACTTATCGAATAAATTATTCGTATATTTGCGAGTCGAATATAAACTTTCCGATTTTTTATTTTCCATTTTTTACTGATAAATTTACTAATACCTACTATAGTTTTAGTATGGTTATCATTTCTGCGATCGATCGATTGATCATTGGCTGTATATTATTATTCAATCAACTTATCCTGAAGTGTTTTTTTTTCCATTCAAATCTCGCATACTAGTTTAAAGTTACGTTTGTCATTATCGTACCTGACGTACATGCAATTTGTTGTGACGATAATTTTACACTGACTGTAATTTATTTTGAGGTATATGCGGATGGTAATGAAATGAGCGAAATTTTGTCTAAAAATATTCCACGTTGTGAAAATGTCGAATGTCAATATACAGAAAAATCGTATAGTCTTTTTTTTGGACGTTATAAATTCGCCCTGTAAGTATACATATATACGTATATATAGGCTTAACCACGTCAAATCTCGGTAAATAGTGTAATGTCAACTACATAAGTGGCGAAGGACTCTTAAGGAAATGTAAATATTTATATTAACGTGAAATCGCGTCAACGCATATACATAAGTATATAGTATATATGTATGGGTATATGCTAATGCCGTGAAAATGTGTATTATTTGCACCTTTATTATAAGGTACGTCATAAAACGTATTATAAGTTGATGTATGAACACAACATGTAATAATATAACAGTATTGATTTTCAAGTTGAAATGAAATGGAATAAAGAAAAAGAAAGAAAAAAAAAACTGACGCTGTTCGCGCTAGACATCGCGAATACTTCAATATATAAGTACACAAGTCCAACACGTGTCTGTATGTACGTATATATATAGGTATGAGCATACGTGGGGTACCACATGTCAATTATTCGGCGAAAATACGTATTTTTCTGTTTATTATTCCTATGACATCAACCACCGGATAGGTGCGCGTTTCTTTGCGCGTTATAATACACAAACGAAGCGAACGTATCGTATATCGGCCCATGTGTTTGCCAACTTGTGGAACAACCCGTACTTCACAATCCAATAACATCCCTTATATTATTCGATAAATTTCCGTTCATAGTTTTTTTTTTTTTTTCTCACTTGCTCTCTGCGCAAGTCGAATTGACCCTTTGTGGCCACCATGGGTGAATTCTACCCAGACCTCATTTTGGGTAGAAAATATTTAACAAATGCATTAGTGACGAATTTTTTTTAGCGAAAAGATGCATTTTTTGAATTTATATCTTCCAGGTAAATCCGCATTCATTTCTACTCCAAAATCGATCCTCTTCACGCGTCGAAATAAATACCTGTTTTCAAATGTGTACTATGCCACTATTTTTTTTTTTCCTAGAAGTACCATATCTGACGAGTATCCCAGTTGAAATTTGACTTGAAAATATTGAAAATTCAAAAAGTTATGATTTTTTTATTGAAAAGGTGTATTTTTTGACAAATTTACCTATTTACGATTTTTTTTTGACAAGTTGTGATTTGAATTTTGACATAAGAACTTTTCACACATGTTTTAGAATGTTCAAAGTATTTTCAGTATTTTTTCGATCCCTATATCAGCCTAACTTGGCTGGGTAAATTTTACCAAGTTATTATAGCCACGAAGGGTTAACACGTCATTTTCATCCCCAAATTAAATAGCTAAATCATTATAAATTAAATCCCCATCGTGTTACGTTGCAGAAAAGTATCTTCAAGTATCAGCATCTAGTCTCGGTTAGCACAAGGGTCGAAGTTGTCCTTAGGGAATTAAAAGCCATGGTTGATTTCGCCCTCTGGACTCCACTCCAGGACGAAAGGGTTGCTGGGGCACCGTTGGAAGCGGTAGCAAGACTTTTGGAGGAACCGGAAGCTGAGGATGACCTGCAGAAAAGCGGAAACAGTACAGCTAGCATAATCTGCGAAGGTAGAAGGGGCAGAAATTGGGCTGAGGCTGTTTTGGCTGTGGCTGCACCTTTGCTGGAAAAAGTTGCACCACCGCCAACGTTGGCCCGGGCTCTAGCCAGGCTTGCTGAACTTCATCCCAGATCACCACTCGTTGCTGCTTTATCTCCGGCTATTACTAGGTGCCTAAAACATACAGTTGATTTTGGCAAGTCACCTGATATGCGGAAATTATTACAAGTATTCATCGCTGCCTTGTACGAAAACAACGACGGGGAACAGGCCGTCAGGGACTATATTGCATCAGTTCATGGACCTGGCAGTGACTGTCCTCATCCGCGAGTACTTCCTAACTTGGTGTCGATATGCGTCGCCGCGATATTTCACAGGTAAGATTAATCTTTTATTTGTATTCTCGTTTGTTGACCATTTTTTTTTTTTTTTCTTTTTAATCATGTTACGGGTCTTCGAATGTCTAAAATCCTTCTGAGGTACGAAATTGATGAGAATTTTCACGAATTTTTTCGCCAAATTCAACGTTGGAATTCCTGAATTATAAATTGTGGAATCGAAATCCTGAGGTTTGGGAAGGAATTGTAGTGTCTGCTAGTTTCTCGCGGATGAAAAAATTCGAGGGACATTTATAATTTTTTATGAAAAAAATGTGTGTGGAGAAAATGTTCAACGAAACAATATAAAATCTGACATTTTGCAGAAAAATTTCACGTGGGAATCCGTAGAAATTACTAAAACTATATCCTCAAAGGTGAAAATATTTCTACGTACATTTTTATATACAGATTTTCAGGAATTTTGAGAGAAATTTAAATTGAAATCTTAGATTTTGATAAGGAATTGTAAGTTTTTTCCCAGGGTTATCAACGAAAGTAACGATTTTTTATGTGAAACTACTATTTCACAATTTTACACAATTTCGAACAGTTTTCTACAAACTAGAATCTACAATTTTTTATACGATGAACCGAAAAAAATCGACCACTATTTCGAACAATACCAAAATTTGATGAAAGTACTTCGGTTTGAATTGCTACTTCTGTGAATTTCTACGATTATTTTTTAGTAAATTTGAAACATTAATCAGTTCATTTGATAATGAATTGTAGCTCTTCGTAGTTTACCGCAAAAAATTGTAGTATACTTCAAAGTTTTTTCCTTTGTGAACTACTTTTCTCACTTTCAAATCAAGAATTGTTCTTCCTGTCGATAAAATTGAAACAAAAATTCGAATTTCTCGTATGAAAAGAAAACTATACGAAGATAGTTCCAATGTCACTATGAAATTCGCAGAAATTCGTAGTATTGTTTTCACCGCCGAGTAAGCTGCAGCAGATACGTTACTACTGACATACGTGTTAATGTTATCTCAGCATAGACCGTACGTTTATTATTATTATCATTATTCAACCCAAGTATCAAGTACCAAGTCGCGCAGGATGTGACGATTATGTAGATACGCTGACAAATAATTTAGAGGACGTTATTTCTCTCGGGGATCTTCCTACGCGACTGACTCTGTTTGTCAAAATTGTTCATCAAAGAGAGGGTGGAAACGGTTTATTGTATATTCACGTAGCCGTCGTCGAAATTCTCGCACTGATTATATATACGAAGGTGTAAAAAACAAAGACGAAAATTTCTGAAATTTTCTAAAGAAATAAAAACTTGTATCTTTAATATCATATACTTGACGTGTTTTGGTTTTTTGACTGATATTGCAGATTCGAGGTCGCACGTAATTCTTCATCTGACGGAGAAAAACCTCCGTCTTTACCACCGTTACAGTGTTATCTTCTTCTTCTAAACGTCGCGTAAGTATATACCATACAATATATATTAATTAGACAATTATTGAAATGCCGATTATATTCTTATCGCTACTGAACAATTTATTCTCTACTATACGCGGAATAATGTCATCAGAAACACCTCTCTGTTTTTCATACTGTCAACTGTACGGTTATATACACATATATGCTCATTCAAGTCATGATTAGAATGAAATGACGCTTTGTTTTTCTCATTTTCATAAATTATGACGTTTCCCCATTCACGATTCTTGGAATAAAGAAAATTTCTAGAACATAAATAAACTGTCTTTGTTGATATCTGCAGGAATTACACGCGTTTTTTTTTTCAATACAAACATCACGAGATCACGAGATACTCCGCGCTACACACGCTTTTCGTATCTTCAAAAATATACTTAATCATCATTCGGATGAAGAATCAACAGTGTTTTCAAATTTCGATCATTTTTAACGAAATTATATAACCTGTTTTTTTTTTTTTTTTTACCAATTTTCTTAACAGAGCGGAATATTCTGACTGGAGACCAGGACTTGGTGGTCTTCTACAGCCGGTACCATTTCCGGAAGAAGCATTGGCCGACAAATCTGTTCAGATGTCATTACTGATCGGTGTTGCTGGAAGATTAGCTAAGGATCCAAGATGCTCGGTTCACAGGTGTTTACTTCCGGTCAGGGAACCAAGACCCGGTTGGATTCACATTGCGGCTCCAGCTAGTCCTGCCTGTCCAGATCAAGGCCAACTTTTTGGTGAAATGGTAAGAAGACCATTGACAGCCAATATGTCGAGAATTATTTAATTCTTTATTTTTCTTCATGTTTATATTAAGATGAAGATAATATTTCTCGGTTTTTATTTAATCCAGTAAACCAAAAAGAATTAAAACGAATTGAGAGTGTCGAAAGCAGAATTAACACGAATTGAATAGATTTGACAAGCATTGTATGGCAATTCTTTTTTATTCTAAATAATTGACGTACAATAGTCTTTCGAATTCTGTTTAATTCTGTTTTTCACATTCTCAATTCGTGTTGGTTTATTGGGTTTCATTTAACTCAGTTTTATCCAGCTAGACGGATATATTTGTTATCAGCTTATACTGTACGTCAGAAAAATACATGATTTCCGGGAAATTAAATTGTGATTATAAGTACGCATATTATAACTTATATTTATCGCACTGTTTAGCTTCTTTTATGATATTAATACAACATCCGCAATAACTGCTATGGAGATTTATTATAATTCTATACGAATTTCTACTCGGTGTCTTTGGTCATTTTTCATTGAAAGTTGGTAATTTTCGCAGCTTAGATTGTTGAAGATATTAAGTGACGCGATAAGTTGAGAAAACAAGAAAAAAAAAATTGCAATTTTTGTTGAAAAACTACGAAAACTCCAAATTTCCTCTAGAAATTTGTAGAAATCGGTAGAATTATTTTCACTCGGGGAATTGCATGGTGAATCTATAACCCTTCGTGACCATATACGTCTGTAGAATAACTTAGTGGTCACACTGGGTAAAATTTACCCAGTCAAGTTTCAAATGGTTGCTATGTAAAAACTATCAGTCCGATCGGGATCGAAAAAATACTGAAAATACTTTGAATATTCTAAAACAAGTGTGAAAAGTTGTTATGTCAAAATTCAAGTTACGACGTGTTAAAAAAAAATCGTTAATAGGTAAATTTATAAAAAAAATACAACTTTTCATTTAAAAAATCATAACTCCTTGAATTTTCAATATTTTCCAGTCAAATTTTAACTGGAATACTCGTCAGATATGGTACTATCAGGAAAAAAATATTTGCATAGTACACGTTTGAAAACAGTCATTTATTTCGACGTGTGAAGAGGATCGATTCTGGAGTAGAAATGAATGCGGATTTATCTGGAAGATATAAGTGCGAAAAAAAGCACCTTTTCGATAAAAAAAAATCATCACTAATGCAGTTTTTAAATACTTTTAAATAATCACAATATATTACATGCGTACAATTCTACACCAAATGACATCATTATTAGCTGTACATTACATCATTTTTTTCGGTAGCCGGGTACGATGTTCGATAGATAAACCATATTATAAGAATATGCAGTGTTTGTTTTTTCTTTTTTTTTTTTTTTCATCGTTATCGGTTGTTATTTAGCGCTGCTAACATGATCGATACATCGATAACTCTGGCTAATACTCGTACCTGCATTTCATTCGCCTTATTTTGCAGATAACGTACACGTTCAAAGTATCTACAGATGTATAAGGCATTCTTCATATCTACCTATAATGTAGATACGCGAAGGTAGAGTAGAGCTATAGGGGTACTCGCGCACCTGTATCCACAAAATTGATAACAGATTAACAACAATACCAATAATAGAATGATAATGACAATGCGGTCCTGATAGTAGCTACTGATAGAGCAATTATAATACATGTATTATATACTTACTCAACTTGTTAATTAATCATCAATTATCATCAACAACGACAGGGGAGAAGATAAATAATATAAGCTAATTAACTGCATATATCTTGAGATTTAAAACACATATCTGATATTGAATACACAACGACTCATTGTCAGAGTGGCCTCACAGACCTGGAAAACCTGGAAATCTCATGAAATTTCAAATGGTCATGGAAAACCCAGAAATTTCATGAAGTTTCAATCTTTGTAATGGAAAAAAAAATCGAAGTAAAAGTTAGTCTTCGAAATTGAAATTTTCAATCATTTGCTGATATTTGTTGAACTAATTACCGCTGTTATAATCTTGATTGTTGAATTTTACTTGAAGGTTGAACAATTTTTGTAAATTTGAATTTATTGTGATCGAAAAACCGCGTTTTGCGTTCTGGAAAATCTGGAAATTTCATGCAATTTCAATCTTCGTAATGGGAAAAAAAATAGATGTAAAAATTGGTCTTGAAAATTGGCATTTTCAATCATTTGTTGATATTTGCTGAACTAATTATACCATCGTAATAATCTTGATTGTTGAATTTTACTTGAAGGTTGAACAATTTTTGTAAATTTGAATTCAATCTCATAGAAAAACCGCGTTTCAGGTTCCAAAAAACTTAGAAACGTCAAGGAATTTATTTCCCCAATACTTATGGCCATCCTGAACATATTACACTGATGACCCTAAATTTACCCAATATCCTCATTTATTTTCATCCAGCTTACTACACTGTTCGAGTGTTGTTGTCGAAGAAAGAAATTCGTCGGTTCGTTAATGAAACAGGCCGGAGGAGCTTGTATTCTTCTCGGTGTAAGAGGATGCGACGCTGCGCAGGAAGCTCTTTGCCTTATGCTCGAATGGAGGCTCCTACCAAACGAGGAAGCCAGACTACAAGTCGTTTCTGCTTTACAATCTACTTCATCGGGCAGAAATAGATACGCAGCTCTTTGTCAACGGCAAAGAAATCTACAGGAATTGGTGAGCTTGGATTTCATTAGTTGAATTTTTTCTACTTTCCTAGTCCCATCACATCCTGGGATTTGATCATTCTGACTCTTTTCTTCATCTGTATTTTGCACAACGACTCTTAACAGTTTTTTCTTTCTTTCTTGATATTCCAGCAACAGAAAGGCGGACCCAAGAAACTTACTCTTCCAGTTCGAGCAACTGACGCTGACGTTGCTTTACTTCTTGGCGGCGGAGCTCTTGGAAATTTGGAATGTTTGAGTCTGGCTTTTACTTCTGTAACTTCAGCCTGTGCAGAGCAACTTATCAAACTACCAGCTCTTAGATATTTAAACTTATGGGCAACCCAGTTCGGAGATGCTGGCCTACAAATGATCAGCGAACATTTACAGAAACTGCAGGTTTTAAATTTGTGCGAAACTCCAGTTTCTGATAAAGGAATTTCTACACTCGCATGTAAGTTTTGTTAAATTATTATCGATTCATATAAAATTTTAATGATGAAGTTTATGACTTCATGTGATTTTTATTTTATTTTTTTGAATTTCAGCGCTGACCAGCCTAAGAAAATTAAATTTAAATAGCACAAAATTATCGGCCCAAACTTTTGAATCTTTAAAAAAAAGATTACCGGCTCTACAGGAGTTCGATGTTCGATATACTGAGGCTTGGTGACCCGAGCCTCCGCCCAGAAATTTACCTAACAATTTAAACAACGTTGTAGATATTAATAACGTTTCTACTAATATAATAAATAGACGACAACGTTGAGATTTTTAGTTACGGAGCAACCACTGCCACAGATACAGAAAGAAATTTAAAAAAAAAACAGAAACAAAGAAATAAAAAACGGAAAGAAAAAGTTTCAAACACTTTACTTTTTAGCATTTGGCCACGTCCTACATTGCTATATATATAATATAAATATATTATTATTATTATATATATAATATAGTAGGGTATTACTTCCCAATATTGAATTACCATTAGTGTAAATAGATAGCGCCATGTATTACCATGTAATAATATGAAAATGAGTTAGAAGACGGAGGACAAGAAGAAGAAGAAGATAAAGACGAAGAAACCGTAAAGCTTAAGTTAATAATTTATTAAATAGTTAGGTAATATTATTATATGATATACATAATATATTATATGTGATAAATGAATAATTTAATACAATGTGCAGGTATAATGCGCACGGTTATTAAATATAATATTACACGATATAGCTGCGGTATTTGAAATTATAAAGAACAATTTAAATTTGAATTAAAATCATAAAAAAAAAAAGAAAAGAATACATAATTATGTGATTGAGAATCGCGAAAAAATGATGGTTATTATGATAACGACGATTATAATGATGGTATATAGAGAACTGTGTAATATAAAATACAAGTTATACATACCTATATATACATATAGTTTACCTAACGATAGGACGACTGATTCTGTATTTTATTTGAATATTGCAAAGCTGCATGGGAGCAAGCGTTGTAAGAAGACTGTATCTGTCAATTTCCTTAATAATTATCAAATTAGCTAATTATTATAATAATAATTATTCATTAATTTATGGTAATAATAAATTCAAGTTTAATATTCATTATATATGTCTATATACGTTATTATATTTATTATCCTTCCTGCATATATCTTTTCGCAAGATACAACCTGTTCATCGATATTGATTCTAATAGAAATAAAAACAAGTTTTTCTCTTATTCTATTCAAACAACAATTTCTTCAAAAATTCATAAGAAATAAATACGAACTTAATTATAAATGTTTTCGGGAAGAAATTAATAGCACTACGAGTATTCTTTAGTATAGTATTGTTTATTTTTGTTTGTTTTTATTGCTCTTATAAACTATAAATGAAACTTGCAAGTAAGTCTTGTTATTTTGTTCGTTATTTTTCTTATTGTTTTTATGAATCAGACTCTCAACGTTAAATACGAAATGATAATTTATCAACAAAATTCGGATTCAGATTGTTACAAGTTAGTATACGTGCACAATCGTTATTAAAATTGGGTAAAAAAAAAAACATCCTTCTCTTGATCGTTTTCATTTACGTATTGAAAGACGGTGGCGTGAGATTTCACGAGTGAGATTCACGGTTCGTATATATATTATTTAACAAAAAATTAAGCTCATCCTACCCCCTTGATTATAAAAATATCCGTTTTTTCCAAATCCATTATGGAAAGGAAGTAGTTTTTTCATTCATGGACTTGATTTTAACGATAATTTTTATCATTATTTGTAATATATAATATATATATATAAATCTAGAGCGCCATTGCTGTCTATTAATTATTATAGATATAAAAACTGTAAATTCAAATTCATATAAAAATACGTTTTGTATATAAATATGTATATATGTATACTTTGGCTAGATTTTGTTGGGATTCGTTGTGATTGCTTCTTTTTATCCTTTTCTTTTTTTTTTTTTCTTTTTTTCTACAAGAGAATAATACCCTATCTTAGAATTAACTATGTACGTTAAAATTTCTTATTAATATTATTATTAATTACTATTAGAGCGCAAATATCGTTTTAAAACAAATTCAGTTAATAGGTCTGTTAATATTAAATTAATTACACTCTCATTATTTCCAACACAAAACAATACTATCAGATTCGTATCTACTCGAATTACAATTGCATAGATAGTCAGAAAATAAAAATATATACCTAACTATTTTTTTCTGAAATCAAAGTCGTTATCTACTAATAATAATATACAACCAATTTGATACATTCTTCATAACAAAAAAAAAGAAAAAAAAAAAAAAACCTGTTAACAAATAAATATTAGTTTGGTTTCGTCCTATATCCTTTTGTGATGATATAAAATATAATCGATAAATAATATCAACGATTTTGCTAAAAACCATTATAAAAAAAAAACCAACAAAAAACAGAATTTTTAATACTACAAGATGTTCCGACATCTTACCTCATTATTTATCATTGATAAAATCTACAACAGCCTTTCGTAATTTCGAATATTACTAATTTCATCGTTAAATATTCGCATGCATAATTAAATTTCGATCAGATGAAAAAAAAAATCACCGGTCGTTGGTTATTAATATTATTGATCAATTATTGTCAATTTATGATCAACGCGTAAAACTTTGTTAAAAGGCACTGAGCGTCATGCAATTGAGATTGTTCAGGTCACTGAGATAACAGAGTGTATATTTACAACGATAGAGAAAGAGAGAGGAAGAATTAGTTTCGTAGGATCTGAAAATCTTTAGAGAACAAGAAAAAATATACCTGAACAAAAATATACACTTACTCTTTCTCTATCTCTCTCATTTGCTAAATTATATACTCGATACACTCCTAATAATATCAAGATATCCTAATTTATATGTATATTATTTTTCTGGCTGTATTTTGTTTCTCTTTGAGCAGCTCAAGTGTCCCGGAGAATAACAACAACAAGCCTTCAGTAGCAGCAGCATCTCCTCGTTTTTGATCACAGAATTTTATACGGGCAGCTAGTACACGAAGATAATTCGCGACTGCCTCCAAGCTTCACTACTTCTTCTCCTGTATCATCGATTTGACGATTTTCATGCCGTCGCTGAAGCGAAATACAAAATACAAAAATTAATGAAACGAGTTAGAAGCCATCGAGTGTTGGACCATTCGTCATGGTTGTAAACACGCAAAATTAATCTGAAGACAAAAGATACCTTCAACTCGGAAGCCAAGTATGAAAATACTGCGTCGATGTTAGTGTTTTCTTTCGCAGATGTTTCAACAACGTGTAAAACTTCCGGAAGATATTCTGAAACCGCTTCGGCTTCACCCTTTTCAACTTCTCTCAGACCCTCTAGATCGCATTTGTTCCCTGTCAATTATTACAGCAATTCTTCATTGATTTGATTCGAATATCAGTAAGAACTGGTCAAAGCAGTGAAGCGTAATGCTCAACAGTATTTGATAAGATCGAGTTAAAAAAATCCAAAAGGACAAGAGCAGCATTTTTTTCGATTGGAAGTACTCATCGAATATCATTCAATCACATTTTCTTGTTGTTGGGGAAGAAAAATTACTAAAATTATGTTTTCCTGGCCAATTAGATTAAAAAAATAATGATTTCAATTACATTTGAATAGATTATTTAGCTACCCCTGTCTAGATTCTCGTAAAGATCTGATAAATGAAGACCCTCGAGATATCTGCATCCACATTTTTGAACTTTGACAAGTCGTAGTTCCAAAACGATCGATCGTAGAAGAAACTTCACATCCAGATACACATTTTTGTGTAGTTTACTTTTAATTCATTTTTTCTCTCTTCTGCGAAAAGTAATTACATTTTGAATTAACTATTTTTATCTCTAATCTATCTGATAAAAACGAATAAAAATATAAATTATTTATGGCTAGATAATCGATCTGTGAACAAAAATAATGAGACGGACTTCGAAAAAAGTTCTTTAAAATAAAAATGGAAACCACAAGCAGGAAAAATGGTTTTTCAAATTTTTCTTTACGATGAACCGTTTCGGAGCAACGGCTTGCTGCCGAGGTTAAAAAATCGAGATGCAGACTCTTGCTAGTCGTTGATAAATTCAACATTATTTAACTATGTTTAAACAATAAAGTAGCAAGTAATCAACAGAAAATATTAACTTACCGACCAAAATCAACATGACGTGTGAAGAAGTGTATTTGCGAACCTCTTCTACCCATCTTTGGAGACTGAGAAAGGTAGACCGTTTAGTGATGTCATAGACTGAAGGATAAATAGAAGAAAAAAAAAAAAAAAAAGAAAAGAAACAAACGATAAATGAAGATACAGAAAAAAATTTTTGTCTGAGGTTAGGTTTGGTAAAACAAATGAATTACCTACGACGACACCGTTTGCTGATCTGTAATAGCTCTGGGTAATTGTACGGAATCTTTCTTGGCCTGCAGTATCCCAAATTTGTAACTGTCAACGGCGATAAATAGAGGTTAGGTAATTGGTTAGGTTAGGTTAGGTTAGTTTATTTGTTTCTAAATTCGAAGCGCGAGGAATGGATGATTCGCGTTTCGGTTACATACCTTGACTCTTTTTCCATCGACGATTACAGTCTTCATGGAGAAATCAACCCCGATTGTGTTTCCGTGTCTTTCGATGAACGTACCTGACCTGAATCTTTGAACAACGCACGTTTTTCCCGTACCACAATCACCGATCAAAACGATTTTGAACAAATAGTCAAAACGTTCATCGCTAGTGCTCATCAGATTGTCTGGGTCACGACTTGACATTTTTTATCGGTAATTTCCAATCCGTTTTACTTGTTCCTTTATTAACTTATTTATTACGTATTTTATTGTCAGGGCTGCTCTCGTCTGTCAACATTGGGTTACGCCATTTTGGGAGATTATCTCGAGTGATCAGCTGTGATGTGATTTACCCGAGATGATACATGCAACAAAAACCACTTAAATCGATCTAGTTCTTTAACGCGCCGCTAGATGTCAACATCATACATTCAAATATCAGCGCCAATAAGGCGCTGATTGAACGAGTATTTTATGAACTACTTTCTCCGCAAGCCATTTTTTTAAATTTAAATGAACCGCAGCTCAATAAATTCTTCAGTCAACGGCATCGTATGAAGACAGCTAACCTAATAGGGACACTTATGTTGAGAAATTTTGTATGAATTATTCAATTAATATGAAGCAAAATAGGTAGCTAGGGCTCTTTTGAATTTCTTATCAATAGATTAAAGGTCAGTTCACTGGTTCAACGAACTTCGTGTTTTAGAAAATTCGGTGACCTAATTGGCGGAGAGGATCGAATGGACCTTTCCTCCACCAATCAGAATCTTACATTTGAAATTTAAGTTCGTGTAATGTAGATGGCGCTGTAGTCACTCGATAGGCAATAATATCAATCTGTCTAATTAGAATATTGTCAATATTCGCATGAAACTTGAGAAAATCCAGAATTCTGGATCGAGATGAGTAATATATACATTCAGGAGCCGCCCACGACCGGCAAGGTACATTAGTAAACATTCTTCCCTATAATTAAAGCACAATTAATCCAGTAAACTGTCAAAAATAACGACCTAACCTACAATCATCTCGATTTTACTTGACTAAACCTACCAGAAATAGTCGATAACTATTATACGTTCAAGTCTTTAAAATGTTCAGAGCATAACTTTAACGATCTTTGGTTTTGCCAAAACGAGATAAATTCTTAACTTTCTATGTTTTTCTTTTTCCGATACATAACCTAAAACATGAGATGGGAATTTTGAATTTTTCCTTCTTTCACCAGAAGAGACTAGAAAACTTTAATATCTGGTGCAAAAATCGAATGAAAATTATTATTGATTCCCTAATTATCTCTAGGTTATACTGAAGACCAGCGTAGGTGAAATAGATTTGGAATTATGGACCAAAGAGGCGCCGAAGGCTTGCAGAAACTTCATACAACTTTGTCTAGAAAATTATTACGACGATACGATATTTCACAGGGTTGAAAAGGGTTTTATCATACAAGGCGGGGATCCAACGGGTACTGGAGAAGGTGGAGAAAGCATCTACAATGGCCCTTTTAAGGTGAGATGGGGTATCTCTCCAAACTCAATTTTCTCTATAATCGATGAAAAACGTTGCAAATTTGTTCTTTCTTTCACATTTTTTTCAACGTTTCAGGATGAATTCCACAGCAGATTGCGTTTCTGTCGCAGAGGTTTACTCGCCATGGCAAATGCTGGAAAAGACGATAACGGATCGCAGTTTTTTTTCACACTCTCAGCGACGCCTGAACTACAGAATAAACATACAATATTTGGCAAAGTTACGGGAGAAACGATATACAATATGCTCAAGCTTGAAGACGCCCTCGTCGACGAGGTACTGGGAATTTTTTCAACACTCGAGCCCCGCAATTTATTCCCATATGGAAGTTAGAGCCTTCGGTACGTTTTGTACATTGCTGCAGTTTCTCTCGCTTATTCGAAATCAGGTTTTCAGATACAACCGGCTAGTGAGATCTAATGCAAAGATATTATTACACATTCATTTCCTTTCGGTATGAATTTATCTAGTCAATTTTTACTAATCCTAATGAGATTTTCGTTTCAGAACGACAGGCCGTTGTATCCGCAGAAAATAATAAAGACTGAGGTTTTAAATAATCCATTCACCGATATCGAGCCCAGAAACGAGGCGGCGACTAAAGTTGTGGGAGAGAAAGCAAGAAAGAAAGAGAAAAAATCTGGCGTCAAGTACGCAATTATTTACTTGTTCAACAATTTTTATTCATTCTTTATGTTCGAAATGAATTATTCAATATTTTTCTCCATTTACAGAAACTTTAAGCTACTTTCTTTCGGAGAAGAGGCGGCCGAAGATGAAGAGGAGTCCGTTGTTTTGAACAAACAGTTTAGCGGCAAGGGTAAATCTGCTCACGATAATTTGATCGATCCAAAACTGAGCTCAGAGCCTGCGATAGAAACAGATGAACCGCCAAGAAAGAAGAAAAAACAAGATGAAAATAGCGACAGCGATAGTGAGACAAGCGGAGACGAACCAAAATCGGTAGCTGAAGATGCTGCGACGAGTAGAGAAAAACAGTAAATTCATTTTAATGAAGGCCTGAGGTCATGTTTTTTTTGTTGAATTGTAAAAAGGCGAGGTTTTAATCAAAAACTTTTTTTATTTAAGGGCCATGAAGGAGCGAGTGAAAAATAAATTGAAGGAATCGAGAAAGGGCAGTTCTATGGAAAAGCAGAAATCTAAAGTCAAGAAAAGCGAAGAGATTGAGAAGATTGACGAAGATGAGCCTGAGGAGGAGGCTTATTACTTGGGAAAAGATCGTGTCGAAGAACGGAAGAAGAAAGCGTAAGTTAAAGAAACATGATTTAATGATACGCTGCGGTACTAATTCCTGACCCTTTTTTCAGGGAGGAGATAAGAAAGGAGATCAGGGATTTGAAACGTGATGTGAGGAGTGAAAAGAAGGCGAAAGAGGACGAGGCGAAGCTGAAAGTTGTGCAGGAAGAGGAGAAGGAAAAAAAGTCTAGTGTATTGAGGGAGTACATAGAAACGCAGGAAAAATACAAAGAAGCTAAATCGAAGTTGCCTAAAAAAGGTAGTTTCTGATTATCAAAATTATCTCAGAGCATGTTTCTAATTGTTTTTTGTATGCCCAGGTAAATCCCGAGAAGATTTTACCCTCCAAATGCTACGAAATTTTCGAAAGAAGCTTCACACAGCTAAAGAACAAGCTGAGGAGACGGAGGAGGCTGAGAAAAAACAAGAAGCGGATGACGGCGATCAAGTTGACGACGAAAAATGGATGGCGCACACCTTACGCTTTGAAGAAAAAACTCCGGTCTTGGCCAAAGACGCGAGTACCAAGGACGACGATTGGTTTGAAATTTACGACCCAAGAAATCCTCTGAATAAAAGAAGACGAGGTGAAAAAACTGAGAAATCTAAAGACGGGGAACACTCTCGAAGAAGATAGTGAAAAATTTTGAATCTTGATGAAACTGTATCAGTTTTTTTTTTTTTCCTTCAAAATCGAGGATTCGGTTTTGTCTTGTTTTTACCTGGGAATTGAAGTTTTCTTACAAATCATCCCAGAAACAAGTATCAATTATTCAACACACCCAAAATTCAGATAGAAATAAGCGGAATTTAGGGCTGGCTAAAAGTTAAAAGACAACAATTTGGGTTGTGAATCATGTTGACTAAATCTAATATTTATATCCCACAAACTTAAGTTGTTCAATTGGGCTACGAGGCGATTCCGAGTACCGCAAATGTTTGTCTTTATCTGCATACATTCACATATGCGTTGTATTCTGAAATGTTAATAGCAAATATCGAATCGCGTAGATTTAGTTTGTTCTGCTGTTGGTTTTCTTGTACAGAAAATGTTTTATATCCAGTTATTGACTCTTTCAACTCGGATATATATATTTATTTAGCATGACCTTTGATCTGGTCTACAGTAAATAAAAGCAAATACTAATTCTCACATCTTTCGGTTTTATTTTCAAATTCAATTCATGGAATTCGATGATCTTGTTTTTTACACAACTGGATATAGGCACGATTTTGTAATCTGTATTGAAAATTTGTATGTGGGTATTCAGATTGTGCGGAAAAAATTTGGAAAATTAGCGAAACTTTGTTTTGTACAAACGTATAATACACGTCGAGGTTTTTGGTAACCGATTTTACCCTCAAAAACCGTACTCGACTTATATTCGGGAACCTTTTTAAGGGAATTTGCGTTATTGATTGAACACTCCGTTATCGATCGATCATTGTTTTGTTTATCTCAGGTTCAATTTATGCTACGTATTCAACAAAATTCAATATTGTCAATGGATATTCACCTGTGATGACAATTAGTAATTTGCTACTAGAATTCGACTTATATTCAGATCCAAAAAAAAGTCCTGAATCAAAGGTCAAAAATTGGAAGTCGACTTATATTCTGGCCAATACGGTAATTATGAATAAATATTATTTTCAAAATCTGCGTACGCCTCGAGTCGAAGACAAGATTCAAATTACACGATAATATACTCCGCATATATACTTGAGTAATAAATTATATCAGAAGTGCGAATACATGGAGGTAGTTGAAACGAGTTGTTTGAATCTGTCATCTAATTTATTTTCTAGTTCTATAGATTTTTTCGTTATCTAATAATATGATGTTGAACAAAACTTTCAGGCACGGGTACCGCGCGACTAGGTATAGTTAAAATTTTATTTATGCTCCTAGGTGCCAGGTAAGACGGTATTTTATAAACACAGCAAAGTTATACACCTACTTCGAAGCAAACCATTTTGTATTTACATGAATGTCCGCCATGTGTGGGAGTCTATAAATTAAATCCAGCGGAACAAACAAGGGGGATGAAAACATCCCGCGAGAATACACATTACCAAACACATTCCTTCCTTGATCTTATACGCGCTAGATGTGATTCTTTCACCTAATTATTTTGTATTTTTACGGTATAATGGGGGAGATGCGGACAAAACGGGTACCAAATTGAAAAATACGAATTGGAACCCTTCGTGGCCAAACACCTCTGTAGAATAACTGTCATGGTAACACTCGGTAAAACTGACCCAGCCGAATTTCAAATAGCAGCTGTGTGAAAACTATCAGTCCGATTGGGATCGGAAAAATACTGAAAATACTTTGAACATTTTAAAACATGTATGAAACGTTGTTGTATCAAAATTCAATTCACAACATATTGAAAAAAAAAAAAAAATCATAAACAGGTAAATTTGTCAGAAAATACACCTTTTTACACTTGAAAAATCATAACTTTTTGAATTTTCAATATTTTCAAGTCTTTTAACTGGGATACTTGTCAGATATAATGGTACCTCCTCTACCTATATATTAATTACTTTTAACATTGGATAATCTACACCTCAATCTTACTATTGATGAGCATTACATTTCAGCTTTTTTTTACGTTTATACCAAGTCTTCTAGACTCTCCCTTTCAGTTCAGTTTGACTTATCGTTCCCTAATACGAGTCGAGTCCAGTTTTTCGGATGTTTCAAGAATATCAATCAAGAATGAAATACAAGTCAACTCAGGTTAATGATTTTCTTTTAAAAGTATATTTTGTAAATAACTACAGAATTGTATCGCAGTTTCGTTTATTGTTATAGTTACGCCGAAGATTATTTGTTACTGCACTTTACTCATCAACTAGAATGGTATAGCTAAATCCGTTAGAATTTCGTTCTATTCTGACGCGAAATTTTATAAGGTCAACCTCGCATATAAGTCGATTTTGAATTTTGCCGGTGATTCCCGGTGCCCGTAATGTTGACTGGTATCCCGAGAAATACGGTAATATCCAATCGCGATGAAATTAGCTGTGCAGGAAATCGTCCAATTACTAAAAATAAGCCAACGTCTATGCAGCGCGCTTGTGATGCACAACGGTGCAGCGCTCGTCGGTGACTGAGCGGCCGGCTTCCCCCACTCTTCGGAAATTTTGAATCCCAATCAGGGAGAGTAGGACGGAGCTATGTCAAAACCCGGAAGAGAGCCAGTGGCAAAGATTGGGGAATATGATCGATGTTGAAATAATGACTTAGAAAAATTGCGAAAAAAAAAGTGAGGGTTTATCGTGGCTGAGTAAATATAGTATACTAGCATAGTATCTGATAGTATGACGCACGTGCGTTGTGCGATAAAAAAAAACAAAAAACAATATACTATATACGTATATAATTGAGACTTTGATGAGCCATAAAAACGGAATTTGAGAATCAATCGAAGTCTAGGGGGTTAAAGTCATGGCCGTCTATCGATATCGAGTGTATATAATCAGTCTCTAGATACGAACTATCGTTATTTTTGCTTTCATTATTATGATTATGATTATTATTATTATGATTATCTCTATATTTGGGTTAAGCAGATGATGACTTCGCATGCTGTGCCTATCTAGCAATTAAAACAGAGCTATCACTGATCGATCGATTTCTTACCGTTTATTGCACACGCGATTTATCGAAGTTCAATAAATCACTCGACGCATATACCTTCTCGCAAGTAAATTCCGCATTTTTTTTTCTTCCACTGCAAGTTTTAATTCGTATGCGTTTTTTTTTTCGTTTATCAATCGTCTCATCGTCAGTGAACTGTTTTGTATATGAAGATGAGATGAAAAAAGGAATAACATGCGTACGGAGAGAGAGATTGAGATTCCGAATTTTGAAAATTGCTAAAGATGAAAATGTCGAATTTTTCTACTACCAACTCAGAGTTTTTCGAAAGATTATTTTCCCGAAAGTCTACGTAGCCAATTTGAAAAACTCCGAATGGAGAAACATCGAAGGCTCAAAATTCTGAAAGCAAAAGATCTGAAAGGCCAAAACTCTGAATCTTGAAATTCGTGAGATGCAACGCCGTTTATTTAACAGATTTTTCATTAGCAATTCCCTTAAATTTGCAGATTTTTGGACTTTCCGAGTTTTTAACTTTCGGATCTTTGAGCTGTCTGCATTTCGACCTATCGAAATTTCCAACTTCTGAACTCTAACGTATCTAGAAACTGAGAATCGCGTCTCAAATAAATCCGGAATCTTGACTATCCGGAACTTTTGGAATTCGGAACTTCAATCCCGTCCCCGATAGTCGGTTTTCCGTGAAAGCATACAGTATACATATAGAAACCTAAGCAAACGAGCCGGCCTAAGATATTATAAAGAAAACAATAATAGCAAAACATTTGCGGATTATGTATTAGAACGATATCGTACAATCTATATAGACATTTAGAATTGATAAGAGTAAAAATGGTAGTAAATAAGTTAGCTCGGAATGAAGCGTCAGTCAGCTTGTAGACAGCGTTCAGTGCGCATCGAACATTTTTTATATAACTATTATACATATATGTATATCTTATACACTAACTACACGTTACTACGATAAGATCGCGTTATACACACAATAATCACTATGCGACTTTGTCAGACAGTTCGTTAGTCCGTCTGCTTGGTATAATACACGTATATAATTAAAAATATATATACGGACATTTCTGTGTTATATAGTGAATTGGATAACGTGTATATACCTATATGTAGTACATATATTACACATTGTATCTGCATAAATGTTTTTTTTTTGTTTTTTTTTCTCTCCGTTCACAATATTCACACATATGTACGATACCCGTGACATGATCTATACAGTCAGTATAATAATACAATGCTAAAGATTCTCATTATCTTTGAAGAAGCTGTGCTCTGATTATAAACTGTTAAATGATCTGCCTTTACGCGGAAACGATTCTTAGAAATCATCCAAGAAAATTCATCACTGTTGATTTAAAAATAAAATATCGTAAGCGGAAAAGGAATTCTTTGATACGGAAGAAGCGATTTTGCATAAATAAATAACATCGACACCGACACGTGATCAGCGAATTGACTTATACAGCCGCGATGTTCGATCTCTTATAAGTCAGTTAATGGTTGATAAAAATTCCGTAGAACCGCGTGGCCTGCAGGTTAAAAAAAAGAAACGATATTTTCCAACGATACTGAAATTATAATTCGCGTAGAAGTTGAAAGAAAAACAGTAGTAATAAAAATAAGAAAAAGTATCAAAGAAGAGCTCGAATCGTCTTCGGGACTCGGCGAGACACTTCAAGATCTACCCAAATGGCATCTGTTCCGTTAACCGCAGAGATTCTTGGTACGTATGCTAATTATTCTTCTACTTGAATGATGATCGATACTTTATTTACAATTGACATAATAAACTGTGACTCTAATGAGTGAATTACACGTGTATACGTATCTGCACGTAGGCGGGCAATTTAATTATACAGTTGGATGTTGTACGTTAGTGTAAATTAGTGACGAATGTTTAACGTCGATTCATCGTCAGTTATGTATCGGGTTTTTTTTTTTTTTTTTTTTATACGATGTTTGTATTATTGTTGTTGATGCGGTGTCAGTAGACCCAATCGCGTAGAGATTTTGCGAGTTTTTGATTAATTCATGCCGGGTCAGAGGTATCTTGTCTTTGAAGCGATAAAACGTGGCTGAATATATGTATGCATATCTTCGTGAGCCATTCAAAAATCCCGAGAGCACGTGTAAACACATTTCTTAAATTCCGTAGACTTAATATAATATCAGACGAGAGATATACGTCTACATACCTGTCTACGTTTCTAGCACGTATGTACATTCGTTACATCGCCGGAAGCACTAGGCTAGACTTTATACTCTGAGAGTCTAGTTTGTATTTTCTTTCTCTCATTTCCCATCACTGTATTAAGTATATAGGGAATAGAATATATCGTACGTCTGGGAGGCGTTTGTCTGTTTGAAGGAGAGACAAATATATCAATTGAGTAAATGCCACATGTCTTAAGCAGCATTTATTATTTATTGGCAAAATTTTACATTATGATCGTATCTAGTATTTACGTGATGTGGATCTGTGGGAATTATTTCTTCGAGATATTTCAAATTTTCACGGTCAAGTTCAACAACTTAAAGTAGTTTTCATGTACATGTATAGGTGCGGCGCTTTATTTTTCAAGCAAATGATTGAGCGAGACGATAATAAAGTGAGATAATCACATCAAGCTATTATATACCTATCTATGTACTACCTCTATGGGCCTGCAGTAAATTCCTAGGAACTTAATGCTCGTATTATACAAAAACAAGTTATCTTGCCTAGCGCATTAGATTTCAGGAAGAAGAATTATATGGTCAATATAATGACGCCATAGCTATAGGGCCAAAGGGCGGGATATGGTGCGTCACTTGGAAAATAGTTTTGGTCTTTATATTGTATAGAAAATGGAAGGATATATGGTAGACTGTGTGTGTCAAATATATACAATAAATATATGTATATATATGTAAAGTCAGAATGTAATCATCTAATACGTCCGTCCATATATTTGTATGATCAGTATCAAAGTTCCTATTGGCATAGCAAAAAAATGATCGATGCTGTTCTAAAGCAATATGAAGGATTAGATTGATTCCGTACCGCAGTATAGCAACGATATTGGTGAATTTTGATCGTCTTGTGATTAGGTATAATTGCGGGATGATGAAGTCGAGTCGAAATTCCGAATTCTATAAGCTCTAAGCGATCCGAATTCCACATTTCAATATCACGATTCATAGATTTTTGAAAGTTATTACTCCTAAAATTTTTACAACCAACTCGAAAAACTCCGGACTGCGAAATCCGAGAGCCCAAAACTGCGGAACTTGAAGTTCGCGCATAAAATATGTCTTCACGTGATGCTTTGAGATCATAGGGGTGGGATTGAAGTTCTGAATTCCAAAAGTTCTGAACGGTTGGAATTCCGAATTTATTTCAGACGCGATTCTGAGTTTCTAGAAACGTTAGAGTTTATAACTTGCAAATTCCGAAAGATCGAAGTACAGAAAGTCCATAAATCCGCAAATTTAAGGGAAGCTCATGAAAAAGCTGTGAAATAAACGACGTTGAATTCTGATATTCGGAGTTTTGGCCTTTTGGAACTTTAACTTTCGGAATTTTGAACCTTTGGCATTTTTCGATTAGAAGTTTTTCAAATTGGCTCCGTAGACTTTCGGTAAAATAATCTTTCGAAAAACTCTAAGTCAGTAGTAGAAAAATTCGGAATTTTTCCCTTCGCAGCTTTTGAAATTCGGAATTCGAATCTTGCCCTAGATCGTCGTCCCCTATTCGGATTTTCGGATATTCAGACTTTCTGAGTCTTGGACTTTCGGATTTACGATTCGTTTGCATTCCAATCTGCCGAAATTTGCTGGAGTGTTCTTCTTTTAATATCGTAAAACCCAATCGACATATCAACTTTGTGGTTGATCATTCTGAAGTGGGTGAAACGGACCATTTTTAGATCGATCAATTTTTTCATGCCAAAACTATGACTGGGTTTCATATAGGTATACACGCGATTTGAGATAAATCGATTTTTTCAAGATCCGCATCGCTTCAAGTAGTGCGAAAGATGAAACTTCGAGTGGATTTATGTCACCGTCGGATATTAATCAAATTATCAATACGAGAGTATATAAAGATAAGTTTTTTTCTTCTCGTATGAGATGACGATAACCCATCGTTATAGAATCCGTTAACACCATTACAATCTGCGGCCAATAAAAACGTGAGATGCTGATATCTGCTGGCGGTAAAGTATACAAGAATGCGGCAGCTATCGCGTATAGAACTAGGTAGACTCTATTCGCGATGCTCTCATGATAAGATAGAAAGATACTATGTGTTACATATATTGTGTATCTAAAGTTTTATTATTGAATACCTGATTACAAACGATCTCGATAACAATCACCCGGACAGAGGTCTGACCATATTTAGTACCTACCTTTGTGTGGAAAAATTCGCTTGATAGCGCAACTCAGTAGTAATCTTCGATGATGCACGTGGCCGTTTTTAAACCCGGCTCTCCATGCATCATCCTATAATCACTAACATATACAGACTAGTTTGAAAAAAGTATCCTCGATGTGCGTATGCTGTTTTTTAATATTTTTTTGCACACACCATACTGACGCCTTTCATTTCTATGAAACATGTTTCTTTCAAGATTTCCTTCATCCTGATTTTTCGCTAGATTCTGCAGGATTATTGTAGATTTTAATTGGACTGATTTTTTGCTTCTATTCGATCGGGATGGTCTTTTTATAAAGATTCTTCATATAACTTCTTCATGATATGGCAAATATATATATATATATATCGATACTCGTGAGATGTTCTTTTACATGATAAGAAAACGACAAATATTATATTATGGCTTTGATTTCAGCAACAGGATAAAGGGCTGATATGTACAGATTATCTGTGATTATAATGTTTAATCTCTGTATTGGCCAAGAATTATATGTACTTCGGCGATTGATATGAAAGTTGATTTATTGTTCGATGATGAATTCTGCACAAGAGATCTGCACAATTGCAAATGTAATCTTTTTGGATTGTGTAATCCTACTGCAATTGCAAAGATTGACGTCGAATGAAGCTTCACATTAAAATTTATAGCATCCGATGCAGAAAACAGTGTGGAAAATTATACCCGCGTTATCTTCATTCATTTTATATAAAATGATTATTGCGCTACCATCGAAATTGCGATGCGGTTTTGCACCTCAATTTCCAACTCTGCAAAGTCTGGCGTGTCTCATATTCGACTACGTAATATAATAGTCATGTGCATTAATTGCATTTTAATAATAACATGGAATTTCAAGGTCGCGCGTGGCGCATGTTTTACAAACGAGTTCCTGCATTGTCAGTAATATATTCATACAAAACGAGTCGCAATTACAGCATTGATTATAAATCAATCAGCCGCCGCGAGGATCGTACGACATCATTGTAGTATAATCCCATTAGTCGTGAAAAAATGGGTAGATTTTGGGAATTTTATACCTCGACAATCAACTGTCTAATTCGATTGGAGTCTATTTTGTTCAAAAGTATATAGTTCGAGCTTTATTTGTATTTTTATTTTTTTTTTAATTAGTCAACAGGAAGCAATGATCTCATTAACAATAACGTCGACTATTACCCTCAGCGGCACGTTTCGCGGTGCTCATGATTCCGAATTGTCATTTGATCTGAGTGAAACAAAAAAAAAACGGATGAATTCTCAAAAGGTAACGCTTCTAGCCGTGTTCCTCTTTTTTTGAAATCGCCATATATTTCTGTTGATTGTATAAAACAAGTCGTCATCGTGGACGAAAAATCAAATTTCCATTTCAAACAGTCACCATATTGCTTACGAAAAAGACAGAAAAAGAATTTCCGACCATGGCAAAGACCATAATTATGTACTGTGCATAAAGAGTCAACAACAATGCTTCCTGTTGATTTTTTCTGATGCAAAAAATATGTGAAATGAAGCTCGATCTGCATATTTTTTTGCAAAACTAAACCCTAATCGAATTAGATGATTGGCTATACTTTATATATCAAAGTACGAATCCCGAAATTCATCCCTTTTTCGAGCTGTCTACTCGTATATATAGATCATCTCGAAGTTCTTCACTTTATTCATTACTTATTTCAGAGGAAGGTGCACGACCCAGAGATTGGGAACCTAGACGAGGTTCATCGAAAGGACCATTGAGATTACTGCGTCTCTGTGCTTTGGGTACATTTTTACCTGCAGCTTTAGTTACCGGGCCGATGTACCTGCGCTACCACGTTTATTCGGAGCAGCTTTATCCTCTAGCAGCATCTGACCAACGATTGATTGACGGAAAAGTCTCGACCACTTGGTGCCAGGTTGGGAAAAAGATAGATAGATAAATAGATATAGATGAAACAGACCATTTCCGAACAAAGTTCTGTTCTCTAATAGGCAAAACAGACCTTTGATTTCATAGAATTCCAAGAGATGAGAATCAACCAGTCCCTTCGAAGGCGCGGGCACTTGGAAACGTCATTTTATTGACGAATTTATCTTAACAACTCTCGTGCTCATACGATGATAATCTAATCAGCATTATCAGGTTTATTTCTCTACTTACGCGTAATGATGCCAATAAATACCCACCTTGTCTGCTAATTATTTGCGAAAAATCCTTGAAGGTTCTGCTACGCGTATTTCATCCGTTTCGATTTACAACTGGGATTTATTGGAATTACAGTCCAGTCAATGAACGAAATTGAACTTGAATGGTCATTGAGATCATCTCTTTATGAATAAACTGCGTAACTCCAAAATGTCCCGAACGCAGCACTTCAAGTCTGATTTTCTGATCAAACCAACCCTCTTTCTGTTCCTCTTCGATAGAGGCAATTGGTCAAAGTGAACGGAACATTCAATGCCTACCTGCTGAATCAGCAGCCGGAAATCCGAGTGGACGCAGTTCCCGTTTCTATGACCAGGCACTTGATCCTCGAAGACGACATGAAAGAGTACTGGGGGTTTTACCTGCTACGGGGCAGCAATGTGACAGTTTCCACTTGCGTGAGGTAAGCCAGTCCTCTTGTCAGCAAAGGACAAAGCATGAGGTCTTCACCGATATCGCGCAATACCAATCTGACGCATTTCTTTGTAAACCGTTGACAGATGGCCAGGCGCTTCTTTGACCATAATTCGAGGTCACAAACACCTCCATGAGTGCGCCTTCATCGGAGACGACAGCAGCGAGGAGCTCGAAGAACTTGTCGAGATTGCCCAAGAGCAGGGCTTTAATATCAGTTTTGCGGTAAGGCATTGTCATTCGTGTTCCCCATTGCAACGATCGTTAGGTACGGAGCGGGGTCTAACTACTCTCGAAGTCAGGTGTGCACTCGGCTGAAAAGTCAGTTGAAGTCAGTTGAAGTCAGGTCAAGTCTGAAGTCAGTTGTAGCCAGTAGAAGTCAGTTGAAGTTAGTTGAAGTCAGTTGAAGTCGGTTGAAAAGTTAGTTGAAAAGTCAGTGGAAGTCAGTTGAAAATTCAGTGGAAAAGTCGGTTGAAAAGTCAGTTGAAAAATCAGTTGACAAGTCAGTTGAAAAGTCAGTTGAAATCAGTTGAAAATTGAGTGGAAGGTCGGTTGAAAAGTCAGTAGAAAAGTCAGTGGAAGTCAGTTGAAAACTCGGTGGAAAAGTCAGTTGAAAAGTCAGTTGAAAAGTCAGTTGAAAAGTCAGTTGAAGTCAGTTGGAAAGTCAGTTGAAAATTCAGTGGAAAAAGCACTTGAAAAGTCAGTTGAAGTCAATGGAAAGGCAGTTAAAAAGTCAGTTCAAAAGTCAGTTCAAAAGTCAGTTCAAAAGTCAGTTCAAAAGTCAGTTGAAAAGTCAGTTAAAGTTAGTTGACGTCAACTGAAGTCAGTTGAAAAGTCAGTCGAAGTCAGTTGATGTCAGCTGGAGTTAGTTGAAGTCCGTCGAAGTCAGTTGAAATCAGTTGACTTCGTGAAGTTTCGAAGTCTTGAAGTCAGGTGTACAATCCATTGACGAGTGGTTGACCCTTTGGTGAAGCAGCACCAAACCTGATAGAATGACAAAAATTCAAAGTCATTCTTTCTTTGCGAATTGGCCCAACGAAAAGAGAAAGAAGCAGCACTTCGCCATTGACGTTGACCAAAATAACCATCGCCTATTATTTGCAGGACGACAGTTCTCCCAGCAACGAACCTGGGCTGATGAAGAGAGTCCGACAGGGTGTCCAGTTTCTTGACAAAGGGAGTACTCCAGCCGAGAATTACACTCTGCTGGGTGGAGTGGTCCACCATTTTACCAGCCACGAACTGGACGCGAAGACCATGCGCAATATCCTCACCCACCTCTTCGCCAAGACCTTGGAAACGAAGCAAAAGCAGAAAGAAAACCCGCACCATCATTACGAAGGGACCTTCAGGGAAAGCTCGAACATTGACAGGCCACCTGTTATGACTGCCGATGACTGGGCTGCACTGATGATGAGTGAGGAGAGGCCAACAGAGAGTTCCAATATGAAAACTACCCGAGCTTCGGAGCCTGTCACTGTTCAGATTAAGTCTGAAGAGGAGGTCATCCCAACGACGACAGATCCGGGGACACAAACTAAACCACCAACTTCTGACGAGGTTTTCGAAGACGTTCTTGGGAAGCTAGAAGCTCTTGGACCCAGGGGGAAGAACGTGCTCAAGAAACTGATGAGCGAAATTGGAACTGACACAACCGATGAGAGCAAAGGTCTGAGGAAAATGGTAAGAGAGGCTATTCGGGACAGTGGGAATGAAATGACCGACGAAGAACGTGCCAGGAAGAGACGGGAGATCATTCTTTCATCTCCTTTGCACGCGGAATTGAATGAGGATGATTCCGAGGGAGATGCCGCCATTGAAGAGGTATTGTAGAATGTAGAGTATATTTCCATCGATAATACGTCATCCACAGTTATTACACCAAACGACTAAACGATGGATTATTCAGGGGATCCTGACCCCTGATGGCATTGCCGAGGATCGTGGTACGGTCAACGAAACTACCCTGAACGACAGAAGCAACAGCGAATTTTGGAGTTCCTTCAGCAGCTCTGAAGAACGCTTATTGGAGTGCAATGGACTGATTCTCAATCTTCCACTGACTCCTCATCGACACTGTACTCCAAAATTCGAAAATGAACACGAGGCAGCTTCGTTGGCTAATACCGTCACTTACAGGTTCGTCTTTAATCACAAAACCTCACTGTTGCCTGCATTTGCAGAAAGTCCAGCTTACAAAGCTTCGAAAATGTCCGGGTTGTAAATGATTCCCAAAGATTGCGAAAGTTTTTCAACAATCGCAAATGGTTTGAGAAAATTTCAAAGATTTTAAAGGATTCCAAAGAGTTGAAATAACTTTCAAGATACAATTTAGACACGAAATAGGATTTCGAATGATTTTACAGGATTTCAAACATAATTTCAGATGATTTTATTAACTTTCAATGACTTAGCATGATTTTGCATGATTTTACGAAGAAATGTCTACAGGTTTTTAGAAAAATTGACCTCTGGTTGTAAAACGGTGTTTAAAATTCTCAAAATATGGATTCGAAACGAGGAGAAGGCGTTGTTCATATACCTGTGTGAAAATTTATGTTTCAGGGTTCCCACAAACGGGTATTACTTTTTTGTATTTAATTCCGAAAATGAGATCCAGCCAAACTACGTAAGGATACGTTTTAACCTTCAGAAAACAGAGTACGATACATCGAACTCGACACAATCTTGCAAGAACAGTTCCGGCGAGTGTTCTCTGCCTTTAAATTTTTTCAGTGATCAAAGGACCGTCCTGGAATTGCCCTTGACGGGAAACGATTCCCAATGGAACGAAGAATACGTCGTAGTCTCCACGTGTGAGCCCAGGACGGCGATATACGTCCTTTGCATAATTTCGGTACCACTCCTTGTTCTGATTTTTGCATTCCACTGAAACTTCCCTACAGTTTCGCAATCGAAAGCTTGACGATAATTCTGTCAATTATTCGAGTCATCACTCGAGCCGAAATCTTCTACTCTGTCAAATATGGAGGAATAAGATGCTATTCTTCGGGAATCGATTGTACGTTAAAGTACAAAACTGGATGATGATGTGGCTCTCAAAAAACCACAGTCCAGTCATTTTCCGAACAGCAGCAGAAAGAATTACATATAAAAAGCACGGGTAAGTGTTGCCTATTTACATGACTGTTAATTCAACACATACGAACAAATGTGAGAAAAAAAAAATTACTATATAGGCAATCGTGCAGCAGGGTGTTAATTTTAATGTATTATTATACGTATAATATACTATAGACATGACTAAGTAATTATATTCATTACTTTTGATAATCAGCAGTGTTGAATGAAAGGGCTGTATATTATAATATTTAGGATAAAGAAATAATATGTATACAAGTTTACTGTGATATTGACGTTATTGTTACTAATTTATGAATAAACTCAGAAAGGGTAATCCTTTCAAGCTAATAATCTCTCTGCAGCGCACTTTCCACTCATTACTTTCTTTCCACTGTCTTAAAAATTAATCCCCTGGCCTTGTTCCTCTGCTTTTAATCCCTAAGATTAATTTTTTTCATGCTGCCAGGTAGGCGTCCCTGATGATAATACATTGACCTCGTAGTAAGGGTGAGGGTGCGCCTGGGTTGGGGGTGAGTCTCTTATCAGCAGTGAACACTCCCGGCTTTATACCCATCCGAGACTCTCAACGGCTGTATAGGTATTTTTTTTTCTTTTTTTTTTACACATTTTTTTCTTGATTTTTTTTTCAACACCGCCATTTTTCTTGCTCGATTATTTCAGCATCGAGACATGTTGGTGCAGTAGAATGAAAGAAAAATAAGCAGCTGATTTTCTTCCCTATAGAATTGATCATCGGACAATTTACATTTTTTTTTATAACACATATTTTATCTTTTATCAAAGAGTGAATTTTTTCAATTGTCGTTGATCAATCGATCTTTAGTGGCGTCCGGTCATTTGGAATTTCGGAATTCCATATAAATGTATACATGTCTCGATTCGAGGCAACGAACGAGAACCTTTCGCTGGAACGAGAAGTTTCAGGATTTTTGCTGGAAAAATCATTACTAATGCATTTGTTAAATATTTTCTATCCAAAATGAGGCTTAGATAAAATTTACCCATGGTGGCCGCGAAGCGTTAAAAGACAACGTGAATAAAAATTCGCCATGTTTAGAAAGAATCAAAGATTTTCAACCTTTCCTCTCGGATATTTATCAAAAATATAAATCAATCATCAACCTCACGAGGGTATACAGAATCATAAATTATCTTCGAAATTAATCAGGACGAGAGATAATGATGTATCGTACGATTCAATTCTCAAGACAGGACAAGAAACATGTTCGTCGAATACCATGAACAACCAACACGAAATCAGAATCCCATGATTACCAATTGTCATCACCTCGAAAAAGCGATTCCTAGTTTCTCCCAAACTATACAACCTACGGGAATAAAACTCAGAAGATCAATGCTTCACTATGGCAGAAAGTGGCAAACTATTTTACAGTTTGAAAAAAACAAATAGAATCCCAATCAGATTTATATTTCTTATGTTAGCTAGGTTAGGTTCAAAGCGACTTAACTGTACCATATCGTCATAATTGTGGTTCGTACCTGCAACTTTATACACATAGAAACGAAACCGTGCACCAGGTATGACGCAGAATTAATAGGATAAGTATTCGAAGCTGGATAGCGGATCGCATGGTGTTGCTAGGTGTCGGTGGCTGCCTGAGGGCGATAAGGGAAATTGATTTAACCCCCAACTACCACCCGATGTTATTATACCCGCCTCGTGCCGGGTGGTATAGTAGCAGTAGCAATGGCAATGGCAATGGTAACAGTGGTCGTGGTGGTGGTGGTGGTTGACGTTCATGGGACACTGCGCGATTCCGAGAGGCACGCCTCTCCGGCTTTTGGCACACCCTCTGCAATCTTGGATCTGGAGTGAAACCACCCCTATATAGCTGTACGGATGAGAGTTCAACACGAATAATGCACGAGTGGTGAGCATCACGCGTGCGTGCATGCGTGTAAAAGGCACGTTTCTATGTAGGTACGCGTACGAAGCGACACCTTTACACTGTGCTAATTCAATTGCGGCGCCATTATAAATGGGGTTGGGGTGCAAAGGGGGGTGTTGGGGTGCAAAAGGGACGTGTATCATAATGCCATACGTTACTGGTTCATTCGCTCGTTTGATTGTATACATACATATACGTATATATATTCACTCGTTTCGACGGGGTGTGAAGATCGCGAAATTTACACGGTCCACTGCGGAACCCTGCAGGAATTATCAGTTTCGAGCATTCGACCATAAGTGACTTTGCCCCATTCTTAAGGGGCGCTTCACCCCTGTGACCTTAAACATCCGGCTTTTTTCAACCCTGGTAGTGCACACGGGGTCATTTTGACCCCAAAATTTTGTTCCGATTGGAATAGCATTGAGTATACGAAACGATATTTCTCAAAACCGTTTTTTTTTTATTTTAGTAAAAAAGTTCGTTTTCGGACGCATCTTTGACTTTGAGCACGTTTTTCGATAACCAAAATTTTCAAATTCGAGAATTATACTTCGCATTTCGCAGAAAAAAAATAAAACAGCACAAAAAAAAAAAAAAATGTCACGGTACCTTAAGGGGCCACTAAATGAAGGTGCTACACTGTTTACCGCTTCGAAAAAGCAATTCCTAATTCTTCAGAAACGAAGGATCCGATTTCGACGAAACTTCGAAGACTGACGCATTATCATGGCAGAAAGTGTCCAAGTATTCCGCTACTCTAAGATCTTAAAATGTCTTCGTTATTTGTAGCTTAATCTTTCACCCTAACCTAAAAATCTTCAGTATTGATGGCGAAATAGCTGAATAAAAGAACGGAGGAGATATTTGACGTTGAATTTCATCATTCAAGATTCAATTCCCATCTGAAGGTAAAACCTTTCAACTACTGCAATCCCAAAATTGGTGTATCATGTAGTGGTACATGCAATTGTGGGTTTTTTTTTTAACACGTGGATTCCGCAAGCGTGAGGTTCGCCCCCTGCGGCTCGTGGGATGATTTTTCTGGGCAGCCGTATGCTAAGTCCAGAAACTCATTCAATGACACGTTCGAACCGAGTCAAGTCTTGTGGGAAACCGCAGCACTAGTGTCCCTCAATATATTAAAACATACCTAACAATATACGCGAATCGCCGAAGCTACAGCCGAGGTCTTTAAATCCGCAGAACTTCATACCCACAACTCGGTAAATGAAATTCTGAATTCCACACACTTGTGATAAAGATTCCAGGGGATAATTAGGGCAATTTAATGGCTGTGGTCTCACGCCTGATTCGAGATAGCCGATATAATCGAGTCAGTAAAATGGTCAGTTATTCGAAAGTCACCCTCTCTTACTTCTAAAGCCCAGGATAAATAATAATAGTAAGGGATAGTACGATTAGGGGTGGAAATGGGGTATTTTATCTGGCTGGTTCATTCCGACGTTAAAAATTCATGAGGATATTGTACTTTTTTTGGGACACGTGTCGCGGGCTTACGACTGGTCCGATATATCAAAGAAAGCTGGGCACATGTAATATACCAACACGTTACCAAATTGAGGGTAATTTGTCCACACACACATACATTAAACTACGTGATATAGATAGCCCAATGGTTACTACTTTTTATTGTGTAGCAGGCACTGGCTCTGTGGTGAGAAAAGTACCCACCAGTCTCATACATTGGTAAAAAATCATTATTCTTCTCCAACAATCAGTCGAAACGACACACGTTGTGGATTTTAACAAGAATATACTGTATTGTGCACTAATGTCCGATAAGATTTTGAAAAATCTACCATTTGCCATTCGCGTGCAGTTATAGTGGTAACCGTGAAAGTCGACCCGGCATTTCGATTTAGTCCCACTAAATAGCTCTTCAGCATCGTATGTGTCTTCATCTTTATCCTACTTTCGGTAATATTACTTCGGAAAATGAAGAGTCGCTTCTTCTTTATCGGATATTGGCTTGTGCACATCGGAGGAGTTTTTCCAGTGGAGTTGAAGAGCCTGAAGAATGAGAAGAAGAAAAAAGAAAAGGACCCTGCACCTCTCAATGGTCAAAGAATCGTTTGGGCACCGTGGTGCTCTAGCAAGCGCACTTTTTTCATAGGGATCGGTCAAATTTTGATAATCCTGTACAACACTACTCGTTTGTTTGGACGGTATACTCGTATTCTGATCTTTGTGCAAAATTCCAAACGTGCAAAAAATAATATCAGAAGATAAGAACTTAGATTTGCCCAACGAATAGTCATATGGTTTGCAGTCTCAAGATCAATTGAATAATCTCATGGATCTTCTAGGTATGGCGATGATGGGGACAGTATCAATTGGGACCACAAGTTTCTTCGATGGCATGTGATGAAGACGTTGTCGATATTACAGGCAGTTGCTTCGGCCTGCCTAATCCTGATAGTGACGACACATCACCGAAAGATTGAAGAACTTTTGAACGATGTCTGCTCCTTATACTTTGACTTTTTTGAATCCACAGATCCTCCGAAGTTTCGGAAGTTCGCGTACCTGATTGCCTACGCCATTACCTCTTGGGTAATAAGTATGGTTGTGGAAATTCTCCCAGGTGTCTTGGACACAAAGTACGCATGAGTATATACTAATATGTAAACTATTTTGTTAATGACATGGGGTATCAATATGAAAATACTACGAAAAAAGTAAGAACGATGCTTTTAAAAGTGGTAGCAATAGTGCAACTCGTTACTGTCTAGCCGAAAGTTTCATTGATCGTGAGGGTGAATTTTTCTCAGTATAATTTTATTAATACTGGACTGGGGTAGTTTCAGCTAGACATGAAAAAACCAAGAAAAATAAAAAATTAGAGAGTGGAGTTTGATCACAGTTTTGTCTTAACAGTTTTTCTCAGAACTTCATCTGGCAAGCACCATACATGTTCACGTTCTTGTACATCGAAGTCACTTTGGGTGTTATTCTCATTTATGTTCAGGTGAGATTGAGCAGAATTTCAAAAAATTAGGAACTTAGGATTTTATTTGCAATCTAAATGACCATCAAAATCAGTTACGGGATCTTCTGCAGCGCTAAATTCTGCATTTAGTCCGGATTTAATTAACCGGATTCGTGTTTTTCTTACTGTAAACAATATAATTGTAACTATCATGCTTCGAGGCAACAACTTCGATTCCATAGCCCGATACAATTTCAAATAAAAAACAAACTTCCGTACTCAAATTAAGGAGACCCGTGTCCATGAATCTTTCATAAGTGTTTAGGGGCCTTCTCTATTTGGTGGTGTAGAGTTATATGATATGCCCAGCCATGTATCAATTATCTGAATTTTAATCTGCAATTTCCAGAGCGCCGTAGAAGAACTGAACAATAGAATCAAGCTGCAGTTTCTAGGCGTAGATGATTTTGATTTGAACAACTTCGAGCCTGTGTTCCGTGGAGGAAAAAATCACCAGCGAGATGTTTTGCGGAAAAATGCAAGATCCTTTTTGGCAGGATGTCGCAGGACGTATAGATCATTGACGAAAATTGTTGAACATTCAAATTCCGTCTATGGACTCCTGATGCTGATTATTGTCCTCTTGAACCAGGGCATCTGCCTGGCTTACGCCTTTTGTCACCTTTCAGTGATCCCGATGAAATCCGAATTCGAGGGAAGGTACTACCAGCAGATTATCCTGTTTGGGTTCTCCTGTTTATGGTGTCTCGTGAGATTATTGGTCATTTGTCATGGCTTCGGAATGGTCGTCAAAGAGGTAAGAAGGAAAGCACGAAAGGCGAGATGGCAAGCTCGAGGAAAATATGCAAATTTCACAAACGTTGTTCATTTTTGACATTTTATTCCCAAGGATGTTAAACCTCGCCTTCAAATTTTTCTAGAGCAAAATCCTCATTGTCTTCATAAAGTTATGATGATGTTTGGTATTCCTAAACTGATAAGAGGCTCAAATTTCTCGATCTTTTAGAGCTTATGATAGATTGTATAATAAAGTGTGAATCTATATGGTTAATTTATATCCTGTGATCCGATAGCACGAGTCTTCTCGTCTTCTTATCTTCAAGGTGTAGTAAAACAATGGCGTTAATTCTTTGGAAGAAAGGATATACCACTGATTATGAGACGGAAAGTTTATTCTTCCTTGAATATACACCCGAACGCTAATTGCGGACTATAATTGTGAAACAATAAAACGGGTATTATGTCGAACCGAGTAATCCGTCGAGTCAATATCCCGCGAAAGTCTCGCAATTTTAAAAACCAAGAGATAAGATAGAAAATTATCCAATTCGCTAGTTGGCGAGTGTATTTCTTTCTTTTTCTGAAACAGTCAATTTTTGTTGATATAGGCTCAAGCAACAATACGTTCCATTGCGACAATAGATGCCTCAGAAATTGATCAGGATTCAAAAGCGGAGGTTCGTTAACCAGAAAATTTCAAAATTTGGACTATATATTACACACTTCAAAATTGAAAGCCTGTATTTTTACACATGTACGTTATACATGCAAAAATTCGAAACCTGCATTTCCTAACTTCTACATTATTTGATTTTTTTTTTGCATGAGCTACTGGAAATTTTATGAAATTTTGTGTTCCAGCTACTAGAATTTCTGGACGAGATATCCGGCAGTAGAATCAAATTCACGGCGGGTAACATTTTCTCGTTGGATTATGGGACTTGGTATTTGGTGAGATTTTTGCTTATCAGACGATACTGTGAATTGATTCGAGCAGCTAGTCCAATTATTTCTCTATATATTACAAATGAAAAGTTCTGGAGAGAAGACAAAAGTGTGTAAATAATTTCCAGCTGATGACCAACACCGTAGTTTACATCGTAGTCGTCATCCAGAATTTAATCTCTTAGAAGAAAAATGAACAAATTATAAGAAAACAAAAAAAGGAAAGAGAAAGAAAAAAAGAGAAGATTCTTGTTAACCTATCGCGTTATCGTACCTACTTCCTTGACCAAACACCCTGCCTCTAATTGTACGCAGCTGTTGACCAGCGAACAAATTTTGTGCTAGATGTTGCCATGGGGGTTTGAAGTCGAAGTATATCTACTCTTCAAAGTGGCTATCTGTTTTCCTGTCTTTAGGGGCAGAAGATATTCTTTAGGTACCAAAATCTGAGTTTCTAATCTATTTAACTGCCTCGACAGCAAGTCAAATGCGAAGTTCAAAATATTTTAAAACCACGCCCAAAAACAAGTCTAAGAGCCCAGATGACTAAAGATTCTATCGCGAAAACCCTTTCCACGTGTTTTTCTTCGGTGTAAGTTGCAGAGAATGTTTTCGCTAGTGGTTCAAGATACTTGAAAGCATATGTGTGATTCTCCTGATCCTCGATTTTCGCTTTTAATCATGTAAGGGATGAAATAGTTCGTATTTTGCAGGCATTGTGTCAAAAGCGACTTGCGCTGATTAAAAAAATGTTTGACGCTTTAGTCGGCGCTATATCGATTCTGAACTTGCGTCGGTCATTCTGTCTGTCCGAAATTAATAATTCCGATGTTCTGCAGAACGGCTAGATAAAAAAAATTTGAAACTTGACAGGGTTGTACCTTGTCCTTGGACGATGAAGAATTGACATATCTCATTAGGATTGATCAACTCGAGAGGTTGCTCACTCAAGAAATCATTGAACCATTTCATCTAAAATCAGAAAGGAAATCGCTTGATTCCTGATTATATTTCTCAGAATATACGTATGAGAAATCATGGGAAAACACAAAATAATCACTCGATTTCGGAAATCTTTGGGAATCACTCATCCCCTTTCCAAGCAAGCCTAAGTATTTATTGATGTTTATTTCTTGACAGTATAGCCTAGAAATCTATGATTTCTGAAACTCAGAAATCACTCGTAATCGTTGGAACCAGCTGAAATCAAACGGAATCGCAGATAATCTCATTGATTCGAAAATCACGAGAATCACATCATCGAAATGACAAGAAATTGGTTCCTTTTGGAAATTGTTGTGCCACTGATTCTGAATTTCCGAGTGAGCAGCCCCTCAGATCAACTGGTTTGGCCGAAAAAAGTCATAATAATGTCTAAATTAAGCAAAAAAAAAAAAATAGAAATAAAAATAAAAATAAAAATGAAAATAAAAAAGAGAAGAAAAAACAAGTTTCCCATAGGTATAAAAGTCAGACGGATGAATAGAATGAAAAATTGGCCTCCTGACCTGCGGAATTGTTGTAAACCCTCCGTAATTCCGTCAACAAATTTGATCGCGGAAAATTCTTGGGTTATAAAATTTGGTTTCAGACCGAAATTAAACATCCTCAAAATTCCTCACTGAAATTAAAAGTTTGACTATCTAACCTCGGCTCCATATTCGACGTGGATCGATCGATATTCTACATTGTACACAAGATTTGGGCTCATATAGGGAGTATAAAATAATTATATAATCATATAGAAACGAGGTCTTAGTGGGTCCCACGCAGATTGGCGGGTAGGTACAGATGATCCCGTAATGACGGTCGAATGAGTCCGATCGTGATAATTTCATCGTGAGGATCACCCCGGAAAAAGTGGACCCTTGAAACTGTCACAATACGCACGTGCCCCCCCAGCTCGTCCTCGTCGAGGTTTGGACGATGCCACTTGACTGTAGGGGGTCACCAGTAAGCCCCAGTAAGCACCCTCTGAAAGGGTGGCTTCATTTTTTGTCTTTTCTAACTCCACGATCATCCCCCCAATGCGGTGAGACGATTACTCGAGCTAATATGACTTTGATTGGCTGGGAAAAGATAAAGAAGACTAAAAATCAAATGGAATATTGATACTTGACTGATGCCTGAGTTTTTTTTTTCATCTTCAATGTGAATGTAATTTGTTTCTCGAATTCAGGTGATTTCAATGCAGTCTAAAAACAAAAAAAAAAAAAAAAAAGAATATATCAGAACCATGTGATGATTAATAATGAATGTTCAAAAACAATTCAAACCTGTGAAAATTGTTGTTTCTCAATGAATTTTGAGTTGATTGAATAATCATTAGCTCACAAGCTTCTCCCGTACAGGTTGATCAAGAATGATTGACATTCTCAACTTCCAGCTTAGAAAAAAAAAAAGGGAACTCGTTATTATCACCCCGGAAATGAAAAGTTGAGTTTTCTCTAGATTTCCATCTTTTCAAGTCTACAGAATCATTTTTGGGTGCATGTGTGATGAATTTCATGTCCGACCATATCTTGAGAACGAATCGACAGATTTCCGTGATTTTGATCTCAATCGATTCGGAACTCCGAGCTGATGGGATTTTGGATTTAATCGGTTGACTAGTTTTCGAGTCATTGAACAAACAAAATTTTACCAAAAAAAATTTTTAATAGTCATATCTTGAGAACGAATCAACGGATTTTGATGATCTTGATCTTCATCGATAGAATCCGCTCCAACTTAGGACTGACTGCTTTTTGAAATGGATCGATGCAGTAGTTTTTTATCCTTCGAACCTGAAAGATCTACGAGGAAAGATCTACGGCTGTCTCATTGTGGTCAGTTGATTTACCTGCTTGTTTATTTAAAAATGAAGTAGGGGTTTGATTTTTCTGTTTCGACTCATCCGCTTCGCCTCCATATGACGATAGAACTCCTGTGGCTATGTATAGATATTATCATTAGTCTGGAGAATTTAAATTATCTATGAAATGATATGAAGCTGTTACGTGCTCGACTTCCTGGTCCGATTATAAGCGTCCGCGTAAAGTACGAAATGCTTTTTACACCATCAATGATTGAGGCCTGGAAATAGCGAGGACGTAATTAGTGTGGATGAAAAAAGATAGCATAAAATGTAGCGGTTTATTAACAGATATCTCCTTCCTCTATAACCGCTGAAAATCACCTTCAATCGCAGAATGAGGTAGAAGAAATGATGAATTTCGTGACATTTCTTCAGAAATGAAATTCTCAAAGAAATAAATATGAAGGTTGAGAAAAAGTACGTGAAAATTCGAAAGATAGACTATTTATCGTAATTCTCGAAACGAATGGTATCAATTTGACATAATCTCATTTGAGATTGATCATTTTCGCGGAAGGGTATATATTTATCATATAAATATATACAAGTATGTCGTTCACATCGTATAATTTTATGTTTTATATAATTCAAACGGAAAACAGTCATGTCCTGTCGAGTATCGTCACTGCATGATGATAAATGCGAGAATGTATATTATTATTACATATATACTTTATTACGAATCGAATGCGATAAGAAAATTCTCTTTATCTATACGTATATCACGTACTGCGACATCCATTTCTACAAATATTTATTATTAGGTATTGTTTATTGTTACTTATATAGTTATTCAGTTTTATCCGAAAGGGTTGAAGCGAGAAACGTGTGAGTGGCGATTTGAGAAATTTCGTAGCAAGGACGTTTTTGTACATTTTAACTGTCCGAATTTACCAAGAAGTGCTTTTGAAAAATAATTTGCCTCTTTTCACTTAAACCCTGTTTGGTTCGAGCCCTGCGTTCGACGGAATGCCACCCTTCATTTTATAAATTTTAGCCATGTAAGCTTCGTATCAATTTTCAATTCAAACATTTCTTCTTCCCTCGAGGTATAGCAAAAAGACAAGAATTACTTCTAATTTTTTTATTTTTGGTCCAACAGTTCAAAGTTACTAATTCAAATTACAGTATTTCGTTCTAATGTATAAAAAATGATCTAAAACAAAACTAAATTTTCCTTCATCAGCAAAATACTTAATACATTGGATCACCTTCCAGTCTTTCATCCTTCCATTTTTGTCACTTTTTAAGTTCCGAAGGTTAGTCGCTTCCCGAAAATCCCAGGCGCTGTCACATTTGCTCTAAAAATTTCTTGAAGTGAAAAGTGCATCAGTTTGAAAAACTGAATTTTCCACTTCAAATAGACTAGAATTTTGATCTTTCAGGATGAAAATTCATTCCCAATCATGAAGGTTTTTTCGCCGATGAAAAAAACTGAATTTCTCAATCATTTTGAGTCGATTTTGGATCTACTTCGAGTGAATTTAACGCTTTTTGGAGCAAAAAATTCACTCTTTGACTCCAGAAAAGTCAATTTTGACAAACAGAAAAAAAAAAAAAAAAAAAATTCAGAGAGTACGAGTCGTTATCGTCTATATCTGATATAAAATGGTCTGGACCGAAAAGGCGTTTAGTCATACTGGTATTTACGCCGGATGGTGATTCTGGCAGGGCAGAGCGAATGGCGCTGGTCCATGAGAGAACAGCGTCAGGATCACGCGCGGCTCCACCCACGTCAGAAGAACTAGAAATCTGTAGCCTGGATCCTGGATCCCGGAGCCTGGAGTACTCGGCACCCCGCCCCGATTGGCAAATTTCCTGGTGTAGTTGGAAGGGTGAGAATTGTCCCGGACGGTGCCCATCGCTGTTCAGTCTAATCGGGGCAGTTGTGTTCTCCGGAGGTGGTTCAAATGTCGCCTCGAGAACGCGACAAGTATATTTCTGCAAACGGAGTACTGCAGTGTGAAATCGCGTTGGTCTGTCCTAATTATTGCCAATTTTTTGCTCACGGATTCCATCAAGTTTTCGACGATCTTTCAAAAATCACGGAGCTCCGGGTCCAGGGAATTTTGACTTTCATCTTATACGGTTAGAGAAAGTGCTGGGATTTTATTTCTCAACTTGAACTAATTACCAACGTCTGCATCAAAGAGTGACAAAATTATGGTAAGGATGTCGGACTTGAGGATGACTGCAATTCAGAAAGTATCTTATACTCGAGTGATTGCAGAAAAAATTGTTATAGTCTTGTGGGATTTTGGTTTTTTGATAAATCGCTATTTTTGAGTCGGTTTTTCATCCGGTTAGACAAAATATTCATATTCATAGGGTTTACCATAAAGCTGGATAGAGTAGATCGATATTCGTTTAGTCAGTTAGTATTCGAGGAACGAGAAGCAATGTGAAAGGAATTTTGACAATTAGAAACAACAAATTTGGAGACGAACATTATAACGAAGTTTTCATGTACTTTGGCTGATTTTGTGCGGAATTAGATAATGCTCGTTCAATAGTCTCAAACTATCACTGGATAACGCTGATTCTTGAAGCTTTACTAAGTTTCAGAGGTTTCCGACGAAATGCAAATCTCACATTGATACATCGAATAATTTAGTGTTCACGGAATAAGGTGCAATGGCAACCGAGTTTTTTTAGTTCGAAAAATCAATTGAGACATGGCACTATTAAGTTTTGATGTTACGTGGCTAATTTTTGGTAGAAGTGGTCGAAAAACTTACCTTTTCTGTAATTATTTCGAAATCTTCAACTTATAGCCACATTTCCCGTGTTTGACAAATTTGAGATGAATAGTCCTGCACATTTTGCTGATTTGCCGTGATATAGAAGCAAAAAAAAGAAGAAACTAATAAACACGAAAAACTATTACGTAGTATTTACAAGAATTTAAAAAAGTTCTTTGGTCCCGTAGTGTCTGCTAGTCACAGAAACCCAGTTGCAAAAGAGAAAAAAAATTGACACACAGGCAATCATAAAAAATGCTTCGAGTGACTCGTTCACTCGGAAAAGAATCAGAGACGATCATTTGCAGCGGAAATTCAGTATCAATCGTAATGCTTTTTACACTCGATAAGAAAAAGATAAAGAAAAAAGAAAAAGAGTTTCTTTGGCACTTTGAATCCATTTTTCTTCTCATTACAGTAAACATTTGTTCTGCACTGAGAAATTCCCTCATTCGGACTGGTACACTTTTCATCCCCTAAAAAGTGAATTGTCACTCAAAAAAATTTAGAGAGCTGAGAACCGCGTTTTTCATCATCAAAATTCTTCCTGCAATGTGGCGTTGCTCTGAATTTGTAGAACAAGTATTTTCGTTATGTATGCTCTTCATTATATCTGTAATTTCATCTTTGGAGTATTTCCTTGATAAATACTAGAAACTAAAAACTGAAGGATCAATGTTTGAACCTTGATCAACAGTCAAAATAATTCTGAATCCATCACACGGTCTTTCGTGTGCCTTTGTTATTCTTGTGCTATTGTGCATGTGATAATTAACGAAAGAATGCTTGGTATCCTGTAATTATCGCTCCTGAGATCTTTTGCGGTTGACATACAACTCGATCCGTCATCTGGTCGAGTGAAGACTCATAACTTACAAGACATCAGAAGATAAATGTGTCATATCGAACCGCATTATAGACGCAATTGATATGGAACCCATTCCATGATTAGGTCCATTAAGTATTATATTGAATCCTATAAAATGAGCAAAAATCAGACAGGAACGAATTCATCCAAATTCATTTTGAATCCGATTTTTAGTCGTTCGAATGTAGAAAGGTAACATTCCTTCGCATTTTTCAAATCAGGTTATCCAAAATATGCTTCACTCTGTTTGAATGTTACGCGAAAATCTGAATATTCGTATCTAACGAGGAAAAAAAGTATACGCAGATAAATCTCAGCCCGAATATTTGGCAGGACCACACGCGCTGGCTGTCATTCGCATTATGACGGACGGAAGTTTCCGTATGTTGTGCAGATAAAAGCGAACTAATGTCAGGGTCGTGAAACGGTGATAAGTTCTAACGAGTTATGCTTTCAGCTTCGAGAATTCAGGATATTCAGACAATTTTTGTTCAAAAGAAAAATTAAGAATAGTCCAAAATGAATTTATTTCTTTGCCAAAAGTCATTTCACACCATCGTAATCGCCTTTTTCCAAAATACTTGCGAAACAAATTTGTAGCGGATGTTCAGAAGTGTTTAGGAAATCTAGGAAATGTGATTTCAGAGATCGAGCCTCGTTTTGTGTTAATTTTTAATTACAATTTTGATCAGATTCAACAATTTTTTGAACTCAAAATCACGGTTCTTTTTCCTGGAACAGAAATATTTGCTGTTTTTATGGTATTTTTGAGTTGGTCTCGTCCACATCACGTCGTTATTTTTCTATTGATAGCCGATGCTGACTTACGGAAACAGCAATGGATCCGCACCGGATACGGAGAACGGTTCTCCAGCAGATTCGCTAATTTCCGGAGACGGTGAGATCGCCGATCTTGGAGATTCGCCCGGTACGCCCCGGGATACTGAAGAGGAAGCTACTTTTTCTGACGAATTTTATTCCCATGATACCGACGACGAGGACGAGCACGGAAAGCGTCGACGCGCCACTAGCTCCGTGAGTATTTTATGCTTCGTAAAGTTTTCCGATTTCCATGAATTTCAAAAAAATTTTTTACTCCAATATAATCCTGAGTAATTTCAAAATTCAGTAGCCGAAAGATTGCTTGCAGATTTCTGATTATTCTTGATCTGCAGCTTTCACCGCAGCTGGGAAATTGGAATAATTTTTTTGTTTTTTTTTTGGATTGAGAATATCGTTTGGTTTCTATACAGCTAGATGGAATTTCTGGTTCTGGAGGAAGTCGCCTTGGCTCCCCGGTTTCTCGACCCGGTGGCCTTGGCGTTAGAAAGCTTTTCACAAACAGTCGCGAAAGATGGAGACAGCAAAATGTCAGCGGAGCTTTTGCAGAACTGAGAAAACTGGTCCCAACACATCCGCCAGATAAGAAACTCTCGAAGAATGAAATCCTGCGAATGGCTATCAGGTATCTATACGCGATTCAATAAATAAATGAATACATAATAATTAATAACATTCAATAAATGTTATTTATCGCATTTTTCGGTTAACAAGTCTGAACGAAGAATTCCTATACGAAGATGTTGAAGTCGTTGAAGAAGAACTTTTTGCGTATTTTTCAGTCGGTGAAAAGGATCATCTTGATTAAATTCTTCTCAAAAAATCCAGTAGATGGTTTTGTTCATTTTTCGAAATCGTTGGAGTCGTTTTCAGGGAAATTTCTAATTTTCTAATATTCGTCATTTCTAAACTACACTTTCTTGAATTGTCTCTGATGGAAAAACCATCAGACCATCTTGAATATCCGGTAAAACCGTTGCTAGATATTAATTTTTGGTAAACTCGTTGAAACCAACGATGAGCTGTTTGAAATCTTGCGAAACTTACTATCAGTAAACTTATAGTGTCTAAATTTTAGGGTTGAAGTCATATTAAAAAATTCCGATTTCTATTCAGGGCCTCGATCAAATAAAGATAAAAATGAATAATTTCAAGTCAACCTGTTGCATTATTTCGGCCTTACAATTAGCTTTACAATTAGATAAAGACAGACAAGACAAGACAAGACAAGACAAGCGGATATCGAAGATGTAAAAAATCCTTATTTTTGATTTCGCATGATTCAAATTCACTTCCTATGTATTTCCAGATAGAAAAAAAAAAAAAAATGGAAATAATCATTATCCTTATATCACAAGCGATTTTTCAACTCAACTCTTTTCCCTCTCATTCACCTCTTCAGGTATATCCGGCTGCTGAGCAACGTCCTGGACTGGCAAAAGGGTCAGGATCGTAGCTCCTCATTACATTCGAACAACACTTCAAGCCTCGATCAATCGCGTGTGAAAAGCGAGCCTTCGTACTTCTGTGGGCAGCAAGGGAAGCCCGGAAGTCCAGCGTTCTTTAAGCAGGAAAAGATGTCCGGCGATGTGACATTGGACGGTGGGTACAAGCCGGGCTATCCGACCCAACGCCATCCGGCTCATTCCTTCATCGCCTGTGATAGAAACGGAAATAATTTGCTGATGATAGCCCCGGTAGTAGTGGGCAATGTGACCGGAAGTAACTCTTCAAGAGAACGTTCCGTGAATCACTATTCATCATCAGGTACTACTGCAGGGACTGCAGTGACGAGTGGTTTGACTTCCGCCGCATCAAACGGCGCCAGACAAATCAATTATGGAAAATCAACCGGGAGCAACGGAAGCGCCATTTTGAGCAATGGGATTAGTACCGGAAATACAAATGGACCGGGATCAGGAACAGTAACAGGGACCGGAAACGGACAAACCGGTAGCGTCAACTGCGGAGGACATAAAAGACTGAAGGTCGAAACTGTGGATGAGAATCAGACCCTGCAGACTAAAGGACCTTCACCTCTGGCCCATGGCAATGGTGTGAGGAAAAGAGGACGAACTACCTTGGGAAAGGAAACGGTTGGATTTAGAGCCTCCGAGTTCAAAAGCGCCAACCGGAAATAGACGGGAGGAGAACCCAGAATCGCCATTTCAGTATGTATCTGATGAAAAGACGCATCCTTTGGACGAGCAGTCGGAGAAACAGACGAAGTTTTCGAACAAAAATCCCATGGAACAAAATTCTCCAGCATTTTCTCAATCATTTTGACAGTTTGAGTCGGTTAAAGGTTATGTAGATCGACCTGCAGTCTGCGATAAGCTGACAGATCCCTACTATTACCTCTGGTACTGTCAGCCTCCGGCCATTTATTTTCATCTGTAAAAGCGGTTGCATATTTCAGGGGCGATAGAATCCAACTCGTTGGATGAGCACAGGACAATTATCAGTGTCTGTGAAAGTTTTGGATATATCATCGAGATCCTTGCAGAAAATTTCTTTCCATCATATTCGTCGAAGATTTTAGTTGATTTAAAAACGGAGGAGCTAAGATTGACGTTATGAAGGATAAATGAATAATGATCAACGTTTATGCCGATGCATCTTTGTCCCTGATTTTCAGATCGCCATATATTGTATTTGGCGAAAGATTGCTCGGTTAATTTGGTGCAAATTGTGTAAACTAGTGATCGAACAATTTTGGAACAGAAGCTTTATTATTTTAAGGAATAGCCACGCTGATCGATTCCGTGGATGTGTCACGGGAGCGAAAAAGTACGGCATTTTATAAATATTATAAATATAAATCCATACGTATGTATAAATATTAACATTATGAAACACGTGTGAGGCATATTAACTTATTGACAAAAATTTCAATTCATTCACGTTTGGTGAAAAAAAAAAAAAAAAAAAAAAAAAGAAAATTGCGTTGATAGGCAAGCGATCGACGACGTTTTTGCAATTATATCCTCCCACGTTGGACTTGTGTATAAAGTTTATGTAACAATGTTGTATGTACCTTATCGCATACATAACCGTTGATACTTAATAATTATATTTGTCAATTATGTACATCCATATGATAAACGATTTCACCATGTATTTTCCATCACAGCTTCGGATTCTATCCACCAATGGCTTCACTCGCATTTGGAGATGCAGGATGAATCAATCGCAGGTAAGTAATTCAATAATTAAGTAGTTTCACTTCATTTGAATCTCTATATTCTAATTAAGTAATCCACCTAATTAGGACTTCAAGTTTTATTGACCTAAATTCATTGGCCGGTATTCAGAAGTCGCTTTTAGGCGCTAGTGTCGCATTTAGCCCATAAGACGTAACACTGCAGGGTCCTTCAAGATTTAGCTGTAGTTCTAAATGCGGGCCATAGTGTTTAGAAATTTGTATCCCAATTACATTTCTTGAGGACAATAATTAATTGTTGATTGTTGTCAATCGCAGAAGAGTCATTGGATTTATGCTCAACTGGAAAAATCTCATGTTTTTGAATAACAATTGTTCACAGTCTTCGCTTAGCGTAATCAGCAATGTGTAAAATTCCGTATTCCGGAGAAGCGATGTGGAGACTTTTGGCCGAGGCTCGAGGATTTATATGGACATTGTGAAGCTCTGCAATCTGTGTGCTACACGCAGCTGCTGGATCTCCACTGGTAGCTAATTTTCCCATCCAGAATTCGTTACCTTCAGTATAGAGAAATAAATTAGGGATTATTGACAAAGTATTCAAACATGATTTTATCTTAATTGCTCAACTCTATCACGATTTCAATTTTTTTGTCTCGTTCTTTCCGAAATCAAAGCATTTCTTTTTCACTTGTATTCAGAAATCAAGTAAAATTTACCTGGCAGCGCGTTTCCATCCCAGGCATAGGTCACTACCAACAGCTTATTATCCTCTACAGCTGTGTGCGGCTCCCTGTTTCCAAAGTGGATTTTTATGTCTGTGGATAGAAAAGAAATTGGAAGTAAAAAAATCGCGTTTTTTCCCTACAATCCCTACATTATGCACGTTGCGGTAGTCATTTTTCAAAATGATCATCAGCACAATACCTATTGGCTTGAAAAAATAAATAAAAACAAGAGAAAAGTCTTTTTTATCGTATAGATTTTGCGTAATTTGGAAACGTCGATTATGGGGTCAATACTATATAGCTATAGGTGATTGATAAAGCGATTGAAAGATGAGAGAACTCACGGCCCAAGAGACCACCGTTCTCCACTCCACCGCAATTGGTCTCCTTTTGCATGTAAGCGAACATTACATCGGACACATTTTGGAGTTTTCCCATCAGCCTCTTCATGCCGATCTCGAAGGCTTTCATGAAGTAAATTTCCTGTTCGGGTAGGGCTTTCCAGACTCCTGTAAATCCGAAAAAAAAATTCAGATGATTCGAATTTCTCTTCTTTCAATCAAGAAATATATATCAATCAACATCTTCGCTATCAGACGAAAAAAATGCCCATCTCTCATTTCTCATCCTGCACTTTACACTAAATGAAATTTTACCCAGTCCAAATCCAACGACGTGAATATATGCTGTGGTCTTTGCTTCCAACGCTCGCGCGTTTGCCTCGAGCAGAATTATTTCCACCGTGATCAGGGTCCGTTTTAGGTAAGTTTCTGCGTCGAAGACGTACTTTCGCCCCACAGGTACGTATTTCGGATCTCCCGGTGTTTTTTGGAGACGTTCCGTCACTTCCTCGTACAAAGGCAAATGCGATTCGCCATAGAATCGCGCCCAGACTTGGCGAATACCTTGAGGACCGGTGTTAATTTTTGATGACGTTTCTTGAGCTCGGCCATACCTGTTTCCGGTTTCCGGTTGAAAAGGAATCGATATTAAGAAGCCAAAATTGTTTTGAAGAAGGTCAAGTGGAAAATGGCAGCCTCAAACTCACCCGTTTTCTTTTGTGTTTTGATCTGCTGCTACAGCGATATCCTGATATTCCATGTAACCAGGTCTTTGGAATCTGTAATTAAAGCAGACCTGAATGTAGCCAACATTTTCTACGACGCTCACGTTTTCAATTATCATCACGAGAGGAATGGGATAGTATTCGTTCAGTGTCAAAGACGAATTTCGCCGATTTATAACATTTTCGATTTCCCAACCCTTCAAGTGTCTTCACAAATTATTTTGAACATACGTCGGTGTATCTACCTATTAGGCACATTGCAGTGATATAGTAAAGATCACTTTAAACTCAACTTATTGTTACCTAACATAAAATACACAAGTTTTACTAGAATCCAATCAGTTTGTTTTTTTCTTTTGACTAAGTGACATACTTAGCAAATTTATGCCAAAAAAACTTAGGTAACTCATTCATCGAGGGTTGATTCGGATCGGTTGGGTATAGTCGTCAAGACAGTATACGATTTGCGTTTTCGAAGTGACAACAATTGGTAATCATGAAATTTCGAAAATACTCCCATATCGCCTTAAGATCGACCGACTAGTTCAGCCGAAAAAAATCACGACTATACCGATCGGAACTGAATAATTGAAGGTGATAAGAGTCTAGGGCAATCCATATGACCTCACCTTGGTCCCACTACCCCTATAATTACGCCTCTCGGTTGCAAGTCGTCAGATCCGGTCACAAGAACTCCTTTATTAGTCCGACATCCGTCATTGATGAATTCGGTGTAAGACGACATTGTGAGCATAGCTGACAATTTGACCTCGTCATAGGAAAGGTAATTATTTAACACCTGGAAGCAGTTAGGTCTAAAAAATTGCGTCATCTCACAATCAGACGTCACGTACACGCATTGGAAAATGTGAAGTGCTATATAGCCTCGAGTTCTCCATCATCACTAATATACTGAACGTTTTTTTTTTTTACCAAAGGTGGTTTTTCCTGGTCAGTACCGATCGGCTCCCATCCACCGTACCCTAACTCGACCTCGCGGATTTTGTACTTGTCCTTCTTTCCCAGGAAGCAGAATGCTCTTCGCTCAAGGAGGCGCTGCACGAGGTCGACAAGTCCCATATTTTTGTACAGTGTCTTTTCCACGGCACTTCCATGCTCTCTCTTGTGCTCCAACCAGTCGGCGATCAGTGGTAGTATGTCTTCGTGAATCAGGGGATAAACCGAACCAGCATGATTCTATTAAAAAACAAAATTGATAGGATGAAGAACTAGTACCAATAGTCGCTCTTCATCACTCAGTACTCTTCATCACTGTCTACCTACATAAAGAACTGCTTCAGAGACGCGTTTTTGGAGCTCTGAAAGCCGCACTGTGTCGACAGGAAACTTGAGTGGAAAAGAGTTGCTTTTCTCGATGAGCGAGCCAACGGTAGCTTGCGAAGGAACCTTCGTTTCTACACATCCTTGAAGCAGCTTCCTCGTTGCTTCATCGAGAGAGCTTTGATCGCCACGTGCACTCAATCGATTGTCCCAGGACACGTTAGGGATCTCTCTCTTCGGGGTATCCTTTTTGCGTTTTGGAAGCTACAATTAATTTCCCATCGCAAAACACTGCATCCATTTTTCTTAGGGTCTATTTGTCCGAATTGTTCTCCACTTTTTTGATCTCATGCACATTTGTATACGTAGATCATGGCATACTGATATTCCTACCTTGCTTGCAGTCGGTTCCTGCGCAATAGAGCTGCGCTTATTTGACTTCAGTGGCATGTTTTTAATTGGCGTAGCTGAATGTGTCAAACTGATATTGTGAACAGTGAGCCGATAGTTTGTTGATGTGATTACGAAGGCCGGTACGGAGCATGCGGCGAGTCTCGTTCACTGACTTGATCTGGCGCCTGGTTCACCGTTGTGGTGACTAATAACTAGACTGAGTCGACGCCTGGTTGGTTCACGACTCCGGCGACGTAATTTCCAGCCATTCAACTTCGGTCGATTTCTCCCACTACTAACCGAGCAATAATTGTGCCGTGTGTTCGAGTTCGTTGTTCGTGGAAGTGGCTAGTTCGCAAATGCTGCAGGTTCGCAGACTTGTCTCGGTAACTGACTGAGTCATTCCGATTGCAAGCTATGAGGCAATACACTCTATATCTTCATCCGTGCCGTAGATATTAGAAGCTTGAAGTGAAGTAAGGCTATAGAACTGTACAGTGTTATAAACCACAATTTCCTCGGAGTGATACGTAGGGTAATGATGTGCTTCTGATCAGAATCCGATGTTGTTTACTGCGATTATGTATTATGGGTGCAATCTTATCTCGAATCTAGGTGACAGTACATGTCGACTCTAGTTGTTTTCCTGGTGGCATTTCTCGGGAATAAAGAAAGAGAGAGGGAGAGAGCGAGAAATTTCCTTGATTGTATTTAGCGACAGGTATGGGGCATTCCATGCCGAATCAATCTAACGAGGACCCTTACAATTTACGACTTTTTTTCTTCTTCGGGCAGAATGTAATCGAAAGGGTGGGCAATGATAGTTTTGATTTTTTTTTTTTTTTTCGAATTTTGGACCCCCGGTTCATGAGTCGATTTATTTTCAGGCAGACACGTATTTGGGAATGTGTTAGTTGTCCGAAAAAATACCCCGATTGAAAAAGTTCTCGAATAATATGTAAAAGGTAACGGCAACTTATTTTTTGAGAATTTTTCAATCATCGTGGATGCTGTTTTGTCGGTTGAACACTCTCAATTTGGGATTTCCACTGAGTTAGCTGGTGTTGATTCGTGTAAAATTTTTGTCATGAATTCTTTGTAAATAATGCGAAATTTTTAAGACTATGCCGAAAGTGTTACTGGCTTTGGTTTGGATACCAGAACTCAATGAATTGCGAGGAAACTGGAAATACGAGCAAAGTGGACGTTCTGCAGAAACGAACACATGGAATGAACGAGGCCTTTGCCTTTTTATGGTACCATATATGTATACCCATATTTCCACCTATATCTATAATTTATGGACTGCAATAGCACATCGAACTTTCATATTAGTATTTTTAGTTCAATATTTAAAAATTAATGTTTCTTTTTCTGTCACCTCAACGAATCTAGCAATTAGGATTTGAAATTTTTCTGTTCAGTTGTAGCATTGTTCTGTATGCGGTACCATACAAGTGCAAAGAGCCCTTTCATCTCATAACATGTATACTCGAAGGAAGAGTACATCGAAAATGAAAGGATCCACGTACGTCAGGTCGATTTGGCACGGAATACCCCATATGCTATGCATTCCTTGGCGATAGATAATGGGTGATATGCCAATAGCCTCCGAGCGATAGATATAATAGGACCTTGAAATTTGACACGAGATATGATCGATGCGCAGTTATCTTCACTAGCGAAAAACATTTTCATTCTAGTTGATTCAAATTCTTGTATGAATATATCGAAGGCTGGGAATTGAATGGGCGAAGGCATAACTGTGCTTATAACCTTGTGAATCTTAGCCCTCGATACCGGGGTGCTTCCTTGCTTGGATCTCAGTGTGTTGGGTTGCCTATCATAAATACTTTGGGTTGATGAATGTTGGCGGGCCGAATGCTGCATGATAGGCAACCCAACACACTGCAGGGAAGTGAACAAGGAATCATTCGGTATATTTAATTTCGATTTCAAGTATCAGTCGTATTATCCTATCGTAATTTCACATAATCCTTGCATATTGAAATGTAACGGAAATCCATATCTTCAACAGCGAAATATTGAAATCCATGAGGAGCCATGCGGACGACAGTCGTACTTACTTTCCGTCGAGTATCCTTCGAGTAATGTCAAGTCATATGATGTATGTACCAGTGGATCAGTGAAACTGCCAACATTTTGCGAAACTTGTTTACTGCTATTTTTAGCAGTTTCGCATCTTTGACGTTGACCTTAAGCGATTATGCTGTAATACAATGAGTGTGACGCACAATCGGTCAGATGTTATCACCGAAACCTGTTTCAGTATATGCTTTGGCATACGGAACATGCGACCAGACCGGTTTTCATACACCATTTTATGAACAGAATCTCTATGAATTAGACATGAGTATCCCGTCAATTTGAAGCTGAACTGCGAAGGTGAGAAGACGAAAACTTCTGATTTCAATTCTTGCAAGCCGCTTGCCTGGGTGATTGAAGATGACCATTGTATTATAAAAATGAGACTTTATTTTGATCTCACTGTAGTGTTACGGATAGAAATAACTTCGGTGTTCGTTTCATTGCAGAGTTCCACGCAACTGACGATATTTTACACCTCAATCAGTGTTTAAAGTTTTAACTTCTTTGAGAATTCAGTGTTTCGATCTCCTCGTACAAATGTGGCTGTCTACCGCCTTCTGCCTGGTGTGGCTGATGTGCCCAACATTGGGCGCCACCGATGAACGTGAGTGGAAATAACTGCGGGTAGATTCAATAAATGTATAGTAACATAATGGACGATTGTAAAGCAAGTAAATCTCATTACAATGTGAAAAAAATGATTCTTTTCAAAAGTCTTGAATGGAAGATCAGTTCATTCAGTTCATTCAGTTATGAACATTATTTCGTTCCGGAAATATATTTTTGTAAATGACGATGAGATTTTCCGTCATTCAATGAACGATATGGTTGGTTTCAAGCGGACCCTCGGTAGCGATTAGGGATCCATTAAGCACCAATATCTGGCAATTCACGACCTTCGTTTAAAACGAAACGTTTACAAAAAAATTCTTTGTATGTAACTATTTTGATACCTTCCCAATGCAGTTTACGTATCTTCTGACTGCAACGAGTGATTACTGTACCTGATCCTAGGTTATGTTGAATATCTCACCAGCAAGATAGTTTTCGTGCACATATCACGTAATGAAGTTACATTATTTTTCGAGTGTGTCATTTCATTATTGAAATAAGTAAAAGTAAAAATATCTGACACACGCCTATATTCCGTTTCAGCAAAAGTGATCTGCTTCTATAGAAGCACTGCGATGACGAAAATTGGATATGAGAGAATGACACCATCGGAAATAGATACAAACCTTTGTACACATCTGGTATATTCGCGTGTTGGTGTTACTGAAGATGGTAACGTAACCGTTCTTCGACCTGAGCTTGACCTGCCCGATAACGGGGGCAAAGCTGGTTTCCAAACATTTAACGCGTTGCGGAATCGAAACAAAAGACTAAAGACGCTTGTAGCTAGCAGTACCGAAACCGGAGGTTCTGCGAAGTACTCGAAGATCGCAGCCGACAAATCGCTGCGATTGAAGTACGCGAAAAACGTCGTGGATTTTGTGCTTCTTCATGAGTTCGACGGCTTTGACATTTACTGGCAATGGCCAACCATTGATGGGGGAAGTCCGGATGATGTGGGGAACTTTGTTCTTCTTCTAAAAGAACTCCGCTCGAGTTTCGACGAACATAAACTTATTCTGAGCATTACAGTGGAGGGTCGAGAATCCTGGGCTCGACAGTTCTACAATATTCCTGAGATCTCGAAGTACGTGGATCTTATACAAGTGACGTTGAAATCTTATGACGCCACGAGAGTACGTCATGTTTCACCACTTTATTCTTCGAGTAAAGAAACATCGAGTTTCGATCTTACCCTCAACTGCGTGAGTACATCTCCTTTACTCTTCATCAGGTTCATATTGATATTTTGGATAACATGAATTTTCCTTGGGTACGCCGGTTTGACTCCAACAGTATGTTTCTGTATTTCGATAGCCAATGAGTCGAAAAGTGATTTCAATATCGATTGCTGTACATGAGTCAACTCGAGTCAATTAAGAATTTATTTGCATACGTTGAGTTTAACAGAATTTATGCAGTTGCGGAATTATCTGTAAATGAAATCTGTCCATTTAGAATGCAGCTGTGCATTACTGGTTGAGTGAAGGCGCACCAGCGGAGAAGCTAATCCTGGCCACACATTTTCATGGGCAAGGCTTCGTTCTTAAGAATTCTAGTGAACACGGACCAAGATCGCCGACCAATGTATCTGATGAAAGAAATTCTGATTCTAACACAAACAGTTACAACGAGCTTTGCAGAATAATATCGCAGGAGACTTGGACAACCGTGTGGGACGAGGAACAGCGCGTGCCGTATAGTTACGGGGGAGATGAGTGGATCAGCTACGACAACCCCAGGTGAGTATCACAAGTTCAAGTACCTTCTTTTATAGGGCTGAAGACTTTGAATAAGTTAAAATAATATGACAATCTTATTGAAGGCCGAATGATAGTTCGTTGTAAAAGTGTATGACACTGTGATTTTCAAATTCACAGAAGCCTCGTCGAGAAAGGAAAATATGTGCGAGCCATGGGCCTCGGCGGAATCAAAGTTTGGACAATCGACCAGGATGACCACCGGGGTGGATGCGGGGAGCGTTACCCGCTTATGAAGGCCGTGAACTGTGGATTACGTGATATTGGTTGCAGTTCCGTTCCGATCACTGGAACCTCAACGCCATCTAGGGTTACTAGCCAGATGCTGTCCGGTTCGGTGTTGTCACCAATGGGGGGCAATGTTTCTGTAACTCCTAAGGTTGATACAACCATCGACGCTGATAACGATGCGAAGAAAATCTGTGCAAGGTTCAACATCAAGTATGTCAGGCACCCGTACGACCATGCTAAGTTTTGGATTTGCCAGGAAATTCGTAAAAACGAGTTCAATGCTGAGCCCTTCAGATGCGGCCCTGGACTTCTTTTCGACGTAAGAGAGATCATCTGCAAATCTGAGGATTCTCTAGATGTAGCTGACAGCAGGTTGATCTTCCAGTCGTGACGATCTAATGTCATTAATTATCCATGACAGTATGATTCGACATTTGAAAATCAACCTCATTTTTGATTCTGGATTGAGGAGAATACAAGCTTCGACGTGGTGTCTCCGTCGAAGATAACTCATGGTATCTTATATTCACCTCCTACCCGTTGCAAAATAATTGTGCGCATATCAAATGGTAGACCATGTATCCAGGCGATTTTAACGAAGACGTCTGCGATCCCAAGATTCAAAATTGCCTACATTTCGTAATGCACAGTACTATACTGTTTGTCTCACTCTCTGGGCAAAGCCTTCACACTGAAAAAGTTTGTTCATCCCTCTAACCTCTTGATGGGCCTATTTCATGCATGTGTTGAAAAATGGCCTTTTACCCCTGATGAGACACAAGCGGACTCGCGCATGCGCATGTCGTGAAGAATTGGTTTTCTTCCCTGGAGAGCGGAATGGAATAGTATATTGTGCACCTAGGGCGTAACGTGGGTCTTTTTAGACCGAGTGTGGAGTTTGCAGTACGAGTCGGAGGCGAGCTAGCACGAGTCGAAGGCGAGCTAGCACGAGCCGAAGGCGAGTGCAGCAGCGAGCCGAAGACGAGTGCGTCTGCGAGCCGAAGACGAGTACTGCAACCACACGAGGTGAAAAAGCCCACTTAGCCCTTGGTGCACACCATATTTTTTGTAACGCATGTATTGATTTCTGCGTTTTTGTGCCTATAAACGGAACTAAGGTGACCTTTTTATGACACGGCACCTCACAGTTCGATTGCAATTATTTAACAGGAAAAGGGAGGTAGTACATAGGAGAAGAAAGTATATATATGACAAGAATGAAAGATTGTAGTATTTAAATATGTATATATATACACATACGGTTGTTTTTGCAAACTTTTTAAAAAGCGGGCAAAAATGAATCCATTTTTGCCCGCTTTTCAATATGCGGGCAAAAATGAATTCATTTTTGCCCGCTTTTCAATAAGCGGGCAAAAATGGATCCATTTTTGCCCGCTTTTCAATAAGCGGGCAAAAAAGAATCCATTTTTGCCCGCTTATTGCAAAGCATACAAAAAAAGGTTACTTTAGGTTCGCTTAATAGGTCAAAAAAACGCAGAAATCGTGCATGTGTTACAAAAATAGTTTTGTGCACCAGACATCCCGATTTTTCAAGCCCTATTTCCCCACTAGCATGTATACAGATGACTTGGAACTGCCACGTCTACACCACTCGATGAACCACTGCCAAGAGAACGTTTACTCAGCGGCTTTTTTTGTCTGAGCCTAACTCGGCAAAATATTTGTAGTGCGATGGCAGTTACCAGCGCGCGGCTTATTTGAATGTGACCAATCGCCACGTACAGGGTGAACATTTTGAACTGTTACGAGCGAATGCCTCGAGAACGGTTCGACGTATTGACGAAGGTGATACGAGAAAGATTAATGGCACTAAAAGAGGAACTTTGACTGGGCTTTATGAATTTTCAATGTAGATTGAAACGCTTCAGAGATTTTCCTTAACGGTAACATAACATTGCGCAATAAACGATTCTATTACCTGAATTTTTGACACGCATAAAATTCAAAATTTTCATAGTAATTTCCATCGTTCTGAAATATTACACGGTGATTGTTGTGTAGCCTACGTAAAATCTCAACCTTGAGGCGAATTCAATTTTGATTACGCTGTGAATAAACGATCTTTCAAAACTGTAATATTATTGTGATTATTTAGAATGGCTTTTGGGAATGTCAGTGACTGCGTTCTTACCGGAGGAGAGTTCAACGGGGTAAGCCAATCAAGAACGAGATTCGAGAAGCAAATAGGAAATTTCTTTGCGATATTATATTCCCGATCGGCTAGCCCTAGTTGCATCTGCCTCGGTGGAAAGGTTGTCAGTGTTTCTGGTATGCAATTCTCAAATCCAAGTCCACGTCCTCGTGATTCCAATCATATAATGCACAACTTTTGTAAACAACAGCATGACGGTTGAGATAACCGCAGGCCCTCTTGTACCGTCATATTTCTGAAGAGAGAGTAGGCTGGAATGAGAGGCGACAAGGTAATACTTTGATTATAAAATTTTCATCAAATTTGAAGTATGAATGACGATTCTCATTGTATAGGTACTTCGTTACGCGGTCGTGCCCGGATATTCTTCTTTAGCGATTCACAAATATCTTTTTTACCATTCTAACCTCAAAATCGCAACTTCGTTGCGATTTCTCGGCTCTCATGGTGAAAAATAATTTCCGAAACTTGTATCTGTACTCGTATCGTAATGTACTATTTTGGTAAAGTAAGATAGCTGAATAGAAATTGGCTACGAAATCAGTTGCTCGCTGCAGTCGACCTGAGGCAAATATCCTCATTCTACACGATCACTTTTGCATGCAGTTCACCGAATATACATACTTTCAACGGAACTTCTGCGTAAATAACAACAGCTTTTTTAATAAATCTATGAATCAGTGGTAAAAAGTTTAAGTCGCCATCCGCCGAAATTGGGCGTCGTGATTCCGTACACGACTCCGCACTTCCGGATTAGAAATGAGCTCGCGGTTTTTTAGCCTTCACGTCTCTGCCTTCCCGGAGGACAAGCTCCCGACTCGCCCCTGAGGGTTCGTGCGACGCGACAAAATCGGCGAAGAGACGACGCCAAGCGTCACGGAAGCCTAACATGCAGCGTCTTGACGTTGGACGCCGAATGTTGAGCCTGAAATGCGGCAGTACGGAGGCAACCTCGAAGGCAGCTACCATCACTGCACTCTTTCTGATTAAGAATTTTCTTGAATTTTATGTTTCAGATGAGTAGAAGTCTCGAAATCACCTACGCCGTCCGGGTCCGATTTTTCGAGAGGGTCATCTTCAGCGGCATTTTTATAATAATAAATTATATTGTTTTTAAAATGAAAAAATTTTTTTTTGGTATGCTCAATAAACGTGGCAATAAACCCGAAAAGTTGAAACATCGTGCAAATAGGTGACATTTTTGTGCTCTAGAACACCGGGTCCCCTGAAAGTAAACCAAAATGTGTATTATGTTATCTCGTTTCATAGATTTCATATTCACTTTTGATTCTCGTACGGGAACAAGTTTTCTGGTGCTTTGTGATTCGTTATCTCCCTGTTCAAGGCGTAGACGCACAGTCGTTGAGTTAAAACCTAGGCTATTGTTACCGGGGTTGAAACATTTCCCTGTACGTCCCCGTAGTATCATTGACAAGACTCCCAACAAATAATTGAATGTCTTCACTGAAACCTGTTTAAGTGCTTTGGTGGACGGGATATACGACCAGACCGGTTTCATGAAATTCGTTGAATTTAAGTTCTGAGAATCATGCACAATATTCCGGCAGTTGAAAGCAAAATTGCGAAGGTGAGAGATCAGACGTTTCACGTTTCGAACATTCATTGAATTCGCCTGATTGTATTTCAAATCCCCGAGGTTAGTCGAAAGGAAAATTGAAATTAAGTTCACAACCTGATCGCAAAAGGGCGTATCTGTTATACAATCTCCTCGGAAATTATTCCGTCAATCTTCAAGTTCCCGTGTTCTAGACGTATTCTTGAGTTTCAAAGTGAATGTTGATTTCGTTGCGGAAAAATTCTTCGCATCTCAGGATAATTTTCTACGTAATCGACGTTCAAAGCTTACTTCCCAGACAATTCAATACTTGTCTTTTCTTGAACAGATGCGGCTGTGCAGCGTGTTTTGCTTCTGGCCAATGTGGCTAGCCTTGGCAAACGTCGATGAACGTAAGTCTATAAAATGATGTTAAGTCATTGCAATAATAAAACGGACAATTATATAGCAAGCGTAGCAGTTGTGCAGCTATAAATTCTTATATTCGATTCGAATATGAAATATTATGGTTTTCAAAATTTGACTGAAATCTTAAAATACAGACGAGTTTATTTAACAACGAATTGTTTCCGTTATCGATACATAATGCGATTTTTTCTCCACTTAATGAACGATATACCTATATTGTTGGTTCACAACAGGACCGTGTGAGCGATTATGTCGATGAAATTGAACATCTAACACATATTTCCCGTTTCAGCCAAAGTTTTCTGTTACTATAATAACTTGGCGATGAAAAAAATCGGATATGCAAGAATGGCGCCATCGGATATAGACCCAAACCTTTGCACGCATTTGATCTACTCCTACGTTGGTGTCACCGAAGATGGCAACGTGACCATTGTGCAACCTCAGACCGATTTGCCCGATAACGGGGGCAAAGCTGGTTTCCGACAACTCAACGCGTTGCGAAAGCAAAACGAGAAATTGAAGACCCTTGTATTGTCCAGTAGCTGGGGCAAAGCTTCCGCAAATTACTCGAAGATCGCAGCCGACAAATCGCTGCGATCGAAATTTGTGAAAAACGTCGTCGACTTTGTGCTTCGTCATGAATTCAACGGCGTCGACATTCACTGGGAGTGGCCAACCTATGGTGGAGGCAGTCCAGATGATGTGAAGAACTTGGTTCTTCTCCTGAAAGAACTTCGTGCAAGCTTTGACAAACATGAACTCATTTTAGGCATCACAGCGGAAGCGATGGAATTCCATGCTTCAAAGATGTACGATATCCCCGGGATATCGAAGTACGTGGATTTCATACTATTGATGCTCAGATTCAGGCACTCAGCGCCGAGAACAGGTCATTCCACACCTCTTTATCCTTCGTCCAGAGAAACATCAAGTGCCGATCTAACCCTCAATGTAGTAAGTGTACTTCTTTTTACGTTTACATTTGAAGCATGACGCTTTCATGCGTGGTTCTCTCGTCACCAAGTGATATCTTAACAATTTACGTTGGCGTCGCTTTCCTTGCTACGATAGCGATATTTCCATATGACTCTATAACTGATTCTGAATTCAGGACGCGGCGGTTCATTACTGGTTGGATGAAGGGGCACCAGCGAAGAAGCTCATCCTTGGCACATCCTTCCTTGGGCGAGTCTTCGTTCTTGAGAATCCCGCCGAACATGGGCCAGGATCGCCTACCATTACGAATAACAAATCGAACACGGATACTTGGACAAAAAGCTACAATGAAATTTGCAGATTAATATCGCAAGACGCTTGGACGACCGTGTGGGACGAGGAACAGCGCGTGCCTTATAGTTATAACAATAATCAGTGGATCACCTACGACAATACCAGGTAAGTATCCAAAGTTGAAGTATCTTCCTCAAGTTGGCTATATTTTCAGGACTTGGAGCAGTGCTCTGTAAAGGTTCGAACAAGGAATGAATCGATATTGGAAGTAGATCTTCGGCTCATAAAGAAAGTGGATAACCCTGCTATGTTTGAATTCTCAGGAGTCTCGTCGAGAAGGGACAGTATGCGCGAGTTTTGGGGGTTGGTGGAGTCGCCGTTTGGGGCATCGACCAGGATGATCACCGCGGTCATTGTGGATGGCAATTTCTTTTTACGAAGGCCTTCAATTGTGGATTACGCGATGTTGGTTGTAGTTTCGTTTCGAGGGCCGAGGCTCCAATGCCTGCCGAGGTTACCAGCCAGATGATGTTCGGTACGGCGTCGCCATCAGTCCACATCGATGTTGCTACCCTTCTGAAACTATTAGTGTGATAAATCATATAATGTCCAGACTTTATAGACTGAAATTGTTGCGACTTGCGTCAATCCAGCCTTCGTTTGGACGCCTCCAGTGCCACTTGAGGTTCTGTTGGTGGTTGTTAAAATAAAGATACTCAAAGAATATTATATACTGATCGAAGTATATGTGAATTTCAGATTAGAAATATACAGAAATTGATATATTCAAGTAAATTATTAGATTAAATGAGATTGAGAGCTTACGCGAGAAACACTGGATAATTAGGATCAAGATATCTCGCGGAGTGTACACGTCCGGTTATATGGGATGGTATTGTACAACTGCTCTTGAAGTATGGAGTTTGAGAGTGGAATCTCAAGATCGACTGTTAGCTGCAGTCGACCTCCAGCGAATATGCTAACTTGATTATACGATCACTTTTGCGTGCAGTTCACCGAATATACACACATTCAACAGAACTTCTTCGTAAATCACAACGGCTTTTTGTGGGATTTCTCATCCATCCAGGATCCACTCAATAGTTCGGAATTCCCGTAGCATCCTATGGGATTCCAGTGACTCTATAAACTGCTGCGAGGACGCCGGGCGTTGCGGCAGCCTAACAGGAGGCGTTCTGACGTCGGGCGCCAAATGTTGAACTTGAAATGCTGCAGCACGAAGGCAACCTCGAAACCAACTACCAATCACAGCTCTGATGTGAAGTAAGGACTCAAAATCCAGGGCCATGGTTGGTATAGTTCGCGGGCAAAGTACGTATAAATTGTTTCACTATCGGAATCGCAAACATTTTGCAGAACTTGTTTTGCTATTTTTAGAAATTTTGCAACTTTAGCGTCGACCTCAGGTGATCACGCTGTAAAACGTTGAGTATGACGCGTAATAGGTCGAATGTTCTTATTCAAACCTGTTTCAGTATGCCCCGGCGTACGGAACACGTGACCAGACCGGTTGTCATACTGCAATTTCGTGAACAGGATCCCTACAAATGAGGCACGAGTATGAACCAGTCAGTTTGAAGCGAAACTGCAAAAGTGAGAAGGCGAAAATTTTCGATTTTTACTTTTCCGTCCCCACCTGCTTGGGTGATTAGGGATGGCTATTGTATAAGAAAGGAGATTTCCAGATCTCACACCCGGGTTACAAGTTGCAATAACTTCAGTGTTTGTTCCATTGTAGAGTTCCACGCCACTAACGATAATTTCCAGTACCTCGATCAGTGTTCAAAGCTAACTTTTCCGAGAATTCAGTATTTTGATCTTCTCGTACAGATGTGGCTGTACGTTGCCTTCTGCCTAGTGTGGCTGATGTGCCCAGCGTTTGGCGCCACTGATGAACGTAAGTGGCATTAACTGCGGGTAGTCTCAATACAGGGTGAGTTTTCTCCGGGGTTCTGAGAGGGTGTGGCCTAAATTAGTTGAGGCTCCGCCTTCTTCTATTCATACTTGTTATTATCGAAATATTATCCCTTGCCCACTGTCAGTTATTGCTTACTGGGCTCTAGTGCAGACTTGTGTTTATCGACGCAGAAGTTGGTCAGTGCGAACACCTAATGTGATACTACCCGAATGAATCAATATTATTAAGGCTTATTGTGAGTGTCATTGCTTTCGTTACACTATCATCATAATACAATATGCGATTAGACTGTTTGTTGACTTGGTCTACATCGCCCAGAATAATAGGTAGATTTGGGAAGAAAGGTATCTCAACATGAATGGAGATTATTCTCTTGACAATAACAGGTACGAATAGAAGAAGGCGGAGCCTCGACCAATTTAGACCACACCCTCTCAGAACCCCGGAGAAAACTCACCCTGTATAATAACATAATGGACAATTGTAAAGCAAGTATGGTGGTTTCGCGACAGCGGTAGGCAATTCCATTCCAATGTTGAAAAGTAATTGTTTCCAAAAGACTGAAATGGAAAATCAGTTCATTCAGTTGTGAAGTCATAGAACATTATTTAGTTGCGGAAATATGAAATTTTTGGTCCTACAATGAACAGAATGGTCAATTTCAAGCAGACCCTTGGTAGCGATTAGGGATCCATTGCACCGGTGTCGGGTCATTTACAGATGTTTGTTTAGAACGAACCATCTTTCTGAAAATTCATTGTATACTGTTTTGAAAACTTCTCCATGTAGTTTATCTTCTGATAAAGAGTGCTTATAATTGTACCTAATCCTAGATTATGTTGAATATGTCTTCAGCAAAATAGTTTTCGTGCACATTACGTGTTGAAGTTGAATTATTTTCAAAGTGTGTTATTCCATTCTCCGATTGAGTAAAATGATATACCTGACACATGCCTGTATTCTGTTTCAGCAAAAGTTATTTGCTACTATAGAAGCATTGCGATGATGAAAATTGGATACGCAAGAATGGCACCATCGGAAATAGATCCAACCCTTTGTACACATCTGATCTACGCGTATGTTGGTACAACTGAAGATGGTAACGTTACCGTTTTTCGACCTCAGCTCGACCTGCCTGATAACGGGGGAAAAGCTGGTTTCGAACAATTAAACAGTTTGCGGAAGCAAAACGCGAGATTGAGGACCCTTGTAGCAACTGGTGCCGAAATAGCCGGGGATTCTGCGACGTTCTCGAAGATCGCAGCCGACAAATCACTACGATCAAAGTACGCGAAGAACGTCGTGAATTTTGTGCTTCGTCATGAGTTCAACGGCTTTGACATTCACTGGCAATGGCCAACCATTCATGGAGGAAGTCCGAATGATGTGGAGAACTTTCTTCTTCTTCTGAAAGAAATCCGCTTGAGTTTCGACGAACATAAACTTATTCTGAGCATTACAGTGGAGGGTCGCGAATCCTGGGCTCAACAGTTTTACAATATTCCTGAGATTTCAAAGCACGTGAATCTCATACTGTTGATATTGCAATCCTATGACCCCGCGACAGCACGAAATCTTTCACCACTCTATCCTTCGCGTAGAGAAATATCGAGTCTTGATCTGACTCTCAATTGCGTGAGTATATCTCTGTTGCATCAGATGGCAGAAGGGCGTATATTTATGAACTTTCCGTTCTTTTGGAGGAAAAAGGAAATTATTGTAATCATCCCGAAAATCAAAAGTTGAGTTTTCATCACATTTTCACGTTTTGAGGTCTAGAGAATCATTTCTGACCATTTTTGGATCGACGTCTGTATGTGTGTGCATAGGTATGTGATCAACTTTTCTGTCCGACGATATCTCGAGAACGAATCACCGGAATATTCTGAAGATTCTGATCTTGACTGATGCGGTTTTCCGTGTCTCAGAGTTGATCAGATTTTTTATTCGATCGCTGGAGTGAATTAAACATTCGGTTCACGTTTGAACATGAAGATTCATCGACGAACTGAGGAATTCACTCTTATTCTAACGATTAACTCCAGCATACTACCTCTATTAATTCTTTCGGCACGACCTTGCCACATCATATAGACTAGGGTATTCAATCCACTTGGATTTTCCTTGATAACTCTGAGTTAGACTGCCGTGTTTTGATGTTTTCTTTTGCCTGATAGCTAGTAATTCGAGAAATGATTCTCTTAGCAATTGTTACAGATGACTCGACTTGAATCGAAAATTTATTTGCAACATTGAGTTTAACGAAACTCATACAGTTGCGGAATTATCTTGAATTATGTTCATTCAGAACGCAGCGGTGCATTACTGGTTGGATAAAGGCGCACCAGCGGAGAAGCTGATCCTCTTTACACTATTTCATGGGCAAGGCTTCATTCTCAAGAATTCAACTGACCATGAGCCAGGATCACCCGTCAGTGTCACTCGTGATCGAAATTTTGATTCTCGCAAGAGCTACAATGAAATTTGCAAAATAATATCGCGGGCTACTTGGACAACCGTGTGGGACGAGGAACAGCGCGTGCCTTATAGTTACGGGGGAAATGAGTGGATCAGCTACGACAACCCGAGGTGAGTACCACAAGTTGGAGTACCTTCATTGATACTTGGAGTACTTCAATACTTTTTGTAAGATCAGATCAGATCTTCATCATATTGAAAGCCGCTTCAGAGTTCATTGAAAAAGTGGATTGCACTGGGTCCTTAAATTCTACAGAAGCCTGTTCGAGAAAGCAAAATATGTGCGGGCTACGGGCCTTGGTGGAGTCTTGGTTTGGAGCATCGACCAGGACGACCACCAAGGTCATTGCGGGGAACGATATCCTTTGATGAATGCCTTGAAACTTGGATTGCGCGAGACTAATCGGAGTTCCGTTTCGACAACCGAGATCTCAACGCCGGCCAAGGCTATTGGCCAGGTAGTATCCAGTTCGGTGTTGCCATCAATGAAGGGTAACGTTGCTACAACTTCCAAAGTTGCTATGACTCTTTACTCGAATCAATATTTACACTGTAATATACCTACTGTATAGCCAAGCTGTAGATTTCCTTGGTACATTTTTCGACAATTCTCCCTAACACGTACCAAGCTTGATTCTGCTTGAAGGTGGTAAGACGCCTGATGTCATTTTGGACCCTGGTTTTTCACCCTATTTCCCGATACACTTTCTTTCGGATCTTCATACCTCACTAGGCAACTTTTATTTGACTGACAGATTTTTTTGATAGCGAACATTCCGGTGTCTAGGAGGTCATAATTGATAGTGCGTAATAATCGATTGAAGGTCTTATTTCAGCTCCTCAAATGTCCTTGGTGCAATTTCTCTACTCGAAACTACGTTGTAGAACTCGAATCATTACGAGAATTCATCCTTCACTTGTTCAACAAAATTAAGGACACCTAACGCATGATTTCGTTTCAGCTGAAGTGTTCTGCTACTATAGAGGCTCGGCGACGAACAATATTGGATACGCTAGAATGGAGCCATCGGAAATTGATCCAAACCTCTGTACACATTTGATCTACTCGTACGTTAGTCTCACTGAAGATGGTAACGTAACCATTCCGCAGCCTCAGATTGACCTGCCCGACAACGGGGGCAAAGCTGGTTCTCAAAAACTCAACGCCTTGCGGACGCGAAATGAGAAATTGAAGACCCATGTATCATCCGGTGGCAAGGATGGATTTTCCGCAAAATTCTCGAAAATCCTAGACGATGCATCACTGCGCTCGAAGTACGTGAAGAATGTTGTCGACTTCGTTCTGCATCATGAGTTTGACGGCTTAAACATTCTCTGGCAATGGCCAACTCGTAATGGTGGCAGTCCGAATGATGTGGAAAATTTTGTTCTCCTTCTAAAAGAACTCCGCGTGAGTTTCAACAAACATGAACTCATTTTAAGCGTTACAACAGAAGCTTGGGAATCTTGTGCTGCACAGTACTGTAATATTCCCGACATCTCCAAGTACGTGGATTTCATCATTTTGGTGGCATTATTTCGTCACTACCCAGTGTCGACAACAGGTCATCATACACCACTCTACCCATCGCCCTGGGATACATCGAGTTCCGATCTGAGTCTCAACATCGTGAGTATATCCCTCTTGCAGTTCGAATAAAATCATTAACTCAGAACGAGTCTCACAAACCTTGACTCACGATCGACACGTATCGTCGAGTGCAGAATGAAAAGGTACCTTCGTGAAGTTGAATGTATTTTCAAAATCGATACTTACATAGCGCCGTTCGAATAACCCGCTGTATTGAGAACGAACTCTTTGGAAAATTTATGCGATTGACAGGACCTCTGCGTTTCGGTTTACAAGTTCTGAATCTCATTTTTAATTGTGAATTCAGGACGCGTCGGTGCACTACTGGTTGAATAACGGCGCGCCAGCGAGAAAGCTAATCCTTGGGACATTCGCTTCCGGTCGAATCTTCAAGGTTGAGGATTCTGCTGAACATGGGCCAGGTTCGCCCACCATGATGACCAATGAATCAAACACGAACTATGTGGACAAAAGCTACAGTGAAATTTGCAGATTGATATCGCAAGACACTTGGACAACCGTGTGGGACGAGGAACAACACGTGCCTTATAGTTATGGAGGAAATCAGTGGATCACCTACGACAATGCCAGGTGAGCATAGAAAGTACAGTACATTGCCTCATTATTGGTGCTGTACAACTCGTACTCGAAGGAGTACTTTTAACGGGTCCAAACAAGAAATCAATCGTATCAGGAGCAGCTCCTGACTCATCGAAAATCGGATTACCCAGTTACGTTTGTAATTCATAGGAGCCTCACCGAAAAAGTAAAATACGTACGAGCTATGGGTCTTGGCGGAGCCATGCTGTGGACCATCGACCAGGATGACCACAGGGGGTATTGCGGAGAGCGATATCCTCTTCTGAACGCCTTGAATTGTGGGCTGCGCGGTGTCGGTTGTAGTTTCGTTCCGACGACCAAGGCCTCAACGCCTGCCAAGGCTACCAGCCAGATGATGTTCGGTACGGCGTCGCCATCAGTCCACATCGATATTGCTACCCTACTGAAACTATTAGTGTGATAAATCATATAATGTCCAGACTTTATAGACTGAAATTGTTGCGACTTGCGTCAATCCAGCCTCCGTTTGGATGCCTCCAGTTCCACTAATTAAGGTTCTGTTGGTGGTTGTTGAAATAAATATACTCAAAGGATAATATAAATTGATCGGAGTTTACATGTATTTTAGATTGGAAATATTCAGAAATTGATATATTCAAGTAAATTATTGGATTGAATGAGATTGAGAGCTTACGCGAGAAACACTGGATAATTGGGATAAAGATATCTCGCGAGGCGTACACTACTGGTTATATGGGACGGTATTGTCCAACTGTTTTTGAAGTATGGAGTTCGAGGGTGGAAGGAGTCATGGTGGACACAAAAGAGGGTGACTGGGAATTTGGTTAGAAAGGCGTTAGAACACCTTGACTGTTCAGTAGAAAGTTATCAGAAAATCAACTATGTAAGTTGACACTTGACACATGCACGGGATGGGACTCGGAGGGCTGGGGTAGGATGGATCTGGACAATGTTCATGGAGAGGTAGTGGAACTTTCCAGCATTTGAAAGGAATGAGGCTCAAGGTACGAGGTCAAAATAAGAATAATTCACTCCAACGCAACATATAATGTTATCAACGAAATCATCATGTCATTTATTGTATGATTTATCTCATGAATTTGAATAAATATTTAAAAAATCACATAAGAAATCATACAGGCATGGTTCATCAAATATAATACAAAACAAATTATAATGATAAACTATATGGTCGACCATCTGATTTGCGATACATTATAAAACCTGATGGGCCATACCTGGGGCATTCCACGTCAGGCGGACAACTTTTTCGGTTAGATTTTTTGAATTTCATGCAAATTTTGTGGTGTCTTCAGAAAGTCCAAAAAAACATGTTCTGAACAGTTTTCAACGTCAAAATTCAAAATTTCACAAAGCTTTGCTTTATTTCCGGAATCGGTGATTTTCCACGTTTTTTGTTTTCAAATAATTCTGTCGCAGTGGAACGGGAGTGAAAAAATCGGTGGATATATGTATTCTCTTTCCGTACTTTCGTTTAAAAATATCGGCTTCATTCCAGACGGAGCGCAACACCGTGAAAATGTGGTTTTAAAATTTTCACCACACTGTCTTTCAAATTTGGGTCCGATTCAAAAATTTTGAAAAATTCCTAAACAACGTCCGATGCCTTCAAGTTTGTTTCTCTGAATGGACATTATGGGCTGAGGATGGGTTCTATTTGAAAATCTCGTTTTCATTCCGCTACGTCATGAAAAGTCACCAGATTTTTATTCGATCAAGGGGGGATTTGCTTTTTTTTTCGCAAAATTGACCGCTTCTTTCGAATTTTCTAGTGAAGAAACTATGCAATGAATCAAACCATAAAATTCCGCATGTAGTTTTATTGTTATTTCATGTACGCACAAAAAAATGTTCATCTTGCCCCGTAGCCTGGGGCATAATGGGAAATTGCTCGGGTCAAAAAGAGCACATGTATTTCAATCGGGCTGACAACGCTCACAAGTATGCGCTTCCTCGTCCTCCTCAATAACCTTAGTGCAAGAATTTTTGGCCCAGCCGTGGCTGGTGCAGAAAAGTAACTTAGAATCGATTACCTACAAAATGTTTATCACATGAATATACGATAAATATAACACATATGCATAGGACAGTATCTCCGTTATCCCTCAACGAATATTTTTTGCAAAAATACCAAGCATTTCTGACCTTGAATAGTGAAGGTTATGAACAGTGCCCAATATGAAAATTCGATGTTGCTATTACAGTGTTTAGCTAAAAAATTATATGTAAAAACTTGCTTTCTCACATCAGAACACATCGATATTTATCAAAAAACTTCGTAATATTATCATAAAAACTAAGTTTTTTCCACACAGAGCAGTCAAAACAAGCAGCAACATGACATTTCTCTCCACTGACCGGCGTGAGGCGACTGAAGTTCGCACTAATAGTGCTGCCGCAGCTAATTATCGTGCATAAGTCACGCACTGCACTAGCACATTTCCCGTCCTGCCCTGAACCTCGTCTTGCCCCACAGTCTCCCCTATTATATCGTGATCGTAAGCAAATGATACGGTACTGCTAATGACTGTATTGCTGCTGCACATATACCGCTATAGCCATATATTATACGCTTTTGTGTTGTGCTTAAAGCAATACCATAAGGTTCTGTGGATGCAAATATTGCTAGCACAGCAATATGAGATTTTCAATGCAGTTCCGATGTGAAGTAGGAATTCGTGATCCAGGTCCGTGGTTCGTATAGACGTACAGTTACCTTTCGCGTGCAAAATCGTTTTCGACGGAGTTTTCGTGAAGTATAAGCCATTTTAGTCGTGTTTTGCGGTCTCGAAATGAAAGGTTCACGGATATGTCATTTTACTGGCGCAAATGCGACTGAAATTGTGTACCTACTTCATGGATATTGCATCGAAAAATAAGATTTTACGATCTCGTGAGCATCAACGGCTCTACCGGTTTTCGGATGCGCACTTCTCATTCGGGCCGTAAAATCTTACTTTACGGCCTTGGCACGGAAACTACTACTCACTAGGAATCACCAACGTTTTGCGAAACAGGTTTTAGTATTGTTAGGTATTTTGCATCTTTGACCTCGAGTTTACGTAATCACCTAACTGATTATGCTGTAATACGATGAGTTTGACGCTCAATTAGTCAGACGTTTCAACTGAATCCTGTTTTAGTGCTCCGGCGTATAGAACACGCGACCGAACCGGTTTGATAAAATTTGAAAAACAGGAGCTCCACGAATGAGGCACGAGTATCCCATCAGTTTGAAGCTGAACTGCGAAGGTGAGCACACGAAAGTTTTCGATTTGAATCTTTGGTCCCGCGTGCCTGGGTGATTAGAGATGGCCATCGTATTAGAAAGGAGAATTCTTCATCACATAGTCATATGTTGTACAGATTGTAATAACTTGAGTATACATTCCATTGCAGAGTTCCACGCAACTAACGATAATTTTCGCCTCAGTCAATATATTCAAAGCCTAATTCACCGAGACTTCAATAGATTGTGCTTCTCGTACAAATGCAGCTGTCCACCGTGTTCTGGTTGGTGTGGCTGATGTGTTCAGCGTTGGGCGCCACCGATGAACGTGAGTCCAAATGATCAACTGGGTGAATGTTGATGGCTTATACCAATATAACTAGGTAGAATAATTGGTAGAATAAAATTACAGTGACAGCATGAACAATTACGAAGCAAGGATTGTGATTGCGCGTCAGCTGTATAGGGAATCCAATTCCAATGTAAAAAATAATTGTTTTGAGAAGAGCGAAATGGAAAAACTTAGTCATGGTTTCACGGACTCTATATCGTTTCGGATCCATCTTCGTTAATGACGATGAAATTATTTATACAACTTGAAGAACGATATCGTTGGTTCTTATCATTCACGTATGTTTGTGCAATGAGAAATTTGTTTTTAAATTCATCATTCTGTTCCGGCACCTTTCCCTTGGAATTCGTTTTCTAAGACTTTATCATAACTAATTCAACACATAAGATATGTGACCAAAGATTCATATATTGCTTCAGTAATCGCTCAAAATTGGCTCGGGTCAAATTGACCCGGAGTGACTATTACGAGGCTGATAGTCTAGGTCTATAAGTCTACTCAGATGTGGTTATTACGGGTTGAAGTTTGTCATTCCGTTTCCCGATCCAGTGAGAGGATATCTAACACATGATTTTCATTTTTTAGCCAAAGTGATCTGCTACTATCGAAACGTTGCGATGACGAAAATTGGATACGCGAACATGGAACCATGGGAAATAGATCCGCACCTTTGCACGCATCTGATCTACGCGTACGTTGGTGTAACCGAAGATGGTAACGTAACCGTTCTCCAACCTCAGCTCGACCTTCCCGATAACGGGGGCAAAGCTGGTTTCCAAAGATTGAACGCATTGCGGAAGCAAAATGGAAGATTAAAAACCCTCGTAGCTACCAGTTACCACAACGGAGGTTCTATCAAGTACTCGAAGATCGCAGCCGACAAATCGCTGCGATCAAAGTACGCAAAAAACGTCGTAGATTTTGTGCTTCGTCACGAGTTCGACGGCTTTGACTTTTACTGGGAAACGCCAACCCGTTTGGGAGGCAGTCCGGATGATGTGGAAAACTTTGTTCTTCTTCTGAAAGAACTTCGCGCGAGTTTCAACGAACATAAACTCATTTTGAGCATTGTAGTAGATGGTCGGGAATACTGGGCTCGACAATATTACAATATTCCTGAGATTTCGAAGCACGTGGATCTCATACTGGTGATGTTGAAATCCTATGACCCCACGACAGCACGAAATCTTTCACCACTCTATTCTTCGCGTAGAGAAACATCGAGTCTTGATCTGACTCTCAACTGCGTGAGTATATCTCTTTTACATCAGATGGTAGAAAGACGTATGTTTATGAACTTTCCGTTCTTTTGAAGGAAAAAGAAAATTATTGTCATCATCCCGGAAATGAGAAGTTAAGTTTTTACCACATCTCCATGTTTTGAGGTCCAGAGAATCATTTCCGATCATTGTTGGATCCGAATTCTGACGGTTCTGATCTTAACTGATGCGGTTCTCCGTACCTCAGAGCTGATCATATTTTGAATTCGATCGGCGGAGTGGTTTAAATATGTGGTTCACGTGAAGATTCATTGATAAACTTAAAAAATCACTCTTATTCTATGGAATAACTCGAGCATATTATCTACATGAATTCTTTCGGCACGACCTTGTCGCATCATGGACTAGGGCATTCAATCCACTTGGATTTTCCATGATAACTTCGAGTAAGACTGCCGTGTTTAGAAGGTTTTTTTTTGTCTGATAGCTAACAACTCGAGCAATGATTCTCTCACCAATTGTTATAGATGACTCGACCTGAGTCAAAAATTTATTTGCAACATTGAGTTTGACGAAACTCATACAGTTGCGGAATTATCTTGAATTCTGTTCATTCAGGACGCAGCGGTGCATTACTGGTTGGAAAATGGCGCACCAGCGGAGAAGCTCATCCTTGTTACACAATTCCATGGGCAAGGCTTCATTCTCAAGAATTCTACTGAACATGGGCCAGGATCGCCCACCAGTGTCCCTCTTGAACGAAATTTTGATTCTCACAAGAGTTACAATGAAATTTGCAAAATAATATCGCGGGCTACTTGGACAACCGTGTGGGACGAGGAACAGCGCGTGCCTTATAGTTACGGGGGAAATGAGTGGATCAGCTACGACAACCCGAGGTGAGTTCCACAAGTTGAGGTACCTTTATTGATACTTGGAGTACTTCAATACTTTTTGTAAGATCAGATCAGATCTTCATCATATTGAAAGCCGCTGTATAGTTCATTGAAAAAGTGGATTGCACTGGGTCCTTAAAATCTACAGAAGCCTCTTCGAGAAAGCAAAATATGTCCGGGCTAAGGGCCTTGGTGGGGTCTTGGTTTGGAGCATTGACCAGGACGACCGCCAGGGTCATTGCGGGGAACGATATCCTCTTATGAATGCCTTGAATCGTGGATTGCGCGAGACTAATCAGAGTTCCGTTTCGACAACCGAGATCTCAACGCCGGCCAAGGCTAGTGGCCAGGTAGTATCCAGTTCGGTGTTGCCATCAATCAAGGGTAACGTTGCTACAACTTCCAAAGTTGCTATGACTCTTTACTCGAATGAATATCTACACTGCATACCTCAGGGGTCGGCAAGTGGTGCACTACGCACTTCGTGCACCTGGTGCACTTTATCCTGTTGTTCCCTCCCAATTAGGGGGGACCCAAACCGAGCTACCTGTGATCGGCCGAGTCTCAAAAAACAATAGACAGATGTTTTCGATAGCGTCAACATTCCGGTGTCTAGGAGGTCATAATTGATAGTGCGTAATAATCGATTGAAGGTCTTATTTCAGCTCCTCAAATGTCCTCGGTGCAATTTACCTACTCGAAACTACGTTATAGAACTCGAATCATTACGAGAATTCATCCTTCACTTGTTCAACAAAATTAAGGACACCTAACGCATGATTTCGTTTCAGCTGAAGTGTTCTGCTACTATAGAGGCTCGGCGACGAACAACATTGGATACGCTAGAATGGAGCCATCGGAAATTGATCCAAACCTCTGCACGCATTTGATCTACTCCTACGTTAGTCTCACTGACGATGGTAACGTGACCAGTCCGCAGCCTCAGATTGACCTGCCCGACAACGGGGGCAAAGCTGGTTTTCAAAAACTCAACGCCTTGCGGACGCGAAATGAGAAATTGAAGACCCATGTATCATCCGGTGGCAAGGATGGATTTTCCGCAAAATTCTCGAAAATCCTAGACGATGCATCACTGCGCTCGAAGTACGTGAAGAACGTTGTCGACTTCGTTCTGCATCATGAGTTTGACGGCTTAAACATTTTCTGGCAATGGCCAACCCGTAATGGTGACAGTCCGAATGATGTGGCAAATTTCGTTCTCCTTCTAAAAGAACTCCGCGTGAGTTTCAACAAACACGAACTCATTTTGAGCGTTACAACAGAAGCTTGGGAATCTTATGCTGCACAGTACTATAATATTCCCGACATCTCCAAGTACGTGGATTTCATCATTTTGGTGGCATTATTTCGTCACTATCCAGTGTCGATAACAGGTCATCATACACCACTCTACCCATCGCCCTGGGATACATCGAGTTTTGATCTGAGTCTCAACATCGTGAGTATATCCCTCTTGCAGTTCGAATAAAATCATTAAGTCAGGACGAGTCTCACGAACCTTGACTTACGATCCACACGTATCGTCGAGTGGTAAAAATAAGAACATACGTACGTGGAGTCGAATGTATTTTCCAAATCGATACTCACATCGTGCCGTTCGAATAACCCGCTATATTGAGAACGAACTCTTTGGAAAATTTATGCGATTTACACGACCTCTGCGTTTGGCTTCAAAAGTTCGAGATCTCATTTTTAATTGTGAATTCAGGACGCGTCGGTGCACTACTGGTTAAATAAAGGCGCACCAGCGAGAAAGCTAATCCTTGGCACATTCTCTTCGGGTCGAATCTTCAACGTTGAGGATTCTGCTGAACACGGGCCGGGTTTACCCACCATGATGACTAATGAATCAAACGCGAACTATGTGGACAAAAGCTATAATGAAATTTGCAGATTGATATCGCAAGACACTTGGACTACCGTGTGGGACGAGGAACAACGCGTGCCTTATAGTTACGGAGGAAATCAGTGGATCACCTACGACAATGCCAGGTGAGCATAGCAAGTAAAGTACATACATTGCTTCATTATTGGGGCTGTACTACTCGTACTCGCAGCAGTACTTTGTACGGGTTCGAACACGGAATCAATCGTATCAAGAGCAATTCCAGATTCATCGAAAATCGGATTACCCAGCTACTTTTGTGATTCGTAGGAGCCTCATCGAAAAAGAAAAATATATACGAGCTATGGGTCTTGGCGGAGCCATGCTGTGGACCATCGACCAGGATGACCACAGGGGGTATTGCGGAGAGCGATATCCTCTTCTGAACGCCTTGAATTGTGGGCTGCGCGGTGTTGGTTGTAGTTCGGTTTCGACGACTGAGTCCTCAACGCCTGTCGAGGCTATCGGTCAGATGAAGTCCGGTCCGGTGTTGACATCACCGGAAGGTAATTTTGCTTGAACTTACAACGTTGGTAGTTTGACTTATCACCCGAATGAAAATCCGAAGATAATCTAAACGGAATTGACGCTGACATTTTTTGACATCCAATTGACAATATCGTTAGCTCCAGGCGAACTTCTGGTAGCGATCAGAAATCTGTTGCCCCGGCACGTATACAATTGTGCTCTGACAGATATTCATTGAAAAAGCAAAGTCTCTTTAGATGAATTGTACTATTTCGAAAAAATTACAGTGAATCGTTAGAGCACAAACTTTTTGGTAAACTCATCTTACGAAACACGAATTAACATCAGAATTTTTCCTCTCGTTATCAAATCAATTGACAAAATGTCCAACACTCGATCTTCGTTTCAGCCAAGGTAGTCTGCTTTTATAGAAGCTGGGCGATCAACAATATTGGATACGCAAGAATGGCACCATCGCAAATAGATCAAAACCTCTGCACACATCTCATCTATTCGGATGTTGGTACAACTGAAGATGGTAACGTCACCGTGTCGCGACCGCGGATTGATCTGCCTGATAACGGGGGGAAAGCTGGTTTCGAACAGTTCAACGCATTGCGGGAGCAAAATCCGAGATTGAAGACTCTCGTATCAACCGGCGGCCGTGGAGCCGTAAGTTCTGCGACTTTCTCGAGGATCGCAGCTGACCCATCGCTACGATCAAAGTACGCGGGAAACGTCGTCAATTTTCTGCTTCGTCATCAATTTCACGGCTTCGACATCTACTGGCAATGGCCGACCCTAGGTGGAGGCAGTCCAGATGATGTGGAGAACTTTGTTGATCTCCTCAAAGAACTTCGCGCGCGGTTTGACGAGCACAAATTTATCTTGAGCATTGCGGTGGAGGGGCTCGAATACTACGCTCAACAACTCTATAATATTCCCGAAATATCGAAGTATGTCGATTTCATACTACTGGGGCTAACCTTTCATAACTACGTGGACATGGCCACAGGACACTTTACAGCGCTCTATCCTTCGGCTAGAGAAACATCGAGTCTGGATCTGAGTCGTAACTGGGTGAGTATGATATGTCCATTGGTTTTCGGTCCGCTTACTTTTGAAGTTGAATACATGGGGTTAACTTACTTCTATTCGCGAATGTATCGCTATGGCGAGTCGAATACCGTACAAAGTCGGCAATGCTATTTTGGCGTGATGATCATTCGGTGTTTCAGAATTCCAAAGGTCTAATAATTCTTCCTTTCGCACGTATCCACGTGACAACTGATCAATCCATGCATTGCAGGTTGGCTGAGAGCAGAATCCTACAAGTTTTGGCTCACATAACTATTTAGACTCTATGGAAAGATGAATTATCAAGCAGCTGAGCTTTTGTCAGAAAATCTTAGCGAGATATAACGACTTATCGTTGTTAATTGTGAGAGTAAAAATATGACCATTGTTCTAGAATTAAACCTTGAATGCCAAACGTATCTCTAACCACGCCGAATCATGTCTGATCTTGTGAATTCAGAACGCAACGGTGCATTTCTGGTTGGAACAAGGTGTACCAGCGGAGAAGTTAATCCCGAGCATATATTTTCATGGGCAAGGCTTCGTTCTCCAGAATTCTGCTAAACATGGGCCAGGATCGCCCAGCATTGTCCCTGATAAACCGAATTTAGCCCAACTGGAGAAGAGCTACAATGAAATTTGCAGATTGGTCTCGCAAGACGCCTGGACCACCGAGTGGGACGAGGAACAGCGCGCGTCCTATAGTTACAGCAGAGATCAATGGATCAGCTACGAAAATGTCAGGTGAGCCCCAGAAGTTGAATTACCATTTTGACAGGGCTGAAGAACCAGTACCCGAAGCAGTACTTTGAATGAGTTCAAACAAGGTGAAAATTTTTTCGTGTCCGTACTATAAATCATAGTGATAGTGTATCAGAACCGTGATCTTCAAATCCGTAGAAGCGTCGTCGAGAAGGGAAAATATGTGCGAGCCATGGGCCTTGGGGGAGCCAGAATTTGGAGTATCGACCAGGACGACCACCAGGGTCAATGCGGAGAACGATTTCTTCTCACGAAGGCCTTGAATTGTGGATTACGTGATGTTGGTTGTAGTTCCACTCTAGCGACTGAGGCTTCAACGCCTCTTAAGGCTACCGGTCAGATGACATCCGATTCCATGTTGCCATCACCGAAGGGTAATGTTGCTACTACTAACACTGTTGGTATGACTCTTCACCCGAATGCAAATGCAAACGGGATTGACGCTGACATTCTTTTACATCCAATTGACAATATCGTTGGCTTCAGGCGAGCCGCTGATGGCTAATCAAATTCTCTTGCCCCAGCGCATGTATACCTACGTATGGACGTTTTCATCACTCTAACCTCAAAATCGCAACTTCGTCGCGATTTCTCGGCTTTTGTGATGAAAAATAATGATCGTATAATGTACTGTTATTGCATGGTAAGACGAAGTCTTTTCGAATGGATCGTATTGTTACAAACAAAAAAATCCAGTCAAATTTTTTAGCCCAAAATTCTATTTAAAATTCGCCCTACAAAACATGAATTATCATCAGAATTTTTCGCATTCTCAAAACAATTGCAAGGATGTCTCACACTCAATCTCCGTTTCAGCCAAGGTAGTCTGCTTTTATAGAAGTCGGGCGACCAACAATATTGGATACGCAAAAATAGCACCATCGGAAATAGATCCAAACCTCTGCACACATCTCATCTATTCGGATGTTGGTACAACTGAAGATGGTAACGTCACCGTTCTGCGACCGCGGATCGATCTGTCTGATAACGGAGGAAAAGCTGGTTTTGCACAATTCCACGCGTTGCGGGAGCAAAATCCGAGATTGAAGACTCTCGTATCAACCGGCGGCCGTGGAGCCGTAAGTTCTGCGACTTTCTCGAGGATCGCAGCTGACCCATCGCTACGATCGAAGTACGCGGGAAACGTCGTCAATTTTCTGCTTCGTCATCAATTTCACGGCTTCGACATCTACTGGCAATGGCCGACCCTAGGCGGAGGCAGTCCAGATGATGTGGAGAACTTTGTTCTTCTCCTGAAAGAACTTCGCACGCAGTTTGACCAACACAAATTTCTCTTGAGCATTCAGGTGGAGGGGCTCGAATCCCACGCTCAACAACTTTATAATATTCCCGAAATATCGAAGTATGTCGATTTCATACTACTGGGGCTAACCTTTCATAACTACGTGGACATGGCCACAGGACACTTTACAGCGCTCTATTCTTCGGCCAGAGAAACATCGAGTCTGGATCTGAGTCGTAACTGGGTGAGTATATGTCCATTAGTTTTCGTTCTGCTCCTTTCTGAAAAATTGACTACATGGAGTTCTTACTTTTATTTGCGAATATATCGCTATGGCGAGTCGAATACCGCACAAGGTCGGCAATGCCATTACGGCGTAATGATCATTCGGCTTTTGAGAAATCCAAAGGTCTGATAATTCTTCCTTGCGCACGTATCCACGTGAAAACCTATCGATCAATGCATTGGTTGACTGAGAGCAAGATCTTACAAGTTTTGGCTTTCATTACTATTATTTAGACTCTGTGGAAAGATGAATTATCAAGCAGCTGAGCTCTTGTCAGAAAATGGTAAGCGAGATAGAATGACTCATTGTCGTTTGTGAGAGTAAAAATATTACCATTGTTGTAGAATTAACCCTTCAATGCCGAACGTCTCTCTAACCACGCCGAATCATGTCTGATCTTGTGAATTCAGAACGCAACGGTGCATTTCTGGTTGGAACAAGGTGCACCAGCGGAGAAGTTAATGCCGGCCATATATTTTCATGGGCAAGGCTTCGTTCTCCAGAATTCTGCTGAACATGGGCCAGGATCGCCCAGCATTGTCCCTGATAAACCGAATTTAGCCCAACTGGAGAAGAGCTACAATGAAATTTGCAGATTGGTCTCACAAGACGCCTGGACCACCGAGTGGGACGAGGAACAGCGCGCGTCTTATAGTTACAGCAGAGATCAATGGATCAGCTACGACAACGCCAGGTGAGCACCAACAGCTAAAGTACTATTTTGACAGGGCTTAGCAACCAGTACCCAACGCAATACTCTGAATGAGTCCAACGGAGATGACAATCTCATTGGAGTCCGTACTATAGTTCATTGTGAAAGTGTATGACACTGTGATTTTCAAATCCACAGAAGCCTCATTGAGAAGGGAAAATATGTCCGAGCCATGGGCCTCGGTGGAGTCAAAGTTTGGAGCATCGACCAGGACGACCACCAGGGTCAATGCGGAGAACGATTTCTTCTCACGAAGGCCTTGAATTGTGGATTACGTGATATTGGTTGTGGTTCCATTCCGACAGTTGAGGTCTCAAGGCCATCCGAAGCTACTGGACAGATGACATTCGGTTCGGTGTTGCCACCAATGGGGAGTAATGTTTCTACAACTTCCAAGGTTGACATGACCGTTGATCCTCAGAACGACGCGAAGGAAATCTGTGCACGGTTCAACATCAAGTACGTCAGGCACCAGCATGACCATGCTAGGTTTTGGATTTGCCTGGAAATTAATGAAAATGAGTTTCATGCTGAGCCCTTCAGATGCGGCCCTGGACTTTATTTCGACATCAGAAGGATTGTCTGCAAAGCTACTGACTCGATGGAGTTTCATTAACGACAGGCTGCTCTGTGACTGTCGTTTTAATGTCCACTTCTTTAATTTCAGTAGTCATCTCGTCATCACGATGGATTATGAACGCCAGCAAAGAACCCGATCATGTGATCTGGAATTTCTGGAAAATGAAATTCTTTTTTTATTGTGAATTGTGATGCAAATAAAAGCTTTAAAATGTTATCACTGTCGAAAAACACTTATTCAATCCTACATTCATCCTTCTTTCTGTACCGAAAATTAAGAGAAGGCAGATCCAATTAACGCGATTGTCAATTGCGAAGATGCACGCGAAACTTTTTGTCTGACCCTTTTACGAAAGTCTCTGCACCTAGCTTAAACCATTTCTCTGATCATTTCGGAAAACATCACAAAGATTCGTATGTCTGGTATAATTTTAAGAAATCGTAGAAAACAGAATGTACTTTCAATCTCATCTCAAGATTTTTTATTTATTTCTGATTCTCGTACGGGGGCAAGTTTTCTAGTGATTCGTCTTCCACTGTATCACATAACACTTGATCCCGTAGTCTTCTGACGAGACTTTCAACTAATGAAAATGAAGCTACGTCAACAAATGTTACAAACATTTCCGTTCCGGACCTACAATCGCACTTACCTGCAATTATCTTTATTTCTCTCGGCAACTCCTCAGTTCATTCGTTCCAACCAGATTCCTCAACGATATTTTGGAAGGCAAGTCTAAAGGAAAATTTAAGTCGTACTTCATGCGGATAAATTCTAGTGAAAATTTGTAGAGGAAATCCACTCAATAGTTCGGAATTTCTGCAGCATCCAATGGAATTCCAGTAGGTAAATCTATTAATGAACGGGCTCCGGCATCGTGATTTCGTACACTACCTACTCCGTACTTCCCAGATTAGTAATGGCTCGCGTTCCGTCAGCCTTCACTTCTCAACCTTAGAACCAACTACCAATCACAGCGCTGATCTGAAGTAGGAACTCGAGATCCAGGTACGTGGTTCGTATAGTTAGTATAGTTCGCGAGCAAAGTACGTGAAACTTCTTTCACTAGGAATCGCCAAAATTTTGCGGAACTGGTTCTGCTACTTTTAGCAATTTCGCATCTTCGGCGTCGACCTTAGGCGATCATGCTGTAATACGATGAGTATGCCGCGTAATAGGTCGAATTTACTCACTGAAACCTGTTTTAGTGTTTTGGTGAACGGGAAACGCGACCGAACCGGTTTTACAAAATTTGACGAATAGGAGCTCTATGGATGAGACACAAGTATCCCCTCAGTTTGAAGCTGAACTTCAGAGGTAAGAGAGCGAAAATTTTCGATTCATTTTTATTATTGGTCCCCACCTGCCTGGGTGATTAGAGATGGCTATTGTGTGAGAAAGGAGATTTCCTAATCTCACAGCCGGGTTACAGATTGCAATAACTTCAGTGTTCGTTTCATTGCAGAGTTCCACGCAACTAACGATAATTTTCACCTTAATGAATTTCTAAAGCCCACTTCTCCAAAAATTGGACATTGTGATCTCCTCGTACAAAATGCGGCTGTACACCGCCTTCTGCGTGGCGTACTGGCTGATGTGCCCAGCGTTGGGCGCCACCGATGAACGTAAGTGGAAATAAGTGGTTAGTTTCAATATAGTAATACATAATTGATAACTGTAAAGCAGGGATGGTGGATTCGCAAAAGCGGTATGAAATTTCATTCCGATGTGAAAAAAGCGATTAGGGATCCAATGCACCGGGATCGGGTTATTTGAAGCCGTTCAATTAGAGCACAATATTTTTTTTCTCTATTCATCATACCGTTTTGACATCTTTCCTTTGAGTTTGTCGTTAAAGTAACTAGTTCATTGCGCGCGCTTTGGGTCTCGCGCGTCTACGATTAATTTCATGAATCGCTCTATTTTATTCATCACACGACACAGACCAGTTTGACACATTTTTTATAAATTGATCTCGTCAGTAGCGTTCATTCAGCTAATTGGTATGTCCTGAAAAACAGGGTGTATGAAAATGATGTGTCAATAAATAACAATATTTCCCCGCCAAATTGACTTCAAATCCAAGGTCGAATTCTGTTGTTCTGTTTCAAAATTCTACTCATCAAAAGAGGCGAAAGACTCATCGGAATCATGGGTCGCAAATGAACCCTCTAGAAAATCATGAACTTTCAGAAAATTAGACAATGATATTTTGTCGAGAATGTGGATGAAATACCTAAGCTGAACAGTGAAAAAAAATGGACGTAACAAGCCTCCAATCTGTTAGCCGGCAAGTTCTTATGCATTATCCTAATCACAACAACAGTTACATTCGTCGTTACTGAGCATCCTTTGAAAATGACTCAAGAGGGGGCTACACCACTCCAAGTAGCTACAAGAAGCGTCGGTCGCAGATCACTGTACCTGTTTTCCGGAGGACGTTTGAGATTCCGCAAATCATGCCGTCAAGTTCGTGGCAGGATACTTATCTATGAACTTCACTCACAAAGTCCCTGTACGCTGCTCAAAATGAGCTATCAAAAATCCGCCACGTCCGATTGTTCGCCATAGTGAACTGACTTCGCAGACCAATTTCCAGCCATAAATATTGAGAGTCGTCAAAATTATTCTACTTTAAAAAATCGAAACATCGCAAGAATCCTGATCCAAGACCATTTTTGGATATCGATTGATTCCATTGGTCACCAATCGGAGAGAGACGTTGGATTTTCCGAATACTTGGATGATTGAAAGTCATTGACAACAGGTAGAGGTCAGACGCGATCCAAAGAATAGCCCTCGAATGCGAGTGCCCTCGCGGCTTCTGCGACGGTGTTGACGGGCATGAGGAATACGTGTTTGCAGATATTCTGTGTAGCCTGATGATTTATTTTTTCTCCGAGTCGTTACACCGAAAAAAGAGTATACACAACACAAGTGCGAATCCGAGAGAGTTACTAATGGTGATACGTTGAGTAGAAATGTAAGGCTGGGTAATCTAACATGTTTTATTTGATTGGTACTCGGTAAAATCAACGAGTAGCAGAAAATCAATTGAAAATGAGAGTGAAAAATAAATAGGTTCAAGTCGAATAACTCTCACATTTTCTTTATATTTTTAGCTGATGCTTGGTGTGCATTGTCACTTTACAGTGACAATCAATCAATGTGGTAGTTTTTTGATACCTCATTTTGAGCCGAGTACAGAAATTCAATATTAAGGCTGTCTGCAACTTACTGTAGTTACTTGAAGCGATGATGCCCTCTGATGATCTAAGTATGCCTAAAATCCAACGTTTTTCTTCGTTTGGTATCGAGTACAATCAATCAATAGCCAAAAATAGTCTTCGATCATGATCGTTTTTTTTTTTGTATCTTGCTTGGTTATGGAAGAATCGGCCTGGGGCGATTGAAATGAATCACCCAGTGAACAATCGTAATCTCACAGATATTTATTGGAACAACAAAGCCTCTTCAGATAAATAGTACTATTTCAAAAAAATTACAGAGATCGTCTCTGAGCACAACATTTTTGGTGAAATCATCTTACGAAACACAAATTAACATCAGAGTTGGTTCTCTCGATCTCCAATCAATTGAAGAGATTCTCAACACCTGATTTTTGTTTCAGCCAAGGTAGTCTGCTACTATAGAAGCAGGGCGATAAACGATATTGGATACGCAAGAATGGCGCCATCGCAAATAGATCCAAACCTCTGCACACATCTCATCTACTCGGATGTTGGTATCACTGAAGATGGAAACGTAACCGTGTCACGACCGCGGATTGATCTGCCTAATAACGGGGGGAAATCCGGTTTTGCACAATTTAATGATTTGCGGAAGCAAAACCCGAGATTGAAGACCCTTGTATCAACCGGCGGCACAACTGCAAGTTCTGCGGCGTTCTCGAAGATCGCAGCCGACAAATCGTTACGATCAAAGTACGCAAGAAACGTCGTTGATTTTCTGCTTCGTTATCAGTTTAACGGCTTCGAAATCTTCTGGCAATGGCCAAACCGTCATGGACGCACACCGGATGATGTGGAGAATTTTGTTCTTCTCCTAAAAGAACTTCGCGCGCAGTTCAACGAACACAAATTCATCTTGAGCATTTCGGTGGAGGGGCTCGAATTGTACGCTCAGGAATTCTATAATATTCCCGAGATATCGAAGTATGCGGATTTCATACTAGTGGCACTAATCTTTTATAACTACGAGGACTCGATCACAGGCCACGCTACAGCGCTCTATCCTTCGGCTAGAGAAACATCGAGTCTGGATATGAGTCTCAACTGGGTGAGTATATGTCCATTAGTTTTTGTTCTGCTCACTGCTGAAGTTTAGTACATAGAGTTTTTACATCTATTCGCAAACATATCGATATCGCGAGTCGAATACCGCACAAAGTCGGCAATGCCATTACGGTGTAAAGATCATTCGGTGTTTGAGAAATCCAAAAGTCTGATAATTCTCCCTTTTGCACGTATCCACGTGACAATCGATCAATCCATGCATTGCAGGTTGACTGAGAGCAGAATCCTACAAGTTTCGGCTCACATCACTATTTAGACTCTGTGGAAAGATGAATTATCAAGCAGCTGAGCTTTTGTCAGAAAATCTTAGCGAGATAGAACGACTTATCGTTGTTTGTTAGAGTAAAAATATCACCATTGTTTTAGAATTAACCCTCGAATGCCAAACGTATCTCTAACCACGCCGAATCATGTCTCATATTGTGAATTTAGAACACGACGGTGCATTTCTGGTTGGAACAAGGTGTACCAGCGGAGAAGTTAATGCCGGTCATATATTTTCATGGGCAAGGCTTCGTTCTCAAGAATTCTGCTGAACATGGGCCAGGTTCGCCGAATATTGTCCCTGATAAACCAAATTTAGACCAGCTGAAGAGGAGCTACAACGAAATTTGCAGATTGGTCTCGCAAGACGCCTGGACCACCGAGTGGGACGAGAAACAGCGCGCGTCTTATAGTTACAGCAGAGATCAATGGATCAGCTACGAAAACCCCAGGTGAGTATCACAAATTCAAGTACCCTCTTTTATACGGCTGAAGAACCAGTACGAGGAGCAGTACTTTGAATAAGTCTGAAAGAGATGACAATCTTATTGAAGGCCGTACTAGAGTTCATTGTGAACGTGTACGACATTGTGATTTTCAAATTCACAGAAGCGTCATCGAGAAGGGGAAATATGTGCGAGCCATGGGCCTCGGCGGAATCACAGTTTGGACCATTGACCAGGATGACCACCGGGGCGGGTGCGGGGAGCGTTACCCTCTTATGAAGGCCGTGAACTGTGGATTACGCGATATTGGTTGCAGTTCCGTTCCAACAACCGAAGCCCCAACGCCTTCTAAGGCCACAGGCCAGATGACGTCCGGTTCGGTGTTGTTACCAATGGGGGGCAATGTTTCTATAACTCCCAAGGTCGATACAACCATCGATGCTGATAACGATGCGAAGAAAATCTGTGCAAGGTTCAACATCAAGTATGTCAGGCACCCGTACGACCATGCTAAGTTTTGGATTTGCCAGGAAATTCGTAAGAACGAGTTCAATGCTGAGCCCTTCAGATGCGGCCCTGGACTTCTTTTCGACGTAAGAGAGATCATCTGTAAATCTGAGGATTCTCTAGATGTAGCTGACAGCAGGTTGATCTTCGAGTCATGATGATCTAAGGTCATTATTCATTTATAACAGTATCATTCGATATTTGAAAGTTAACTTCATTCCTGATTCTGGATGATGCCAGTTACTAGCGCGCGGCTTATTTGAATGTGATTAATCGCCACGTACATACAGGGTGAATGTTCGAAACTGTTGAAAGCGAATATTTCGAGAATTGTTCGGGTTATTGCAGAAAAAGGTCATATAAGAAAGATAAATGGCACAAAGGGGACTGGGACTCTATCTGGGCTTTATGAAGTTCCAATAGATTGAAACTCTCCAGAGATATTAAGGTCATCGTGATTTTCCTCAACGGCAACATAACATCGCGCGGTAAACGATTCCATCATCTCAATTTTAGACACGCATAGAATTCAAAACTTTTAGAATAATATCCATCGTTCTGAAATATGACATGGTTATTGTTGTGTAGCCTGAGTAAAATCTCAACCTTGAGGCTGATTAAATTTTGATAAGGCTGTTGATAAACGATTTTTCGAAACTGTAAAATTGTTGTTATTATAGCCAGAATGGCTCTTGGGGATGTCAGTGACTGCGTTTCTACCGGAGGAGAGTTCTAACGGGGTAAGCCAATCAAGAACGAAATTTGAGAAAAGAATACGGAATTTCTTTTCAGATATATGTATATGTTCCCTGATTGGCTACCCCCAGTTGCATCTGCGCCGGTGGAAACGTAGTCAGTGTTTTAAGTTCATACGTGCCATTCTCAATCCCAAGTCCACGTCCTGGTGATTCCAATCATATAATTCACAACTTTTAAGATACTCGCAGGCCCTCTCGTACTGTCCGAATGAATCACTGCTGAAAAGTTTGTGTCGCCGGGGTTTGGCGTCGTAATTTTGTACACCACTCCGCACTTCTGAATTGGGAAAGTGCTCGCGGTTCGTTAGCCTTTACGGCTCTGCCTTTCCGAAGGACAAGCTCGCGACTCGCCGCTGAGGGTTTGGGCGACGCGACAAAATCGGCGAAGAGACGACGGCGGGTGTCACGGCAGCCTATATCAGGCGGCGTCTCTAACGTTGGACGCCGAATATTGAGCCTGGAATGAGGCAGCACAGAGGCAACCTCGAAACCAACTACCAATCACAGCTCTGATGGGAAGTAGGGACTCGAGATCCAGGTCCGTGGTTCGTATAGTTCGGATAGTTCGCGAGAAAGCCAATATCTTGTGAGACTTGATTTGCTATTTTTAGCAATTTCGCATTTTTGGCGTGACCTTAGGCGATCATGCTGTAATCCGACGAGTACGCCGCGTAATAGGTCGAATGTACTCACTGAAACCTGTTTTTAATATTTTGGTGAACGGGAAACGCGACCGAACCGGTTTTATAAAATTCGACGAACAGGAGCTCTATGGATGAGACACAAGTATCCCCTCAGTTTCAAGCTAAACCTTCGAGGTGAGAAGGCGAACATTTTCGATTCGTATTTTTGGTCTCCACCTCCCTGGGTGATTAGAGATGGCTATTGTATGAGACAGGAGATTTTCTGATCTCATCGCTGGGTCACAAATTGCAATAATTTCAGTGGTCGTTTAACTTTAGAGTTTCACACATTTCCCGATAATCTGACCTCAATCAATTTTCAAATCTTACTCCTTCAAGAATTGAATATTCTGATCTTCTGGTACAAATGTGGCTGTATACTGCCTTCTGCGTGGTGTGGCTGATGTGCCCAGCGTTGGATGCCACCGATGAACGTAAGTGGAAATAAGTGGGTAGTTTCAATATAGTAACGTAATGGATAATTGCAAAGCAAGGATGGGGGTGTTGCACAAGCGGTAGGAAATTTCATTACAATGTAAAAAAAGCGATTAGGGATCCGTTGCACCGGGATCGGGTTATTTGAAGCCGTTCAATTAGAGCACAACATTTTTCTTCTCTTTTCATCATACCGTTTTGACAACTTTCCTATGACGTTCATCTTTGAAGTAACTTATAGCTCGTTGCGCGCGCTTCGCGCGCCTCTACAGTTGATTCTATGAATCGTTCTATTTTCTTCATCACACGACAAAAACCAGTTTGTCATATTCCTCATAAATTGATCTTGTCAGTAGTGTCCATTCGGCTGATTTGTATGTCCTGAAATAGATAGATAGATAGTTTACAATATACAGGGTGTATGAAAATGATGTGTCAATAAACAACAATATGCCCCCGCCAAATTAACTCCAAATTCAAAGTCAAATTATGTTGTTCTGTTTGAAAATTCTACTTATCAAAAGAAGCAAAAGACTCTTCGGAAATCATGGGTCACAGATGAACCCTCTAGAAAATTATAAACTTTCAGAAAATTAGACAATTATATTTTGTCGAGAATGTGGGTGAAATTAGCTGAACAGTGAAAAAAATGGGACGTAATGAAGCCTCCCATCGGTTAGCCAGCGAGTTCTTTTACATTATTCTAATCACAACAACATTTACATTCGTCGTTACTGAGCATTATCTGAAAATGACTCAAGAGGGGGCTACACCACTCCAAGTAGCTACAAGAAGCGTCGGTCGCAGATCACTGTACCTGTTTTCCGGAGGACGTTTGAGATTCCGCAAATCATGCCGTCAAGTTCGTGGCAGGATACTTATTTATGAACTTCACTCACAAAGTCCCTGTACGCTGCTCAAAATGAGCTATCAAAAATCCGCCACGTCCGATTGTTCGCCATAGTGAACTGACTTCGCAGACCAATTTCCAGCCATAAATATTGAGAGTCGTCAAAATTATTCTACTTCAAAAAATCGAAACATCGCAAGAATCCTGATCCAAGACCATTTTTGGATATCGATTGATTCCATTGGTCACCAATCGGAGAGAGACGTTGGATTTTCCGAATACTTGGATGATTGAAAGTCATTGACAACAGGTAGAGGTCAGACGCGATCCAAAGAATAGCCCTCGAATGCGAGTGCTCTCGCGGCTTCTGCGACGGTGTCAACGGGCATGAGGAATACGTGTTTGCAGATATTCTGTGTGCCCTGATGATTTATTTTTTCTCCGAGTCGTTACACCGAAAAAAGAGTATACACAACACAGGTGCGAATCCGAGAGAGTTACTAATGGTGATACGTTGAGTAGAAATGTAAGGCTGGGTAATCTAACATGTTTTATTTGATTGGTACTCGGTAAAATCAACGAGTAGCAGAAAATCAATTGAAAATGAGAGTGAAAAACAAATAGGTTCAAGTCGAATAACTATCACATTTTCTTTATATTTTTAGCTGATGCTTGGTGTGCATTGTCACTTTACAGTGACAATCAATCAATGTGGTAGTTTTTTGATACCTCATTTTGAGCCGAGTACAGAAATTCAATATTAAGGCTGTCTGCAACTTACTGTAGTTACTTGAAGCGATGATGCCCTCTGATGATCTAAGTATGCCTAAAATCCAACGTTTTTCTTCGTTTGGTATCGAGTACAATCAATCAATAGCCAAAAATAGTCTTCGATCATGATCGTTTTTTTTTTTTTTTGTATCTTGCTTGGTTATGGAAGAATCGGCCTGGGGCCTGTGAAATGAATCACCCAGTGAACAATCGTAATCTCACAGATATTTATTGGAACAACAAAGTCTCTTCAGATAAATAGTACTATTTCAAAAAAATTACAGAGATCGTCTCTGAGCACAACATTTTTGGTGAAATCATCTTACGAAACACAAATTAACATCAGAGTTGGTCCTCTCGATCTCCAATCAATTGAAGAGATTCTCAACACCTGATTTTTGTTTCAGCCAAGGTAGTCTGCTACTATAGAAGCTCGGCGATCAACAATGTTGGATACGCAAGAATGGCGCCATCGCAAATAGATCCAAACCTCTGCACACATCTCATCTATTCGGATGTTGGTACAACTGAAGATGGTAACGTCACCGTTCTGCGACCGCGGATTGATCTGCCTGATAACGGGGGGAAAGCTGGTTTCGAACAGTTCAACGCATTGCGGAAGCAAAACCCGATATTAAAGACCCTTGTAGCAACCGGCGGCGAACCTTACAGTTCTGCGACGTTCTCGAAGATCGCAGCCGACAAATCGCTACGATCAAAGTACGCGAGAAACGTCGTCGATTTTCTGCTTCGTTATCAGTTTAACGGCTTCGAAATCTTCTGGCAATGGCCAACCCTAGGTGGAGGCATTCCGGATGATTTGGAGAACTTTGTTCTTCTCCTAAAAGAACTTCGCGCGCAGTTTAACGAACACAAATTCATCTTGAGCATTTCGGTGGAGGGGCTCGAATTCTACGCTCAACGATTCTATAATATTCCCGAGATATCGAAGTATGTGGATTTCATACTACTGGGACTAACCTTACGTCTTGACGAGGACAAGACCACAGGCCACTTTACAGCGCTCTATTCTTCGGCTAGAGAAACATCGAGTCTGGATTTGAGTCATAATTGGGTGAGTTTATGTCCATCAGTTTTCGTTCTGCTCCTTTCTGAATTTGAGTACACGGAGTTCTTACTTTTATTGGCGAATATATCGCTATGGCAAGTCGAATACCGCACAAAGTCGTCAATGCCATTACGGCGTAACGATCATTCGGTGTTTGAGAATTCCAAAGGTCTGATAATTCTTCCTTTTGCACGTATCCACCTGAAAACCTATCGATCAATGCATTGGTTGACTGAGAGCAAGATCTTACAAGTTTTGGCTTTCATTACTATTTAGACTCTATGGAAAGATGAATTATCAAGCAGCTGAGCTCTTGTCAGAAAATGGTAAACGAGATAGAATGACTCATTGTCGTTTGTGAGAGTAAAAATATTACCATTGTTGTAGAATTAACCCTTCAATGCCGAACGTCTCTCTAACCACGCCGAATCATGTCTGACCTTGTGAATTCAGAACGCAACGGTGCATTTCTGGTTGGAACAAGGTGCACCAGCGGAGAAGTTAATGCCGGCCATATATTTTTATGGGCAAGGCTTCGTTCTCCAGAATTCTGCCGAACATGCGCCAGGATCGCCCAGGATTGTCCCTGATGAATCAAATTCAGAAAAGCTGCTGAAGAGCTACAATGAAATTTGCAGATTGGTTTCGCAAGACGGCTGGACCACCGAGTGGGACGAGGAACAGCGTGTGTCTTATAGTTATAGCAGAGTTCAATGGATCAGTTACGACAACGTCAGGTGAGTATCACAAGTTCAAGTACCTTTCTTTTATACGGCAGTACTTTGAATAAGTCTGGAAAAGATGACAACCTATCGAAGGCCGTACTAGAGTTTATTGTGAAAGTGTACGACACTGTGATTTTCAAATTCACAGAAGCCTCGTCGAGAAAGGAAAGTATGTGCGAGCCATGGGCCTCGGTGGAGTCAGAATTTGGAGCATCGACCAGGATGACCACCGGGGTGGATGCGGGGAGCGTTACCCTCTTATGAAGGCCGTGAACTGTGGATTACGCGATATCGGTTGCAGTTCCGTTCCGATCACTGGAACCTCAACGCCATCTAGGGTTACTAGCCAGATGCTGTCCGGTTCGGTGTTGTCAACAATGGGGGGCAATGTTTCTGTAACTCCTAAGGTTGATACAACCATCGACGCTGATAACGATGCGAAGAAAATCTGTGCAAGGTTCAACATCAAGTATGTCAGGCACCCGTACGACCATGCTAAGTTTTGGATTTGCCAGGAAATTCGTAAAAACGAGTTCAATGCTGAGCCCTTCAGATGCGGCCCTGGACTTCTTTTCGACGTAAGAGAGATCATCTGCAAAGGGCTTTCTGAAGTTTCAAAAGATTGAAACGCTCCAGAGATATTAAGGTCATCGTGATTTTTCTCAACGGCAACATAGCATCGCGCAATAAACGATTTAATCATCTGAATTTTAGACACGCATAAAATTCAAAACTTTGATGATAATTTCTATCGATCTGAAATATTACACGGTTATTGGTTTGTAGCTTAGGTGGAAACTCAACCTTGAGGCCAATGAAATTTTGATTAGGCTGTGAATAAATGATTTTTTGAAACTGTAAAATTGTCGTTATTAGCCAGGATGGCTTTTGGGAATGTCAGTGACTACGTATCGACCGGGGCAGAGTTCAAACGGGATAAGCCAATCAAGAACGAGATTCAAGAAGAGAATAGGAAATTTCTTTCCAGATGTTATTCCCGATTGGTTAACCCTAGTTCAATCTGCCCCGGTGGGAAGGTAGTCAGTGTTTCAAGTATGCAATTCTCGATCCTAATTGTAAGTCCACGTCCTCGTGATTCCAATCATGTGATGCACAACTTATGTGCACAACAGCATGATCTTCGAGATAATCGCAGGCTCTCTTGTACCGTCAGATTCCTTAAGAGAGATTAGGCCGGAGTGAGAAGCAACAAGGTAATACTTTCATGAAGATTTTTATCAAATTTGAAGTATGAATGAAAAATCTCATAGGCACTTCGCTACACGGTTATGCCGGGATATTCTTCGTTGGCAATTCACATCATATTTTTCTCCATTTCAAGGAAGTAACATAGCAGAATAGACATTAGCTACGCTGCAGTCAACCTTCAGCGAATACGCTAACTCTAACACAATCACTTTTGCGTGCAGTTCACCGAATATATACATCTGTACGGGAACTTCTGCGTGAATCACAACAGCTTTTCGCGGGATTTCTCATTGCCAAATTCTAGTGAAAATTTGCATTGGAAATCCACTTAATAGTTCGGGATTCCTGTAGCATCCCATGGGATTCCAGTAAATCTATGAATCCCTGCTAAAAAATTTGTGTCGCCGGGGTAGGACGTCGTGATTTCGTACACCACTCCGCACTCCCCAGATTAGGAATGTGCTCGCGGTTTGTTAGCCTTCACGTCTCTGCCTTCCCAAAGGACAAGCTCGTGACTCGCCCCTGAAGGTTCGGGTGACGCGACAAAATCGGCGGAGAGACGACGCCAGGCGTCGTGGCAGCCCAACAGGCAGCGTCCGGCTTGGACCATCGACCAAGACGACCACTGGGGTGGGTGCGGGGAGCGATCTCCTCTCCTGAATGCCTTGAATTGTGGATTACGCGATATTGGTTGTAGTTCCATTCCGACAACTGATGCTTCAACACCTGCCAAGGCTAATGGCCAGACGATATCCAGTTCGGTGTAGCCGTTAATGGGGGATAGTGTTGATACAACTTCGAAAATTGGTGTCACGACGACCATCGATCCGGAACTTGAAGAAGCGACCCAGAAAATCTGTGCCAAGTTCAGTATCAAGTATGTCAGACACCCGCAAAACTGTGCAAAGTTTTGGATTTGCCAGCTAATTATAAATGGAAGTGATTTCAATGCTGAGCCCTTCTCATGCGCCGATGGGCTCTACTTTGACACAAAAAGGACTATCTGCGAAAGTAAGAACTTGGTAGAGTACTCGTTTTATTGGCATGGTTCTCCTTGACTGGGGTATTAGGATTGTACAATTGTTGCATCGTGACTCTTAGGAATGTCAGTGTTCCAAGTGTGTAATTTTCAATCCTCATTGTCAGTCCCCATCCCGGTTGATCCCCATCCCCAGCATGACGGTTGAAAAAACCGCAGACCCTCTTGTACCGTCAGATTTCTGAAAAGAGATGAGGCTTGAATGAGGGGTCACAAAGTAATACTTCCATCAGGATTTTCATCAAATTTGAATTATGAATGACAAATCTATGTCATTCTCGGTGTTCATCTCGGTGATTTCCACCGAGTCCATTGTTGTGACATGGCTCACTATTTCGACTTTCATTAAAGCCTACGCTTCACTGACGCAAAAATGATTGAGTATTCGCCGTATAATATGAAGTACGCGAACACCTCCATTCGTAAAAATCTTGATTTTAGGCCACGATGAAGTCGTATAATTTGTCAGGGTGCAAAATGGAAAATGGCGTCATCGAAATAACTTGAAAACACACACTTCAATTGATCTATTCATTCTTGCCCATTGGTCAATTTATTTCACTTCAGGACCATTCGATTCATCTGTTTCGACTATATACGTTTCGCAAGAATATGTGGATTTTCATATGACATGACGATGCACACGTCACCGTACTTCAGTTCAGGTTCAACGTCAAGATATCCAAAGGGAAATTTGTGTCCTGATAGAAAATTGCGACGAAATTGAGTTCAAGGTAGATGCGGATTCTGTTCGCCCCCGTCAAACATCGCAACTGATTTAGGACCTGAATGTGGAGCTATAGAAATGTCACAGACCGCGGAAGCAATTTCGAAAGTCCCCACAATTAACTGTACAGTTCTGCAGAAAAGTTGACATGTGAAGCGCAGATCTACGTGGTCCGTACATCAAAATTGTATTCATATTATTCTGAGTCGAAAACACTAGTGAATATTTTCGATAAAAAGTATTCACATCTCGCGGAACTGGTTTCACTATTTTTTGCAATTCCACATCCTTGGCGAGTCGGCTGTCCCGTTGTAATCCACCTCAGATTATAATTCAGAAATCGACTGGTTTTCGCGCAGTCCATTATGATTTCTTCCATCGAAATCTGTTTCAGTGCTCAGTAGAAGTGATACGCGATCGGATCGACCGACAGCTTAGAATCGAAAACCAAAACAGCACTCCCTATAAAGTGCGGCACAAGTATCAGATTGATATACTAAACTTCGAAGGTGAGAAAGCGGAGGTATGACGTCATAAGAATTTATTACATCATTGACATAACGTCACAGCCATGAAGATATTATGTTGACCGTTCCTAACAGTAAGAAACTGGCGCCGAGTGGTGAGAGCGTATCCTGTGGATCCAGCAAAAATCGCTTTTCGTAATAAAGAAGTTTAGTGAAAACCGTTTACCTTTTGCAATGGAAGTGTATGCGTGAGGAACTTTCCTAAGCTCCATCTCTTTTGGACTACCCCTTGAATTATACATGAATTGAGGCGTCTTCGTTTCATTTCTGAGGTCCAATTTCTTTCGTTCTAATTGTAAGTTACCTTCTAATTGTTGGTGACCATGTCTCTGGTGAATTGCGTTTATTCTAGTACGAATTATGAGGCTACTTCTGACCTCGGGCGGTAATAGCGCGATCCTTGAGTTACGTTCCTATTACTCGTAGGAGCGGTCGAATATTAGCTTTAGTGTTTTCTTCCGTCACGAAAGAATTCTTTGCGAATGCAGATGACATATTCTTCGATCAATTATGTTCAAAGCTCACTTTTTCGTTAATCTAAGATTTTTTTTTACTCGTACAGATGCGGCTGTCGTATGCTGCCTTTTACTTGGTGTGGCTGATGTGCCCAACGTTGGGCGCCACAGATGAAGGTAAGTTCATGATACTTTGTTGATTTCTTACGATTATGAGATAAACAATTGTTCAACGCTAGTAGTGGTTCTGCATCGACTTTAGGGAATTTGATGTCGACATGAAAAAATTATTGTTGTCAAAATTTCGCTGAGATATATGGTGAAACAATGTATCACTTAGTTTATTGAGTTATGAATTCATGGAGTCTATTCAGTTGAATGTTTCAACCATGAGATTCGGTATAGCAAATAAATGGATATCTGACACATGATTTTCGTTACAGCCAAAATCGTCTGCTACTGCAGAAGCTGGGCGGCTACAAATGTTGGATACGAAAAGATGCTACCATCGGAAATCGATCCAAACCTCTGCACACATCTGATCTACATGTACGTTGGTATTACTGGAGATGGTAACGTAACAGTTGGAAATCCTCGCATCGACTTGCCCGATAAAGGAGGAAAAGCTGGTTTCCAAAAATTGAACGCCTTACGGAAGCGGAACGAGAAATTAAAGACCCTTGTATCATCCGGTACCAATGATGAAGCTCCGGCGATGTACTCAAAGATCGCAGCCGACCCATCGCTGCGATCGAAATACGCGAAAAATGTCGTTGACTTTGTGCTCCGTCACGAATTCAATGGCTTTGACATTTTTTGGCTATGGCCAACTCGTAGTGGAGGCAGTCCGGATGATGTTTGGAACTTTGTTCTTCTCCTGAAAGAACTTCACGAGAGTTTTCATGAGCACAAATTGATTCTGAGCATCACAGTGGAAGCGTATGAATTATTCGCAACAGATTTCTATAATATTCCCGAGATCTCAAAGTACGTAGATTTCATAGTACTGATGGCAAGATTTCGTAGCATGACAGCGTCGACAACAGGTCATCTTGGGGCACTCTACCCTTCGGCTAAAGAAACATCGGGTATTGAGCTGTCCCGTAACTTCGTGAGTGAACATCTTTTTTTGATTTGATTCGAAAGTCATTCCAACATCATCTATAGCTTAATTCTGACGTTGGCTAGACAAAGTTTTCGTGTAACTATCCGGTTATAATTCTGATGGGACATAGAGAGGCGTAAATGACCATTGTGCATTCCACGCATCCGAAACCCGTATGATTTTTTCTTTAATTTATGTAGATGCTTGTGGAGAAAGTGGTAATACGTTTGGAGACGAAAAATTTAGTAATTCAGCAATCAGAAGCAGGATTTTATACTTTCTGTAGTACGTTGATTTTCCGTTTCATTCTCGAAAAGCCACTCGGCTGAAGAATGGGTTTGGTGCCAATTCTTAAAAGTTGACGATTATCCTTTATGTTCATTTCAACGTAATTCGTTTGGTTGCCGAATCATTTCTTGTCAAATCATCTTGTGAATTTAGGACGCAGCGTTGCATTACTGGTTGAGTGAAGGAGCACCACCGGAAAAGCTAATTCTGGCCGCACAACTTCACGGACTCGGCTTTGTTCTTCAGAATGCTGTTGAACACGGTACAGGATCAACCACCATTCATGGAAGTAGTTCGGAACGTACGGACAAGAGCTACAATGAAATCTGCATATTGGTATCGCAGGACGGTTGGACCACCGTGTGGGACGAGGAACAGCGTGTGCCTTATAGTTGGAGTGGAAACCATTGGATCAGCTACGAAAATGACAGGTGAGCACCAAAAGTTGGAATACCTTCTCCAATTCGGCTATAACGGAAGTACCTAAGTAGGTCACTTTTCTGTCATAGTTCAAAGAACATGTCAATCGTATTGGAAGCTATGCTAAAGTTTAATGGAAAAGTTAATCACACTGTGATATTCAAATTCACAGAAGCTGCATCGAGAAAGGCAAATATGCGCGAGCTATGGGCCTTGGCGGAGTCGCCGCTTGGGCAATTGACCAAGATGACCATCGGGGTCAATGCGGAGATCGATATCCTCTGATAAACGGTCTCAGTTGTGGATTACGAGAGATTAATTGTAGTTTCGTTTCGACACCCGCAGAATCGACGCCTGTCATCGTTTCTACAACTCCTAAGATTGATGTACAGATCGTCGATGCGAATGCAGACGCAAGGAAAACCTGTGCGAAGTTCAATATTAAATATGTTAGGCATCCGCAGAACTGTGCCAAGTTTTGGATTTGCCAACAAATTGGTGAAAACGAGTTCAACGCTGAGCCCTTCACATGCGGTCCCGGACTTTTCTTTGACACGAGAAGAATCATCTGCAAATCTGATGATTCGGTAGACTGTAGTTAACGGCAGATTGCCTTTTGTCAGTGTTGTCTAAAACGTGTACTTTCACTTGTTTGACAATCGCAGTTTACTCGAGATATCGCAATCTTCATGTTCTTATTGAACAGCAATTATTCGAAGATCTATAACTCTTCTGTGATATATGGAACTGAGCAAACGAAATGCTGGAACACGGAATATCATGATGTGTTTTGTATCCAGTTAGATTTTGTGCAGTAAAGAGAAACAAAACGTATCCGCACAATATCGCATTCTAGTGAGCTCAGTGATTCTACTTAATTTTAATTCACACTCCATGAGACAGGATCGCATGAAGTCACAAGTCTTCAGGCACGTAATTAATCGTTCCTACCTCGGATTAGCACGACCTCAATTCTGGCATCAATGAGTTCATAAAAACGATGGTTAGTCAGCTTTCCTCTACTTCCCCTGTGGAAATTGCCATGTTTTTCCAACTTTGAATATAGGCTCTACGTAGGCCCCACGTCGACATTTCTACATAAAAAACCTACCTTGGCCCTCGCAGGGGCCTAGCTTGTATTTTCCGGAAAAAAAGTTTCAAGTCCATACATAGATAGCTGACGAAAGCACGATTTTGAAGAATAGAGCTGAATCACATACGTATTGAAGAATTATGGATATCTGCAGTTGAGATATTTTACAAGAGGTAATCGACATTTCGAAAGAAAGGACAGAACTGTTACAAAATCATTCAAAACAGACTCGTGCTGACAAAAATGGAAATGGTTGTGCAGAAAATTTAGAAATACGTGTTTCCTTGAATTATTCGAAGAATATTACATTCGAGAACTCAATGATTTGAATTTCTGGTTCTTACATACCTACCTGGATGATTTGAGATTGCAATTACACTAATGTAAAAAGAAGATTCCCTGATCTTAGAGCCCTGTATATATTCCTATAAGACGAATTCCTAGAAACTACCAATAATTTCTACCGTGATCAATATTCAAAGCTCACTTTCCCACATTCCAATATTGTAAAAATTTCATTCGATCGTACAGATGCGGCTGTGTCTTACGTTCTGCGTCATGTGATCGATGTGGCTGGCTTCGAGCAATGCCGATGAACGTGAGTCTGTAAAAGTATGTCGATTAACTACAACAACGAAATTGACAAGTGTTCAGCAATGGTAGTGGTTGTGCATCTATACTTTCGACAATTTCATCCCCATGTGAAAAATGATCGATTTCAAAATCCACTTGCAGAAATGGAAAAACGTGATTTACTCATTCACATATAAATTCATCGAGTGCACTCCCTTTTAGATATGTATCTGGCATAGACGACAAGATTTCTTACCATTCGACGACCGTAGCGATTATAAGAGATGTGTTGCAACGCCACATGATCTGCACTCATAGAAGTTTGTCAAGATATAAAAAAATCTTTCTGAATTGATCGTAGTATTTACAAAAAATTCGGGTAAAGTTTGTCTCCCAATTAGAGCATTGCGAAAGTGTCAACAGTGATGTTGCCACCGTCTCTGCGTAAGTTGATGACAATATGCTTACCCTGAATGCTGCCAAGACAACTATTTATAATCATTGTGGGGTGCACCCGACATGTGAGCTCTCTGAATCTGGGTGTCATTCCAAAATGCAAAAAAAATTGTTAGTAGCAAAATACGGACACATTGTTATAGAGTCAGTGATTGTGAGGGGCTTGCGCATTGTTGTGGTAGAACGAGAGCGAAAGATCAGTGTCTGTGTGGTCGTTGTCGTGGAAAGAGTGAGTGTCTGAAAAATTTCTATGGTTGGGGCCATAAATTGATAATCAATAATCTAACGATCGGTAGTAGTCGTGAACTAACACTAGTCAAATAATAGTTGCATAACCTGCGTAATAAATCAAGATTGTCCACAATGAAGAATAGATATATTATTATAATTCAAAATCAACACGTTCCTTCTCTCCATACCTGGCGAATCCTTTTGATACGTATCATAAGATAAACTTTCGTACACATCATTGGCGTTGACCTTGGGCGATTACGTCATAATGCGATGAATGTGACGCGCAATTGGTCGGAGGATCTTACTGAAACCTGTTTCAGTGCTTCGGCGGACGGGACATACGATCTAGCCAGTCTCATGAAATTTGAGGTGAAAAGACGAAAGTTTACGATTAACAGTGTTCTCCGTGCTTGCCTACTGAGTGATTCAATATGGCCATTATATGAGAACGAAGATTTCCTGATCTGACAGCCGTGTTACAGATTGCAATAACTTGAGTGGTTTGTTTCACAGGGTGTCTAGCGTCAACGGCATATTAAATTCACTGACATTTCCAAGTTTTTCTAGACGCATTCGTATTCCCTGACTATTCCCGATATTCCAGATTTCCCTGACAGCTAGACACCCTGTTTCATTGCAGACTTTCACGCAGCTAAGGATTATTCCTACCTGAATCAATATTCGAAGCTCATCTGTCAGAGTATTCGACATTTTGATCTCGTAAAAATGCGGCTGTACACCGCTTTCTGTGTAGTCTGGCTGATGGGCCCAGCGTTCGGCGCCACCGATGAACGTAAGTGGAAATAAATGGATATATTCGATAGTAACAAAATGAACAATTGTAAAGCGGAAATTTTGAAATTTTATTCCATTGTGAACAATGATTGTTATTCCATAATACTGGAATGGAAAATCAGTTCATTGAGTTATGAGATCATAGACATTATTTTGTTAATGGTGATGAGATTTTCGTGACTCTGCAGTGAACGATATTGTTGGTTTCAAGTGGGTCACCCCTGGTAGCGATCAGGGATCCGTTGCACCGGTATCGGGTCATTTAGAGCCGTTCATTAACAGCACATTTTTTTTCTTCAAAATTCGTCGTACCGTTTTGAGACCTTTCTCATGCAGTTTGTCTTTCGAGTGGTTGTATCTTTGAGAAGAATTTTTCTCGTTCATATCACGCAATAAAGTTGAATTATTTTGAACGTTTGTCATTTCGTTCTTTGATCAAGTTGAAGCATCCCTAACACATAACTTCCGTTTTAGCTAAAGTGGTCTGCTACTACAGAAACTCGGCGATTAGCGGTATTGGATACGCAAAAATGACGCCGTCGGAAATAGATCCAAACCTTTGCACACATTTGATCTACGAGCATGTGGGTATCAGTAAAGATGGTGAGGTCACCGTTCTTGAACCTGGGCTCGACCTCCCCGATGATGGAGGCAAGGCTGGTTACCGTACATTGAACGCGTTGCGGAAGCGAAACGGAACATTGAAAACCCTTGTGGCTACCCGTTTTAACGTTGTAAATTCCACGACGTTTTCGGAGATTCCAGCCGATCAATCGTTGCGATCAAAGATAGTGAGAAACGTCGTCGACTTCCTACTCCGTCATGAGTTCGACGGCTTCAATATTCACTGGCACTGGGAAATTGCGGGCGAAATGGACGCGGATGATGTGAAGAATTTTATTCTCCTTCTGAAAGATCTACGCGCAAGTTTCGACAAACATAAACTTATTTTGAGCGTTACAGTGGATGGTCGCGAATCCTTGGCTCGAAAATTGTTTGATATTCCCGAGTTCGTAAAGCTCGTGGATCTCATAGTATTGACGTTGAAAGTCAATAATCCCGCGAGAACAGGTCATCTTTCACCACTGTATCCTTTGTCTAGCGAAATATCCAGTGATGCTCGTACTCTCAACTACGTGAGTATATCTCTTCTACTCTGGGTATTTCCCGAAGGGGTATATGCCCACGCCATAAACGTATCATCAACATTGATCTCTTCTGCATCAGATTCAAGAATTAATTCAGCATCATTTTGCTCTGATATTTAAAGCCCGTGGCACGCTCAAACGCAAATGTTTTGCGTAGGCATTTCCGTTCGAGTGTCGCAACCGTGGAGTAGAAGGAGACATATCTCCTTATATGCACACCGTATCGGAAAAGTTCGTCAAATTTTACAGCTAATGATCAGTACCGTTCAGCAAGCTAAAAAATCTTGAGAAATTGATTGCAGTTCATTTATTTTCATGACTCACAAAAATTACAGCACATAGGTATGATGTTTACTTTTCGATAGCCAATTGGTCGGGAAATGGTTTTGTTACCAATTATACATGAGTCAACTTGAGTCAAAAAATTATTCGCAACGTTGAATTCACTAAGATTTGTGCGGTTGCAGAATGATCTTGATTCTTCTGAATTCAGAACGCAATGGTGCAGTACTGGTTGGAGGAAGGCGCACCAGCTCAGAAGCTAGTACTGGGCGTACAATTTCAGGGGTTAGTCTACGATCTGAAAAATTCTACCGAACATGGGCCAGGATCGCCCACCATTGTCCCTGATGAATCAAATTTTGATCCCAACGCCAAGAGCTACAATGAAATTTGCAGATTGATATCGCAAGGCACTTGGACCACCGTGTGGGAGGAAGAACAGCGCGTGCCTTATAGTTATACAGAAGATCAGTGGATGACCTACGACAATGCCAAGTGAGCATTAAAAACGAGAGTACAGTAGCCTACGCGTAACTGCAGGCCGCGTAACTGCACGCGTGTACTTATACACAAACTAGTCCCCCCCCACTCCGTAGCGTTGTGCTTGAAGTATGCCTACACGTGACGCGGTCGGCAGAGAGGCGCGCTCAGAGTGGGGGTATCGCGTAACTGCCAATTTCCAAGAATCTCCCGCTCGTCGAGCCTCGGCAACGTGCAGTTACGCGGAGTCTGCTGTATAACGTTGCCTTAATTATTCGGCTGTACCACTCGCACTCGGAGCAGGACTTTGTATGGGTTCGAATAAGAAATCAATCGTATTGAAAGCTGCTCTTAACTCATTGAAAAAGTGGATTACCCCACCACGTTTAAATTCCCAGAAGCATCATCGACAAGGGAAAATATGCGCGAGCTATGGGCCTGGGTGGAGTTGCCGCTTGGAGCATCGACCAGGACGACCACCAGGGTTATTGCGGAATGCGACGTCGTCTTCTGAACGCTCTGAATTGTGGATTACGGGACGTTGGTTGTAATTCGGTTCCGAGGAACGCTGGAGGATCACTAGATGGTAATATTATTAAAAATACTGAAGTTGTATTGAATTTTTATCCGAACGGAAGTGCGGAAAGAATCTGAACGGAATTCAACATTTAATACGTTAGGCATCCGTAGAACTGTATGAAATTTTGGATTGTCCAGAAATTCGATACAAGAAATTGAAGTCAGAAAATTTCACTCCAACTAGTCGAACATTCGTCGTTTTCTGTGGTCATAATATTCGTGATATCGCAATCAAAATCAAATACTATTGGAAACTTCATATGTTTCATGGGATACTATTCTTCATGAATGAAATTTTTCCACAACGTTTTAGTAACGTTTTCCTCAACGCGGTGCATTTCGTGATTGATAAAATTCTGTACAATTGATGAGGTTGTAATTTTCAATCCTGTTATGTACACCTAGATCTCGAACTATTTAATTCACGATTTTTGTTGCGGTCGATGTTATCTGGTGCTTAGATTCCCATTATCAGGAGAACCCTTGCTAGCGATTAGAAATGTGTTGCCCCGATACATGTTCACTTTGGAGGTTCATTGTAAAAAACCGAAGTTTTTTCGAATGACGTAAATGTGGGTAAAGTTTTTCTCCCGACCGTTTATTACCACTTTGGTGATAAATCTCTTTAGTTCCTGCAATTTTTTCGGTAAAAATGTTTTCTGTGAAAAGCACCCAACTACTCATAAATTATCATCAGAATTCCTGTTCTCGTTTGCGAATCGATTGGAAGGATGTCTAACACCTGGTCTTCGTTTTAGCCAAGGTGGTCTGCATCTATCTGGGTGCTGCAAGTAACAGTATTGGATACGAAAGATTGGTGCCATCGCGAATAGATCCAAATTTATGCACACATCTGATCTACGGGCTTATTTTTATCGACGAAAATGGTGACGTTACCCATTTGGATCGGGTATCTGATCTGCCTGATAATGGGGGAAAAGCTGGTTTTCAAAAATTCAACGCGTTGCGGAAGCAAAACGCAATATTAAAGACCCTTGTGTCAGCCGTTATCGACTCCCAACATTCAGCCTCGATATTGAAGACGGCAGCCGACGAATCGCTACGACTGAAATTCGCAAGAAACATCGTCGCGTTTCTACTTCGTCATGAGTTTAACGGTCTTGACATCATCTGGGAATGGCCAATTTCAAATGGAAGCAACCCGGAAAATGTGGAGAACTTTATTCTCCTCCTGAAAGAACTTCGCGCGAGTTTCGACGAACAGAAACTTATTTTGAGCATCACTCTGGAAGAAACTGAAGACCAGGCTCAGGAAGTCTATAACATAGCTGAGATCGTGCAGTACGTGGATTTATTACTGCTTCATCTGAGGTATTTTAGCCACCTGGACTCAAGAACAGGTCACTACACAGCGCTCTATCCTTCCGCTAGAGATACATCGAATCCTAATGGACTTAACTGGGTGCGTGTATTTTTTTTGAGCTCTCATTCTTTTCAACTCTCATTAGTTGAGCAGACAGAGTTTTCGTATTTTCTTATAGAAATATATCGATGTCGCGAATCGAATGCCGCACAAAATAGTCATTGCCATTATACGACCGTTTGGCATTTGTCTTTTGCGCGTACATCCACGTGGAAATAGTGATCATACGTGGATATACCGATCAATTCGTGAATTAGTCAATCAAAAGCAGAACGTCGTAAGTCCTGGTTCACAAGACTATTTGACCAAATTAACCGGAGAATAATCAAGTAGCTGAGCTTATCCCAGGAAATGGTAAGCGATATAGGTAGAATGACTCCCGTCATTTTTCAAAGTAAAAACATAAAGATCTCTGCCAAATTTAGGAAATTACTCAATTTAGAATCACCTCTAGCATGGCCCATTTTTCCGCTGAATTATTTCTAACTTTGTGAATTCAGAACGCATCGGTGCATCACTGGTTAAAACAAGGCGTACCAGCGGAGAAGTTAATCCCTATCACAAACTTCTATGGGCAAGGCTTCGTTCTTCAGAATCCTGCCGAACATGAGCCAGGATCGCTCTTTGTCGAACGTATACTCGTGCTGAAAAGATACAATGAAATTTGTAGAATAATATCACAAGGCAATTGGACTACCGTATGGGACGAGGCACAGCGTGTGCCCTATAGTTACGCAGGAAATGAGTGGATCACCCACGAAAACCCCAGGTGAGCATCAAAAGATAAAGTACTTTCTTTGACGGGACTATAAACAACCAGTACCCGTAGCAGTACTTCGTATGAGTCCAAACGAAATGACAATCTGATTGAAGGCGGTATTATAGTTCTGAGTTCATTGCAATAGTGTATGACACTGTGACTTTCAAATCCACAGAAGCCTCGTTGAGAAAGGAAAGTATGTGCAAGCTATGGGTCTGGGCGGAATCGCCGGTTGGACAATCGACCACGACGACCACCGGGGTGAATGCGGGGTCCGTAACATTCTGACGAAGGCCTTGAATTGTGGATTACGCGATGTTGGTTGTAGTTCCATTCTGACAACTGAAGCCTCAACGCCTTCCAATGCTACTGGCCAGAATAGGTTCGGTTCGGTGTCGTCACTAACGGGAGGTGATGTTTCTACAACTCCGAAAGTTGATGTGACCATTGATTTCACTGACGAGGCGAAAAAAATCTGTGCAAGGTTCAACATTAAGTATGTCAGGCACCCTCACGACCATGCTAAGTTTTGGATTTGCCAGGAAATTCATGAAAACGAGTTTCATGCTGAGCCCTTCAGATGCGGCCCTGGACTTTATTTTGACACCAGAAGGATTATCTGCAAATCTACTGATTCGATGGAGTTTCATTAACGGCCGGTTGCTTTGCGACTGTGATTCAAATGTCCAGAGTCCAGGTACTCGTTCAACTCTCGCAATCATTTCGTCATCGCAAATAAATATGAATGCTATAAAATAATGTGATCTCTACTCGTTTGATCGACTTGGATTTCTTCAAAATTGAATCATTTTTTAATTACGGATTGAGGAGAATAAAAGCTTGGATAAGGTATACCTGTCAGAAAATGTACTTAGGTATCAAATCCTGCATTCACCCGTCTGTCGGCACCGGAAAATTTTGCAGGTGAAATTTTTTACGTAGTTTAACTGACGAAGTGACATTCTTCATAATTAAAAATTGTTATCACCTCAAATACGCGGTTTGTATCTTCTTCCAAACTATAGAACCTACCGAAATGAAACTCAGGAGACTCATTATGCTTTACCTACACGGCAAGAAGTGGCTGGGTATTTTACTGCTTTCAAAAAACAAGCGGAATTCCAGTAAAATTCATGTTTCAAAACGACTCAATCTCCATTCGTTTTTCGAACTGTAATCATTTGCAGATCTAATTTTCTTTCGTGATGTTGAAACGACCAAACCCAACGCTAGAACTAGACATACGATGCCTTTTGTTTGGTGACTTCAATCATTTGTTGTAATTATTAGTTGATATCTCTATCTGCTCGCAATATCATTCTGGACTCACCGTGAACAGCTGACACAATTATAGCGTTATCACTCATTAGTGGTTCTGCCGAGAATATCTACGGTGTCACCGGATGCGAGAAGCGAGAAGCTTCATTGGAATTCACTTCGTTATCAAGTTATTCGTTATAAGTAGTATGAAGCGATAAATCACATTTTCAAATTTAGTCATATATTATACAGCATAAAACTCAAAACTTGTAGTAAAATTAAGGTTATGAATCAGTATGATATGAAAATAAGAATTTTTAGGTCCAATTAAGAATGTCCAGTCGTAGATGACGTAATATGGTGATAAATATAATAATAACAATAAATGTACATTGTCGTATTACATACAAATCACGTATTAACGTGACCATAAGAGAGTTCAATACCTACCGACGACAAATCCCTTGGTTGCTTGGTCCTATATACAGGGCTGTACAGTTGCTTCAATATTGGTTGAGGCTACCTATAAAATTCGGGTGATTGGTGTTGAATTAGAGATGAATGAATGAAGCGATAATTAATAGGTAAAATCGTCTATATATTCTGAGAACAATTGTATAAAAATGTTATGCGAATTACAAAAGGTCGATATTTATTAAAACGTAGAAAAATGTAAAGACAATCATCAGTCATCTAGGTACGACTTATAGGTAACCCTATACCTAGATTTAAATATCCCTACCAATAACAGAGAGAGCTAATTATTGGTAGAAATTTGGTTTCAATTAGAAAAGCGTTATACTGAACATAATCTACGTGCTAAATCAGTGGTTCTTCTTCTACTTTCCAGTACTGTTTCACCTACGTTCTAATATTTCTATACGGGGCCCGTTCTCACTTCGAAAGCGATTTATGGGTGGACTCTAAGGAAGGGAAATGACGGCTTCATATTCTGAGATATATATCATGATTTGAAAAAGGGATAGTGTTACATGAAGTAATGTTATTAATCTATGATTCATCTATCTGACAATGAGATGTATTGAACTTTAACCATTTGGAAAATGAATGTAGCTACTGGACGTAACATCCCAGTAAACCAAAACGAATTAAAACAAATTAGATGTGTCCAAAACAGAATTAACACGAATTAAATAGATTTGAAAAAAATTGTATGGCAATTCTTCTTGATTTTAAAGAATTGACCTACAAATCTTTCAAATTCTGTTCAATTCCGTTGTTCACATACTCAAATCGCTTTGGTTTACTCTAGTCCCCCATAAGCTCCCATCCTGTCTCTCTCCCTCCAATGGGATAGGAAAGTCGCGTGATTACGTAGTCCGTACCTGAAATTTAAAAAAAAAAAAAAAAAAAAAATTAAGAAAAAAATGTATTGGTAAAAAATGGTGTCCACAAAAAAGAGATTTATTTGTCACAAAAAAACATCACTTACAGAATTTTATGAAAAAGATTTCATTTTTCCTTTTTATCTGTCACTGCCTTGGCTACAGCTACTCCAGCTACAGTGCCGGCAGCTCCAGTCGCTGCTGTCGCTATTCCAGACCCGAGAACAGTACCAGTTGCGCCGATGCTTTGCATTGTGGCAATAATACCTGCAGCTGGGGTCGCACCAGCGTAGAAACTCATTACCCACGCAGCTGCAGATTTTGCGGCTATACCAACTGATGTAAATCCAACGGCTGATACAGCGAGCGGTGCAGCGAGAATAGCCGCGCCAGCGCCAACAGTTCCTCCAACGATCAATTTACCTGGGTTGTTTTTTGCCCACTCTAATACTGTCGAGTCGTCGTCGGAATTAGATTCTCTATCACGATACGACGTCACATCTCTAATCCCGATACACAAAAGTATCAGGAGAAAAATGTGGATTTTTCTTATACTGCACATGATTTTGCACCAAACAAACAGACAATCGACGAGCTATAACGTCGCAGTTCTATTTCTGACTCGTCCTGCTCGAATCAGCGTTGCCCTTGCGCACTGGTATTACCGAGGAGTGGGGACGGTGGCGTGATCGAGTCCGTGATGACGTGTTCATATCGAGGGGGATGGGGTATTCCCCATTTACATGTTCCTGTGTGTTACGCGTGTATGTATACACCGTCGTCACATGAACAACTGGAATGGAGAAACGGAACGGAATTTAGTAACTTTTTCCGTGTATGTGTGTATGTATACACTTAAATACATACGACGTTCCGTTCCGTTTTCCGTTCCGCATTTTCATGTAACGGTAGCCTAAGATCCTATCTTCATGTGACACTAGCTTTAAGGCTGCTGTCCAATGGCGCCCGGAACGATGGACCGGAGAAATTTACTAGATCTAACTATAAATCTAGTTAGATCTAGGGGATTTAATCTAGCGAGTTACTTCAACTGCTCATATCATACGGACGCCACACGTAAACAATAAACGGAAATCGATTATCCAATTAGCATAATGAGTTCTAACAATTATTGGGTGACGTATTTTTGATACACAGTACTTTATTGATCGCTCTGATTGATCACTCTGTTTATCACCTTCTCAAGTTGAAATATACAATTTCATGTTTCCATGTAGTTATTCCATGCGTTGACTGAATATTCTTCAGTCAACGTTCCATGAATAATCCATTTTTTCATGATAATCTTTTTAGATACGATTTTTTGTATCATCATAAATTATACTGTCTCCTATGATTAATCTTAAATTCAACAATAACTGCAGTTACCTACGAGTACTACTTGGCAGAGCTTCTGTAATTTCTATACCTGTGTGCCTGTTTCTTGATAAGTTGATTGTCAATCATTTTTGGTTATTGGATAAGAAAATAGTTGAAAACAATTGACTGACCATAAGAATAATCCCTCATCGTATGATAATCCTTTTTGGTACACAATTTTGAATTATCAATGCGACTGTCTCCTTTAGATCTAATCTTAGATTTCCAGATTATTACTTACGAGCATTTGGCAGACGTTATTTGTTTTTATACCTGTGTACCTGTTTCTGATTAAGTAATTGTTATTCATTGCTAATTGTTTTACGATAAAAAAATAACTCGCGATATCAATCCCAGAAGCTTCATTGGGATTCACTTCGTTATCAAGAATATAGTATGATGAAGCGATAACTCACATTTTTAAATTTAGTCATTTATTACAGAGTATAAAACTTGAAACTTGTAGTGAAATTAAGGATATAAATCTGTGTGATATGAAAATAAGAACGGGCTTGTTTCTGCAATCCTGCTATGCAAACGATATCCATCACTATATCGCTATACCTCTACCACCAGCTTCCATCCTATCTCTCTCCCACTAATGTGGTAAAGAATTAGTAGCGTGATTACGTAGCCCATACCTGTAATTTTGAAAAAAGGATTAAAAAATGAATCAATGAAAGATTGTGTCCATGAAAAGAGATTTATTTATCACAAAAAAACATCACTTACAGAATTTTATGAAATAGATTTTATTTTTATTTTTTATCTGTCACTGCCTTGGCTAGCGCTACTCCAGCTACAGTGCCAGTAGCTCCAGTAGCTACTGTCGTCATTCCAGCCCCGAGAATAGTACCAGTTGCGCCAATGCTTTGCAATGTAGCAACAGCACCTCCGGCTTGGGTCGCACCAGCATAACAACTCATCATCCACGCAGCTGTAGTTTTTCCGGCTATTCCAACTGATGTAAATCCAAGGGCTGATACAACGTACGGTGCAGCTACAATAGCTGCACCAGTGCCAATAGTTCCTCCAACTATTGCTTTACCAGGGTTGTTTTTTGCCCACTCTAACATTGCACCGGCGGAAGATACTTTGTTACGATACGACGTCACGGGTCTATAATTCTGATACACCAAAGTAGAAAGGCGAGGAGAAAATAGTAGTATTTTCTGACACTGCATTCAACCTATATATTGGTACACAATCTGACAAGAGCGCGATAAGCCAACAGATACCTCAATGCTCAAATCGGCGTTGCGCTTGCGCGCTGGTATTTCCGAGGAGCGAGGACGGTGACGTGACTAAGTAGATTAATCACTAGGTTCAAGCAGATCTAGTTAGATCTTCAAATTTTTCAGTCAACTGATCTTATAGTGATTTAACTAGATAGATAGATAGATCTAACCAGATTTAGTTAGATCTAGTTATTTATTGAGTTAGATCTAGTGAATTTCTCTAGTCCGGGTGCCATGGGATTACAGCTTGTTGGCGAATTCGACTTACCGAAAAAGTGCGCACAAACTGCGGATTCCCTAGTTTCTCTGGACTCGCAGTTTGTCAAAAAACTCAATTTCGACTTTGATACAATTCGATATTGGTTGTGATCGATAAGCCAACGTTAGCGAATGATCACACACATCGTTGAAAATAGTTTTACCAGTTTTCGCGATTTGAATAAATCCATGTAGGTACAATTTATATCCATAAAACGTTTTGGCCCCGTGTGGATCCATATAATAACCAATCGTTATTTTTCGGCACAGTTTGTGGTTTTCATTCATCAGAATATTATCGACATTGCAAATATTGATTCGATTACCATCGAGGGATCAGACGGATCTTACGAAGTAGTCTCCAGCACGCACAGATGTCGCCAGTAGACCGGTATACGAACTTCGAGCTTGAAGTGTAGTATAGAGCATAATTGACTATACTATAGTCAATGCACAGAGGCATCTTCATAAACTTCCTCGCGAACTGCATTCTCTGCTGTAATGTAGGAATTCGAAGAGGTTCTTGGGTACTTTTTAGGCACAATCACTAGGAAATTTTTCCGTTGGATGCTATAACAACCTCTCAGCAATTTTTGCTTACAATTTTGAGCAATACTGGATCAAAGGCTCAATCTGAACTCCCGAAATCTCAAAATGCGTAGGTACATTTAATTTATCAGAATGCCATATCAACAGGTATACTTATCTTGAATAAAAGCGTTCGCTGGAACGTTGCTGTCCTCATCTTCTGCTTATGTCATTTTTTGGAATAAATCGAAAATGATTTAACAGAAGAATATTGTCCGGATACAGTTTTCCATTTCATGTATTTTACATTCAACGTTACAAGTGCGATACGCACAAAGTGTCCATATACACCAAATTTACTCCTTCAGAAAGATAATGACTTCTGAAAGGCACGTCGAATTCGAGCTTCAAATTTGGCTTCGGTACCGATTGAAGCCACTTTATTGATACATAATTATTATCACTTTGATCGATTCGACACACGCCTGTATATGAGTAAAAATCATGCGTACACTAGGTTTCTATCTTACGATGACTAACTATGTCCTCTTATTTGCGTGACCTGTTTTATCGACCTATGCATGAAATTTGCACACAATTTCCTCTCTAAACCAAATAAATTTTGAATTTTGAACCCTGACGTTCCGGCTTGGGATGCACAATCCTTTGTCCTCCAGGATTCCTGGTATCAGACAGGTCCTTCGACAAAGGCGTTGTCGGCGGAGTTGGCGGAGTCGATGATGAGGATGTCGGTTCATCACCTTGACTGTAAGCTCTTCGCGGTGGAAGTTCAACGCCTCTTTCGAACACGTCAATGCTAACGTAGCTGGCGTCACTGACCCTAGATTTTCTCTTGATTTGATCGATTTCGGCGTAGCTGACCCACGACTCTCTGATGGTGGTACGACCCTTTGTATTTCCGGAATTTCCTCGTGGTCGCGAAGTCGAAGTTGGCTGGTCTTCGCTGCTTGCTGTTCTTCTCACTCTTTCCTCCGGCGTATCTCGACCCTTTGAATCGTAGTCTTCGGATCGAATCCTTCGCTCACGCCGATCCATCGGCTGCCCAAGATCCTCGCTGAAGCGTAGCTTCTCGTGGAATATCCTCAGTCGTTCCTCTCGCTCCTCTTCCTCATCCAGCGTCAACTTTGACCCAGTGATCTGGCTCTCCTGACCTTGGAATCTGCTGGCCTTCCGAGGGCCAGTTTTCTCCTTGAACTCCGAATCCTGGCGGACGATTTCGCGACGATCCTTCAAGACCATCGACTGTGAATCGGCCTCTGGAAGTCCCCGACGATCATCTTCCTCACTGCTGCTTTTGCTGATCCAAATATTCCTCCGTGGTGGGTGTCTGATCTTTCGAGGCCACTCGGTCTCGACCTTGAAATCGTACAAGTCGCGGAGTCGCTGATTGACGCTGCTAGATCGCCTGGAGAATTCCATAGACTTGTGATCCCGCTGGTCGGCGATACTTCGGCGAGTTCCATTCGCCACTGTAGATCCAGGAAGGGCCGGATTTGTCTTTCTTGGAGTTTCTTCTGACTGGAAAACGTCCTCCCGGGTGAAATTAGCCGTTGAAAATGTCCAATCTGAAGAGTCCAGGGTGGTGTCGGTGTGTCTTCGCACTCTGGTTGGTCTGCACGATGCTGAGCTTGACTTTGGATGAGCATCTCTGTTCCTGGAGCAGGTAGCCCCTGCACTGTGGCTCCGGGTGGTAACATATTTAGAGTTTCTCATTGTTCTGGGTACTTCGTACCCGTCCGCGTTCAAGCTCTCGTAGCTCATACCTTTCGGGCTTTTTTGACTCCTCGACTTTTCCTGATCTTGCGGACTACCGCTGGATGAGACCTCGCTTTGATCGTTCTTCCGTACCACGTTCTCCGCTTGAACGAAGCTCTCTTCTTCTATCGAGTCCTGGGCCACGAAAGGCGGCCTCTTTGCCTTTGACACCTGCTTTGAACACGGCACCCAACGACCCACGTCACCAGTATCGGTGTGACGTCGTTCCTCAAATCGTCTCACACCCCCTATTTTCACACAGTCGATGTCCGCGCTACGACTTCTCTCATTACGCGGTGATCTGGATCGTCTTTGCTGACTGATGGCCAGTAGTGGGCCACCAATCCTGTCCTGCAAAGAAAGATTCGTTTTTTTCCTCATTCACATCACAAACTATCATTTAGACTCCAAAAATATCCAGAAAAATCACTTCTTGCACTAGACTATAGCTTCTTTCCATCGTAAATACCTACCTAAGCAAGATGGAGTCTGGCATAATCAGCTATGTGAAGGATACCGTGTTCGGGTGAAGCGATGTGAAGGCTTGTTGCCGAGGAACGAGGGTTGATCCGGACGTTGTGAAGTTCTGCGATTTGGGTACTGGCAGCTGCGGCCGGGTCGCCACTCGTAGCCAATGATCCAAACCAAAATTCGTTACCTTAGTGGAGGCGTAAAGAAGATGCATCATTATCTGCAGTGATGAACACACTATACTTCAATCAAAAATTTGTAGAAATGTCTTTACCTGGTAGTGCATTTCCGTCCCAAGCGTAGGTCACAACTAGAAGTTTATTGGCGTCAGCAGGTCGGAATAATCTGCTGTGAGGTTCTCTCAAAGCAAAATGAACCTTTATGTCTGAAACAAAATGGGTTCTGTAACAGAGGAATCAATCCTACGAGATAGGAATAGCCTCGTCGTTTGAGGGAAAAATATTTTTCTATCGGAATCGTTCACTCTTGAAATCGGCTGAATAGTGCCATTTTTTAAATTACTTCGAAGGTATTCTAAACCATCACAGAACCATTTTCGTTTTGCACATGAAATTGACTAGAATCACCAATAGAATAGACTAAGATCGCTTTCAATTGCCATGACGTTGCGTTGTCTTGCATGACTCACCACAATTTTGACATCGCCCATAAAGATCTCAAAATCATTTGAAAACAGCTTCGAACAGTTTGGCAAATAGTGGAATCCCTTGCACGAGAGAATTTAGGGCGAATTTTTGATGGATCATCCGGCAGTGATCAAAGAGTGACGACTGTTTTTGTCTTCAACGAGAAAGTTTACGAAGATCTACGAGGTGATTGTCGAAGGTATAAACGAGTACGAACCTCCCAAGTAATCTCCGTTTCCAGCACCACCACACTTCTGTTGTCTAAAGTAGGCGAACATAATGTCAGATACGAATTTGAGCTTTTTCTTCATTTTCCCTATGGCGATTTCGAAAGTTTTTAGGAAGTATATTTCCTGGTCCTGAAGGGTTCTCCAGACGCCAAGGCCAAAGCCAACCACATGAAGGAAGGCGGTTGTGTTCTGCTTTTCGGCTCTGGAGTTCGCCTCCAGTAGAATCATCTCAACAGAGAGAAGCGTTCTCTTCATGTAGTTTTCCAAATCGAAGATATACTGGCGTGAAACTGGTACCACCACGTATCGCTTGTTCTCTTTCGACTTTAATCTCTTCACTGCTTCCTCGTAGAGCGGCAGATATTCCTCTCCATAAAATCTAGCCCAGGCAACTCGCAGGCCTCGCCGCTCTTCTGTGGTTCCTTCAGTCGCTGGACCGTACCTGGAATTCAATTTGTGGTGGCAAAACTGTGTCCCATATTTGCTCAAGTACGTACATTACGAAGTACAATATTCCAAGTACTTTAAATACTGTACAAAGCACAGTAACTTGATGGACACAGTGTGTCCTTTATGGAACACTCACCCATTATCCATGTTATTCTGCAATGGTGTCACAACGATATCCTGATACTCCATGACTCCAGCTCGCTGAAATCTGCAGGGAAAGAGGTATTATTGATCATCCAACTGTTGAGCCGTCAACTTCTTCAGGAATTCAAATGTCCAGTTCTGATCAACGGCATTGATTACACAATAGGTGGCAACGTTTCCAAAGAGTAAAAATATCATGTTAGGTTCGGAATCACCTTCCAAGCTTCTTTACCTGGATCCAACAACTCCGACGATCACACCTCTGGGCTGAACAGCTTCGGGGTCACTGGAAACGGCGCCCTTATTGTCTCGCGATCCATCATTGATGAATTCGGTGTGCGAGGACATAGTCAGCATGGCAGAAAGCTTGATTTCATCATAGGAAAGACACTTGGCCAGCACCTGATAAATCAAAACAATTTTTGGTGGATAGTGAGGACTGTGCAAACCACAAAACAGCGCTTCATCGAAAAGCACCCTCTTTTCGTTGGTTTAATAGCCTATTTAACACAGTCTAGTGAATCCACTCTCCGCAGACTCGTTTTAGGGAGTCCGGGAAGCGTTTAGAGTTACGAAAAGCTCCCTAGTGGCGGGGGAGTTTGTATATTCAACCCCACAACGCTTTGACGGCACTAGAAACAAGGGGGACATTTTCATACCCACCAATGGTTCCTTTTCCTGTTCGGTTCCGACGTATTCCCAGCCTTCGGCTCCAGTGTTCTTGTCTATCAGAAGGTACCTGTCATGTGGACCAACAAACGCGACTGCTCTATGCTCTAGGAGACGCTGAATCAGCTGAATCAAACCCATTTCCTTGTACATCGCAGTTTCCAGGACACTTCCATGGTTTCGTTTGTACTTGAGCCAATCGGCTATCAGCGGGATCATGGCCTCGTGAATTAGAGGATAAGTCGAGTTGATGTTCACCTTGGAAGGCACAAAATCAAACCCTTTTTCTCCTATTTTTAAGTAGACTTTCTGGCTATAGTGATGAAAAATTCACAAACCTCCAGCACATCGGAACTGATCCCACGCTCTTTCAGGGCACGTGCTCGCACCGTGTTGACGGGTATGGTGATTGGAAACTGATCACTTTTGGCAATCAGTTCATCCAAAGTGACCGGTGCAGGTGGAGGCAGGTCGAGGCATTTTTTAAGAAGTTCTTTGGTCTCCTCGTCGATTTCGACCCCACCAGGAGCCCCGAGGGTATTTTCCCAGGAAATATCAGGGGCCTCAAGAATTGCGGTTTCCTGTATTTGACCAGCGTCGCTTCCGCTGCGATTCGACTGGAAGTGTTTTTGGAAAAATTATCGAAATTGTTATGAGACTAGGAGAAAAGCTATTCTGTAAAAATTAGTGGAAAATTAGAATTTTGCCGAAGACTCGCTCATGCGAGTGTCTTCATCTTGCATTTGCACTGACGTTCCGCGATCACCTACGGATTAATATCTATTAATAACGCGACTGATTAGAGCAAGGACACCGCCTCGCCTCCTTTCACGCTATTGGGTATGAAATCTTCTCCTAAATAGCGGAAAATTTATCCGTCCACTCTAGCGGTCTCGTATGACTTTGCTGTTCACCGATTTTGCCACATCGCAGGCAGGGGTGACGCTCTCGGAGGTCAGCTTGCAGAAATAGGCTACCATGCGTTGTTTACATTAAATACAGTAAACCAAGGCTCGTATGTCGTGTATGTACACGAACAATATCTCACAATCCCAGCTCCACAAATAGCCCAATAATTGCCGTCCAGTGAACGTGACGCAAATGAGGCTTCTCTCCTTTTTTTTTTTGCATCAATTTTCCGCGAATCACTGCTAATCCATTTCACAGATTTGATCCCCCACTTCCCATGTACATGAATACGTATGATAAAGTGATAGGTCCTTCTACTCCTAATTCAAATGAAACGAACTTGAAGTTCTTTCATGGACATTGTTTGATCGTATTTTCCCATCGTTTGAAAACTGATGAATCTGCAGCTTTTGATGTTGTTGCCAAGAAGCTACAGCACGGAATTCGATGACAAATGGTCAAAATCTTGTAATCAATATATTTCATATGGAACATGTGACATGTTTTTTTGGAAAACGTTGTGCTCTTCATCGATGAGGTTTATCATATCTACGTCAAGTTATCATTATCAATTGCGGTGAATATACTAGGAATACTTATGACAAATCTACGATAAGGTTGTTTGCTGTAACGTGATGACTGTTCGGTGTAACGCACAGCTGTTTTTCAGTTTATCATCAAATTTCTATGTACCATAAGCAAATGTCGGTTCAATCGATCGGTGTTTAGAATGCTGATCATTTTTACATTAGGTAACACTAAAGCGTGCAGATAAATGAAACTGCGTTCTTAGTCTCGTGGCAAAATTTGCTGCGACTTTGAGCAACACGTGATTAAAGAAAATAAAAATGACGCATGATGTGTAACAGATATTTCTCTGAACCAAGACGCAACGCTGCAGTTCATGATATAGTTACAAGAGACTCGAGTTTATCTTATGTCTGCGAATCAACGCGTCAGTTGGCGGTTTTTCAATCACTGGATGAATCACATTGTAACTCGTAACTGTCATTGTGGTTATAATACTCGGAATTATTACGCGTCGCAACTTTCTACAGGAAAAAAACAATTACCAGTGATGATTCCGAACCGGTCATCTTGCATGAGGAAAATCGTAGTACCATTCCAATAAACGATGCAACAATACTGTACTATTGGTGCGGAAGATAAAAAATAATGATTGTCAACTCACCCGGCGTACGCAACAGGAGAAAATCGACATTCCACTGAATTGGATCTGAAATTTTGGCCTGATTTTCTGATCTTCCGCTCTTATTTGAACGACGAGGATTCTGCCGAGTCGAGAGACCAGCGCTTCAACTTGATTCGGCGTTCTCCACGAATAACACCTGGGCACACTGCGCGCGATAGCTCTTCGAATATCCGACGCATGCGCGATCAAATACCTCAAATATATGACCAGGTGATATACAAGCGTCGACATCTAGTCGGAGAATGTTTCCACCTTGTTCAGAAAAGCAGACAGTCTGCACCTGTTGGTACATCACCTGCTGCAGAAAACTTACCGTTCGGTTCCAAAGAAGCAATTACCATCGGCCATCATTGACATCGTCACCTGCAATTTCATGGAGAGGAAATACTCGGCTTTGTCTTTTGCCAATTTTTCAAGAGAGGATCTATGACATTTTGGAAATTAGAAGAATTTCAAACTGGTACAATGATGATAGATGTGTTCAAATTTTGGGAATACCGGAATTCTTCGTTCTATGAAATATTCGATCTTAAACGATCCAATGAACTTACCGACTGATCCAATTTCCCTAACTACACGAGTCTTATTTAGTAAAATATGCAAGCACCCACCTCAAAAAGTGAAAAACTGAAAAGTCCGGTGAAGAGTGAATTACCGAATATTCATTAGAGGCATCATGAATGTAGTTCTACAAGATGACGTGCATCTAGGAACATCAAATACCCACCGAAAACGATCGGAGAAGAACGTCATCCCAAAAATGTCCTGCTTATCGACAGTCTCGAGTCCTTAAAGCAGCCTGGGCTCCATGAGTTTGAGAAATCGATGATTTCGTTGGTAGGACAGAGTTGCGTTGGTTGAAGATTCCACTGGCTGGCATCACACCGGCATTTCCAAATTTCATGGAAATACCAATGGTCTTCAACCTCCCACCGCGGCATGACGCTCCAGGCGATGATTGCAATGTATGCACATCAGGAGCGTACTTTCCCACATGAAATATCTTTCAGCCAGGTCATGGTGTGCAGTAAATCTCCGACTATACTGTACACACTGATCGACGTTCGCTTACTCACCAGCTCACTGGAATTGAAAGATGGAGGCAGACCCGAGGCCTGAGGAAAGACAAAATACGAAATAGGAATAAGAGGAAAGAGCAAAGAGGAAAGGACGCGGGGAACGTCGGAGAACGGTACCCGTGTTTAGAGGTCGCGTCGGTTTCCCTCTCTCCTGACGTCCCAGGGCAGAAAAGTACCGGAGGAAAATTGAGCGCCGGGTTCCTCTGATCAAAACAATGATGAAGAAAAAAAATTACTGTTCAGGATTGGAAAGAATCCCAAATGACTTTTTGATCCAATCCTTGGAACAGCCTTTGAAAAATCTTTGAAATTATGAAAATCCTGTTTTCTTGAGCTTGTTAGACTTGTCCAGTAAAAGCCCCCCCTCTTGTTACGGTTCTGGTCCGTGAGCGAGGGCCTTTCAACTCGGACCGCGTCCCATGCAGTCCAAGTCGAGGTGTGGTTCACGTTGTTCTGACTGTAAATAAGCGCGCGGCGGGAACCGATGAATCAACAAGTGCTTAAATTAGTTGTAACTTTACTCGACGACTCGAAGACAGTGAGAAATAATGGATTAGTAAATTGAGTTGTTGAGTTTACGAGGATTCGAGGACTGACCCGCTGGTGACAACGCGCTGATAATACCGGACTCAAAGTTGCTGGAAACTTTCGGAGGATACAAGTTCACCTCACCAAAATAATCATCGTGATATCAAATTCGTGTTCATGCTCGATTTACAGCAGTGATCTAGAGCAAAGTGATTGACAAACAAACCGAACTAAAATCAAATCGGAATTTTGATCATCAAAATTCCTCACAGGATTTCAATCGAATTCGACTCTGTAGTACAAAATCTTCGCGAATCGTGAAGAGTCAGGAATCGAAGTGCAAAAAGAAAGCGGTTGAAGATTGTGGTGAGTGGATTAGAAATTTTCAATCAAAGTTTGTGAGTTTGTTAAGAAATTTAGAAAAATTTCAAAAGCAGAATTTTATTGCGTTCGAAATATTGTAGCTCAGAACCCATCACACATCTATGATGCGTAATGACATGATCTATAGTCTAAGCATGAACTCAGATTTTCTAAGCACAATCGGCCCGCGAAGTTATCGACTGAGTACACAAATGAATTATGCATTAAACGTAGCTCTGACAGAAAAAAACACAAAAAATCGAAAAAAAACGAGCTTCCGGTCGCTGCAGGTTATAGATATAGTCATTGAAAAAAAATCGCCACAAAAACCAGTACTAGTCACTCTATTCATCGCGCGATGATAAGCATCTGACATTTGTCTAGTGTGGCGCTTTGTTTATACTTTAGACATACAGACTGTGGTAATAGTGGGGCACGAAGTACCGTCGACTATACAAACAACACGTTTGTTTTAACAGGAAGTGTATCGAACGAATTGCAACTGGCGATAGATGGCTAAGATGATTAGAACAATGGCTGACCTTTGGAAATACACCTTTCGTGATTTCTTGGTTAATTATATATTAACGAGTCCATTTCAGACGAAGTAGCTTGTGGTAAATTTATAATAACTTATGGCGATCTTCGTTTCATGCTGTCGAACGAAAGAGCCTTTCTCCACTTTCGAATTATATACGCGTATCGATTTCGCGTGGAACGACCTCTTACGCTGTCAGTTTACGCGGACTGATACAAGCTGCAGAGTTGAATGTACTCATTGGAAATGAATGAGCAATGTTTTGGGAAAGGATCAGGAATTCGAGTCCTGAATAGGCTCTTCATGGTGTTTTTGGAAAATCAAGTTTACCTTCTAATTTTTTGACACATAAGTTGAAATCATTATCGTCTTCCATAAGTAGCAAATTACTTCGACAAATCAGTCGAAGGATCTGGCATGACGTAGTCATGGAGACTACCTTGAGCCAAGGAACAACATTGACTCGAAATTACACGCTTCCGTGAATTGCAAACTAAGGCTCTAGTTTTGAGTGTAACTTACTTACTCATTGTGGACTGTGCCGTATACACATACACGCGTGGCCTAGTTCCATAACTTTGAACTAATCAAGGAGCCAGATAATGTCGCGGTTGGAAAAACTGAACGCAGTCCAGGATCGATTTGTTCCTTTCAACTAAAGTTCATCGATTCGGAACACCTGACGAAAGAATTATTCGACTTCTTTAGGATCCTAACGTTGTGGATTGAGTGCAGGAAATTGTTTTCAAGATATTGTCACAGAAGACATGATTGGTTTTTCAAAAATTCAACATTTTCACTTTTCATTTACTGACAAATGCGAATTTCTCAATTTCCAGCGGTCAATTCATCGTCGTTTGTATTCCCATAACAATCCTTCAAGTTATAGTTCCAGAGTTAAAATCTGGAGAATTCCTGAACCAGGTGTTTCAACATCAGACGATTTTGAGTCCAACTTTGCGAAACGAGTTCCGAGAGAGGAATTGATTTTTCTAATCGTGACGTGTAGTAGAAGTCGTCCTAATGATCCCTGGATTAGAAATCGCGTTCATTTACATCCATCGAGAGTTGCATCTAATTACAGACATCGTAAAATGCTGTTATGTGAATTTTGCAAGTGTTCCAGAGCCCATGTTAAAGAACGACAAATCACTGGCTGAAATAAGTCAAGTTTAATGTTTCCACCTGGAGCCTCAAGGTAGCGATACCATTATCTCTTCGGGTCATGGCCTGAGTAGCCAACGGTGTTTGTTTTATCTGGGTGGTTTTTCTGAGCAGTGAATAATACAGTGGCTTTTCTATTAGAGAAACACAATTCGACACAGAAAATGTCACTATAAGTGATGATGATGATGATGTTGGTCAGATCCAACACAAGCAACATCACCGATATCGCTAATTCTGTTGAGTTGTTGAGTCGCTCATGGAGGGGACCGAAACGACCCCAGAATACTTTTTACTAAATTATGTTTGACAATGAGTCGAGTCACCGTCAGATAATTCACTTGCAAATATGAACATTCGCGTATATATGTCCTGGCTATCATTCGTCGGCAATTATGAGTAATGAATAAAAAAGCGTAGGTTAGTAAGTACTATGTATGTACATACAGGAATCGCAGAAATACCGTGTGCAAAGCCTTGTCCTCCTTCGAGGAGCAGACAATAGACATTAACGGTGCGTTTTATTTGTCGTTTTATTTACGAGTTTCGTCATTATTCGTACGGATACAACTCATGTGCGTAAATAAACGGATGTTGGTTCCGAGGGTCCGCATTGTACCTCAGCTTTCGTTGCCCTTTGCAAATAAACAAACCTCGTATTTCGACTAAATATACATGAAAAAAAAAATAAAAAAAAATAATTGTACGATTGACAAGAGTCAGCAGCAGCATATAGGAAACAAGCAAACTTTTAGTAAAAAAAAAAAAAATGACAGAAATTCTGGTACAAATCACTTGTTTGCTTGTTAAAGTTACAATCGCAATTGTATCTGATACCGAGAATTCTTATCATTTTTACAAGAAAGTTTATAGCTTGTCCTCGACTTTTGTGAATCCAACAATAATTTTTTTTTTTTTATTCTGTGAGACAGAGGATAGAAATTTGTTTTTGATGCAGAACTATCAGTTGGTTTTTCTTCGCATGGAAATAGTAGAAGTTTTTCATCACAAAATATCGATGACTATTTTCATAAACGAAAGTACATGATTTTACAGCTTGCAGGACATTTCTGTACTGCAATTATCGATAGGGCACAGATATGAAGTATGGGAGACTTATCGAGACTCGTGATTTTTTTGAAAGAGTCCCTCCAGACTTTCTAAGATCCTAATAATTCGTAGGTTTCCTATTCTTACGAATTTCGAAGTCCGGTAAAAGCTCTTTGAAAAAATGGTTGAATTTTTACGACTCTGTCCTCTCGGGTGATAAAAATTTCTACTCCTCGGAATTTTCGGATGAATTCTTACAGAAGTTTCAACTGTTTCCATTGTCTGTCATCGAAAATTTCACTGTTTTATAGTTTTGCATGAAGAATTGTGATTTTCGTTGAAAAGGCTCGAAGTGAATAACAATTTCTATAATGAACAGAAAACTACAAAGAGTTGAAATTCTTATAAAAAATCGTGGGAATCATACAAAGAAATTATTTTCTCTAGAATTGTATAGAAATATCAATCCTCTCTTTTTGTTCCTCTATTTTCTACCGACGATACAAGATCTCTCTAATAATATTAGAGGGATGAAATAACAGGACGATGTATCAAATGGCGTGGAATCAGGTGGACGTTTCTGTCTGCTGACTCGTTATAAAACGACCAACTGAAGTATTCGCAGTGGAAATAATCGTTGGGTTTAAGATACGTATCTCGCAGCGTTTATAACCTGCAGGTTAGGCAATTCGCTATTTTGGCGAACGAAGCCGCCTGAGTAACAAGTAGCCGATTTGCGCCTGCAGCACATGTTATAGCAGAATATTCGCCATACCATAAAGCAGAGCCGAGAATTTTGACGTTTATCGAAAGCATCGGAGTTCAGGATCCAGTATAATTTGTCAGAACGCAGCACTTTGTGCCCCGAGTTTTGATCTCGAGTTTGCTCTAGACATGCTTTGGAGTAGTTAGAACTAGAAGCTTTCCTCGAATTTCCCGCCAAAAGCAAATCCAGTCCAGAAAACACTCACCCTCGTTAAAAATAATTCCTTAAGTAAATCGTAGAGTACTCGTTATTTCCTGGTCTATCGAAGGGTATAGTACTCACTCAGTTCTAGTTACAACGAGACTTCACCCTCCCAGAGCTGTTGGAAAAGTGGAAAGAAAAACCCTCGGATATGCCCGGGTGTTTTGGGTGTTCAAATATAACACGCTTCAAGTGTTACACGTCAAGTGTTTGAAACTTTCACGAATTCGCGAAAACCTGTGGCTCGAGTACATCCAGGGTATTTTATAATTAGCCTCGGTTTCATTTTAGAGTTAATTATTTAACTGTAGGATGTATACAGAGCATTTCAAAACTCAAATTTGTGTCGTACAATTTAATTAGACAATTGTTGCGTCGAAAATTATAAAGAATTTTTAACAATTCGTCTTTCGATCAGTTCTCATTAATCCTTGAAATTCAATCACGCTTGTCACACCGGGTCGATTCTATACCCAGTCAGTTTTCGAAAATACGATTCTGAGCAGCCTATCCGTCTGAAGTGGTTCAAAAAATTGAAAAAAAAAAACATGCTTTGAACATTCTCAATTACGTACGAGAAGTCGATTTAGAAGTAATCAAATGGCCACATGTTGGAAAAAAAAAATCACGAAGAAGTCAATGCGCATTTTTCACTCGAAAAATCATAACTTTGAACAATCGCCTCATCCATCCCAAAAACGACCTATTTTCTATTTTTGAAAATCTTTACACCAATTTTGTGATTTTTTTTCTGTGTTACAACGAGAGGGATATCGAAATTTAATTCGAACGACTTGACTAGGGATGAAGATTCGTTGTCGATATGAAAATTTTCCGGAACTTTTTATGCTACTATCTGAATTTTATGGTGAATTTTGACTTTTGTGAAAGCCTCGGTTTTCTTCATATATCGCTCATAAATCTCAGATTTAGTGGAAAACCGCATCTGGTCACCGATGTCCAATAAAATATTATTACCATGACCCACGAGTCTGAGTTATTGGCTTTCAAATTCCTGCGGGGTAAATCGCCCAGCTGCACTTCGGAAGGTAATAATTTTCCAGCATGGTGCACGCGGTCACTGCGTAATAACACATAGATTATAGTTTGTCATATCTCCGAACTTCCTACGCGGAAAAAAAAAAACCGCACATTGTACAGTCAGGTGTTGTAACGATTAGAATATAATATCGCTGCAAAATATCGTGTCTACTTCCTCTACAATAATTACAAGAAACTCGTATAGAAACTGAAAACGGTTTAGTCCGTATATATATCATGACTCATCCGCAAAAAAAAAGGAACTTAATAAAAAAATTTCCCGCTGCGTAAATCAGCCAGAGGAATGCGAAATTTTTAATTCAAATCGATTACGTCCTTCGAAGGTTGTTCGATCGGATACCGGTTTTTTTTTTTTTCGTTGTTCATGTATTGTTGTTCGTTTAAATATATTCAAAACCGTACAAAACAAGGAAAGATATATCTGATGATCGATCAGTTGTTCTTGAAAGAAAAATCGGTATGAATAATTCGCCTGTACAGGTAGTTGAAGACTATGTATATATATATATATCTATTAATCGATCATCGATGTACTAATTACCGATAATTGAGTGAGTTTCCGTTAATATCCAACACACCTAGTACCTAGTAAGATATTTACTCGCTCAATAATCCAACAGAGGTCTGAACCACGTATAGTTATACGTGAAATGTTAATACGATTAATACAAGTAAATGTTTAACAGTTCTCGTATGTGTGTTGGGATGTAGGTAGCAATGGAAGTAGCTCGTAGGCTGACTTTCACCTCAATCGACTTGGGAAATTATGCTCGTAACTTGTATAGGCGTGAATCCCTCACTTAAAACTCATGAACGATTTTATCTAATAGTTTGTTTTTTGGGTGTTATACTAATTTCGGAATTCCCATATCGTCAGTCTATTACGTAACAACGTATAATATACAGAGTCGTAAGGATATGTACAAACCGGCTTCGTCATTTCATCTTATTCAATCCGCATTCAAAAATTCCCAGAAATTCCGCAAAAGCTTGCAAAAATGATCTCGATCGTTTCGATCGTTCCTCAGACTCGAACTGACCAGGTGAAGAAAAAAAAACAAACAAAAAATGGAGGGAAAAAATTTGTTGTTGTTAGCAGTAGCAACGTGACCTCGATCTCTTTCTTGATCTCGATCTCGAAAAATCACCTCGCGTTTTGCGCGTTGCGTGCGATTCTGACTTTGGGTGTTAAATCGTGCGTGTGAAACTCTCGACTCTTGTGATTTACAGAATCTTAAAAAAAAAAAAAAAAAATGGTATATCTCTCGGATCGCCGATATGTAAATATCGCGTTGTTACATAAAATCCTTTGATGCCGCTTGCTCAATAAAACACGCGTTGGTTATGAAGACAAAACCCTCATTCAGGTATATTATATATATGTCAGCACGTTAGATGAGCTATAAAAAATCATTGATATATACTCGAACCTGTACCCTTAGGTATGCACAAATAATTTCTCTATTCTAATTGTAAGGATTGGCACGATCTAATCGCCATGGCTATGCAGTAACTAATTGTATATTTATACAGAAATAATAGCTTGCTGGAATGCACAGTAAACTTTACCTCCATCACTTTGTCTCATTAGGAAATATCGACGTTCATGATAAGCGGAATATCGAATAGAATATCGCAAATTTGTTCAATTCGTGAGAAACAGATCGATTTTCATCGAATTTTATAACGATTTCTGTATAGACTCATGAGTATGAAATCATGAATAACTAGTATGCATATATATAGGTAATTTCAGTCGCTATATAAATTGCAATTCAGCAATTCTTCCGGTTCATATATTCCGATGCAAATAAATATGTTGAAAAAAAAACTAAAATAAAAATTCAAGCATGTATAGAATGAAAAGTAAAAAGAGCTGCGTGCTGCGGCTTGCGACAAATACGTACATGTGTTTGTCTGTTTGTGTGTCTGTATATGTGCGATAATAACGTCTGGCCACATTGTCGCACTTTAGTAAATAGCTGTGTGTATATGTATGTACGTCTGTGACGCATCGTCGTCGTCGTCGAACTACCGCCGCAAAAATACCACAACGAGTTTTATATCGCGATTGGTATATAACCTTGTCATGGTTTCGTACCGCACGATGACTGTAATGTTACCTCAGTGGAAAAAAGAAAGAAGAAAAAGAGAGAGAGAGAGAGAGAAAAAAAAACGTCATTCGGTCAGTGTATGTATTATGGAGGGGATAGAAAGGAAGGAATTTAAAGAATCGGACTCGCATTCTATATACGATATAAATTGCGTGGAAGTCGTGCTGTCACGAATCGACTTTAGGAAATCAAATGGGTACAAATATATAAGCAGGTGTCGGCTGACCACGATCGCCCAGCTCTAGAATTTTTCGTACAGATCTTTCAAGTTGAAATTTTGTAAAACTGCTGCATCGATCGATTTGAAATTCCAGTCATGATTAAGTTGGTGTGAATGATATCGATCAAGATCAAAATCATCAACATCCGTTGATTCGTTCTCGAGATATGACGATTTGAAATTTTTTTGAGGAAAATTTTGTTCGTTTAATTACTCAAAAACTAGTCGATCGATTGAATTCAAAATCTAATCAGCTCTGAGTTACATAAAACCGCATCGATTGAGACCAAAATCGTCGAAATCCGTCGACTAGGTCTCAAGATATCGTCGTGGATATAAAATTGATCACATGACGTCCGTAGGAAAATGATTCTCTGGACCTTAAAACGTGGAAATCTGGCGAAAACTCAGTTCTCCATTTTCGTGGTGATTATGATAACTTCCCTTTTCTCCAAAGCGGGAGTTTAAAAATCGGCGTGAAAAATATGGTCAATTTTTTGCTGATAGAAGTTTTTTCTTTTTTTTTTCCATCCATAAACGCAATCGACTAGACCCAAAAATGAAATTGGAAAATCCAATTTCTGACACTCAATTCATGAGAAATTATATATAATATATTCTTAGCAATCTTGATCCTAGAGTGGCCGGATTTGACCAATTTGTCGTTGCAGCATTCGTACGGAATAAATTTGACATCTGGTAATGGAATCTTAGGGAGTTAGCAGAGGAATTTGCTCTCGTATCCGAGGGGCGATCTGCTAATGGGTATGTGATTGGCTCAAACGGGCCTAGCACACTACTTGCGCATTTGGCATATTGGCACATTCACGCGTTCAATTACTCGCCAAACTGTGCAGACGTACAACCGAGCCATGAAGCAACGTATAACGTAGGTACTCAACGTTTGCTTGAGTAAGCTTGAATACGTTCTGGAACATCTGCAGTACTCGACTTCCTGTTCAAATCTCCATCCTCAATCCTGGAAATGGACCTATCGAATCCTATATAGTCAAATCTGCCGGAAGTCATATGCAGGGAGAAATCCCTAGGATCTGGGGGGAAAAAAAAGTCTGAAATTCGTATCCTTGTGGAAAAAACATGCGGGTTCAGAAAATAGCCATTCGTTACGTCATCCTTCTACGTTGTTCTACGCACAATCTCTTTCTGTATGGATAAACTCAGCTCGATTATGAGAAAAGACCTCGAGGAGTCGAGCACCGCCGCTTTGCAGCTGCCATTAATTTCCTATCGGATTTACTCGAAATGGGGGAAACAAGGTCAGGGTATTACCATGGGAATATTATACCTCTTGTCTCGTGAGGGTCAGAAAATTATCGGTTCAGTGTCAAAAACTACTTCCGCTGGACTCAAAAATTTTTATTATAAACCTCCAATGGCTGGACAAAAGGATTCGATGTTTCAGAGGATTATACCTTGCTGCTTCAGGGCGAGCACTCCCTATGTGTAGAACACCAAATCTTATTCAATTTCTTGATTTTAGTTGGAGGGTAATTGGAGGATTACATAATTATATCTTTTCATCTTTTATTTGCCTAAATAAGACAAAAAATGGCTAAGATATGGCCAGTCACTGAGAAGCTTTCCGGAAGGGAGGCTGAATGCAGTGTACTCTCCAACACTTCGTAGGATCATCAGAAACAATCTGCGTAAAAACAAAATTGAATAACATATAATCCATGTGCGGTCACTTGATGAATAAATAATATTGGCAAAATGATAATAATTGGCTAAAGGGGAGGCATTAGGACACAAAAGTTGATTTTTTTCGGAGGAAATTCAAAATTTGACCCAGCTAAAAACAAGTTTAGTTTGATCATTTTCAGTCGGTCTTAGGTTCATCAATTGGATATAATAAGTATCATAAAAATTTGTGTCAAATATGAGCCTGGTCGGTCGAATGGTTTTTGAGTAATTGTGCATATCGCATTCGGTCTCCCTTCTAGACAGCTTCATGGCGACTGCAGGTCATATCTCCACCATTTTATACTTTTTCTAAGCGAAAGAAAATCGTTTAGAAAACTAGAATATCATGTCATAGAATGTACTTATGACCCTGAAAAGATATACGAATTTCTTACCCCCCCCCCCCCCCCCCCCCCCCCCCCCAAAAAATCATGAAAATCGACTAAGATTTGGCATTTAGCCTTGAGCATGAAAAATTGTCACATCCCATTGAGATCAATCAATTGGTTCAGCTCAAAAAAGTTATAGCACCTAAATTCAACGGGAATAGTACATTATGCAACAAGGGAATAAAGTGGAAGATTATTCCCGAAGGTGGGTTATCTACCCGAGCGAAGCGAAACATTTCCAAAAAATGCGGGAGAAAAGTGAATTTACGGGACATAAAGTATAGCAGGCGAATCAGATCCGACTTTTGTCCTGTTTTTTAGGTAAAAAAAGTGGTCTTCACGGTTTAGTCGGGAATAAAAGTATAATTGGAGGTGGTGAAAAGTCCGGAGCAACCCGACTGACCATTTAATTGATTTTGTTTGCAACCAGGTGGTGAAATAAGTCGAAGACAGAGTCATGGCTCTCCTTGTGCAGCTGGTCCTGTTCGTAGGATTATTTTTTGGGATTAGTGACAGTCTACCGAACGGAGCACCGCCAAAAACATGTAAAGATTTGCGGCCTCTTCATCCCGGAGGTTCAATCCAATACTCGCCTCCACCATATCAGGTTTTACCAGCCGCTGGTCAAGGCAGAGTCCGCCTAATTCTTGGAAGTCCACAGGGTCTGGCTTACCAAGGCTTTATACTAGTCGCCCGAGACATTGATACCGGGGATTACGTAGGAGAGTTTGTTGGACTACCGGATGGCTCGAAGGCCCTCGAGTGTGTCGAAGGAGTGAAGGTAACCGGAAGTTATTACGAAATTTTCAAAGGAAGTAGCGATTAACCTTAGCTTGTCCAAAGTGGTGAATTTTCAACGATGAATTGATGAATTTTGGAGGAAATATACACCCCAAGCTATTTCCTTCGTCGTGGTATTTGAAGAGTCACTAAAGAATTTTTAACGAGCTGACAAAAAATTTGATTAACGATCCCGCAGGTTGTACTGTGAACTGAAAGACATTCTTCCTTCATTGTCGTTCAATGACTTAAAAGTCGATCGCTATCACTTCAATTCCCCGTATTATAGTTATACGCTCCATATAATAGCAGATCGAAGTAGCCTTGATTGAAACCTGTGATCTTGAGCCCTGTGAAAGAGTTTTGACCTTGCTTTTTTTTTCTTTCTCTCTCCTTTATTCTCAGAGCGGCGTTACTCACACGAATAAAAACCCGAAGCAAAATCTAGAGTTCGATTGGGAAGCCCCAGAGGACTACGTAGGCACGATCGTTTTCAAGTGAGTATTTATCAAGTCAGGGTTCAATCTTTGGTCTGAAAACCTCAGCCGAGTACTTCAAATTATACAGTGTGGTAAACTTCAGCTGTAATTTGCAGAAATACATGAAAAAAAATGAGTAAGAAATCGATTAGACGAATTAAACATTATCCTTTTTCAGCTCAACCTTCGCTCAAGATTATTCGACGTATTGGGTGGGCGTTGAGTCCCCCAGGGTCAGCGTACTCAGAAGATCCATTGACGTCAACACCGTTCCAACTTCCGCTCCACCTCTCAGAACCACAACTCCACCGGTATACAACCCTCCGGTTGAAAACAGGGTGAGCAAATCAAGTCTGAACGTTTTCGATCAATTTTTGACATCAGTTCGAACCGGTGTGAATTTATCTCTCGTAAGTTCCGAAATGTACCCAAAAAAAAAATGGAAAGTCTGCCACAACTCGAAGCTGGCTTTTATCTGGTAAACAACATTTCACATTGATCAGGTAAAAATTAAAGCGTGACGAAACGTGGCGGTTTGTTGAAGTCGATGGTCGTTCGGTCAACCGGAAAGTTGAATAAACGTGAAATGACTTGAATGGTTGTAAAATGAGAATAATAATTTCGAACTCGAATTGGCCGGGTGAAATCAGCTGAAGATTTAGTGCCTCGATGATGCGTGACTTTTCGTTAGTTTGGATTCGCTTGTTGATTCAAGAAGAACAAAGAAGTCAGAGTTGGTTCTGTTTCCAGGGTCCAGTAACCGGTGATAAATTCTACGATGGCTGTAAAACAACAAAAAATTGTTTTGGCACACCCGACGGATGTGTTGATCAGAAAAACTGCAAAGCAGCCGTATCCGTTCTTGTTCGTGGAGAACGATACCTCTTCGAAGTCCACGCTAAGAACAGTGCCTATGTCGCTGTCGGACTTTCTGATAACAGCAAAATGGTAAGTCGTCCATAAAAAACAGGGTAAACTCTTCAGTGAAAAAATCCCCTTTGACTTAGATTACTTCAAGTATGAAATTTAGAGAAAAATTTAGGACTGGTCAGTCCATGAAAACGTTCATTACTATTCCTGATCGGTTTTAGTGACGTATTCACATTTGGTTTGCAATAGGGTGAAGACAGTGTGGTCGAGTGTGTAAACGACGGAAGCAAAGTGGGACTGTTCATGTCGTGGAATGCAGGACAGACGAACACCAGACACCCAACGGTTTGTAAAAAATTCTGATAAAGATGTGAAAACTGAGGTGGTTGGACTATTTATTATTATTTTTTTATCTGCAGCCACCTGGAGCAGTGCAATTGCACAGTGGTGCGATAACCGACGACACTATATCCTGTCAATTCTGGAGAGAAAAGTTGACCACTGTCCAAGGAAGGGAGTACAATCTCGTGAGCACGCCCTACCACTTGTTGGTCGCTGCCGGAAGTGCTGTGAGACGTGAGTAAATCAACTACACCAACCACTTTGCCACTGGCGATTCTCTCCGCTTAACCCAACAGTAGCTCGGTCTCGTATTACTTGACCTGCAAATAAAAAAAAAAAAAAAAACAGTACAAAGAAAATTGAGCTCTCTTAAATTCAAGACTATATCAGACTAAATCATCAGTAGCTTCAGCCGAAGGGTTGAAAAGTCGAAGGTTTCCAGAATTGGCAAGAGTCGTTATGACTCGAAACCAATTCTACTGCATCCCTCATCTGATAATGATGATAAGTAATCGAAGAATTTTGATCACTGGAAATTGGAATCGAGCGTTCAGTGCTGGTCAATTTTTCAAAGTGATGGTTCACGATCATTAGGGTTGTTTTTAGTATTGTCTGAGACTAGACGGACGAAGTCACGAGTGGCCTATCATAAGATGAAAATCTGATATAGCTGCAGTTAGTGATAAACAAAACAAGACCAAGACCAAGATTGCCATAGTCTTGGTCTCGCACATTCAAACTTGAGCTTGGTTTTGCATCGATACGTTTGGTTTGGTCACGGTCTTGGCCTTGCAATACCCAGTCTTGGTCTTGGTCTTGGTCTTGGTCTTGCACTTCTGCACTTTCCTCAATACTGCATGACCTGCAATACTTCAATCTTGCGAGACTAAAATTGATTTTGCTAATCATTTATAGCTGCAGTAGTAAACTCTAGTTGTTTAAGGAATAGACGCAAAAGTTTTTTGGGTACTTTCGTAACTGAGGGTTGTTTCTTTCCAGCGACTGGTGTCAGATTCCACGATGTCGCCTACGCCGGGTCCGATGAAGCAAAGCTCTTGTCCGATGTCGGGGGCTTTAGGGTGGCAAGTAATATACTAATCCGAGTCCACGGAGCCCTGATGTTGGCGGCTTGGATCGGTACAGCATCGGTTGGCATCCTCTTAGCAAGATACTACAAACAAACTTGGGTGAATTCTCAGATTTGCGGAAAGGATCAGTGGTTCGCTGTGAGTTTGACTTTCGTTTACTTGTGCTGAGTTTGGGTTGTTATAAGCCGACGGATGGTCAAAAAGATGAAATAAGTTCATCGGTCATAGTTTCTTCTCGATTTATCAATATTTTGCTCTGGAACACATCACCAAAGCGATGAGAAAAGTTCAGGACGAATGACCAGCTGGTCAGGAGTTTCAAACTCGTCTCATATGCTCATCTCCTGGACATTTTTTCATTTCGCAGTGGCACAGGTTCTTCATGGTCCTCACCTGGGCTCTGACCATCGCAGCTTTTGTCATAATATTCGTTGAACTAGAAAATTGGAGCAGCGAAACAATCCACGCATCTTTTGGGCTAGCCACAACGATTCTATGCTTTGTACAGCCATTCATGGCCGCCTTAAGGCCACATCCTGGTACGCCGCGAAGAACCATTTTCAACTGGGCTCACTGGTTCGTCGGTAACGCTGCTCACATTTGCGGAAGTAAGTCATGAGATCGATTTAATATTCAATTCACTATTTTTTTTTCTTTCTTGGAAAAAGATTTTCTCCGCAGAAGAAATCGATTCATTGATTATTAATCAATAGTAATCAATGTATCGATTCTATGACGTATGAGAATAAATTGATCAGAAAATCAATTAATTAAAAATCGTAGTATTAAATGAATATAAACTATTTATAAGATGGTGAATTGAATAATTTCACAAGTCCAGACACTTGTTTCTTGAAAAGAAAAATGCACAGAGACTCGGTGTAAGAAGAACGATAACTAATTGTTCTACAATTAATCGATCAATCTGAAAAGCAATCGAATTATTGTGTCATTGATCGATCGAATTATTTGTTCGAAATCAAATAATTGTCTGATTTGTCGGTCAATTTGATAGTTCGTCAAAATTCTAATATTTATCGGAATTCAGTCATCTAATTACTTATCAATGATGAATTGAATGATCATCAAATGATGAATTGAATAATTGTACAATTAATTCATTATCCAAATGGTAAATCGAATGATCGTGTGATTGGTCGATGGATTTGACAATCAATCAACTTATTACTCATTGTTGATGTCGATTGATTAAATGATTCATGAAATAATTAAACAATTCTTGGAATAATTTAATAACTTAGATGCAATGATGATGAGCAAAGTTGAAGCTATTTGGACCTGTTCAACAAAAAGTATTTGTTGAAGAGTTCCTGGGATGATGATTACTCGATAAAACTTCATAGAAATCTGCAATAAAAAAATCTTAAAAAAATTTTATTTCTCAAATTTTCAGTAATCGCGATATTTTTCGCGGTTCAAACGAACAAGGCGCAGCTACCTGAATGGGTGAACTGGATATTGGTGGGTTACGTATTCTTCCACGTTCTCTCGCACGTAATTTTAACGGTGAGTACCTAATCCAGTCAGCAATATATTAGTTTGTTCCGAGTTTCATTTCCCAAAACTAAAATCGTTTTTCTATTTTCCAAAATGTTAGTTCGCAGGATGTGCTTCCGAGAGGCAAGCCAGTCACCGAGTAAATTCCTTCCCAATGAAGGACATGCATTCCCGAAGCGCTATGTCTCATCCTGACGCAAGACGAGACGCACCTGTAAGTATACAAAACGATTCACAAATTCATTTCCAAGGAATTAGCTAATCCTCATTATCGTCTGCTTCGTCTGACGCGTACCTGCATAATCAAATCCGCGAAGCTAAACAATTTCATGAGGTTTTACCGCCCCGGGAGGTGAAGTTCGTACCTATATCTACCCACATAAACCCACCCCCTTACACCCTTAAATTGGATAAGCGATCTCCATTCGCTAATTTGGTTTAATGAAATCTAAATTCCTATTCTAATTAATTAACTCCGTATGACCCGGATTTTAGGTCTGATATAATTTATGCGACAGTTATTACACATCCAAAAGCTGGAATATTTCCAAGGAAATTTTGACGCGCCCTTATGTTGTTGTAGATCTTATAGATATCAGTCTTGTATGGATAAAAATTTTGTGCAATTAGAAAAACCAAAAAGATTTAAAAAAAAAAAAAAAAATCGAAATGAAACTGAACCAATGAAATTTTTTCTTGCAGCAAGCCGGACTGAGGAAGACAATCTTCGGGGTATACTTCATAATAATTGTTGGCTTCAGTGCCGCCCTCATTGTGATTGTAGTTTTGGCCCCGATCGAAGAAGTTTGGACTTCATTGACTGACACAATATCGAAATATTGATGAGTTCTCGCCTCAAGCCTCCAAAGCTATCGGAAAAATACGCTATCGATTACGTAGCTTACTATATCCTGTTTTTCTCCGTTGTTGGTTTTTTTGTTTGTTTTATTTTTCAAAGAATTAAACAAAAGGAAGACAAGAAAATATTTATAGAAACGAGGAAAACTTGTGAAAACGCAGATAGAAGAGTGATTCGATTCGTATCAATGATGATTAGGAACCAGCTTGCAGAAGATGACAAACAAAAAATGAAGAAAAATGAAGAAGACGTTTAACAGAACTCTAGAAAAAAAAAAAAAAAAGGAAAAACTTGATGAATAGCGAGACAATGTGAAGATTAATTGGATATTTGATTGCGTAAATTAGAATTAGCGATATTTCGTTGAATTTTGATAAATCTTACACATTTTATTACACGTCGATTGAGAGGGGCACGTAATTAGTATTCCAGGATATAAAAAATTGAGTATATTGAAAATATACATAGACATCGAAGAATTGAGATTTTGAAAAATTCTGGAAAAAATATATACGAGTCCCTTTGAGCTCCGTCCAACGAATTTGTTTTGTTATTAAAAATTATTCGTCTGACCAATATAATAAACTCTAGAATTATGTATGAGTAAACCTAAAAGTGTACTTAAAGCGGTTTGATAATCAATATAATTAGAAAAAGAAGAAAGAACAAAAAAGTATATTGTAAGTTTTAACGTTAGTAGAATTTAATTATTGTTATCTATATACTTAATTTTTGGACTTTTATCATATTATAATAACATGCTGTACATATTGTACGATTCAAATGTTTTTTAAATGATTTTTTTATTCATATACTATTGATATACTATAAGCGCGTCTAATAGGTGCTTTGTTTGCATAATACTTACAACATGAATCATATAAGAAGAATTATTTATACAAAATAATATATTCACTTATATATGAATAGTTTTATTTATAGCGATACGTACGTATACAGTATTAGTTCTATACATTCATTACAATTTTCGTCGTTTCTTGAGTTAAAAACACAAAATATACACAATTCATACCTGTAAACAATAATAATCATATTTTCAAACATTTGCACAATTGATTCAACCAATACCGTCATTACCAGGTAGAAAAATAACGCGAAGAGCGTTTAATCGTAATAGTCAAATCGAAATCTTGTAGTTTCACTGTTTACTAGATGATCAGATGATTCGGTACTTTTGAAATTAACCTCCAAATCATTCACGAGAAATTAATCACGTTTTTTTCACTTCGCATTTTCTGAGCCTGATTTCTCAACGAAAACACATACGATGATCGCGAAATTAATATCAGCGATAGAGGAAAAGTGAACGAAGGAAATACCGCACTTAGATTTCCAAATATCGATAAAAAAAAACTTTCGCAGATTATCATTGTCGATAACCAATCTGTAAAATTTTTTTTCCATTTTTCAAGATCAAAGAGCGTCGTGTTCTTTGTTCTCATTCTCTTTATCGCTCATGCGAATTTCATATCAATCGGATGTACTTTTGCCGAGAAAATTGTCTTAGAATCGTCGCGTTTCATTTTCCTTCAAAGGTCACTGCACGTGTATATTTATAGGTGATTTGAAAATCATCTGGGTTTGATATTAAGTTTGAAACTAATCAAAGCTATACTACTTCCCCAAATATTGCGAAATTCAAATCTGGCTTTTTTCTGTTTCTTTGTTACTTCAGTCCAGTTTTGAAAATTCGATTTTACAAGTAAGTTATAGAAGTATATTACATCCAATACCATTCTAACAGATAATGAAAATATTCCTTTATAATTACCATTGTCATATATACACAGATTTTTATTCATACTACTTTATGCTGTTAACAAATGATATAATAAATATCGACAAAACAGAACGTCAGGGGTGTATGTACCTGTGGGAATATTTCCGTATTATCGACCGGTCGCGTACGTTTGTATAAACGTACTAACACCGTGCTTTGGCATTTTCCGATGATTCGAATCTACTTCTTTTTATGGTAGGATATAAAAGCCCCGCACTTATATTCCCAGTCGATAAAGCTCACAATTATAGTCGACGCCTGCCGCTGGCTGCAGCACCGGAAACGTTTCTTTGTCACGAACTATAGATCGTACTATTATATGCATAATGGGAAACTGTGCGACTGAATTACTTTCGAAAAACTGCCGATAGTAGACTAACATTCAAACAAGCTTGAATTGACCCGAAAATTGACAAAATTTTACAGATATAATGTTTTATTCAATGAACGGAATCAAACGCTTTGATGATTCCTGTTATTTTCTATTTTATATATATGTAATTTAACTACCCCGTAGCAGAATCGATCAAGATTTTTTACTTTCGATGAAGAGATACTTTGAAGTCATGATTAACGTGGAATTCTTTGGATTCCGTGAATTACCTTCCCTTAAATTTGCGGATTTTTTGACTTTCTGAGTCTTTAACTTTCGGATCTTTGTGAGGTGTCTGCATTTCGACCGTTCAAAATTTCCAGCTTCTGAAGTTCTAACGTTTCTAGAAACTCAGAATCGCGTCTCAAATGAATTCGGAATTTCTACTGTTGGGAATTTTCGGAATTTCGATCCCGCCCCAAAGATGATTAATTCAAGCCCTTGATAAGAAATATACATGCAAGTAGATTTTGAAACCCGATGGTAAGCTCTTCAATGGTTATTTCTTTGAGTCTAATTAGCAGCCACATCAAGTATCGAATTGTACTCGTCAACACCGCGTATTTAATATCCGAGAAAAACGAGGTGAAAATTGCGAGGTAGGTACTCAGAATTGCAAATTACCACAACTATTATACTAAAATTACTGCAAGAATTGTACTGCAAATTTCGTGCGATTCACCCGCGCCCATATAAGAATATCGATGATCTGAGGCGGACAAAAGTACTTTTAGTATCCAAATCTCCGCTGGCAACTCAAATCGATACTTTTTTTCAAATACTTCCTCGTCGGCTGTTGCATGAAATTTAATTTCTCGCTGCAGAAATTCGAAGATTTCAGAACTTACAGAACGGAGGACATTTATTTGGAATCCAAAAACTTGTTGGATTTTTAATTTGATTTTAGATTAGATTTTCGGTACTTTCAGTACGTGTTTTATTTAACTCAATCAAACCTGCAGATTTTCACGCAATATCGTTATAGAGCCGGAACATCCATTAGCGCAGAAAAATTACTTCAATATCGAAAAGAGAATCTGCGGAATATCGATTCAATTTTTTGTAACTAAAAATGAGTAACGATGTACCCGAGTCTATACGTGCTACAGCAGATAAATAGATCTAGACATTGATAAGCATATATAGTATTACTCTGGTATTTACGATAATATCAGCGTTTATATTCGAAGTTTGAAAAGTCGAATAGCCAAAAATGCGAATATATCAATCCTCGGAACTACCTACCATCCCCCAAAACATTTCGTACTCATATATACCACAAAACCCTCGTTCCTTCGGTTTATATATTCCCCTGAAAACTGTCTCGAGTCAAATTTTTCCCCAGACCCTTTCCTAATCCGATTTTGAACATATCGAAAAATCTCTCCCCTACTCCAAGCTCTGCATACAATTTTCTGAGCATAAGATTTGACTGGAAATATTCTCTACCCGCGACTAGGTAATCCACATCGCACACAGAAAGTATAATACGTAAAGTACAGTTTCGAAGAGCAAAGGGTAAAGCAAGGGTTGGGGGTTGAGGGTTGAGCTTGAGGGTTGAGGAAGATCGACTCAAGAATGGGTCTAGGCTGGTGAGTCTGAAGGCATTTTCTATGGCTCTAAAACCACCCTTGCTCAAAGCTGGAGAGAATGAGGGGGCTAGGGGGAGGCTGGAGAGGGATGTAAGGGTAAGAAGGGTGTAAGTATAATATCCGCAAAGCTATATCTGTACCCCATACGCATACACATATATATACATATTCCCTTGTATAGATTCATCTGCTAGACGAGCTCCCTCGATCGTTCGATGTTTTTGTACAGGGTTAGTAGATCCTGAGGGATGAAAGGGGCAGAGAGAAGAGAAGAAGGGTGGAAGAGGGGAAAGGGAGGCTTAGGGGTTGTAGCGTACGTAGTCGCGTAGTAGGGTTCGTATTCTCTGAGTGAACCAAGATGGCGGGGGTGGACGATCGAAGGCGTCCACCGTGACGCAATGAGCGTCTGTCGAGGGCGCCACTGTCGAGCATCCCCCGCAGTTCGATTGAAGTCGCCGGCCGGCGTCCACGACTCTCTCTCGGGAGCTGGGAATATTGTCGTTTTCCAGCTACGTTTTACCCCTAAAACGTGTAAATTTTCGAGCTTGTGATCGGCCACTTTTCTAATCAATTATACCCACACGTTTGGGTCAGTGATTTTCCGATATAATTAAACACAACAAAGTTTTTAAATACACCAAAACCCTTGGAGGTATTCCGTGAAAAAATATTCCTTCGAAATTTTCCAAAGGCTCTTTCGTCGCTTCTCTGATTAAAACGAAATATTTTTTCATATATACCAAAGTTATCCTTGCAACGATAATAAATCGTCTCACCAAGAAAATTCGTTCCAACTATCGATCAGTTCAATTCAGATTGAATTTAGAAAGAAATTAAGAAGAACGATTTGTGATGATTTGTTTGTTTTGGTTTTTTGGGGGTTTGATTTTTCAACAAGGGTGAAAAAGTGGTACAAATCCAAATCGTGATGGCAAAAATTCTTCTTCGCTCAACGTACGCGGATAAATCGAAGAACGAAAACGAAAAGGAATTTCCGCTTTCGGTTGATCGTCGATTTCCCACCATGGGGGTTGATTTCTAGTTTCGTTTTCTTACTCGACTTGCAAGTTGGGCAAGGAGCGGTTATCTATTTTTTTAATATCAAATGAAATTAAGGGGGTGAAGTTTCTTGAAGCCTATCACGTTCCAACATTACAAATTTCATTTTCAACTTTATAAGGACCCAATAGTTGAAAAAAAAAAAGCAAAATTCGGGGCAAGATAACATGAATTACTCAATCAATAAGGCGTTTCGGGCATTTCTGTACAATTACCCTTGAAATCCTGAATCAGAGGATCGTTTTTAAAAATTCATTTCTTTACTTTCAATTTAGACGGTCTGGAATGGGACTGATCGTAGAAATTTCTTACTGGAATAGTACCAACCCTGTAATGTAATAACAAAGTGTGGTTAAAAGGGGAAGCGACGAGTGCCTTTGACGTACGCGACGTGTTACTCCAGTGTTACTTCAGTGCTTTCCGAGTCTTGGCGCACTTACCCCCACGCGAAGCTGTTAAATAGTAGTAAATGTTGTGTGAGAGAGAAAGAGAGAAAGATAAACTGAGAGAGGTTTGAAAGAGGGAGTGAGTGGAAGTGCGAATGGGGAGGAAAATCATTCCAGGATATCATTTTTGGATTTATCTTCGAATTTTGATAACCGAAGATTCCTCTAGTTGTCCTTTAAGAATGAAATAATAAATTTTGTTATCACAAATTATAGATCTGTTCATCTCCCATCATTTAATCCGTGCAAAAAAAAAAAAAAAACAAGAAAAAAAAAAAAAAACTACGGGATCAGTGCAAAGCGCAAGTTTTTGGAATATGCGCTAGTGCGTTTTTCTCTGTCGTGTGATAGTCGACGGATAGTGTATGTCAAACGAGGGACAATGTCCGGACATTTGTGTTGGTTTTTTGTGATTTTTGGGCACTTTGCCCTTACCGTTACCGCCCAGAACCCTGTGGAGGATAAGACTACCTTCGAGGCAGCTTTCCAAGGTGAGTTATCCTCTGATATCAAATCTTTTGGGAATTTCGAATCGATTCAAATTCGAATAAAATCATCAGGAATTGCAGAGCGAAGTGCAAACCACATAAGCTTCTTTAAAAAATGAAAAAAAATAAAATAAAAATAGTAAAAATAAAAAAAAAAAACCAACGAGTGAAGCGGTTCGTCTAGCCTAATTAGGAAATGGATTATTTTTAACGAGGCATTTAATCTCCGGTTGGTATAATTAATCTGCGTATAGGTGCAGGAGGTTTTTGTAGACGAATAAATTGGATTATGGAAGAAAACGAAGGTGATGGCGACGGCGGCAGGTTGGATTTTGCGTATAATCCGGTGGAAGAAACTCTTAGGATTGAAATTGTTCAAGCGATTTTCGTTTCTGCACTCTCGTATTATCTTTACTGGGTATAATTTAGTTGGTATATATGTGTATGGGGAAAATTGAACCCCACGCGAGGCGATTGCGATGTATACCGTTCTGCTGGATGATGATGATAAATGGCTCTGGAAATAAGATGAATGTGACTCGGCCCGACTCCCGAAGTGCTATTCGTTTGACAAGGAAAGCTAAAAAAAACGTTTTCGTCCCAAGGGATTCTTTCCCTGCCTTGGTACTCTCTCCCGCACTCTGCAAGGCAAAAACGATATTGAAAATTGTTTACGGTTAATCATCAGACGCAAACACCCATCTAGAGTGATGTCCAAATAAGTTATACTCGTTCACGAGATTTTTCAAAGCAAGGCTCACGCCCGAAATGTAGTCAGCAATTTAAAAGACACCGTTGCTAAACGCTTGGAAATTGAAAATCCATTCATAATTGGTTTTACGTAATTTTTTCATGCAGAATAACAGGACGAAAAAAAGATCTTGAATGTTTCAAGCTTTCCAAGTATGACGGAGGACGCAAGAGGATTTTTGAAAATTTGTCACGGAGTTGAATAAACCTCTGGAAAAAAAATTTTCATTCTAGAAACGTGACACTTCTTTGTACTGTTATTAAAACCCAAGCTCGATAAGGTTATTTGAGCTCCGTGGTGTGTTAATCTTGACTGACAATGAAATTTGAGGTATGACAATTATGTAATTTTTTATCATTGAATTTGAGTGAAAATTTGACTGTAAATCCGAGTGAAAATTGCAAAATCGTAACTCTGATGTCATAGTTGATTACAATGACTTTTTTATGAATTGATTACCAACACATCAATAATTAGTACATGTAAAATTGATAGAGCAATAATTCGGCCTAATTTCCATCAGGCCATACAAATTTTATGGTATATTATCCGAACATTGACAAAAAACTGTTAATTTGTCACCTTATCGTGTTTCGGAAAAATATCAGCAAATTTTTAGTAGAATCACAGAGAAATGTGAATCGTGTTGAGTTTCTTGACTGTTCCTCAGAAACTGTGAAAGAATTTCCGTCTCGAATTTCTATAGAACGTAGCTTGGTGTTACTTTGACATTATTTGAGGTTAGGAAGTGAATTCGACACTATTTGAGGCTAAGTTGACACAGCGAGAAGTTTCCGTGTGTTTTAGGCGGTTCTGGGGCGCTCGTAACGTTCGTACATCTATTATAAGTCGGATGTACCTAGATAGGTGTATGCCTACATAGAATAACAAACCTACTGCAGCCCGGGCGGGTATACCACGTTAAAATTTAAAGTAAGCGGGTAAATATGGCCCACGCTTAGTTTTCGGGCATTTCGGAAGGGCGAATTCGTGCGGCTTCTCGTTGGCTAATGGCCTCGGCCCAATTAATATCATAGCTCGTTAACGCAGCTTGGTCCTTTGTTGCTGTTTCGCCGTTTTACCATCCTATCCATTTGTTACCCGCACATCTACATCCAACATACATACATACATACGTACGGAAATTTCACAGAGAAACTAGTCCACGATATCAATTTTCACCGTAGCTAGATTAGATTGCCTGAATTCACGTTTTTCTTTCTACATATATGTATATATATATATAAACCTACGTGGAAAAGTTCGCTCTCGTCAAAAATCACTGTTCAAACTATATACCAGTACAAAAGCTGGGCGAATTCCACTCCGAATACAAACATTCGGGTATCAAAGTTGACTTTTTAATCCATTAAGCCACGATTTTTACCGCTCTAAATAACACGGAAATATATCACTTACTATATAGTGGTAGGAATTGTTTCAGCCGTAAAAGCCAAAAAATAAAGTAAAAATGAAAAATAAAACACTCACATTGATTGAAATACTTGAAAATAGTATATTATGCAACAAGGGACCAAAGTCGCGGTTTATTCCCGAGGGTGGGTCAGTAAAGCGTGGGCAGTAATCACTCGAGGAAATGATGGACTTTAGTCCTGAGTTGCATGGATAGTAATTTATTCCCGACTGAACAGTGGGCACTTTAGTGTATGAAGGAGAAAACACCAGAAAAACTGGAAATAGCATTTGGGGGACAAAAAATGAATTGGCAGGATAAGAAGTACTTTACGTCCCACAAATCTTATACTTTACGTCCCGTAAATTTACTTTTTCCCCCGGAGGCAATCATATGCTACTTTTGTCCTGCTTTTCAGGTCAATAAAGTGGCAATTACAGTTTAGTTGGGAATAAACTATACGAGTAACTCGGTGAAATATAATCCAGGATGTATGGTACGTCTAAAGTTCGATCACGTAGCAAAGGGAAACCTTATACCCGGGTGCGAAAGAGCAGAAGTTGCCATGCTGATGAGCATCATGGTGGGGTGCGTATAGGATGACGAAGGACATAAATGTCGAATGTGAAGGTGAACAGGTAAATGTCAGGCGGAGACCTAGGCTCATGTGAATCCCCAAAGGGTGCTTCAGGCTGGTATACATATATGTATGTATAGGTATATTATACTGTATATACATAGGCATCTACCCTATTACTTGGGACTAGACCAGACTCCCTGACGCAGCAGTGCGGCTCATATACGGATGTGTGCAGCTGTGGCTTCGGAGCTCGTGGCTCAGTGAGATCCTCTGCTCTCAAAACGTGCCGAACACACACCTTGAATTAACGATAAGTGAAAGACCTCGAGCGAAGCACCTGCGCTTCTTGTCTACTGCTAGAACCTGGGGAAGGGAGAAAAAAATCAAAGGAGAATCTGGCGAGACGAAATCTTTGACGTCTTTCTATGTTGAGGCGATATGACACTGTAGTCGCTTTGAACCTAACCTAGTTAACATAAGAAATATAAACCCGACTGGAATTCTATTTGTTTTTTACAGATAGTAAATACTCTGCTACTTTCTGCTGTTGTGAAGCATATAACCTCCTGAGTTTCATTCCGGTGAGTTGTATAGTTTGGAAAAAAAAAAATACGAATTGCATTTTCGAGTTGATGACAATTGGTATAAATCGTGGAAATCCGAACTTAGTCACGTGACATCTTAAGGCGATATGGGAGTCTGTTCTAAATTCCACGATTACCAATCGTCGTCACCTCGAAAACGCGAATCGTACTTTTTCAACGACTACTCAATCGATCCAAACGAATCCTCGACGAATGAATTCAGTTTTTTGGCAGTAAGTCGCCAAGTATGTTGCTTCATCAAAGAAACTGATTGGATTCCAGTAAAACTCATGTTTTTTTTATGTTAGCTAGGTTAGGTTGGCAGTGATCTCCAAGTACAATGCAATAATAATCATTCCCATCATCTTGAGCCCCTATGGCAAACATTAAAGCTAACGAGTCGACCCGAACACAGCAGCTCTAGCTCTGTTTTGCTCGAGTTCGCATTGTCTTGGAAGCCAAATTTCTCAGGCTTTTAATCATTCCAGTATAGTCATTAACGTCTAAATACAACCACCGTCTTTCACCCCAAAACGTACTATGCCACGACGTGATTGATAGGCGTGTTAATTATTCCAAAGAATTAAGGAAAAATTACTCCTTCTCTATGCACGGCCGTCATTCAGTTTCGTACACGATTATACGTTTTTGAAAGAAAACGACAAAAAAAAAACCTGGAATAATTGAAAATCAGGACTCGTGATTCGCACGGATGAAAAAAAGCGCGTGGTGTGTAATGAGTTTGCATTTTCAAAATTCTCCGGAAGAACGTATATCTGCATAAATTAGGAGGACCGGTTTATAAGGACGAGGTGAGATTAAAGGAGAGAAAGAGAGAGTTAGAAAGAGGTGGGAAGACCGAGCGGCTTGTTAAGCTCGAAGAAAGATCCCGCAAGAATCTCAATTCATATTTAACGCAGGCATGATGTGGCACGTGCAAAGGTAGGTACCAGACGAAAGTCAAGACCATCTTACAACGAGTTACGAGACTCTGAACTCTCCCGGCAGGGAATGGGTTAATATTTTAATACCGAAGTACCGAGACAATCAGTTCTGCGCCTAAAGCGAGAGAAATATACATGTATATACCGGTACAGGGGAAGCTTTCGCGAGAAACGTGCGGAAAATAAGATATCCAGGAAATCACGAAGCTTCTACTGCTGCATCACCACCGACGTTTACCTTATCCTTATTCTTACTGCTGAATACTTAGAAAAAAAGTTTCCAAATCATTAGAATTAAGGATTTTTACCGCAAACTACAGTCCCTGAAAAATGAGACCCAGATGGAGTTTTAAAAATGGCCCAGCCCTGGCCCAGCATTCGGGTCCATTGTTGTAACGCTGCTGGGCCTAATTTGGCTCCCTAGGCTGGGCGAAGACTGGTAAAACTTCGGAATGATAAGATCTATACAATGTTGGCCCAGTATTGGGAACAAACTTTGGGCCAGTATTGTGCCAGCTTCGGTAAACAAGAGTCCAGATGCAAACGTGGCCCAGCACTGGCCCAATGTTGGCATCTAAGCTTTGGCTTGTTAAGCCACTATTGGTCCAGCCACGGTGAACAAGTCTTGGCTTTCGGCACTGGCCCAACGCTGGGCCGTCTTTACAGTATTGGCAAACCCTACCTCGGGAGCTTACGGAATGAGGCGAAGCTTTTGTGCACCTGTTTCGGGCTTGGAGATGGGGATGGAGATGGAGATGGAAGGGCAATCAGTTATCGTCAATTATCGTCAACCCTGTTAACAAGAATTGATGGATTTTCTCATGCCTTTGCGGATCCGCCACATCTGATATTATATCATATCATAGCATAGCATTTTATCCAGCCAATTATCGATCCCACGTGTCTTTTCAAGGCCCGCGTCGAGCTCGTGTCTCAAATATTGAAGAAAAACCGCGTTCTCTTTTCCATAATATCATAGTATATATATGATCCCTCGAAGACAGAGTCTCTGTTCTTTTTTCGTTTCTCCTGTAGATCTTCCAAGGAAATATCCATTTTTTAATAAATTTTCTTTTCTTCCAATATACATATATATACGAACGTGATTCCTTCTCGGAAATTTATACATCGCCTAAGATCTTCCGGAGCTTATATCGATCTCGGTTTCATTCATTTTGTCTCACATTTCGTTTCAGTTCGAAACGAAATTTACATCAAGAAAACGAACCAATAGTTTAATATATGAATGAATTAGGTAAAACGAACATATCGGACCCTTGAAATATTCAGATTTGAAACATAACAGATTTCGACATTTTTACCCCAAAAAAATATAGTTTGAAGGTTCATTTTGTTTGCTGGTGTCCTTAGAGCTGAAAATAATTATTGGGTTTCTTCTTTCTGAGAATTTATCGATTTTGAATGAGTTTAGGATTGAAAAGGGCAATTCCGCGCTTATCGCAGCCTTAAGACTTTAGCAATTATATTACAAATTATATGACAAAAGGTTCTCTCGGCGTATAAACCCGAATTATTTGGGCGTAATCTTTGACTGAGAATCTCAAGATGAAATACGGCAATCGAATAGCCGTGGTATTAAGTCAATGCGAAAACTGATTCTCAGCCTGAACCTGAGCGTCTTATACCGGATCTGAAAACGACGCGACGCAACGTGACGGTACGCTGACTCTTGAGAAACAAAGACTTTCCCAGAGTCTATTATTTCAGGTTAAGTCAAGGGGGCTTAAGGCTTCTCTTTCGTCTTTGGCTATTCCACCGATGGCATCATCCGGAAAGGATCGAACGGATCTACATATATATACCTACACAACAAAATCTTTCAAAAACAGATTCTGTGATAAAAACCACCCGGGTTCGATTATTTTCCTTTCAATTTTTATCCAGGGCATCATCAAACCCCTTCGATTTTAAAAATTTCATGGGGTTATAATACTCTTCGAAACTTTTTCGATTATATTTTATCCTAAAATTTGGCAGAAATTTCACCTAAGGATCAGAATAAACCAGATCATATATGGTATTCCGATAGCTGATTTCATCATCACGTCCATGCCGCTAGTCCAACGAGTATAACAATAAGTAGGTACATAAGCAAGAATGAGGAGGAAAATGGAAAACGAGACAGGTTAGGAAATGAAATGCCAATAATAATAATAATAATAATAATAATAATAATAATAATAATAATAATAATAATAATAATAATAACAACGTAGGAGGGAGGCAGGTGTTTCCTGAATCGTAGCTTCAGCTACTTTCTTAAATTTCACCCCTGATAGGGGGGTGAAAGGCGAGGGTTGTTATAAGGGTCTTTGATTGTGCATCTGTGAAATCAATTTACAGAAACGATTTCTTTGTCGCTTGAAATTTGGGAGTTTGGTTGGGGGTTGTTGAGTGTAGGGGGTTGACTAGCCTGAAATGTTAACTTTCGAGGGTAAGTTCAGAAGACGTAAAATTGGGCGAATCATGATTATAGCTATATACAGGGATATAGAGGCTGCAGCTCTGGCCTAATTTCGTGAGGAGGTGAGAGTTGCCTGAAATATATGGGTGAATATATGTGAATATGTAGGTTGGTACGGTCAGGAAGGAAGCTTTCGAGTCAAAGATGAACGAAGGAAATGAAATTCGAACCTTGCATTCTCAAACCTATAGTCGTTCGACCTAAATTCAATACCATGTTCTCAAGACCCGAGAGGGCGACGTGGGTCAACCTGGAAATAGAAAATATACGGCTTCGAATTGCCATACGGTTGATCGTTATAGTGGACCGTTCACATCAGCAGCTACAACTTTTCACCTTTCGATGGATACGGAATAAGTAACGTGCGAAATACTCGCACACGTGCTTTAGAAGTCGGAATAAATTCTTTTGGCTTATTTTATTCACCAAAAGTCAATTTCTATACCATTTTTTCTGCCATTCAAGTATGTTGAATCAGCACAGGGTGTCCAGGGACAGAGAAAACCTAGAAAATCATCGAATTCTCAAGGAATTTTCATAAAGTTTTGAGAATTTAAAATTTTTTAGAGATTTTTGGAGGTTATTAAATATTATTCAAAGTATTATGTATACATGAAAGTTATGGGATAGTGAGTTCATTCTGACAGAAAAAGCTTCAAGTGATAATATTTCAATATTATATCCAGAATTATTAACATTGACATCGTACTTGAATTTGGTTTTATATAAAATTTAAAAAAATTAAAAACAAATGGAATCTAATGAACCTGTTCGAAAATAATTTTCTTTTTTCAACTATTACTTTTCATTACCTATGGCATACAAATGAATACAGATGAATATTCGGAATTCGTTTGCGTGGATCGATACGTTGGGATTTTTACTTGGGAAAAAAAGACAAACATTGTCCCAGAAAACCTGGAATTCTCAGGAAATTTTGAAAAGCTTAATTACTGGACAACCTGAGTCAGCAGATATTTCATCTCGTCCGGAGGTTTCATTCTTCATCATTTTTTTTTGGCATGAGACAAATACTGGCTTCGATCAAGATTGTGACAGATCTTTGTGTTTTAATGTCTTCAGTATCTGGAAACAGATTATTAAAAAAATTTTGATTTGTCGGTTGGTCAGCTGACGAACTAGTCGAGAGATGAACAAAAATCTGGGATTTACAGCGGTTCACGTACATGCGAATGACGAACGTGAAAAATTGCCACATCCAGTTCAATTCTAACGTTCGCTTTTACCGGAAAAAAAATTCATCTTCTAATTTTTGATTTACGACCTATATTTTTTCCCGTTCTGTGTAAAATGAAAGATGATGTTTCACCGGAATCGAAACAGCAGTATTAGGTAGGCTCGTCAATCACAGAGTATTCTTCGTCGACTTTTTTCGAAATTCGTAAATCCAAACTCACCTGATGATCTCTGAAACAGATGCATAAAAACATCTGGAATCCACAGAATTTCACATTCAGAAAAGTGGTGTGAAAAATTGCCATTTCTCGTTCGATTCGAACGTTTTCGTTCACGCGAAAAGATAATAGACTTTCATTTTTGGACTGGCAATCGCAGGCATTATTTTGATTATATCGTACAGCATCTTTTTCCCTTGCAGGATTATATTTTTACAAGAAAGCTGAGAAACAATAATAAAATCAATGTATTTACACCTTGTTTCGAGTGCAATTAGCTCGATGGAGTTAATTACTCGAATCAGACGATTGGGTTTGATTGAATCTAAGTCTTGCTTTGCCAAATTTGAATCAAATATTTGGATTATTACTGCGTGGGAATCTTGCCTTGAATTTGATCTGAAGTTGAGTATTGGCCAACGGGGGGGTTCGGCTTTGTCAAACACTCGATGATCCTCGAAGCAAAGAGGTATGTATAGTATATACAGTCGATCAAAAGCAGTGATCGACAAACAATTCCTTCGAATCGGATTCACGTCTGAAGGATTCGGTCTAGGTATACATATATATGTGTAGACAGTTGTTGGAGAGAATCCTTCAAATTAACAAGATTAACGTTATGCGAATATTGGGGGAATGGCAATTCACCTTTACCCGGTGCTGACCATTTCTCAACGGGATCAACGCGGGAAATGGGAAATGGGAAACGGGAAACTTCGGGCGATATTCAACCTGATCGTTTCACCTCTTGTTGGCTGACCACGAATCCTCTGTCCCATCTTCTACTATATGTACATGTTTCTGTAATGTGTATGTACATCTGGTATGTACATATGTACATGGGCTATTTCTCTATGTATTTACTCCTGTAATCAATACAACGTACTTTATATGGCTCCGCAACTGGCCGATCCCACCATAGATGGAATATGAATTTGTAGTTACCAACCGCGAAAAACAAATAATTCAATCACCGGTAGCAATTCCAACAATGCATACGTAATTGTTGCACAACATGGAGTTCGACATCAACTATGTGTTTGGACAAATCAATCGCACAAATCAATGAAACTATTCGAGGTGGACTTGACTGATTTTCGAATTACTTCCTGGAAACATGGCCAATTTTGAAACCTAATTTTCGTAGCCATAGAAGATCTTTAAACAAATTTTTTGAGTCATGGTCAGTCTACAGGGAAACCCTTGAGAACATGGCTGTTTTTCAAACACTTTTCTGGGAACATGGCTGGTTTTGGAACGTAATTTGTATAAAGACACGCGCGATTTCGAGACAATAGATAGTCTTGGCATAATCTCCAAAGCACAGTGTTTATGAAACAAATTTTTAAAAACATGGATGAATTTACTACCAATTAATTTTCAGAGACATGGCCTGTTTCGAAAGGAATCCCGGAAAACTTGCCTGGTTTTCAGACACGTTTATGAACATGGAACATGGCTGGTTTTGGGAAAACTGAAAAGATTATAGGGATATGAACGATTTCGACATAAACTTACGTTGACATGTACAGTTTTGGAATAATCCTCAGTTTTTCAAACAAATTTTCATGATCATGAACGTATTTTATAAATCGCTGGTCTTGACAGAAATCCCGGAAAACATGGCTGGTTTAAAAACAAACTCATATAGAGAAATGGCCTGTTTCTGCAGAATAAACCAAGATTTAGCCAGATTTTAAATTCAACTTTGCGATGGATGCATGTTCAGTTTTGGGGAGACCAGTCATGTTCACGGTGCGATTTTGACGACTCGAAATGACTTTAAAGCTTGTCGGATTGTGCAATCACTGTCAACAGACGAAGAATCCGTAAATTCCATCACTTTTTGGTTCCGTGAACATGACCAATTTTGGAAATGAACGAATCGTGTATATAATCCCTGCTGGGGATGACAAGGGAATCCGATACAGAAAATTTGTGAACTATATTACATGCATTCAAACGAAACAAAAGAAAATATTGAAAAAAAATCTAAAAAAAAAAAAAAAATGGAAAACTGTCTGGCGGATGAAATAGATGAGGTGTTATTACCCGGATTGAATGGACAGCGATAAATTTGGCAAAATCGTTGTACCGAGGGTGAAAACAATTGAATATGCGGCCTAACGGTCCATTTGGCTCATGGAAGTCCCGGGGCAATCGTTTTTTGTGTCTACTAATGGCGGTACGCGCCGGCGCTCGAGATGTCAGGGTATAAGCTGTCCTGGTACCTGTACCAATACCTAACAAACCTACCAACCTACCAACCTACCAGCCTACCTAACCACCTATACCGGTAAATTGAATTGACCAGTATCAGACGGGGCGTGTGTAATTACTGAATGGAAAATTAACGACGCTCAGCTAGACTCTGCGTTGTTCGAAATTATCCTCTCGAATAATTTACTCGGCCGTTAACTATTAACTAATTACGCGAAGGAGGGGGTCCGCTGAGCTGTCTCTTGATTCCCCCTACTGTAAAAGCCCGCGCACAGCTGCTGACTCCGCACTTTTACTCCCTTAGTAATTTTTCACATTTTTCAAGGATCGTATTTCCTACACCTTCATAACCAGCTACCTGCGTATAGGGAAAAATTCTTTAGCTCGTGCGAGATCATCGAACACCGTGTATAACAAACTCATGATGAGTTAGCCGGATTTTCTGCACCTATCAGCTTTTCCAGCTTCTATTGGTGCCATACCTGCCAATACTGACAGCAACCAAAGGCCAAGCTTTGCTCAAGTCAAAATCAATGTTGGGACAATTTTGGGTTGTTAACACCGGTCCAACTTATGGTGCCGTTAATCGGCACGAAATAATCCCCAGCCAGTATGAAATACCATATTGGCCCAGTGTGTTCCCAGTACAGAACTGACTTCCGGCTGTGCCCCATGTACGTTCACTTATCAGTACTAGTCATCAGCAGTTGCCCAACGTTGGGCAAATAATTTCTCTGTACTGGGCCAGTATCACCGAACGAAATTCAGCAGTCGGGGTAGTGCCAATTCTGTGCCATGTGGGTAGATCCAGCAATGTCAATCGATAATTCCCCATAGACAGGGGTGCGTGGTTTCATTCGATATATTAATCCGAAAATTCACCCCCGCCAACTGACGCAGATATATATATATATATATATATATCTACGTGATGGGTGAGGGTGGTGGTAAAGAAATTGGATTTTTTTAAAGGGCAATAACTTCTGATCGCGTCAATCTACTACACGCTCGAGGTTTCGGTCTCATTTTAAAACGGAGAAATCAATCTCTGCAGAAGCCGCACGTTCCCTCGCAAATGTCTCTCCACCTTTCTGCAGGTACCGTTGAGGTAGAGTGAGAAACGTATTGATCTGAAATTCAAGGGAATTCCAGAGAATTTGTAAAATTACCGTACGTCATTCAAAAATCCCTTCCGAAATTCTCGTCCAAACGATTGGAAGGAATCATTTCCTACCGTTGAATGTCATCCTCAGTGAACTGGAACGAGACTGTTGTTCCGTCTGTACTTCAGCAGCAGGAAAAAAGGACATCGGGGTAGATTCCATCGGGATGATTCACCCCAGTTTTCCCCCCTGGCCATCTCACATTCTATACCTTCTCTTCATGGTGGACTGGCGTGTCTAGGTGTATTTTAGGAGCCCATAGAGTCGTGCACCCTTGTTATTTGTCATTTTCACCCACCCCCTCCATTGCCTTTTTCTACGATCCGCAGGTCGTAACGTAACGTAAAGTAACGTGATGCAAGTTCATCGCCCTGACTTAACCTCGACGTTACGTAGCTGCAGCCTCTGTGATTATAAACATGTAGTACCAACCCACCCTCCACCACCTATATATATGGACGTGGGGATGAATGTGCCAGGAAATACACACACGTGTGTTACACCCCTGCTTACTCACCTCGGCTTAACACTCACATACTAACATGGTTTTCAGGTATATGAACATGTGCCTCCGACCCTCCCGTACATATAACGTGTCAAAGTGTGCACGGTGGAGCCTCCTCGCGCTTTTTGAGACTAGGAAAGCTCCTGAAACTACCACCGAAGCATACTTTGAGCTTAAACGTAACTTGTTATTACTTGCTGGGTGTATACGGTGCTCGTCTCCTCTCTCTCTCTTCAGGTGCACATATTGTCTAGGTGGAGTACAAAACAGGCTTTGTATATGGTACAGCTACATTGGAGATTGTTAGTGCAGTATGAAGGCACCCTGAACGTGTGTGTATAAATATTCAAAGAATGATATATCCAACACTAACAAGGATTCTTAGTCCATGTGTTCTATCGAGGCTCTGATGTTACCCTAAGCTTGAAATACATTCCACATCAGGGGGGCTAAAACAATGATGGAAAAAGAAGCCAAACATCAACTAGCACATCACCGAATATACCGAAGCCATTCACTAACCCCGAAGATCCGCGGATGATCAGACAGAGAAAATACAGATCATCGGGATCTCATGTATAAATCCGTTTGATTAGGTTTGCAGGATTCTATATCCTGACTATCGTCCCTGGCGGGATTCCATACCCTTCTTCAGATTTAATAGGAAATGATGGAAAAATTTTTCTGGAACACATTTTTGCTACGATCAACTGGCTTAGACCATAAAAACAATCTACATAAGGTGATGCTTTTGATTTTTCGCCTCAGGGTGAACTGCAGGTAAGAAAATGTCTCGGTGTTCAAAACCGTGTTCCAATTTCATTTTTGCGGAATTTATTGATCTGCTATAGCTACCGTATATCGGCTTCCATATAGCTCCAGTGATGGAACTACTGAAGGACTTGCGGTACAGTAATAAGTATATAAGCCTTTGAACGGCTTGTACGAAATTTATCCCCCGTTCGGTGAATCATTACGGAATGTTCAAGTCCAAGTGCTTCTACATCTGCTGATGGTGCTGTAATCCAGATCTACTTTTCTCATTCAGCATGCTCATCAGCAATTAGGTATTGGCTAATTGGAGGTTTCTGGGTGAACTGGGTCAGTTGAGGATGTTGTGCTCCCGTTCAAGTAGTGAGAAGCGATGGTCAGGTTTGGAGGTGGGATGAATAGCGCAATACTTCCAAATGATTCGATCGCAGGAGAGATAGCTCGTGTAAAACGTTTCTGGAAAAGATTCATGACTTTGTTTCGACTGAAAAATCGATTTCTTAATCGTTTTAGAATCAAAAAGCACACCATGTGAAATAATCAGCCAAATTTTTGGATTGCCACTGTTTTCATGATCATCAGGCTTCAGACTTTGCTGTACAATTTTTGTCCACCTGCAGGTAATGTGGGGATGACTGCAAATCATTTTCGTTGTTGTTGAAAATATAATACATTCGTTACACCCTGATCGATAGTAATATTGATCCGATTGAATTTCGTCGACAAATTCACGAAACCTCTTCTGGGTTTGCTCTAATCCTAGATCTCGAATAGATTTTTCATTGTGGATATGGAGTCGTTGCTTGATCTTCTTTATTTTCAAATGACTGGGTGCAGAAGATGATTATAAACGGGAATTAAATGTATGTATAAGGTATGTAAAGCTAGAGTTGGCCGGAAGTAAGCACCAGCCTATAGGTGCTTCATACCTTATACCTCTAGCAGAGTAATCCATACTTGACTTACTTGGTCGGAAACTCTGCAACCTGCAGTGAAGACCGCGGAGCCTTAAGCAGGCGTGAATATATACCTACATCCTGAAAGTGCATCGCTGCAGGTTCGTTGAATTTCTATGCGCAAGCTGGGTGTAAGTTACGGGGATTAACCCTTAACTATCACCTGAGGAATATTCCCTTCACGTATGATTTAACACCTTCGTGGATTACCGGTGTTGGGATATATAGTTTAAATATTTTACGATGAATGGGGATGAACAAGCTTCGGTTTTTCCATGAAGAAATTCAAAATGACGACGTCCCGTAAGCTTTCGAAAAGCTTTGATAGATGGAATAATGATGTGCCTAGGTGCACGTGGCAGGATGAAATTGTTCATCGGCGTTTTGGTTTTCGTACGCAAAAAGTCCCTGAACAATTCCCCTGTATGTATCGCAAGGTCTGGTAGTACGAAACCAATTTAATTCGAGCCACTGGTTCTAGCACGGGACAGTGCAGCATCAATTCGTTCAACCGCGACGGTTAACGACAATCAAGTTGTCGTCATGTGTCATCTTGTCACTTCGTTCGATGAGTGAATTCAATCGAATTCACCCCCGAAATTTCCGGACTGGTTCAAAATTCCAAACAACGCGCCACCCTCTTCAACAATTTTTATTTTATTTTTTTGTCTCTTTTCTTTGCTTTTCATTTTTCTCTCATTTTCTCTTTTTTATTTGCTCATAAATCATAATGGCAATCGATTAACGAGCTTGAATCATCCTGTATGAAAAAAGCTGCACCCCCCCAGTTATTCATCCGATAATTTAATCAAATCGTTTGGAAATCGGAAATGAAGTATGCAATGATATTCAAGACTCCTTTCAACTTCTTTTTTTGAAGAAAAATATCTACCCAAGTTATTATACTTAATCATAACGAAAATGAAGATTTGAACTTGACCCATCGGTAAAAGGAATTTGGACAATTTTTTCAATCAATGATATCTTAATAACAGATCAACGGATTTTCGAAAATGTTTTGTTTCCAATCAGTCGATTTTGTCCAGCTGGAATTCGAGTAATATTTTAAATCAATCGAGTCAGTGGTGTTTAAATTGAAAAAAGCTTCTCTTTTCTTCTTCGGATTCAAATTTTGCGAAACCCTGGGTTTTTCTTGTAGTACACGAGGGTTTTTTTGAATCGTTTATCACCAGAACGTTTGTCCAATCACCAAAATTCAAAATTCTGGTTTCAAAAATTGTTCAATTTCACAGGTTTTTCAAGTCACTGGGTACGAATCCAAAATCTACATAAAAAAATTCAAAATAGTAGATTTGATGGCTCTAATAAAACAAACTTTCTGCCCCATTATTCATTGTGAATCGGGCGCTCGAACTTGGATATGGAGGTGTGACTAAATCAATCTAGTCGAGCCAATTGTTGATTTACTCACACCTTCAAAACTATCTGCCCTATTATTCCTATGAACTTTTCATTGACGGTAAAACTTTTTTTTTCATGCTCTTAAAAATCCGAGCAGAAAATACCGGGGCTGAACGATCCCTTTGCCTGAGCCGAATCAGCCGATTGTTTGTATCGGTAATCAATCATCAATTATAGTCCAGAGAGTCTGAAAGTGAAATGGAATCAGATCCGTTTTCAAATCACATTATTTATGTATTCTACAGTACGTAGGTATAAAGTTTTTCTCATTTTGGCTCCGTCTGCTACGGAATGCTCATCGGCGGAAGCTCAAGTTCATTCGCGTTGCCAGGTGTTGCCTCGAAATCTGCAGAGCAAAATTAATTTCTCAGGGCACGTCCATCACTATGCCTCTCGTTTCCTCCCAAGTCGCAATTTTCTGTTTTCTTAATCTCTAATCTTCTCGCGAGGATTGAATTATTTTACCCCTTGTAGTATTTTACCCTGTTCAGTTATTATTCAGGCTGCAATCCTGATTTATAAATCCTTCGACCCCCTGCGTCTCATCCCTTAGTCTGGTCCCTATCACACCCTTTCTTATTATTTTTCTCTCGATTCAAATTAGCTTGAACACTTTTTTAACCGAACACTTCTGTTCCGCAACTTTATGGAAGAGCCTGCAGGAATAAAAAGGACGAGACAGCCCTCGATTCTTGTGTACAATTCTGAGGGATCTTTCGAGTTTCTTTGGCGACAGCTCCAGAACGACAGAAGTCGGTTTCTCGGGCACGTTTCTTATATACAATTACAGAACTTTTTCTGAGCCAACTTTTACCCAGGTTCCGATCGTGACTGTCGCTAATTGGCACTCAGATGTTTATCGATTTGCTTTCTTAACCCGGTATATTCCTACCTCGGAAGGGGTATCTTTTGCTTCAGGATTTACCGACGTCTACCAAAGTTTATACTCGCCTCAACCGTATCAGTTTGATTTCAGATTCTCCGGTCTCTCATTTTTTGTTTTTGAAAAAAAATGGTCCAGTTAATGGCCAACTTTTCCATCTTTAAAATGTTACTGTATCGATAGATTACCGTTTCGAAAATTTGGCTTTTCATGTGATGGAGATGCGATTTTTGGGAGGTTCGAAACCAAAAATGAGTTAAAACACTTGAAATCGACACACTTTTCTTTTACCTGCATTCCAAATTTTTCGAAACGGGAATCAAGTTTCAAAAAATTTGCCTTACACTGTGATGAAGATGAGCTTTTCGAGCAAACAAGAAATAATTTGAAATACCTACTTGGAATCGACAAAGTTTTTCTATTCTTTTTTCCATCTTCTCGAAAAGAAAATTGACATTTTAAAAAATTGTTTGTTCATGTGATGGACAGTAGAATTTTGGATAGTCAAATGCTAAAAGGAATTAGAAAACGAAGCTATATAGGCAATCTAGACTTTTATAACGAACGTGTCCTTTGCTTATTATATACTTTGGATTTGTGTATATTCAACTATCACAGGCGAGGACTAATAAATTTTGAATCTTGCGAGCAATTTTACCTTCAAGACTGTGAAACTTTGGCGGCAAAGTTGGGATATTGAAAAATTCTTTTGGCAGATATATTCACCTTTATGAAAAAAAAAAATACCCTCTTACGGTGTCCCAAGAAAGTGGAACACTTGTAAGTTTTTCAACTCAAGTCCGCGTGTACATCCGTTGAAGAACTTTTGCAGCTGGTCGACAATTTCAACAACATTTCATACAGATATATACTTTCCACACAATTTCTAGAAATCGTATTGTATTGAAGCGAAATTCATTCAGCGGTGCAGCTATAGAAAAAGAAAAAAATACATTGTCAAAGAATCGCATTTGTACCAACTGGACAATCGATCGAAAGATTTCAACGAAACATATTTTGCTTGAAACTATTTTCCGCAAAATTCAATAAAAGTTTGGATCAGGTGAGCGAGGAGTGGCAATTAGAAAAATAACTTGAAAAATTTCCATTCGCCACAAGTGGGGATGTAATTTTCTTTGTACAATTTTAACCGAGTGAATAGAAAAAAAAAAAAAAAAAAAAAAAAACTGACTTTCTCGAATCACCCATGATTTTTTTGTTTTTTTCTTTTTTTAAAAATACAAACAAAAAGGGCAGTGAGAGTTAAATTTCGCAGACCCATTCGTAATTCTGATGACCAAAGATCAACCCTTTGACTTTCAAGGATAAAGCCTGCAGCGAGATAAAGTCAAGTAGAAAAAACATCCCCGAAATTTTCATCCCTCGTTTGAAATTAGTCCGACAATTGACTGTGGCAAAAACTTGCGACCTTGACCCCTCGACGGTTGAACATGGGATAATTTTACACGCCGTAATGACAGAAGGCAAGCATGTAGGTTTATACATATATATATATATATATATATATTATATGGGGGAGCTACTGACCCACCCTTAAGAATGATTAGCATACGCCAAACGCAGACTGTCTTCACACCCTTGCATTTCTCTCTTCGGCTTATCACGCGTTGGTAGTGGTGTCGGGACAGAGACAGTCGACGGTGGTAGTAGGTTTAGGTTAAGGTGTAGGTAGGGTATATAAGGTGTGGGTGAAAGGTATATATGGTCGAGTGGTGGTGGGTATGCGGGGGATGAAAAGGGTTGTCTGTTCCTGAGTAGGCAGTATAAGCGAGAAGGGTGAGAGGAAGAGGATGTTCTCTGCCATGGCGAATCTCTTCGAGGTGGCACTCGTATACCTACCTTCCTACCTACCCACAGCTACCAAACCTTATCCTACCTACCCTCTGCAGGGTCGACCTCGTGTCCGAGTATCAGGTTTCCATGGAGACGCACCCTGGGCACCCTTCGGGACTCAGGGGCTCCCAACTCAAAAATCGAGAAACTGGCGTCCCTCACGTATTATAAGAATATCTTGTAGAGAACCGAGGGATTTCGAATGGAAAATTGATGAATTATTAATATTGTTTTTCAATTATTATACACGTATACACGCATGGACGTTTAATCCCTTGAATAAAATCTGCATGGTTGTTGGAAATATTGAATGAAATACGAGTGACTCACTTTCGAATCGCTAAGTATTGCGGATTTTCGTGTTACTCAGATTTCCTAATTGAAAGATTTCTACGTCTCATCAGTTGGAAATAGTTTGAAAATAATTGGGATGCGGAAATTAATGAAATTGAAAGACTCGAGTAATTGGATTGAAATTCATGTGCGAAATTTCGAAATTTTGTATCCGTATATTTCAATGTCGAAGAGAAGTATTGCATTTTCGAAAGCTATTTTTTTTTTTTTTTTTTATTGATACAGAAATATTGACTTTACAGGAGGTGGGATTGAAATTCTGAATTTGTGAAGCTACGAAAGGCCGAAATTTCGAATTCTTCTACCACCGACTAACACTTTTTAGATACATAAATTATTTCCTTGAAAGTCTTTGTAGTCAATTTGAAAAACTCCAAATGGATAAACACCGAAGGTTCAAAATTCCGAAAGCTAAAGATCCGAAAGACCACCGAATTTCGGAATTCACGCCGTGCAACGTTTATTTGACAGCTTTGTCATGAGCTTCCTTTAAATTTTCGGATTTTTTTACTTTCTCAGTTTTGAACTTTTGGATCTTTGAACCGTCTGCACATCGATCTTTTGGGATTCACCAGTTCTGAACTCTAACGTTTCTAGAAAATCAAAATCGCGTCTCAAATAAATTTGGAATTCAGACTGTCTGGACCTTATGAAATTCAGAAATTCCATCGCGTCCCACACGACAGTCTTAAAAATTTAAATCATATGCGAGGGTTTCCGAATCCTCATAGTGACTTACAATAAGTTTGAAATTTCTTCACCACTCGATTGAGAATAACAGTGTAATGTAAAAAACTGGAAGAATGAGATCCAAAATGTAATAAACCTTGATGCAGAATTCCCCCATTCACTCGAATTTTGAATAGAAATCCAATGGATTTGAAATCTAGCATATGGAATTTCAAAAACTATCTGAATTTTTGAAACAACTAATCTTCACATCTGGATAACGAGCATGAAAAATTACTAAATTTCATTCAATTTAACTTCCATCTGGTCCATTCGTTGAATAAAGAAAAAAAAAATAAAGAAAAACTATTCCAAGGCCTTCTTTTATTCGATATTGCAGCCCTCAAGGGCTGATGTATTGAGGAGGATTGTATAGACGTGAGGGTAGGGGAGAGTTGGATCATCTTTTCTCGTAAAGCCCGACAAAGTTAAGCCTTGTCTCAATTTAGTTATCCGAGATTCGATTAATTTGGAGTTTAATTTGCCGCCTAATTGGTGGATGGTGAGATATAGATAGGTACATTATGCGCCCGGCGTTGATCAACTAATTATTGCTAATTGTCTAGATCAAAGAATCAATTTTCCCCCGAACCTTGATGCGGCGCTCTTCGCTAGGCAACGAACCGTTCCGATTACAATTGTACGAGCAAACTTCACTCAACTCTCGCTGATTCGCTTCTATAATACAAAAGCGCTTATACAATTGTCAAAGGTTTTATATTTGACTGGAATTTTCACAGTCGACGCCCATCCATCTGGCTGGAAATAATTCATTCCCATCACCTACGTACAAACATATAGATACGATACGTAAAGCACGAAAAAGTGATCAAAGTACGTGTAATTAAATCATGGGAGGTTTTGACTGATCTTTGCATGAAAATGTTGGTATCACTGGTTCCGTTTTTTTATTTTCTGACAGAGAAAAGAGGCGATTGGCTATTTCGAAGAACTGAAAAAACCAAGTTTTTAAAATTTGAACTTTTCTCCCTGATTTTCAGGGGGGTTGAAGAATTCGAAGGGATTCACGTTGGCTTCCTAAACTCGGATAACTCGTAAAATGAGTTATTTTTCAATTAAAGATATAACTGAAGGGGTTGGAAAGAAGAGGGGGACAATGATGGAGTGAAAAATTTGTCGAGCAGGACTTTTCTTTAGGCTAGAACAGCTGAAATGTACAAAAATTTAAGTACTTATACTCAAATACATGTTTGCGTTGTATTTCAAAAAATTTCCTGACTTTTTACTCGTTTCCTCATTTCTTCAACCCTTTCAAGAAAATCAAGTTCTCTCCAACAAATTTAGTTCTGATTCTACTGAAAAACGTCCCAATTGATCCTCGAATTGCTTCAACATAGAAATTTCGACTCTGTGAAAACGAATCTTGACTTCAAATTGAGAATAGCAAATGGATTTATAAAAGAGAGGAAAGAAAACGTCCTTCGCAAAAATCAACCCCTACAAGTCCAATTATGACACTATGAAATTCTTTGCACTTCCTGATGCGTATCTGTGAGTATTTAACCCTTTGTAGTCATTGTGGATCAGATTGACCCACCTTCCAACTTTCGGGTTGAATTTCTGTGTGGGAATTGCTTCAGATGGGGTTTCAGACCCACTTCAGATTTCAAAATGAATAACTTTTCTGGAACTTCGACTATTGAGCTATTTTTTTTATCAAAGTACCATATGTCGTGAGTTTCATTCTAAAATTTTGTTAAAAAAAATTGAAAAATGAAAAAGTTATGAATATTTCACTGAAAGAGTGTATTTTGCACATTCACATCTTCGCGAATTTTTTTTAGACACATTGACATTTAATTTTTGTCGCATTGACTTTTGGTACATATTCTACAATGTTCCAAGTATGTCCCATAATTTTTGAAAAAAATCGGACGTATATTTTTTCTACGATAGCCATTTGAATATCAGTCAGGTCAATTTGACCCAGTGTGACTACCACGTGATTCTATACAGATGTGTGATTACGGAGGGTTAAGAAGGCCAAAAAAAATCAGTAAGTCCGTGACACGAAATAAGTATAAGGGAGAAAAATCATCCCTGTGACTTCGAATAAGCCTGCAGAATTTCTTTCTCAGTTTTCAAGGAATGAAAATAGATGAATAGAAGTTGTGTAGCAAAAGCGAGGAAACAAGAAAATGGAATTGTGGTCCATGTAGCAATCGAGGTGGAACATGCGGACCGAAAAGTAAAGGGTTTTCAAAAGCAGTACGGTTCTGAAGAGAACAACTGTACAAAGGGAGGCGATTGCTAGCAGCAAGATTGTTTGTTCGTTCGCTCGTTGGCTCGTTCGTTCGTTCCTAGCTCGCTAGTTCTTCCGGATATAGTAAAGTACAAAGAAACAAGTACTTCGAGTCGGCCTGAGTGCATTCGCCTACCTATACACGTATTTATACGTATGTACATGTATATTATACATATATGGTACGTACATCGTGACAGATTTTCACAAAGAAACTCATCCCCTATATATATGCATTCGTCGTGAAAAGAGGATCTAGATTCCGGTACTCTGCATCATCGAGGGTTCTATACAATTCCGAAATAAAAAAGTATCGATTTCCTGTTAAAACCTCAATGAAAGAACTGGAATTATACACATCGTCACCATTTCAGAGCTTCCATAGGTACAGATCACTACCCCAGAACGAATATCACTTTTCTATTCAAGATTGCCTTTTCGAAATGACGTTTTTTTTTTTCTGCTTCGTCAAGAAATAATATATAGGTACAAGTTTCTTCGTATGAATGAAAAACGTCTGAATTTAGTCAGAATTTACTATGAAAATCCTGGCTTTGGTAACATATGGCTTCAAAATTTCAAACTGTACGAACTCCTAAAGCACATTTCGCCAATTCGTATTGACTCGGTGATAAGGGACGAATAATTACTTTCCATGCAAACGTGTACTTACTATCTGGTTAGGTAAATTCATTTGCTAAAATTTGATCGAAATTAGCGAGTACATATTGCAGAATTATTTGCCAAAAATCGGCTTCTGTTTCTCGAAGCTCTGCTTATCCAAAGTTTGAATGTCAGTTTCAAATGCATTGATCTCAAAACTGTACTTGCAGCTTTTCGGGGTTTGATTTTCATAAAAAAAGAAAAATGCCCTGATCTATTACCTGCAGGGAAGAATAGTGAAAAATTATCAAATTGATTTCAAAGCTTCAATCGATCGAAATTAGCGAGTACATATTGCAGAATTTTTGCCAAAAATCGGTTTTTGTTTCTCAAAGCTCGATTCATTCAAACGTTTCAGCTTTTCGAGGTTTAATTTCATTCGAAAAAAATGCCTTCGTGTATTACTTGCAATAAAAAAGTAAAAAACAGTCAGATTTGTTCAAAATTTGACAGAATATTGTGCACGGCAGATACTTTTTGCCCCTTTTTTTTTTACGGTTTCCAGCTTTTTTTTTTTTTGGAACACGTAACAGTACTCTGCAGGAGCTGCGACACAAGCTCTGTTCATTATTCCGGTACGATATTATACTATACGAGCTGGGGATCAAAGTGGCCGGGTTATTCAGAACGAATATAATACAACCCATGGAGATGCAGTAATATTCCACGAGTATATACAGAATACAACTAGACTAAATAAATAATACAAAGGGATCTAGACGAAGAATAATGCTGAGGGTGTTCTCTCGTCAGTTGATGCACTATTTCCTCAACCTCGTTCATAGCTGAACACGCTGTAAATCACTAACGAAATATATATGTATATATATAAAAACACGTCTTCTGTGCAGCTCAAAGCTTCGATATCACGTTATAAAGACATTTCCATAGAAAATAGACGATATAAATAGGGGTTGGATATTTTTTCATCCCTTAGCGATCTAAGGGTTAGTTGTAAAACGTGGATTGTGAATATAGAGGTGATATTTTAACCCTCACTGGAGCTTTCCTCATTTTTGAAATCGTTTTTTCTGTCTTCTATTCGCACACCAATTTCGGATTATAATCGCTGTAAAAATTTTCCAATTATTTACTCCCTCTGGCATAGGGTGATACGAAATAACCACCCCAACAAAACTAGGGCTGATCTACAGGGGTGGAAAAAAAATTATGGATTACATTTCCCGCGCCCCGATCTTCTATAGCCAATTGAACTTTTCGCTCTTTCCGAGTTAAGATCGCGTTTTCTAGAATAGAACGAGTCCTTTTCCCTCAAGGGATGAGGGTGGTTGAAATAAAGAAAGAACCAAAGCTCCGGAAGGAACGAAGAGAGAAGCTGCAGGGGCTTGGAGGTCTTCGCGGAATCGATCGATCGTTAGATTCAGTTTTGCTTTCCGTTTTTTTATTCATTTTTCTTTCGATATTGGTTTCTTTTTTTTTTTTTTTTTTTTCATTCTTTCTTTGCAAAGTCCTCTTGTTTTTCTCTTTCCAATTTTTCTTCTTCGCTCTTCTCAGCCGTACCGTGGCAGCCATTTGCTTCATTTCACTGGTGAAAGAAAACTGAACCAAAGACACTAGCGAACTGAAATGTGAAAATATACCGTACTTTCTACACCTGTCTAGTGAACTCCTTTAAAAAACATGTCCTCGGCGTTTTCTTTCGAGTTTTTTTTTTTCGTGACCCTGCAGTCGGCCAATTATTTTCTTATTGAAATTTAGGAGATCGCGTCTTGAGAGCTAAAGGTGAAATACTTTTTTGGCTACTCAGCAACTGAAATCAGGTTGAACTAATTTTCGTAAGGAAAATATAATAGCGAGGCGAAAGACAGGCGAAAATTTGTGATTAAAAGTTTTTTTTTTTCTTGCGTCAAGCGCGGGTTTGAGAAGAAATACTTTTGCAAACTGGGACCAAACCGGAGCCTGCACTGCAGCAACTCAGTAGGGTATAGTGGGTAATAAACTTCCATAGAAGCGCGAGGCTGACTTCCGAGATCGGAAATTATGGTGGAAAATGAAAGTAATTAAAAACTTTTAGCGATCTTCGCTATGTGCTTCGCTAGCGAATTCAACATCCTCCGGGACTCGTCCGTACTATACGTAGCCCGCCTAGCTAACGCGTTACTTCGCTTCAACAATGAGCCACTATTCTTAGGAAAACTAGTTCACCGTCTAGAATCGATTTGAAATAAGAAAACGAACAGTCAAGAGAAACGAGTTGAAGACGAACAAAAAGCGCTCCTGCAAATCTTTCGGAAAAAAAAAAAAAAAAAAAAAAAACTTTCATCCAACTTAGAGTTCGAGACTCGGTTTTTAACTTCATGTCAAAATTCACACTCGAATTCGCAGCTTTAACTATTACGGCTTATTGGTAAAGAAATTCACTATTTTTTGCATTTGGTAAAACTTTTTTCAAATTTAAAATCCCAAGTCGAGATTAGAGGCATTTTATAGTGTCAGTTGATGATTACGAATTGTGTTTATTGCGATTTCGAATAGATTTGATTCAATTTCTACCCTAATGATGTCAGTTTTTTTTTTTTTTTCAGACAGTCATTTTCCTTTCCGAACTCAAAAGCAATTGCTGATTGCGAATTTTATCTATAGCCGAGTTTCACTGCTTAGAAAAAAACAACGTACCTATATTTTGTATAGAAAAATCTGCATAATTCCTGATTGAGAATATTGATGGCTTATAGCAAATTGATATATTGTTCAAGAAGATCTATAGTTTATAATCACTGATGAGTGATCGTGGATTGACAAACTCTTCACCAGATATATGTGTTAATAATTGAGGGATACGTGGAATAACGGTATACATAACTCAAATTATCAAAACAATAATATGAATGAATTAATTAATTCGAGTTAGGTATACAGTTTTCCCACATATTAATCTTCTTGGAATCAGTTATGAGTAATTCCTCACGCGACAGTATTCTACGAACTCATAGAGGTAAAATGAAACAAAAAACTTAAAATTAGGGCGAAAAAAAACTGATGAGACTGTAAAAAAAGAAGAAAACAAAAACGCGAAAACTTCTTTTCAAGTTCAGAAAACTACGGCACAAAATCAGAATGTTAGAATGAAGAAGTAAAAAACTGATGAAGCTGTAAGAATTAAGTAAAAAATCTAGAAATAGAAACAAATGTGCCCATGCATAACGTACAATCAATATCATATGAAAAAAATTGATTTCTTGCTGAATGCAATTGTTAGTTTCATAAAAAATAGACTCGATCTTTGAAAATACGATATGACTTGAAAATTTCATCATGTTGGCTTTTCAATCCTTTCCCTCCAAACATGGTTTGTTTGTATATCAAATAACTCATTTGCCCCAGTATGCCCGATGATTTTTCCATGATTAACTTAAAGGACGATTAAACTTTTCCCAAAACAGAACACAGATATTTATTCCACAAAGTTGAAAGTATTTTCATAAATTCTTAGGAACTTTTTGAAACATTTTGAATAGATGAAAAATTCGTCAGACTCGAATAAGCCGCACGTTTGTAGGGATGGGGTGCCGTTTTTCACATGGTAGGGAAAGGGTTAATATATTTCACATTTTCGGTACTCCTCAGGTGGATAATTCGGTTCATAATTTCTCTGTCAAAGTATTTTACTGCAATTCTGTTTTACTTGGTTCCCCACCTTTCATCTTGTTCTTTTTTTTTTTTTTTGAAAATGCTATTTTTTGAGTGATACGGTAATTTCGTGCATCCCTCTTATAATTCTACCATATATGCGACGAGACGCGAAATATCTTGTTTCATTTTTCAGGAAGATGCGGTCATGGGTCCCCCTGCGAACAGCTCTGCTACGAACTCCACGATGGAATGTACGAGTGCGATTGTAGGGACGGATACATCCTTCACAAAAATGGATACAGCTGTGCAGGTGAGCGATCGTTTATTTATTTCCCACCCTTTCAACACGCATCCCTTTCATCCCTTTTCATTCATCTAGTAATAATCCAATCAGTTTCATACCGCAGTGATGTCTATAGATGAATTTCTGTTCGACAAGTGGAAAAATTATACGTCGGGACAAAACGGGCTGTTTTTTTTTTTTCTCTTTTTTTTGGGAGTTTATTTCTCGGTTAATTCTTTCACCTCTTTTTCGTATGCATATAGGTAGGTATATACCTATGTATTATACCTATGTAATGTATGTGGGAAGGTAATAACAAGCGACTCGTCACTGGTTTTAATTACCGTTTCGCATGCCACGTGTAGAATTCGCGGAAGCTGCGAAAAGATACGGTTATATAGAGACCCTCGAGGGACAAGGAAATGAAAAAAATTGCGGACTCACAGATTCAATTTCACGATGAATGAGAAATTTAATAAATCAGAGGCGAGCTTCAGAACCACATATTTAATCTAGATTCTGATTTCTGATATCAAGAAATACGCGAAACGTAGATTATTTATACGTATAACTTGATTTTGGTCGCTGAGCACAAAATATCAGGCAAAAAATAAAAAATAAATAAATAAAATAAAAATAAAATAAATGATTTCCTATTAAAAAAATTACGTGTCTCGTTTTGATTTAGGTTTTTTTCGAATATCAGAGCAATACTGGACAAAATGATCGACTTTCTAGGACAACCCGAACAGTTTTTAAGTTTTTTTTTTTGCTAATTTTATGGATTATTTTCACGGGGTATTCGATGTCTGCGCCCCCGTTTGTCTACCAAGGTGTAGCTTTTCTAATATTTTAATTATCCCCATTCCCAATTAAATTCAATTCAATTCAATTAAAACAAGACCGACCACTTTCTCTGTTCGTCAATTTACTGCATCCTGAAAAAGATCGATATGATTTAAAAAAATATTATATAGGTAAAGTATGATCAGAACGTCACAGCTGGTAATTGCTAGTCAAAAATGAAAAGTCGGTTCTCATAACGTGCGTCATATTTGCAAGTAAATCCTTGTAAATTTCAGATGTTTAATCTTCATCTTGCCAATTCTGAGATGATTCTACGAGCTTGTTGCCAACAATTAGACCTAGAGATAAGAAATAGGTAATTTTGAGACTATCATTGAGGCAGGATATTTTGGTAAAATTGAGTTAATAAAAAATTACTTGGGTTGGGTGAAAATTTTCGAATTAAATTATAGTTTACATTTGTGAGAGAAAATAAAGTATTCGAGATCGAATTAGTTCATTTCGAGATTTATAGTTGCAGCGGGTGGGATAATTTCTAAGATTTATTTAATAAAAATTGATTGAATACAGCCAAAAATTACTCTCAAAATCGATTCTCCGTATATTTTGGCCTAAAAACATGGAGATCGGTTAAAACCGACAAATAATCGACGTCCGATATTTATCTCATATACTATATGACAAAGTACAAGTAAAAACCGATGAAAATCACGAATTCAGTAGACAATGTTTTCTCGTACGAGACGCAAGCGAGGTATAATAAATTCAGTGAAAAAAAAATTCGAAATCGAAGAGGCAAAAGACGAAATCGCATGACGTCACCTCAGTGAATTGAAAAAGAAACGTGGCTTGTTTAGCCTTTTAAATCGTTTCGGAAAAACTGTAGCGTGTTTCGTGCCTTTTTTTCGTTTCATTTTGTTCTTTTTTGATTTTTTTGTTGTTGTTCTCGTTTTTCTTTTTTTCGCTTCAGACCGGTGAAGGGTGCGTCGTCGTGTCTTCGGGGTCGTATTTCATCTCCCAAGGCATCGGGTTTCCAGTCAGACTAAAAATATATACGTATACCTCGATAGCCATGTACCTATTTACTATTGACACACACATATATATATATATATACTATATACATATATGTATGATGTATATGTGTCTTATGTGCCTTTCTATATCCGCGTGTAGCTGCAGGAACAGTCGCTCTTTCCTCTTATATCGTCGTTATCAAAGTGTAATACATATAATAGATTCCTGAATCGAATGAATCCCCATCATTGCCAAGGTTTCAAAATCTTTGTCGATCTCTGTAGAATTTTTGATATTTTTTTTTTCTAAAAAAATTGATGGTCGGCTGTATCTCGAAGAACCGATTTCTGATGTTATCGATTCGTATCTGCAACTAGTGATTCTGCGGTACGAATTTCCGAGAAAAAAAAACAGTTTTTTAAATTGAACACTCGAATGACAAAAAATTTTGTTTCTAAAACTGTTTGATACGCATACTGCAAGGTTTCGAGTTATTGGAGCATGAATAAATATCTAAAAAACCGAAAAGGGTAGGTTTCTTTGACTTGTAGTTCACGAGTAAAACAAAAAATAAAAAAATAAATAAAAATCAGTCATTTTGAAAAAGTCGAGGGCGTGTTGAGTTACGAAAAAAATCTATATACGCGTGTACAAGTTGTATGTACATACTTTATACATCGGGGACAATTTGAGGGTAGGAAAAATGTGACACCGCCAGTGTAATCGAGCGCGAAGCGAGAGGGATCGCGTAATTAGGTAACTCTTCTCCTCATCCTTTTAGCTTTTTATTTTTTCTTTATTTTTCTTCTTTTTCTTCTTCTACTTTTTATTTTTCGTTTCCTTCTTCGTCTTGGTCTATACTTCGTCGTTTTGTAACGTGGGACCCGTAGCTGAGCTACCCTTACACGCGACGTTCTTAGTACATAACAAGAATAAGGGATGCAATAGGGGGTTGGAATTGGATGAGGGAGCTGCCGGTATAAAGTGCAAGAATTTATCGACCTTCACTTTTCTCTGGACTCTTTCTTTCAACCCCTCAAACATTTTTGTTTATTTTTTCTTATTCTGTCTTTTTTTTACCCCCGACAAACATCCCCTTCGTTTCACGTAGCACGTCTTCGTGCTTCGTCACTCGCCTAAAAGACTTCGCAAGGATCGCGTGACGCCGTCGTTTTCTACTAGTATAAGGTTAAGGGATCTATAGGAAAGCTTCCAAGCCAGAGGAAGAGGAAGAGGAAGAGGAAGAGGAAGAGGAACAGGAAGACGAGAGATCCGTGACAGACGCCTGTTCCTCCCGTCCTGACACATCGCAAGCTTGCGATGATGACGGATCGTCTTTCCCGAAACTGTGAAGGAATTTAATACTATGCTAACTTCATTCATCCCTTTATTATATACCTATGGGTTAATATACATCCGATTAAGAGGATGTTTCACTAGATCATTGTCAAAAGTAGCAGTCGACAATTAATTCGATTCATTATCCTCAGTTTTGGATGAATTTTTCAAACCGTATATCATTTTTTTCAATTATTATTCATCAAGGTATCAAATGGTTGGGTGGGTAATGATCAGGTTCGGTTGATGATTCATTCAATCCCAAATATTGTCATAGAAGAGATTGGACCAATTTCCAAAAATTTGACACTTCTTTTTCAATTATTTGACGGTTACTCGACTCAGAGATGCGATTTTTCAGTTTTCTGCGCTAAATTCACGACGTTTTGTACTTGAAATACAATTTTTATTCTGATCTTGGGGATTTTGAAATTCGTGCAGCAGGTGATTTGAAATGAGTCGATTGTGTAAGGATGTGAAATCAGCCTTCGCGGAAAAATGAATTAATTTTGGAATAGGTGTGTTGAATTTTCGCAATCATCACGTGCTGGTCCTCTTGGAAAAGATCAGAATCGTCGGAATTTTCGGAGCTTTAGATTTTGATACATCGAGTGAGGTATATGTGAGCAAATTACTCATATACTTAAAGACCCAATTATTGACACTTGTCAATCACAAATCAATTGCTATAGAGACTCAGAAAAAATACGAATTAATTTTTGATCATTTGAGAGCTCACGAATAGTGTCACGAATATACAAAGGAATCATTGAAAAATGTTAATAATTGGGACAGTGTCAGTAATTGGGACATACTATTACCTTATGTTCAGTTTTTAACTTTCATCTAACATTCGTGCGGCGAAATTTGATGAATCAAACTTGAGCTATTAAAAAATTATTGTTTTTAATTAACACAAGTCGAATTTTCCCGCGACAATTAATCGGCATGCCATTTTTTCACGAATCTACATCCGAGGGACGAATTAACTTTTTAAACTGCAGGGGTGACGAGGTATTAATTATTGTAAGAAAAGACTGATCATTTTTACTTCCAAAGATCGTAACGTTTAAGAGATCGTCAAAAATTAATTTTTGAGGAATTGAAAATGTGGGTCAGAATTTGATCGTGATGAAAGTGTCAATAATTTTAATAGTAATAGAAAAACTAGAGAAAAAAAGTAGAAAGACAGACTGAGGGAGACGGAGTGAATTCAGGCGACACTCTAATACAGTTCGTGAATGAAATTTTTCGAAAACTTCCTTTTCATATCCAAATGCACGTATATTAAGTATATATGCAATTGCGCGAACGTGTTTCACATTTTTAAAGTATTCAACATTGAGAATATTCACGAGGCAGAGGAGAGGAGTTCTCTTCCACGTCTCTCGATTCGTTCAAAAAACGTGAGGGGAAAAAAAACCAGAAAAAAGCAAAAAATATATAAAAGAAAGAAACAATAGAAATGTAAATTCTTTTTCCCGCGTGATATTTGCCCTCGCTCACGGCTCCTCCTTACACCTTTCCTTGAAATAATGTTCGAAGGAAACGAACTGATCCTTCTTCTTCTTCTTCTTCTTCTTCTTCTTCTTCTTCTTTTTCTTCTTTTTCTTCTTCTTCTTCTTGAATTCTCAAGCTGCAGGATGTTTTTCGCGATAGTTTCTTTGCAGACGAACCCCCGGCATCCCTCCGAATAATACAACGGCTCAACGAGTCGGCACTAATCGAGAATGACTTTAAATTCTCGGTGGCTTCTATTCGATAACAACGGCAAAAGCCAAGCTGACGTTTCTCGTTTATTCACATCAAAGTTATCCTTATACTCGGCTGAGAGTATCAGTCGCGATTTTCCGACTTACCACTAATACCAATTTATAAAAAATTATCTTAGCGATACCATCAATCGTTGACTCAATTTCAAAAATTCATTTAAAATTCCTATGCGCATTTGGAAAAAAAAACTTTGGGATTCTTTATTGAAAAACATAAATTTTTAGACGATACGCCCTTCTGGCATTAGTGACCCTTAGCTTTTTCAATAAAGTAAATGCCAAATAGGGCGTATCCACAAAAATTTCTCCTTTTTCAAAATTCACGTTTTTGTTTTCCATTCCAAGCTTTTCTAGTCGAATGACAAGTAAGAAGAGAAAAAAAAACGAACAAATTTACGCCCTTCTACCTTTAAAAATTGTAAAAGGGTGTAAAAATGTCACTCACGCCCTTTTGCCATAAGTCACACAATTTATTGAGAATTATGTCCGTCTGGCATCAGCTGAAGGATCCTAAAGTCGAAAATTATTTGGAATTGGCGCAATTAGTCGTTTTCGAAACGAAACTAGAAACGAAACTAATACGCCTCAATCTTTTCCTAAGGTGCTAATGAAAAGTGAAACATACATTACAGGGGTAGGATTTGGAGGGTTCAACGTGGACGATCGCAATGAATCGTGAGGACTGGAGTTAATTTGGAGAGGAAAGATTTTTCGAACCGAATTAGTTTCTTCGCAAGTGTTTTTCGAAGTGGTCCCCCAGGCTATAGGCCAGTCGATTGCTAGGCTAGCTATATAAGATACCTTCGCTGTATAGCCTGCAGCTACGACGGTCTTCCCTAGACTACGACGAACCTCTCAGCAATTGGATGACTGACTCCCCCTTCATAAGGGAAAACGAGTTAATTGATGGGTTAAGGGAAGTACGTGGAAAAAAGAGAAGTTTGGATACTCAAGCGCCCCATGTTCGGGATCTCATGCCAGGTCAAGTCTGGACCCATCAACCATGAGAATTCAGAGAATTTCTCACCCCGTTTCAGGCACGGGGTGAAAAGCGGAATTTTTTATTTTCGATGACTCGAATTGCTACGATGCTTAATTATAGTTTCTATGACTTGAATCTGAAATTATCCCATATAATTGATACTAAAAAAATCCGGAATTTCGACTTTTCAGATCTTCTGAAATTCGTAATTTCAATCCTGGCTCACTTGTGAACAAATTTGCAATTTTACAGAAATTCATAAATATCTTCAACTCGTTTTTTCATCCGATATCTAAACTATAACTTTTACGCATCATATGTTTTAAATTAACTCATGATTTTCATGAAAAATAATAACCAACAAGCCCGAATTTCGACACTTTTGACACAAATAAACCTGACCCGTGATATTTTTTTCGAGAATTGTAGCAAAATTGAAATTTCGTCACCTGCAGATAATTGTAATTATTTTCGTAGTGAAAAATCGCGTGGATTTAATTCGCGTAAAAGGAAATCTATTTTCGCACAACATGCGATAGAACCGTTCGATCGATTCGCGTATAGGGATTTCCGAAGGGTTGGTATAACAGGCTTTGTAAACATAGACTAAGGCAAAAAAGCACAAGGTGCGGCACAGTGTAGAAGGTGCGCCCGGAAGGCGTGGCTGCACCGGTATAGTGACGAGGACGATTTTCTACCCCTCGAATATACCTATACGTTGCGAATATCTTACCGCACGGTTAAAGGCGAAGGGTAGTTCGAGGAAACCCGCACAACCTTCTCTTCGCCAATTTTTTAGTACACATGATAAAACGCAGGAATAACACTGGGGGAAAATGGCTTTATGTTGTTTCAAGAATTCCAAGGATTTTCTAACCATTTCGATTTTATCCTCCCAACTCCAACATAAACATTCACGCCCTTCAACCATCCACGGTTTTCCTGCTTTTCCACTAATCAACCAAGAGAAAAAAAAAAACAAAAAAAACTTGAATCAAAAAGCTCAGTTATACTCGCGCCGGTAGTAAAAATGAAACGTGGTCCAAAATCAATTTATTTCGTCACCAAATTTCATTTTACATCATTGTAATCATTTCACTAAAAATCAGTCGCTGCACGAATTGAGGCACACCGTAGGTCCGATTTCACTTCTTCAGGATCCGAATTGTTCGGAAGACACGCCGTCATAAATCGAACGAAGGAAATTGAATTGCCAATTTTCCAAAAATCAAACATTTCTTTTCCACTTATTTGCAAATAACTCAGCCCAAAAATGAAATTTTCCAATTTCCCTCGTCCAATTAGTGACGGCCTGTATTCCTTCGAATCTTGGTTATAGATAAGTCGAATCGGACCTACGATGTGCCTGAATTCGTGTAGCAACCGTTTTCAAGTGAGATGATTATAATAATGCAAAATAAACTTTGGTGATGATACAAATTGATTTTGGACTGTCTTTAATTTTTTCAACCGCGACATACTGTTCCCCTTAAGATGCCACTGGAGTCTCCTCAGATAACTATTGGGCAACAATGCAGATAACAATTGGTAATAATGATACTCCGCAGCGACTCCCGTGGCACCTTAAGGGATGAAAAATGTCGACAACTATTGCGAGTTAATCGCACAAATCTTATAAATTTCATCCCTTAATCAGTTGAAACCTTAACGTCTGTGCATCCGAAATGTTGGTCAATTATTTTTCTTAAGAACATAAAATCATAATTTTGTTATTTTGAGGTAATTTGAAAATGAAGATGGTATAAAGACAGCCGTGAGAGAAATTGAACCTCGTGATTCTCTACTGAGGGTATAAAATAGGGTACTAATAAACCTGATTGAATTCTTATCTACGAACTTAGCCTTGCGAATGGGGATTTTCTCGACGAGGGTGCAGACGAATACGCGGACGAAGAAGGCCCTTTTCGTCTGCTTCATACGTAGCTGGTCGTATAATCCGAAGGGCTACCTAAAGTTAGGTCCACGAAACGGTCGTTCGCGTTAATCAATAACGTGGCAATGGAAGTGTAGTACGTAGAAATGTATATCCTTGAACATGTATGTTTGTGTGTATGTGTAGGATTCTACCTGCTCACTTCGTATAATTCAGACCCAGGTATATGAGTCCTGGAGAAGTAGACGTTGGGTAGAATTCAGGTAGACTGTTAAGTAAACAGGTAGACGTGTAGACGTCCACCATCGAATTTACGAGTCAGGGTTGATGGGTGTGCTGAGACTTTTGCGTGTTTCGAAGAATCGTTTTCACTGATTGATCGATTAAAGTCGAAACAAGCTGATTTACGAGCCAGTGTTCGTGAGGCTACCTAAACCGCATTTGAATGCATGAGCTGTAATTTGAATCGACTGTAAATCTACTTCTTTCACCTTAATTGTTAGCTTACTTGCGGTTTCGTGGATAATTATTGTTCATTATTGGCAGAGTATATCTAGCAGCAAGGATCTTATCAATTCTGCAGGAACAAGGTTTCATTGTATGGAAAATTTTAAGAGCAGTTTTTACTCAGGAAAATCAATAATCGACTGTTTGATAGAATCTTTCCTGCCGAAATTCAAGTAATATCGATTTTTCATCGTTTAAGAGCAACTGCAGGAGATTTGATCTTGAGGAGTTAAATGAATCACAATTTTCCACTTAGAATTTTTCAAAGCTATTTTCTCAGATGAAGAAGAATTGAACAAAGGGCATAATCATACTCTTCGATTTTTTGAAATCGACAGAAAGTTCAAAAGATTACAACTTTTTATAGATAATCTGTAAAACTTTCGGTTGATTTTTTGAAACCGAAGACTATGATGCTATTTTCTATTCTTTTTTGGAATAGAAAATCGCTTTTGAACATCGTGTTCCATTTCACCTTAAATCCAATGCTAGAAAATCTTTATTCTAGCATTCTGAATATACTTTCTCTGAACATGGATGTCCTGCAAGCATGAATTAGACGAAAGTAGCGTTTTGAATGTCTCTACTTTCTCACTTGTGAATTTTTCACACAATCTTCAAACTCAGAGTAAGATTCTGTGAATTTTTAACCACGCTGACGTGATTCAGACCCAACTTCAAAATCCCGAAATTCAGTAGGGTCTCGCTTTAAATATATTACTCTCGAAAGATTCTACGGTTATCCGAAACTGTGAAAAATTTCAGGCTACTGAAAAGAGATTCACTATTTTCAGATCATAGTTTGAACATAATTTTGAAGTTCGCCAAAAGACAAACGAAACGCAGTTCATTTTTACCAAAGACACAATTATTTTTCTATCATCCTCAATCCAAAAATCCACAAGATTTTTGAAAAGATCAAACCTGTCATTTCATTTTTGTTCGCAATCACAAGTTTTCGGTGAAAGTTGAGCCGGAGAGATTTGAAACTTGTTAAACTTTTGAATCTTACGTTAGAGACACTATAAAAAAAAAAAAAACAAAAAAAAAACTGAAATTGAATCAAGACTTTGAACATCACGAATTTTTCAACTTCAGAAAATCCGAAATCCTGTACCGCAGACGGAATTTTTTCGAACTGACAAGTCCTTGACGTGATGTTACGTTGCCGAGGTTTTAGCCACCCCTAAAAAATCGATAGCTATAATCGTAAGTCGATGTATAGGTGTGAGTTGGAAAAGGTGAAATCGTGGGGTAGGTATAAGGTATACGCGCGTGTGGTTGATGGGAAGTACGAGTGGGTGGTGTTGGCTCAACCTACAATAATATAGAACGTGATGTATGGTATAATTCGGTTGAAAACTCCTTCGTAAATCCTGAGCAAAGTTGCAGAGGGTTTGGAAGCCAGCGGACAGGGTGGGTATGTGTACTTGGCAAAGTACAACTACTAGTACTTTAAGATCTCAATTTTCTCGGTACTGCGTACTTCGCCCTTATGTACTTCGCTTCACTTCAACCCCCCAACCAACTCATTCCTATACACTCAGACGCGCTTCAGTTCTTTGTAACGATTTCCGCAAACAGTAACTGACTGACTGACGTACGAATCGAATCGCGAATTCATTTGAATTTAACATCGCAATGACGTAGAGATGTGGTTCTAAGGCGAACAGATGCTATTCACGGTTTTATTAATACAATATATATATATATATATATAACTTACTTCTTTCAGCTCTACGATCGATCAGTTCGATGCTTTCATTCGGCTTTCCAATTCACGTCTCAGATCAAAGTAGATTTTTTTATTGAAAAGGTAGTTGAGTTTCTTTCATATCAATTTTCAGCAAATTTTTAACAATTTCTTCAACAGTCATGGTGGGGTGGGATTGAAGTTTCGAATTCAAAAAGTTCTGAGCGTTGAGTCAAAATTCCGAATTTATTTGAGACGGAATTTTGAGTTTCTAAAACGTTTGAGTTCAGAAGTTGGAAATTCCGAAAGGTCGAAATGCAGACCGCTCAAAGATCCGAAAGTTAAAAACTCAGAAAGTCCAAAAAATCTGCAAATTTAAGGGAAGCTCGTGACAAAGCTGTGAAATAAACGACGTTGTATTTCGCGAATTCCTAGATTCGGAGTTTTGGCCTTTCGGATTTTTAGCTTTCGGAATTTTGAACCTTCGGTGTTTTTCCATTAGGAGTTTTTCAAATTGGCTACGTAGACTTTCGAGGAAATAATCTTTCGAGAAACTCGGAGTCGTTAGTAGAAAAATTCAGAAATTTGACCTTCCGCAGCTTTTGAAATCAGAAATTTCAATCCCACCGCATGTCATAGTCGAATGATTCCCGAAATTCGTATCCACCATTCTCGTCCGCTCATCCCTAATCGCAGCACCAAATACCAATGACTTTTCTGATGATCACTAGAGCGCGTAACCCACCCTTAGGTATCCTGTGACCCGGAAGCTAGTCCATCGTGGGCGGGAGTATTAGTTGCGAAGATAATAAGCCGGGCTCGGTTTACCGTGCAGAGAAATTAGTCTTTAGACCCGTAATTAATTGACCTGGATTATACAAAGTTGGAATTTATTTTCGTCCTTTATATAAATCTCAAAATTTCATTGCTAACAAAACTGACTCATCGAAAATTCCCGAGTAAGGTAAGTATACCAATTACTGACCCTGTAAGACCCAATTATTGACCTATATATATATTTTCTTAAATTTTAAATCGATGATCAGAATCCTGAATGTTTCCGTTACACAAATCAGTTGCTAGAGATGCGGAGAATAAGAATTAATTTTTTAAAATGATTTCACAACTCATGAATGAAAAGAGATCATCGGATAGGGCCAATAATTGGGGCAACATTCGTAGGTATACTTTGGGTAAAATAATCGACGTATTGATTATTAAAAATTGGGAATTTTCGAGGGTCCGAGAACAGAAGGACAACGTGACTTCGACGACAAGTGCCAAAGTTGATTAGCCACCCCCGAATTATCCTCTGCGTCTGAAGTTAAATCCCTGCATCTTTGACGAAGGAGGGTATATTAGTCATAAGGACGATAATAAGCCGGCTCGTTATCGAAAGGAAATTTGTTCGCAGAGGTTCTACCTGAGAATCTTTTACTTTCGGGATATCCAACGCTGAAATCTTTCATCTTCAACAACCTGCCCCGAAATCGCACGAAAGCCAAGTAACGCCTGGGGGGGGGGGGGGGGGGGGGGGGTCGATGATATTAAAAATTCTTTGGCTACGGTAACACCCGGTATCGATCTTTTATCAAATTCGCAGTCCTGGCAACGCGTATCGCTTTCAATTCCACCCTCTCCCTCGTCATTATTATATTAACTATTTCCGCGGATCAGAGCAGAGCTTTTTTTTTCGAATGGCAGATATTTTTCGCACTTGATTATATACGTGGAAAAAAAAAAAAATAATAATAATAAAAGATGGAACGAAATGCTGGAGCTGGAAAAGTCAAGCACACTGGAAAACGTGGAATTCTTTCGACTTGCGAATCGAAGAGGGTTAAATACCGAAGGGTTGACGAAAAAAAGAGAGACAGAGAGAATGTGAATTTGAAATATAGGGGTGCAAAGGGTCATCGAAAAATGTTGGATCGAAGGAACTGAGACGAAGAGATCGACGTGCGTTTGAAAGGATTGACGGAACTTGAAGGGATTTTAAGGATTTGCGATCGAGAAGTAGCTGCTGAGGTGCGAGGGTGGAAAAAAGGAAGGAAAGGGTTCCATGGGGGTGGCGAATGGGCGAAAGCCAGACCAAGCTGGCTCTCCGATCTAGTTCGAATATATTTCAGGGTTTCGCTCCTCATTTTACCCGACCCTTTTACGGCTCGCCTAATGTTCTTCGAAAACTTGTAAAACTCTCTCTTTTTCTTTTCCTCCCTTAGCCCTTTTTCCTAAACTCACCCCCTACCATCCCTTCTGTAAGCTTTCGTATTGAAAATCACCCCGAGCTGAATCACGAGCTATATTTTTTTGCCCAGTAAATTTCAATGACAGTCGATCACGGGCCGATTTTATATGATCGGTAAAAAAAAAGGGAGAGAAAAAATAAGAAATAGCTCACGGAATTTTTTAGGGGACATTTGCCCTACCATTTGCGAATGCCATTTTGATCAGGAATGGTCACTAAAACAACTTTCTACATCTGAGTCTGTAAAATATGGCTGTTTTGGGATATTCAAACGATCGCATTTTCATCCCTTATCGTGAAATTCACTTGGCAAGTGGGTTCGTGCCGAAATCTTTACCAGTTCGACACCGTCTACTTTCCGAATTGTCATTAAAATGTAACTTGGGGCGGTCGCTGGCAAAGCAACAAGTTATTTATCGAGTCAGAGGGTAGTACAGGACCTGTGCGATTCGTCGTTTACACGAAGCAAAGAATTCATTGTGCTCACAATCAGAAGTACGTATATCAGTTCTCAGGCCCTTTTGACTGGTATTTTTGGAAGCCCATAACTTTCGTGATATCGTAGGCTCTTTTCTACAGTTAGAGATGCTAACAAAGGGTATTTTAACCTTCCGTTGTTACAATACCAAATAATATCACCGTTGTCAGATTGGGGTGGATTCTACACAGACAGTTTTTCAAAAAATGATCGTCAGCAAACTATCACTCCGAAGTATTTGAAAAAAAATTATAGAACTTGACTTGAACTTTCTAGATCATCTACGGAAAATTTATTTTTGAATAAAAAAAATTGCGACTTGTTGAAAAAAAATCATGAAGAGGTAAAAACGCAAGAAAAAAGACACTTTTTCGTTAGAAAAATCATAACTTCATCAATTTTTAATATTTTCATCTCAAATTTGGACATAATACTCCTGAGATACGCTACTTTTTGGAAAAAAATAGTACAATAGTGTGCGGTTCAAAAAAGGTAGTTATTCTGACATGTGAAGTGGTCGATCAGTGATCATGGGGAGCACTTCAAACTCTAGGTATATGACAATTAAAGTCCTATTGTCACGTGAAAATTTTTGGATATTCAGACCCACAGTTGGTGCATGGGTGAAATCCATCCAGTGAAAATTCGTACAATAGAGTCTTGTGTCTCAAACCGTTGCCGTTACTTCGCTATCACAGTTTTACCTAATTTGTACATTTTTCACCCTGACCACGATTGCCGGTGCACCATTTAAGATAATTGCATGAAATTTTCAGAATATTCTCATGAAATATTCCACTATGGGGCTATGCAGTGTTTTTTTGATAGCTTCATTGTTTTGGAAGGAATCAAGCTTTTCTTTCTGGTAAAGATTCAGCCTCACTTTCTAGTTCATCCTTCAGTAGCATTGAAAATAATTAGTAGGAATTAGAATATCACAAAACTGTCCCATGGTGCGACTGCAGCGGTTCTGTTAGTTCCAAATTTGACTGGAATTTTTGTCAGAGAAAAAAATACACGAGTTACGTAGAAGGAGCGTAAATTAGTAACGGTTTGAGATATAAAAGTCAATGACACCTTTTTTTTTTTTGAATAAACAGCTATCTTCGTATCAAAATTTTGATTTATGTGAGGGTTCCTCGGAGGATGCAGACGTTATAACCTAATTGTAAGTAAAAAATACCGCTTGAGCAATTTTCCTCCAAAATTGCGTTCTGCCATTCAACGGTTGATGATAATAGTAGAGAATTGATGTTTGCGTTGAAATACTGGGCTCAAAAGCGAGAATAAATTGCCTAAACGGATCTAGCTGTCAGTCTGAGGGTTTGTTTCTTTGGGGAGACAATACGGGGGATGACATCTCGTAGGAAGATATTATTCCCAGTTCGGGGGTACCGCGAGGGGGTTGAAAATGGGGGCTATGGTGCAGTAGGGAACGGTAATTCTACCACTTAAAATTTAATAACCATGTTGGGCCACAACCCCCGGTTGAAATAGAATAATTCCCTCCCTTCTAGTTTCATCCCTTTGGCATTGAACCACAGTCTGAACCCTTGCTTTGTCTCGGGTGTGGCCAGGACGCTTTGCTACCATCCACGACAAAGATTAATCGGTCTTAAAACCTCCATAACGCCGTCAGGGCTCTTCAACATTCAACATCCCCAACGTCCAAACTGTACCCGACCTTTTCTCACCTTTAAATTATCCCGTTTCACCCCCGCGTTTTCAGGACCTCGACCCAAAACTCGCTTAATCTTCCCAGAATTGAAAGCTTAACGCAAAAAAAAAAAAAAAAAAAAAAAAAAAAATGAAATCCTGTGCTTTTTTCAATTCTTCAATGCTTTGGGAACAGAACGTTCTGTCCATATTTTCTCCCAAAATGTGTTTTTGGGTGAAGAAACTAACAAACGGTTTTTTGAAGTCCAGTTTTTCTGTAAAAACTAAGTTTTAATTGTAAGATCGATATTCTGGATAATCAACCCCTAGTTTCTACGTCGAAAATTCAGAAGATTCATGTAGGATTCTAATTGTAAGCTCGAAATATACGAAGCTAGAAATCATCGAATGACGAAATATGGAATTCTACACCTCCAGGAATATTTTCCATACTCAATTTCGAATCCCAGAAGTTTTCGCCCCTATAAGGATCGCACATCATTAAATTTCTGCTTTTTAATATAATGATGAAAGATGACTTTCTTCTTCAACGAAAATTTAATGATTTTTTTTACGTTTTCTTATGCCGCAGAGCTGAATTCGACGTCACCGTCGATGGGCGACCTCGGGGAGTTTATCGAGGATGCAGAGAGTGACGAGTTGAGCCCGGACCCGGACGACGAGGATACAGTGGAGGATATCCTTTACATGAGAGGAGCGTCCTTCGTCATACACCTAGATCCAGGACCGGAGGCCTCTTCGTCCTCGGCATCCTCGAATGATACGGATTTAGAAGGGAATGAAGATACTAACGAAATCCCGAGCCGGGTTGGACCCTCGCCAACGTCACAAGTAAGTATGACAATCAAACTCATTTTCGGTAAATACAGATAAGACGAAAAGAGGCTGATTCTGCTGACCACGACAGGCCAGACCTGGCACGGATTTTTCTACTTAAAGGGAGACGGTAAAAATTTAATTGTGAAAAAACGAAATCCATCCAACTATGAGCGAAAAGTTATTCGTTTTTTGAGTTTTTATCATTCTCATTTTCTAGTTTTGTAAGTCGATTTCCGATTCCTGATCGTCGATTCCTCGTCTCGAAATCTATAATAAAAGTGCCAATTTTTTTAGGAATCGATTCGTTCCTGGAAAAATTTTACTTGCAATATCAAATATATCGTTAATTTTGAATCTAGTAATCAGCGATCAAGAGAAAAAAATAATATCAAAATTACAGGACATCAAATTTTCAAGACACATGTGCGAAAAGAAGAAATGAATGCTTTTTTGAATGAAAATTGTATTGATTATAAGTTCAATCAAATTTTATCGGTTGGATGAAGAATTTATCGGGATCCGTTGATCTGTCGTCGAGATAGTCATGGATAAAAAAAAAGTCAATCGAAAGTCCAGACTGAAAATCTAATCAGTTTCAAGATACCAATCGATTGATGCGACGAAGGCTTGGCTTGGATTCTTTCATTTAGGTTCATGATATATCGCTGGACGAGAAACGGGCCATTCTCATAGAAAAATTTTCAGAAGTCAATTTGTTATTTTTAGATCGTGCAGAGATTTTTGAAAACTCAAATTTTCGTTTTTCGGGGTGATCATAGAGTAGAGTCGAGCAAGTTGGACCGTTGAAGTTCGGAAATTTTATTCCAAGAGTATTTCCTGACAATAAGTTATGAAGATTTCAAAAACGCTTGACATTTATACGATTTTGTAGACCCTGAAGATACTCTATAAAAAAATCAGGGAATTTGAATGGTCACGATCCGACTCCTTGACCCCAAAGTCAAAGCTGAAAATTATTCAGAATCTGGTCACTCGAGTGGAACCCGTTTCTGCTGATTGATGTTAAAATTAATTTCAAAGTGTACAGCCGTGAAGTAGACTGACAATATTAACTCACTGGTCGCGGAGCCACGTGTTTGTCCAAAGTGTCCAACTCGGGTATGAGGAAAATTAAGAGAGATAGATAGAGAGTCGAGGTAATTTGGTCATTTAATTAATCAGAGAATCCGGTGAATCGCAAACCGTTTGATCCGGCACGAAGTGAAGCATCAGGTCAATGATTCCTAGAAGTCAAGTTTGAGTTGTCAATAATTTTTAGAAATGAAGTTTGAGTTGTCAGTCATTTATAAAAGTGAAGTTTGAGATTTCAATAATTTTTAGAAGTCAAGTCTGAGTTGCCAATAATTTTCAGAAGTCAGGTTTGAGTTTTCAATGATTTCTTGAAGTGAAGTTTGAGTTGTCAATCATTTCTTGAAGTAAAGTTTGAGTTGTCAGTAATTTCTAGAGGTAAAGTTTGAGCTGTCGATAGTTTTTGGAAGTCAAGTTTGAGTTGTCAATAATTTATAGAAATGAAGTTCGAGTTGTAAATAATTTTTAGAAGTCAAGTTTGAGTTGTCAATAACTTCTAGAAGTGAAGTTTGAATTTCTCAATAATTTCTAGAAGTTGTAAATCGCCAATCATCTGTCTTTCAGAGCTCAACTATCGAGCAGAAATCAACTTACACAACCGAATCGCCCCAAGCGTCGGGAACGGACCCAGCCTGCATCCTGGAATGTGGTCCAGGTGGAAATTGCTACGTGGAACCACTACTCCGGGTTGAAGATGGTGGTCACGTCGGCCAGGGTGGTCTTGGCTCAACCGCAACCGTCACCACAAGAAGGACCGAGGGCTCCTTCGGTCAGAGATGTCAATGTCCACTCGGTAGAGGTGGCGACCGGTGTCAGTACGGTGAGCAAATACATTTATGTACCAATCGTTCGACCTTTACTGCCACATCAACCCCTGGAACGGTTGGGGAACGAAGGGTGGACATCAAAAGGAACAGAGTACCTTTACCGTAAATATATGATCCCCCCGCCGTATGATGCCCCGACGATGTCGGAAGCCAACGTGAAAGTAGAGCCTCGTCTGAATCGAATCCTTCGTATCTAATGTCCTGATGACATCCAAACACCTCGGTCGTTATTTCGTTGCAGTTCGTAGTCGTTAAGGTGATATAGTAGAGATCTCCTCCAACTTAACCTAGCAAACATAAAGAAAAAAATGAGTACTATACTGGAATCCAACAGTATTTTCTGACGAAATGACATACTTATTCTGCCGAAAAAACTGACTTCATTCGACTTCATTAGACCTCCTTGTTTTATTTGTGAGGAAGATTGAGATGCCAGAGGATACGATTGGTTTATTCGTCTCCTCAGAGAACGAACGATTTGGTACTAGATGATGAAAATTTCTAAAATCAACTACGGTTGCATCGAAGATTGGATATCCTTGGAGGATTACTAGATGTGCTAGGGCGGGATTGAAGATCCGAATTCCAAAAGTTCCGGACGGTCAAAATTCCGAATTGATATGAGACGCGATTCTGAGATTCTAGAAACGTTAGAGTTCAGAACTTAAAAATTCCGAAAGGTCGAAATACAGGAGCTCAAAGATCTGAAAGTTAAAAATTCACGAAGTCCAAAAATCCGTAAATTTAAGGGAAGCTTTTGACAAAGGTGTGAAATAAACGACGTTGCACTTCGCGAATTTCGAGATTCGGAGTTTTGGCCTTTCGGATTTTTAGCTTTCGGAATTTTGAACCTTCGGTTTGTTTTTCCATTCGGAGTTTTTCAAATTTGTTACGTAGACTTTCGGGGAAATTATCTTTCTAAAAATTGTCCATCGGTAGTATGGAAATTCGGAATTTTCACCTCTCGCAGCTTTTGAAATTCAGAATTTCAATCCCCGATGTGCCAGTGCTTATCTTATATCACGTATCGATCACCTGGAAAAAAAACACAATTTTTTTTCATATTTTTTCCAGCGTCTTGCCCCATAGGAAATTTCTTGATGATACATACCTCGAAAACGACTATAGTAGCTAGAACCCGTAGTAGTATCAGGTACCTCCCATTGTTAATAATGTACCACAAAAACGTGAATATCAGTATATAGCTGGTATATACATTATATATAAGTCTAGAGATTGGATCAGTCTGGTACAATGAGCTGCCGGCTTTCGCCGAGAGGCAGAGCAGCGTGCTTTTTACTATTCTTTATTTTTATTTTATTTTTTTCATTTTTCTTACATTGTACTTTGTCTCTTTTTCCGAAAGTTGGTCGAGCGGTCTTTCGTCTTGCTACAAACTTCGTACAATCTAAACTTGCCGATATATTTCCCAGGGAGTTGGTGAAAAAAGGAGAAAGACAAAAGTTTGGAGAAGTAAAAGAGATAGAAAAAAAAAAAAAAAGAAAAAAAAAAAGTCATCCAAAAACGGTATTAATATAACTCGAGAACAATTCCAACAGTTTATAAACCCACCACCCATCCCTCTTCGTATATAGTAGCTGCCGTTTTAGATCTGCTCCTGTTGGTTTAAGCCTGACGCATGGGTCTGCAGGATCCTCACCAACCTAACCGAGGCTCACCCCATCGCAACCCCGTCGTGAGTAACATCCCGCGTGATGACAACCCCCGTGCCAAACTGCCATGGGATTAACCCAGTCGACGTGGCCGACACCCTCGAAGGATCTTCTCGCCATCTATTTTCCTCCCTTACTCCAAATTTCAACCCTTTCGCTTCTTTATACGTTTCATTTATTTTTAAAGCCTGTTGCTAATTTTACACTTTTCGAAATATATATATATATATATATATATATATATATATATATATATATATAGGTACTATTTTGTACTCCCGCAATCAGTGGGTGTATTTTCTCAAACCATCCCTTCTCGATTTAGGTATCCTAAGTTTTACTTTTCATCCCCTTCGGTGACTTGAGAAAAGTTTCCGTTCAGGTTCCAGACCATCGGATTTTTATAGACTACTTGAATGAATTCTCACGTTTTTGCTGCTTTTGTATTTGAACAAACAGACTTTTGGAAAAAAGTTAGTCTGTCAGCTGAATTATCTCAAATGCGGCTACGTGAAAATCTGAAATTCACACAAACTGACATATTTCGTTCGATTCGAGTTTATTTTTCTCCATAAATAAAAATCAACTTTAAATTTTCGAGTAGTAATCACTTAGGGTATAGCTCGATTTATGATAAAGAATATTCAGTAGTGTGCATTGATTTAGGACGGGATTAAAATCCTGAATTTCAAAAGCTACGAAGGGTCAGAATTTCAAATTTTCAGACTACCGACTCGCAGTTTTTCGAATGAAATTATTTTCCCAAAAGTCTAGGTAACCAATTTGAGAAACTCCGAATGGAAAAATACCGTATCATTTCTAGAAACTCAGAATCGCGTCTAAAATAAAGCCGGAATTTCGGAATTCGGAACTTCAATCCCACCCCATTGGTTTGTACAGTGATGAAGAGTACCGCGAAGAAAAACGCTTTTCCGCCTTAGTATATTTTTTTTTTTTTTTTTTTTAAATAATTTTCACAATTTGGATCGACTTTGTTTCGCGCGTTTCTTTTTTTTTTTTTTTTTTTCATATCGCAGTTTTCTACTGCTGTAATATTTTATCCTGGTGATCTTTTTCTTTCCGAATGTCTTATAGTATTTCCGGCATTAATGTAACAAGAATAAGGTGTTTTAACCGCGGAGAAGAACAGACCATATCGCATTATATACGCTCGGTGGTTTATTAAGTCCTTCGAAAGTTTTGTGAATAAAAACTGAATCCTTGAAACTGAAACTTATAGTTGCTGACTGAGCTTTCATCGGATCTATTCTGAGACGGCTACAGAGCAGAACACGAACAACTTGTTTCCGGTTAAAAAACTAACGCAAAAACTGATCCTGAGAGCTTTTATATCCTACCAGTAGTAGAAATTGTTCCATCTTCAGAACCGCCTCTACAGGTTGATGCGATTCCACGAGTTGCTACTAAATTATCCTGCGATCCCGATCCAGTATATGTTCAGTTGGTTGGTCAGTTTTTTTTTTTGTTTTTTTTTTTTTTACCCAAAAAGTTGCTTAGCTCGTTTGCCCGGTGTAACGAGACTCTTGAAACGCAAAGGGTGTGTTTAAAATTAGCAAGAGCTTTTCTCTCTTATTTTTCCTTTATCCTTTTTTCTTTCTTCTTTTTCTTCTTTCGACTTTCTTCTTCTCATTCTTCCGACTGTCTAATGAGAATGACGCTTATAAAAATTGCTCGGGGCTTCTGGCGGCATAAAACAAAACCCAGAGTCAGTAAGGCTGCATTAGAATCTCAGAGAAACTAGAAAAAGAATTTGTCGGCTTTTCATCACTCATGTAGGTGCGAGACAGAAAATGACTTTTGCTAATTTCAAAGAATCTTATCACGTCTTCGAGTATCTGCAGTTTTCGAAAAATGTGTCTTTCGAAAAATCTACATCCGGTAATGTTTCGTTTGATTTGGAAAGAATCTTTACACCACTTTTTTTTTCCTTTTACCAAAGCGTTAAGAAAATATTCAAACATCGCTTGACTAATGGGCAAAGAGAATTGGCGACGAAAAATATGATTTGAATAGCAAAAGGACGTACAATGTTTTTTTTATTCTCGCCATTCGATAGGAAAAGGGTTGAAATGAAAAAAGCTGTTGTTTTTTTTTTCGAGACGTAATGGCAAAACAGGGTAAGTGCTGTGAATATACGACCCCCTTTTGCGGTATTAACTTTGTTGAAAAAATCACCCTCACTAATGCCAGAGGGGCGAATTAGCCAAAAATTCACGTTTTACCGAAAAACAAACGTTTTTAAACCTAAAAACGCATTATCGTCTCAGAGACGTTATTTTTTTGGAAAACTAGGAATTTTTGGATGATACGCTCTTCTGGCATTAGTGACCATTAGCTTTTTCAATAAAGTCAACGCCAAAAGAGCGTATCCAAAAAAACTTTCTCGCTCTCCAAAATTCACGTCTTTTTTTTTCTTATTTCAAAGCCTTTCTGTAGTCGAATGACAAAATAAAAAATAAAAGAATGAAAATTTACCCCCTTCTGACTTTGAGAATTGCAAAAGGGCGTCAGTATGTCGCTTACGCCCTTTTTCCATTAGTTAAAAGTTGAATTTTCACTTCCTTCAATTCCGAAGACTCGTTTTCTTCGTTATGAACGTGATAAGAGATTTTCTGGTCAGGTCGTTGCCGATCATCTAAAACTCACAGCTCTCGGTTGCTCCTGGGAAATTCTCTTGACGTTGTGGTCCGTTTCCCAGATTCTGCCCCGCGGGCTTAGGAAATATCATTCGATTTGATACCACCGGGTGTTGTTTACAGCACGGTGGTTGAAAAACAAAGAATCAACTTTATGTATCGGAATATCGAACTTCCAAGTTCTGTATCTAGGTACCTATTTACCAGATAAAACTGAACTTTCTATAAACCAGGACCTACCCCTAATATAGGTATACGATTTGCTCTGGAATTTTTCGATGGAACTCTTTTTACGTTTTTTAAGCCCGATTTTCTCCAAATATTACCAGAAATTCGATGCCATTGAACTGCACCATATCGTACTGTGACCAAACTTATTCCTCTGAAATATCATAGAATCAAAAATTTTCAATTCACGTCACATATAAGGGACAGAAGAATATTTGTTCAATGGCAAAAACGACTTGAGCCGATTCCGAAAATTCTCGGTTTTTCGATTATTAAGCTGACGCGTCGAGTTGAAGTCAAAATTTCGAAAGATTAATGTGCAGAATGGCCAATATTTCGAATTGAAAAAATACGAATACTTATATTCTGACAATTAGAATCTGGGTAATTTTTTTCGAACTACAGCTTCAAAGCTTTTTTGAATTCTAAGCAATCGCTATTAGAACATTTGCACTTTTGGACGTTCGAAGTTTTGATCTTTCGATATTTAAACCCCAATTACTGATATTATAATGTTTCACATGTTTCTGAACATCCGTGAATCTGTCTATCGATCATTGTCAAAAATTAATAATTAGCCTCATGTCCTACAAAACGGCTGGAATTCTAAAAAATTCGAATTTTTTTAGAATTCCAGCTCGTGGCCTGACGATTAAAAGCCACCATTTTCGATTTGGATTTATCAATTCTAAGTTTGACCGAAAGAAGTCATAGTAGCGTTTCTAGATGATGAAAATTCCAGGAAAATCGAATACAATTTAAATTCAATTGACTATTTTTTGAATTTTTGTTGTTGTTTTGTTTGAGGCTGTTTCATATTTCGAAACGGTGACATCGGACTCGGTGAATTTATTCGCAGAGTCATAGAGCAGCGAGATAGAGATAGCTGTCTATTATCTAGCGAGGTTCCTCTCGGCGTGGGAACAATGGACTAGCGAGCAGCAGTCTTTCACATAGTTCTTAAAAGGATGGAAGACTGCTGCAGCCACGTTACTTGATCCTTTGACTTTACCAAGCGGCTTTGTACCCACCTGCTGCGGGTTGTGCGCTCTGGTCTCGGTTTCAAGACCCTATGGCATTCCCTGACTCTCGCCTTAGTTGAAATGCGTTTGTTGTTTGAATTTCTTCATACTCTTATTTTTTTTCCCCATTACGATTCGCCAGTTATCCACCGTTCTCACTGTTATTATACATACTGAGGCGGAATCCACCCCTCGCAAGCTTTGCCCAAGGTCCCAAACTCTAGCGAAATTTTCCTCATTGAGTCCTAGATAAAATAAAATTTTTTCAATATTTTCTATCTTTATTATTACCCATTAGTTGCGAATTGTCAAAATCATTATTTCACTTGAATTTTCATTCTGACAGTATGAGAATCTCATTGAAACGATTCGGAAATTGGGGGGTGGGATTAAAATTCCAAATTTAAAAAGCTGCAAAAGGTCACAATTCCTCATTTTTCTACTACCTACTCAGAGTTTTTCGAAAGATTATTTTCCCGGAAGTCTATATAGCTAATTTAAGAAACTCCGGATGTAACACCACCAAAAATTAAAAATTCCGAAAGCTAAAGATCCGAAAAAATTTGCGGATCTTTGGACTTTCTGGGCTTTGAACTGTCTACATTTCGACCTTTTCGAAAATCCAACTTCTGAACTCTAACGTTTCTAGAAACTCAGAATCGAGTCTCAAATAAATCCGTGATTTTTACCATCCGGAACTTTTGAAATTCAGAACTTCAACCCCGTCTCAAATATTCTGAAAAAAAAAAAATTGGAATTCCGTCTAAAAAACTGAGCGGATTTGGCATCCAACTGGAATTTTTCACATCCAGTATGTAAGCAGTGGATAAAAGATACGGAATATGGATGAGTTTTCGTTTGAAATTTATTCCGCTCACCATCTATATTAATTTTGTTATAATTCCATCAATGGGGGGGGGGGGGGATTAATAATCGGCTTATGCTTTGGCCAATTTTCTTTTTAGAGGGGGTAAATTATGCTTGGAATACATATATCGCATAATATTCAAAAGAACCGGGCCCATAGCTACGTAGCTTATATATAGGTACGATCGCTATCTTTGACGCGAAGCACGCAATGCTCGACGGGAATTCAATTTCCTTTAGACTGCCGCGAGATTCGCAAGTGGATATCTAGCGGCAAGATATTCCCATTCTACTTCTTCTTCTTCTTCTTCTTTTATGCCATTTTCAAAGTAGTCCATGTCTCTCAAAAAAAAAAAAAAAAAGGTAAAAGAAATAATCAAAAATGAACGGAAAAATGACTTTCGCGAAAGGAATTCTTATTCTATAGTCTAGAATTTGCATTTCCAACTCAAACGAAAAGTTCGACGCCTTTTCTCAGCTATAACAGAAATTGGACAAAATCTTCTCCGCCGTTTCTTCTCGATGTGGAAATCAGTCTATTTAGAGGTAAAGGACTATCAGAAACCAAATCACTATATTCGTTCCGAATGGATGAGGCATAATGAGAAAAGGAGGAAAAATTTGGAACGATTCTTCTGCAGGCCGGAATAAAACGACACCTATCTCATTTTCTTTTGAAAATATCAAATCAATATGAATTTTTTGATTTCCCAAAAAATATATTGGCGTATATTAGGTAATCCGGAGCAGATGTTTCCCGGGAGATCCGCACCGGTTTATCCTCACGGGAATAATAACGACGCTTTGGATGGACTTTGTCTCGGGCGGGAAAATTGCGAGTTCGCAGCGGGTGCAACGGGAGAAAATTTCCGCTTAATTGGCTTTATTTAATGCCAAGGATTTTGCCCGGCTTTGGCCGTTAGCCAGTCGCCTACTATGGAGTCTTTCGATCTCGAGGATCCTCTTCGTGAAAGTGTGACCTCCTCCTTTTCTTCCTCTTTTTTGGCTCCAGGATCGTCGACCCCGAGTTCAATCGCTTGGAATTTGAAAGATGACCCGCTTCCCCTAAAGGGGATGAAAATAAGATTACAGCGAGTGGGCGAAAAGTCAAGAAGTATGCGGGTTTTTCTTTAATTCTTACCTTCTTTTTGTTAAGCAATGAATTTTCATGGTGATAAAAAATAGACTGAGATCATTGGGGATCAATGTTCTAGTAGAATTCCTCACGAATTTCAACGTACTCCTTTGATCATCTGTTTATTCAAGCTCTGCTTTTTAATGTAATTTCTCAAATTTCAAGAAAATTTTCACCCCCTATTCACTCAGGTTGAGCTTCTTGACGTAGCTTTGCGAGTATCAAATAAATTTCGACAGCATTTTCACCTAGTATCTTAAATTTCACAAGAAACATACGACCAGTCAGTTTCTTCAATTCGATTTTTTGGGGCGGGATTGAAATTCCAAATTTCAAAAGCTGCGAAAGGAGAAAATTTTGAATTTTCATACTAACGACTAAAAGTTTTTAGAAAGATTATTCTCCCGAAAGTCTGCATAGCTAATTTGAACAACTTCGAATGGAAAAGCACTAAGGGTTCAAAATTCCGAAAGCTAAAGATCCAAAAAGCCAAAACTCCGAATTTCGGAATTCGCGAAATGCAACGCCGTTTATTTCACCAGCTTTGTCACGAGCTTCCCTTAAATTTGCGGATTCTTGGACTTTCTGAGTCCTTGAACTTCCGGATCTTTGAGCCGTCTGCAATTTCAGCCTTTCGGAATTCGCAACTTTCTAGGAACTCAGAATCGCGTCTGATATGAATCCGGCATTTTTTACTTATTTTTCCACAATCAGAAAAATGACAGTACCACGGTAAATGAAAACTTTTGGAAATAGATTACGAGTTGCAGTTGACAACTTCGGAGTACTTTTTGAATAAAAAAGGAAACTTCCCCCACTGGGAGACTCACATGGCATTTACTCCTGAACGCTTTTCCGGTATCCTGAGTTTTCATCCCTCATCGTCAGATTTTCAATTCAAGGCTTGTAAAATTTTTGAAATGTGAAATTTTTTTGCTATGGAAGGTCAGAGATAAGCTGATGAATTTTTTCCTGAAAAGTGGATGTAACGTATCTTTACGATTTTGAAATTTTCGGATGAATTTGTTCCGAGTACCTTATATCTCCTATGGTTGAACTTCCGGATCTTCTTCAACTTTATGACCTAACAATTGTTCCAGTTTCGTTTCCGGACACACAATGCTCATATTCGCAACCCTCTCGCTCTGTTTACCAACATCGAAAATTGCTCTCTTCCGTTCTAATCATTGCTGATTGCCAATTCCGAGGGTTGGATCCCTTCCCCGGGACACAGACTCTCTACATACATAGATATATGTATATATATATGTATATATATCTATGTACACAGATGTAATATACCAACATATACATATGTTGGTACTATATGTGACGTGGGGGGTTGGTAGTGTGGATTCCCTGAGCAGATGAAATGCAAGTGAGAGGATGATTCCCCTCGTCACAGCTGAATAATAAAATTGCCTGATAACCAGGCTAGACCTATCTTGCAAAGCTAAATAGATCGGTAAATGGGATCGTTGCCAAATAGTCCTATACAGGTCTCGATACTGAAGGGATGTGAAGGGTAATGTCCAGAAATAATATAAAATGATTAATAGGCAAAAGGAGACTATATTCTGAAAGCGATTAGATAAATGAAACGATAATTACCCAAGGGCTTACAATATATGCCACATGGGTCAAATAAATGGATACAATGAATTAAAGCTCGTTACCAAATCAACTGCCACCTGAACGTGGGTTCTTGGAGATTGGCCTCCGCTACAAATACTGTTCTGAATACTATTCTGTGCTACATAGAATAATGAGAGTAAAATGATATGAAATTGAAAGAAGGCTAATGCGTGAATATGGATATAACGTAATACTAGGTCGGAACTCTCTCTTGTTCTCAGATACGGATAAATACGCATGCAAATATGTATATACACATATACATGTATATACTCATGATTGAAACGTGTACTTAACGCTAGAATGCTATTGCTAAATCGATATGTATAATTGGATGCACTAGTGGAATTATTAAGAACTACTGATCTGTGATCTATAAAAGAGAGGTGGTTAGCCCGTTAATCGAGCCGAGTTCCCTATGACAATGTGAGGTGGACTTGCCTCGATTAACCTCCTCCTGGATATCTTATGGAGGATACTAGTGCAGCCAATTCAAAGAGGGTGAAGCCCGATATAATATACAGTATAGATATATATGGTAGTACAGGAGGATAGAGTGTAGGAAGAAAACACAATAATTAAATATAATAAAAATGAGAACCGGAGAACAACAAGGTATGCAAGTTGGTAATTGAGCTATTGCTGTGGACTTAGCTTTGTTGAGGTTGCGTAAACGGGTGAAGAGTGCGTCTGTAAATTTGGGTTGAAGATCCTGCTCACCTTCGTAGTAACTGATGCCGAACGTTAGACTTTGGGATTTGGCTCACGGATTAAGCGTCTCTGGTTCACTGTTTTAATATCTTATCACTGAGTATAAAAGAAAGTCAAAAGTACAAGAAAGTCAAAAGTTTATGAAATAAGAGTTTAGGATGGTTGGATTGAATTTAAAGTAATTACACTACACGGGACCGGGTCTCGGCTCCGTGGCGGAAAGCAATGATTTAACAGAAGGAAATTATATCGAATAGTAAGTTTAAGGATGTGTCTCTTGCACTGATTTTAATCACTATTAACGGGCACTGAGTCCTTTGTATCGCACGTTGAGATGATTGAATACAACTCTTGGCTCTATAAAGTGCACGGATCCAAACAACCACGCACCTCGCGATTTGACGGAAGATAGACGCTTCTTTTGGGTCCGGAGGTCGCAAGACCCCCGCGTTTTGAATTATTCGCACCCCTACGCCCGCGTTTCGACCAATTAGCGGTTTGCTTAGTTGCAAGCAACCGTTTTGATTGGCCGAGACCTTTGGAAATTTCCTTACGCAGCTCATAAATCCCCACAACGGCACGCATCTCACCCACACCTCCTTATTGGAAATGCGTTGGTTACAAACTTGCATGCTCTAGAGAGAGAGGGTCCAAACATCTACATACTAAGTTGCAGCTAATCCTCAAGTAGGAGGGGGTGTCAATGCTTAGTGTTCCTTCATGGTCTGACCATACTCCCCGTGGAGAGGCTGACGACAGCAGGAACGCCGGTGGCCGCTATCGGTCCCTACGTGACTGACAAATACAATACTCCAGCTCGATTTATGAGTTTTGAGTTACAATATCGCTGTTGCTATACCCAGTCCTTCTAAGAAGGCTTGAGCTATATAATTTTGAAAAGGCAACACGATAGTTGACGCTCGATAAAAGAACGTTAATATAAAGTAAAATAATAAATGGGATTAATGAATTTACGGAACGGCAATCTGCACGTGACATATATGTAGGTACTTACATGAACGAGCAGTAGCAAATGTACGTAGGATAAAATATAATACTGCATATAGCAAACGTTAATTTTGCCCGCGGTTTCTCGTCTGTATGTGGCTTTCGTTATTACCGATCCCCGATATTTGGGTCTAGCGACTTTCGATCATCGGAGTATTTTCAAATCAGCGTTAATCAAGCGCGTTGTTTTCCCGCAGAGTTTCAAATCAGCCCGTTGATTGAGCATTCTTTCCAAACCGAGAGGGAATAATGGTGAAAAAAATCAAATCACGCAATTAGAAACTAGAATGAAAAAAACGAGTGATCGTTTCGTGTTCAGAAGCTTCCTTTTGCCGAATCAGGCATTCGACAATTATTATCATGAACCGGAAGTGAAGTGACCGAAGCTCTGAAAGCTTATCGACGGATATCGCGTCGACGAATGACTGCACAATTTTTTTCAATCCAAATTGGAAATCAAATTTAGTCACGAAATGGTTCATCCGGAATCATTGGAAAAAAACCGCGTATGACAAAGAGAGAAATTAAACAAAAAAACAAGTAAAATAGTAGAATTTCATGTGCCATTCCAAACTGGGAAATAAAAAACCAAAATCTACAACACTGACTAGAAAATGTTTTTCAACAACAAAAAGCTACTTGCCAAAGCTTGTTCAGTTGTTTGAGAGAAAAAAAGTAATACGGAGTCATGAAATTTCATCTGTTTATTAATTTTTCAGTGAAATTCGTCCAAGCTCTTCATTTTCGAAGACTTCTAAAATCTTAAATACATAATAGAGCGGATGAACGCGTATAAAAATTCCGGAATAAAACATGAAAGCTAGCTCCTTTACTTAAAAAAATATGTACAAAAATTGATCCAAAAATTTTTCTCGACTCTCCAAAAAAAAAAAAAAAAAAAAATAAGAAAAGATCTATTCCACCGGATGAAAATATCCCATCCAGTCTCACCCTCGACGTATCAGGGATGGTTGCGGTTTTGCTATAACCGTCTGCAGTTTATAAAGGAGAAAGAAGATCGAAGCGGAATAATTTTGTGTGAACCGAGATATACGAAGGGTAAAAATAGACACAAAAAAAAAAAAAAAAAAATAGAAAAAAAGCAAACTAAAAGAGAATAAGGAACGGAAAAAAAAAACAAACGAAAAAACAAAAAAACCACAGACATGGCCGCTGCAGCAATATCGAAAAGACGAAAAGCTTGCGGGGGTAGTTCGGGCCGGGGGGATGTGACATATTAGAGTTACTATAGACATACTGAGGGTTGGGGGTTGGGGGTTTTGGGGGTGAGAACGTGGGGGTCTGCGGCGATACACTTCGTTGAACTATCGGCTTCGTTGAAGCGAAAAATTTGCAGACGACCCTATCGCGTTTCTCTGTATATATATATATATATATATATATATCCATATACGTGAGCTCGACGCGGTTCCATAGAAAAAATCCTGTCAATGAAAACCGGGTGGTATAGTATAAAACGTCCGTGATGAAAAACACCCCGGATTATTTAAGGGGGTTGGTATAGGCAAGTGCAGTGTATTTCCTTTTGAAAAATGCATCTATAGGTGGGTACCACGAATTCGGGAACCAGTTGAGATCCTGGTGTGGCATATATGAAAATAAATGGCCCTCCTCAACGCCCCGATTGCCATTTAATTGCATATTCACTCAAAATCGCATGAATATCAAGCAGGCATTAGACCCATATAACAACCCCCGGAATCGTACCATCGTTTCGTGGTAATAAAATAAAACAACAGTTCTAAATTGCCGCCAATAAAACGCCGTCCGCGACTTCCGACGATTGTTATGTACAGTCGTAAAATCTTGCCTCCAATTTTTCCTGCTCTTCTATATTTTTTCTCTTTTTTTTTCTTTTTCTTTTTTGTCCCAGGGGTTATAGTAGTTGATTGTTACTATCTCCTCTCTGCATTGTATACATACGTTTTCTCTTTTTCGTTTTTCTTCATTTCACAGTTTGGCAAATTTTCCATTTTTTTCTGTTTCTTTTTTCGTTCTCTCGTTATGTATTGAGATTTCGAATTTTGGTGAAATTTGTATAGCTTCTTTTGTAATTACAAGAGCAACGGTTTTCTAAATATTTCATGATTAATCTCTTAGCAGTCAGGCAAAAATGAAACTTTTGTGATGCCACTTTTGTGCTTGAAAAATTTACGATTTCAGATTCGGATTCAACGTCGTCAAAAACGATAATTTATCAAATTACAGTCGAAAACAAGGTCCTTTTTTTTAAATACCCAAGTATATGTGTTTCGACACAAAAGTGGTAGGGCTTTTTTTTATTCCCATACGTGGGTCACTGATAATCAAAGGGTTAAGGGGGTATCTAAGTCTCGAACTTTATAAAATGTAAACAGTTTTGATGATAACGGTATAGCAATGCGAGGTATATGTACAGGCGCAAAAATGAAAAATACGATATTCAAGTATACAACTTCAGCTTTTATTTGAAAAAAGAATCGTCGCTGTAGTAAAAAAATTGTAGCCGTTGCAGCTATCGAAGTACTGGTTAGCATGTTTATATTTGTTTTATAACTGCGGACACAATGATTTCGGAATGGTTTATCCGATCAACCTAAAATTTGTACTGTAGTTTCTAGTCGTTATGGACTAGACTTCTGTACAACAGATTTTTGATTCATCGTACCGTTTTTAAAACACAGGTAATAACGCATTAAAAAACGTTACTCGGAATCAAGAAAATCGGGTTTTCTTCGTAAAAAATTCATAACTCTGCCAAATTTCGATTCATCAAAAATCTGTCGAATGAAAGCCTGAGGGGTACCTTGACCACTGAAAAAATTCTCAGTTTTTGATTTTCGAATACTCCGTTCGGCCGACATCATGGTCCCAGATTGTAGCACAGCTTTTCACCAACCAGTACTTCGGAGGCTGCAACAACCACAATTTTGATGCTAGAGTGATAATTGTTTTTTCAAATTAAAGCTGAAATTGTACACTTGAAAAGGGTATTTTTTATTTTCGCGCACGTACATGTTCCTCAATGCTATACCGTTATGAAAAGTGATAAAGTTTCACCTATCCACATTTGATAACGGTAGAGACTCGCTCATTTTTGTCTTAATATCATTTCTTATATCGAAACAAGTACTCCAGATGGATGGAATTTTGAAAAACTAGTTGTTTCCCCGTTTTTTAAATTGTTTTTTTTCCGAATCCATTGAGTTATCAGAAATCCCTTGCGAGAGATTGTTCATTGTGACTCAAAGAAAGTGTGAAAAAGTCCACGACCCTCAAAGTTGAAAGTTGTAGGAGAAGATATTATTTGAAGTCACAAAAATCGTTAGAATGTGTGAAAAATGTGTCCAATCACCTTCTAATCTCATATTCTCGTTGGTTCACTTGTCACCATAATGTGACATAATCATGGAACAGATTTTATTCCTGAAGTATGAAAGCTAGATTACACTGCAGAAATTGATGAAAGGAAAACAGGATCAGGCGATTTGACAAATTTTTCACACATTCGGACGATTTTTGTGACTTCCAATGGTATCCTCCCTGATAATCATGAAGTTTGAGGGTCGTGGATTTTTTCAAAAATTCTTCGGGTAGTTATGAACCTCTCGTATGGATTTTCGGTATCTCGATGGATTCGAAAAAATAAAATAAAATTCTGTAAACGAGGGAAGAATTAGTATTTTCAAATTTTCTCGATGTGATTTCGATGTGAAAAATAGTTTTCAGACAAAAGTTAACGAGTTCTGAATGTGAAATTTTCGGTAACCAACTCCGTTGATCAATTATAAATTTTCTCATCAAACAAACTGTGTCTAACTCGTTCATATTTTCCCCTGGATCATTCGTCTGGGTCCAATTCGATACGGCCGTAATTCCTAACTAGAAAAATGACGTCCCAATCAACTTTTGCTTGAATTCTTGTCTCATTATTAATTCCAAGCCAGGAAGCAACGGTATGAAGGTGAATCTAGTTTTTCTCATGTGGATATTTCGGACTTTCCGAAATATTTTTGCATCCCTTAGTTGAAACTGGAGCAATAGGATTGTATAAAAGTGTCGTTTGAAGTTATGCGGTTGAGCCTGAAGTCGATTACTGTAATTTCATCCGGTTAGTATACTCGAGTACGTTTTTTCAGGATAATAAATAATGTCTGACACAAAGTTCGATCAAGAAGGTAATTAATAAAACCGTTGGGTCCAAGCTGCATACCTACTGCAATGCTTTTTCTTTTCATATTAGTTTAAGCTTGTTATAAAATGAGACGATTCCACCACACGAACGATGAAAGTCGAAGGAAAATTTATTAAAAAAAAATTTTAAGCCCACTTTAACACGCTACTTTTCGTGTCTGGAATGGCTAATCGAACCGTTAATCGCTTGATGGAATTTACGATATGCATGTACGAGTTCCGTTCCCAAGTGTACCTGCTGTGTATATTCATACGTAGGGGGAGATGGCGAAGGGTGGGGAATTCAGTGGAAAAAGACAATTATTATTACGATAATCTGAAGGAATTTTTCAATACTACTTTTGAATAAAAACTCTGTTAGAGGTGAAAATCTTCTACTTTCAACATTTTAGGAAGTAAAATTGAGATTTTTGTAGTGTCAGATTCAAGATTGCATCCCTGAAACAATCAGAAATCAATATTTCGTCGATTCTTGCCAGAGAAAAGCGAATCCAAAATTTGATTTTTGACTGTCTTTGGGAAATTCTTTAATCCGATGCCACGATTATCTTGTTCTCAGTGCTCTGAACATTTCCTTGAAGCATGGATGTCCTGCAAAGATTATTGAGACTCAAGAAGCATTTGAACCCAGCGTAGGTGTTTCAAGACACAGTCAGAATTTTAATCTCTAATTCCTCTGGAAATTTTCTCAACAATAATTTCGAAAATTTGACTGAATTAGTTATTGAATAATGTAGTCGATACTTTCTGCAGGAGTGACACTGACTTTTCACCTCATTTTTCGAAAGCCCGGTAGAATTCAAAAGCTCGAATCTTTAATGCGCTTGCGAAAAGTTCGAAAAACTCGTAATTATTGGCAAAGGATTGGGAAATCCTATATTTGCAGATTTTTAGACCTTCTGAGTTTTTAACTTTCGGATCTTTGAGCTGACTGCATTTCGTTTTTTCGGAATGTCCAACTTCTGGACTCTAACGTTTCTAAAAACTCAGAATCGCGTCTTAAATAAATTCGGAATTTTGACTGTCCAAACTCTCAAAAATTCGGAACTTCAATCCCACCCCGAAAAATTCTCCCTCAGTTTACATCAATTGCGAAAAAAATTCCATCAGTCTTAGTTCAGCTTTACCAAAATAGGAGATAAATTTGCAAACAGGAATCAGCTGCTGCTGCAGGGCCCAGATGTACTAACACATATAACTTGTGGATATAGCATAGCCATAGACTACAGAGTATCCTAGAGATACCCGGCTATGTAAATACCGAGTGGTATAGTGGCACGCGAGGATTCCCTCGGCCTGGGACGAACTCAAGCAGCCGGAAGACGTACAACGGCAAGGGGCCAAGTGGCCGGGTCTTGCCGGCCGAGAAGCCGCTACAGCTGGGTGACAGGGGCTGGAGGGGGTTGAAGCTAAGGGATGAAGGGGTGAGATACGACTACCCAGTATTACGGCAGTCCCTCGACTGTGCACTCACACACCTGCCTCTTTGCATGTGTATACATGAATTAACTTCGACTGGCGTGCCGGGTAATGGCGTGCTGTCGTGTTTCTAGTTAGGGGTTGAGAGCTAAGGGTTGGAAGTCGGGGATCCTTCGGCCCCGTAGACGTCGCGACGCCCTCGCGATACCCCAGCACCTTAACGAAATAGATCCTTGGACGAAAAACGGATCCGTGACCCTGCTGCACCTGCAGCCAACTGGACGAGACGTTCAAGGAGCTGAAGGGACGACTAAGGGTAGCGAAAAGAACATCAATAAGGGGTGCAAGTTTTTCCAGACTTGCTAAGAACCCAAGATGTTACAAATTGTTTGTCTCATACCGAGATACGTACCCATATAGAATATGAAAAGAAGAAATAAAGCAAGAATCAGGTATATACTAAACGTGACAAATTTCTCGAAAGAAGTTTGCTTCCCTCATTGTTAAAGCGTCTTTTTCTTCAAATCGACTCTTTCCCTCACGCTAGTTATCGAGCCGGAAAACTTGAAACGAAAGAGAGGAAGATAAAATATAAAAATTCCAAAAATATTTTTAAAACATTCCCAGTTTCGAGAGAAAAGGTCACCTACTCTGGGTATATTAATGTTTGTGATTTTGGGGGTGAAAATTTCGGTCGTTATTCAGCTGGAATTAATACCGTTAAATTACACCATCGTAGTTTGGTCAAATTCATAATCTCGCTTTTCTCCCATTTTTCCCCAGCTGATATCGAGATTAAAATTGTACAGCTATATTGACCGGGATTTCGTCGATACTAACAAAACATGCACGGGCTGTACTATGAAATAATATACTACAATTATTCCACAAATATAATCGCAGCAATAATTTCATATAATTTTTCACAAATTATTCAGAAATTTGACAAAATACACCGATTCAGAATTTTAACAAATTATTTACCGAATTTCGACAATTTCTCCATGAATATAAAGAATCACTTCTCGAATCATGAAAAATTATATCCAGGATCTAGATTATCTAGAATTTGGATATATAATTCATCAATTATTACCAAATCATCTAAAATTCAAAGAAATTATTTCTCGATTTAACAAATTATGTCTAGAATTGTAACAAATAATAACCAGAATTTGAGAAAATTATTAATAAATTCACCAAAGTGTATTCACGATTATTGGAGGGTGAAAAGGATCCATGGGAAATTGTGTTAATTCATTTGCTGTCGGATTTGGGAAAAAAATTTTCATTGAATTTCCACAGTTTTCTTATTATACTTGAGTGATATAAAAACAAAGTACTTTGGCTTTTTTTTTCTTTACTTTCGCCCCCATTTTATATTTTGTTTTCTTTTTTTTTTTTTTTTGCTTTGTGAGTTTAGATCAAGGGACGCAGTTGTTTGATACAGTTTTTTTTTTTCAGTCGCGATTCGGCTGGCTGATTAGGTTAGCCTCATCCCTCGTTCTTGGTTAGAAAAGAGGGGCGGGAAGTGCGGGGGTCTCTATACTCGATGAAATTAAGAAGCTAAGCCGAAAGCTTCGTTCACAGAGCGCGTTTTCCCCGTAAACCAAGAAAAATCAATAGAGGAGGTTCGTATTGCCCTCTCTTCGTACAGATTGTTCCTCTTTAATGAGCCGCCTCAGCTCCGCGTGCGTATACGACTCGGCAACGGCGTCGCGACGCTTCGCGACGCCCTGAGGGGGTCCCAAGTCAGGCAACCCCCAGGTAGGCCAATACGAATAACCTGAATCCCGCAAGCTCACGTGACGAACGACTAATTTCAACAGAAATATCGATCAACCGGGGTTACCTCGTTATATTTGCAACTACAGAAAGAAAACGGAAAGCTGTAAATTTGAAATTGAAACGTGGAGATGATTTTCATTTAGATGATGAATGAAATTGCGTGACCTCGAAGCAAAAGGGCCTAAGCGCGAAAAAAATAATTCATATTTCGGCACTAAAAAAATGAAAAAATGTTTTTTGGCGCTTAGGCCCTTTTGCTTTTAGTTATGCGAAATGTTTCATGAACTTTTTTCTGATTTTTTGACATATTTTGGTTTCCAGCAATATTCTTAAGCGAAGATAACACGAAGCTGTGCTTTCCTGCGAAGTTATAGGTTTTGGAAAATCGTACCTCATTTTAACAAGTGGAGGAGAAAATCTGTACGAAATTGAACTAACTTGTCTCAAGTTATGCTAGTCGTTCGAAAAACGAGCTTGATATTCCGAAAAGTAATTTTCCGCCCGTTTGATTTGATGAAAATTGAGTCAACCAATGAATCGATCAAATTTGATGGAATTCAAGTCTCAGGTGTCTCGATGTCATTAAGAATTCTGTATACTGGATTCTGGAATCATTAGGTGAATCATGAGGGTGATGCGAACTGCTTTTCAACCTGTAGGGCTTCAAAAATCTGGTTCATTTTGTGGACGGCTGGTTGGAATCTGTGCTTGGCGTTGAGCGATGTATGTGGATATATCTCGACGGCTGCGTAGAAAAAATAGCTATCTCAGAAGTTGCTTGAAGAACCGGATAGCTCCAGTTTTGCTCCAAAAAGCAGCTATTTCGAATTTTGCTTGAATAATCAGCTAGCTCGTGAGCGACTCTGAAATCACTCTGTAGTTGCGTGGCAAGTCAATAGCGCTACAGAGCTATTTCAGAGTCACTCGCGAGATAGCTGATATGATTTAAAGAAAAAGTTCGAGATGGCCACTTTTTCTACAAAGCTGTTGATCTACTTTCTTGCATTTTGGTACTGTGACCTTAAATCACCGAAATCGTAGCAGCGAGAACAGAAAATGAACTTTTCAACCCTACATCAACAAGGAAATTATTATTTTGCTTCAGAAGTAATTTTTTCCACGATCATCACTGTCAGTGGAGTCATTTTAGCAACCCGATGAGTCCGACGTAATTGTAATTCCAAATGCATAGTGTGAAGGACATTCTGGTTCATGCTGATCGTCAAATCCCTTATCAAGCAATGAACGAAGGTGTGGAGGACAAAATCTCACATTTTTAGATATAATTGCAATTTTTTATCCAGGCATTTCTCAACCGTCGTCAGATATAATGGCGTCAAAATTTGTCGCTGGTTCCCTACCAGCTCGAACCCCTCAGTGATACATTGTAGATTCACGTGTCGAGTAAAGAGGCGTGAGCGCTCCCGGAAATGTTAAGGGTTGTTTGAAAAATTTCAATACAGAAAATCCAGGCCTCGCTGTACACGTCAAAAGCACCGTGGGAGGCAGTTAATGTAAAGTAAAGCGTAAAAAGATGGCACACAGTTGAGAGAAAAATTCTTATCAAATAAAAATCCGAAGATACCGCATATATACAATGGTATCAACCAGTCATATGAATTCCTCACAGTATTCTGAACTCAGCTTCATCAGCGCATGAGTTCAACGAATGCAGGTGATCGGTACAAAAATGACTCCGTTGAAGCAGAAATAATTCGATAATTCGAATCGTAGGTCCATGACCAGTGGATTAAGAGAATCTTGTGCCACTTTTTTGGCTGACAATCAGAGTGACCTTTACAATAGGCAGGTCAATATATTAGATATTGTTATTTGGAATTTATATGGATTACATTTGGGAATTAGTAGTTGTACGTCCATCAATTCTTATCATGCCGTTGATTACGCGTTCGTTTTTTTCTAATTTGAAAAAAAACCTTGAGCAACACGGTGCTGGCCTTGCGTCACTGGCATGATAAAAAAAAAGTCTCGGAGGTCGCGAGATGAACCTTGAAGTTCGATGTACAGAAATTTTTTTCAAAACCTATAAAATGACTGCCGGTCTGCAAAATCTTTCCAGAATAGTCCCCATTGCAGTTGCTCAAATAACCGGTAACACTGGTATAACATTGCATCGGCAGATCACTATTGACCTCACAGCCTTCTAAGGTATTGGCATCACATTGTTCAAGGCAATAATCGATTGTAGAAAGAAAATAAAAGCCATGTGATCAATTGGCACCGGCATGAAAGGACTACAAGGACTACTCACAGACAACTGTGCAATTTTCTGATTATGCCCTTCGACCAGGACTTGTCACGCAATTAAATTTTGCGTGGATCGATCCGGTCAGGTTTATCTGTGGAGATTCAATTCAAGATATGAAGAGATTGAACTAAGCTTTAAGTTAAGTGGAAACATGCTACAGATGAAAAAAAAACAAAAAAAAAACAAGGATATGCTGTAGGTGAACTACTGATCGTCACTGTGTACGGCATCGAACTGTACCAATTTTCCTTAACCTCAAGATCTGCGAACTCTCTCCTCAGTTAGAAATCAATGTTTATGATGGGAGAATCGATGCCGAACGATCGTTCGTTCACAGACGCTACTGCACATGCTACAAATATATACTATAGTATAGGATATTCGACTGTAGTTTTGTTCGAATAAAAATCCATTGTTGCTACACGAGGCTTGAAAACGGACCGATAAGAAGATGACCGGTTCTGTCTTGAGTCGTACAGAAATTGCTGACTGTCAAAAAACTATTGATGACCAGTGGTGTCGAAGGGCATTAAATGTCGAATGAAGTGGGTCAGTTTGTTTTTCCAATCGTCAACATGAAGGTTGAGCTGGACAATATATTTATAGCGTAATGATTGATATTGATTTAGGAAAGTATAGAAGATAACGGATCAACTTTTGACTAGCTTTCTGATTTGCGTTGACGTTGTCAAAACTTTCGGAACGAATTTAGTCTGAATCTTGATGCCTCATGGATTCCAGGAGCGCATGTATAATGATTGTCAGTGCTAGAGTTCATTGGATTATCGTTCCGGTTGTGTAATGTCATATCTTATTGCCCAAATACCGAAAAAATAAATCACCTCACAATCAGTTCAAACTCTTAATAAATCACTGCTCGAGTGATTCCCCGGAATTCGAAAAAATGAAAATGACGCGCGAGTCTATAATCTGATGAGAGATACTGTGTCAATCAAGCTTATTAGCAGTTTTGATTACAAATTCGGTATAGCCACGTGAACAAATTTTTTATTATACCTAGTTTATTACGTAATGACAACATGTCACTATTTTGCAAATTTATGAAACTTGTATTGCACATGAATGTATTCTAATAGTGAATATAATATACATTACACGAAATCCACTGAACATTTTGCTCAATGTGCTAAACACACGTAGAGAGGATTTACTCAAAAATCTTCAATTTACAAATCATCTCAGGTTATTAACGGAATTGCTGTACATTCCTTCTAGATTTGCAATCTCATTTTGCGTTTTCCAAAACTAAATCAGAAATTGGTTTCGAAATTTAAACTCAGTACTATTATATTGTATAGCAAAGGTTGAATTTGTTAATGTAAGCTGTAAGGATTATAAAAATTTGTTAAACTCTTTCACCTGAGACGAGCGGTATGACGCAATTTATAATACTTATTGAATCATTCGATGATTCTGAACATGGTTAATGTCGCAGTTGAAATATGATAGCGTTTTCTCTAGCGAACTGAGAATGCATTTTTATTCATATCCGATTGATGATTGTTGAAGGAATAGAGAGCAAGCTGATCGATAACCTCGGCTAGACAACGAAGATATGCTGATGCATAAAATGTTTTTGATCTAATCAGGGATGGTACAATCAATGAACTTGTCATCAAGAATTGTAATATATTTTTATCCAGAATTTTCTAATCCGGATCCAATTACCCATGCTCTCCATCAGAATCAATGCACTATTGTATAGCACTATCGAAACATGGTCAAGTGAATTAAGAAAGCCAGTGTCAAAAATGTCCTGACGATGGAACAATGTCCATTAAGTTTGACTGTCAATCCACAATGAAGATTTCCAACAGTGTAGGAATAATAATTCTGTTGTCCATTTCACTTGATACATGTTTTTGATTTCCGAATCTGCTTTCGTTGACAAATGTGTAATAACTTTACCCAGAGACCCTCGAATGTTGTAGAGCGTTTCGTAAGAAATTCGATATGAGGTAAATCCCCGAATTGATATGTGTGATGTGTAGAGGGGGCATTCTATGATTGCAAGAAGGTCAATTTCCGTCATGGCATCGGTCTGAAGATTTGCATGCTGATGGCTGGGTTGTAAGTGGAAGGGTGATTGCGCATGACCGCAGATACTGTCAATATCTTCATTATCCGGCAATATTTATAAGACAATGCTCGACACTTGACCATTCGAAGAAAGAACGCCCAAGTTTTCTGTTCTTAAATTCGTGAGCTGTAAATCATCAAGCCAGTTTGAAGTTTCAATTGCGAACAGCACCGTCATTGAATCGTTCGTCAGTTTCTTGATCAGCCATGGAGTACATATACCAAATTTTTGCTATTGTGATAGTGATGCTTTCGCTCTTCTATTACTACCTAACCAGTACTTATGGTTATTGGAAGAAAAGATCAATACCTTGCTTGGACGGATTGCTACCAGGTCTCGGTAACACTTGGCCCATGCTGTTTGTGCAGAAAAATATTGCCGATATGTACTGCGATTTCTACAATCGGATGCCGCAACACAGTATGTTCGGGTTCTACAATATGCGTGAGCCATCTCTGATGATACGCGAGCCTGATTTAGTCAAGAGCGTGTTATTGAATAACTTTCAGAGTTTTGCTAAGAATGGTATCGAACTTGACGATGATCTCGATCCTTTGCTAAGGTTCAATCCATTTTTCGCTGATGGAGATCGCTGGAAAATTTCTAGACAGCAGTTGAGTTCAGCCTTCACTTCAGGAAAGCTGAAAAATATGTACGAGTCTGTGAACGGAGCCCGTCTCAAGCTCAAGGAATATCTAGACCGAATGGTCGAAAGGAGCAATGGAAAAGGCGAATTGGAATTGAAGGATTTGTGCGCAAAGTACACTTCCGAGGTTGTAGCTAGTGCAGCGTTTGGTGCAGAAGGTGGAAGTTTTGCAAGTGACAAGGACGGACCGTTTAGAAAAATGGGAAAACTTTGGTTAGATCCATCGTTTCTTAACCGTGCTACTCAAATCTCGTTGTTATTCATTGAAATTTCCGCAAAAATTTTTGGAATTAGTTTCATGCCAGCCAAGGTGGATAAATTCTTCAGAAAAGTAGTGAAAGACGTTCTCCAGCTTAGAAAGGAGCAAGGTATCCAACGGGCGGATTTCTTGCAGCTGATGAGCCAGTACAAAAAACCTGGTACAGTCAATTCGGTTCCAAACGGAGAAATTGATGAAGACATAATCACGTCTCATGCATCTACATTCTTCCTTGCTGGATATGAAACATCGAGTGTCACCCTGAGCTTTTTCATTTATCAATTGGCTGCACATCCCGAAGTCCAAGATCGAGTTCGGAAGGAGGTGACCGAGGTTGTTGCTAAACACGGAAGCTTGACTTACGAGGCACTTCAAGATATGACGTACATGGATCAGGTGCAAAACGAGTCAATGAGATTGTATCCAGCTTTTGGAGCGCTTTTGAAAGTTTGTACTAACGAATTTGAGCTGGTTGGTTCGGACGGACTTACATGTCGAGTTACTCCTGGAACGCCAGTTGTTATCTCCAGATTAGCTTTGCACAGAGACCCTGAATTCTGGCCGAACCCTGAAAAATTCGATCCTGAACGTTTCTCTGAGGAAAACAAACACTCGAGACATAGATTTGTGCACCTTCCTTTTGGCGAAGGTCCTCGTGGTTGTCCTGGAATGAGGATGACTACTATGCAGATGAAGGCTGCTGTTGCAACGATTGTCCAAAACTTTTCTTTGGAGGTGGCACCACGTACAAATCTCCCAATTAAGTTGGATCCAAGCTATTTCATGTCCGCCAATGAAGGTGGACTCTGGGTGAACCTGAAATGCTTGTAATTTATTTCAGTTCAATTGCTGATTCTTGTGTTGTAAAATCTCAAATAATACATATATGTTTTCATAAGATATTCAACTGTAGTCTTGTCCCAATAAAAATCCATTTTAGTCATACGAAACTTAAAAACAGACCAATAAAATACCTGATTCTGTCTTGAGTCGTATACCAATTGCTGACTGTCAAAAAACACCTGATAACCTGATGTATCAAGGGGTCTATAATGTCAGATGAAGTAGGTCAGTTCATTTTTCGAGTTGCTAACATGAAGGTTAAGCTGAACGATATACTTATAGCATAATCATTGTTATTGATTACAAGTGAAAGTAGTATGAAGATGATAATAAATCAACTTCTGGCTGGCTTTCATGTTTGTGTTGACGTTGTGAAAACTTTCGAAACGAATTGATTCTGAGTTTTTATCCCCGGATTCTGGGTCGGAATATAGAATGATTGTTGGTGCTCGAGTTCGTTGGATCTTCGTTCTGCTTGCGTAATGTCATCTTATCGCTCGAAGGCCGAGAAAACGAATTAGCTTATCAGAGAGAAGAGTTTATTTATTTATTGTTAACGGAGCTATAGTTGGATATGGCGAATTGAATCTTTTATTGTTGTTACCGAATTTTCGTAGAACCAAAGAATAATTTGTTAACATTGAATAAACTTTTCCCTCTGTGTAGTCTATACACCCGTCTATGTAATCAGTAATTTCGCTCCAGGAGATCTCAAGCCATTGCTTTAATGGTTTCCCAGATCTGAAGAAAAAAAGCAGTACGTGGAGTCTATAACATGATTAGAAACACTGTGTTGATTAGGCGTATATTGAGCATCAGCAAGCAGCCAAAACATAGGTAATGATGTTTCTCGATTCCCAAACTAAACCGTTAAAAATGTTTCTGTATTTATTCCATAATTGTCGGACATAATACTGGCATAATTACAAATTTGGCGTACTCAAGTAGAATGCTATGTATGTTCGTCAAAAAGTATCTATGCCTGGTTAAGAGATGCTCAATGTCCCTGTTCCGGGAATTTCTAAATATCCATCCGAAAATGTATCTTCCGTCATAGAAACATGTGCTCAATAATTGGTAATGTTCGAACTAGGCTTTACATATCTGTATACTTGTTATGTATCAAAAGTTGTCATCAATCGTTATTATATACCGACATGTTATTCATGAAATATCAATCATTATTGACACTGGAATGTACGGTTACGCCGAATTCTCCGACAGATAAACATAAATGCCGTCAGGATAGATGTAATGACGTTTTTTCTAGCAAACCAAGAATGCGTTTCAATTCCTATACAATTGATTGTTAATGAAACAGAAAGCAGGCTGATCGATGACCTCGGCTGGAAAATAAAGATCTTGATCAATTCGATTTTTATTTTATTTTTTGGTTATCCAATCAGGAATGGCGGAATCTGAATAAATTATCACTCATAATTTACTGACCTACATTTCATCAACCCTATTCTTCATAAAAATCAGTGTACTATTACGTACCAATATTACAACATGGTTGGGTAAATTTGAAAAGCCAGTTTTAAAAATTACTAAATCACTGTATAATCAATTTTACTATACCCACAATGCATAAAAGTTACGAAACAATTCCCGTCAATTCACAATAAACATTATCAACACAGTATGAAAAAAAATTCTGTGGTCCATTTCTCTTCGTACGTTTTTGGATGCCAAATCTGCTTGAACTGACGATTAATCAGTGACTTGACCCAGAAATTCCTAAATGTTTTGCAGCATCTCGTGAGAAATGCAGTATCAGGTTGAAACGTAAATTGACACGTGGAGGGGACAATTCATGATTGCGAAAATATCAATTTATGTCGTGGCATTGGTCAGTCACTTCATAAGTCAACATTCGTCTCACCAGTAGTTATGGATATTGGTAAAAAAAATTGATACCATGCTTGGGAGAAGTGCTACCAGTGCTCAGCAATGTTTACCCCATTATACTGTTCATGAAGAGGCACATGGCGGATATGTTCCGGGATTTCTAAAATCAGATACCGGAACACTGCAGTGTATTTGGGTTCTACAATATGCTTGAGTCATCTTTGATGGTACACGAGACTGAATTAGTCAAGACCGTCTTATTGAAGAATTCTTCTAGAGTTTTGCTGAGTACGGTATTGGAAATGACGAAGAACTCGATCCTTCGCTAGCCTTCTATCCGTTTTTGGCTGACAAAGATAGCTGAAAAGCTTCTCGACAGCAACTTAGCTCAGCCTGTACCTCAGGGAACCTGAAATACATGTACGAGTCTGTGAACAAACATATAAAGAAATAAAGCAAGAATCAGATATATTATACTAAGCGTGACGAATTTCTCAAAAGAAGTTGGCTTCCTTTATCGTCAGAGCATCTTCTTCTTCACACCAACTCTTTCCCTCACGCTCGTTATCGAACTGGAAAACTTAAAACGAAACAAAAGAAGATAAATCTGAAAAATCCAAAAATATTTCAAAAAATGTTCCAGCTTCTAGAGAAAAGGTCAACTACTTTGGGTATAATGCTTGTGATTTTGGGGGTGAAAATATCGGTTGTTATTTATAGCTGGAATCAATACCGTTAAATTACATCATCGTAGTTTGGTCAAACTCATAACCTCGCTTTTCTCCCCTTTTTCCCCAGCTGATATCGCGATTAAAATTGTACAGATATTGCTCGGGATTTGGTCTATACTAACAAAACATCTACAGGCTGTACCATGAAATAATATACTACAATTGTCGAAATTTGTTGCTCGTTTCCTTCCGGCTCGAACCCCTCAGTCCTACATTCCAAATCCACGTGTCGATCAGTAAGAAGGTGTGGGCGCTTCGGAGTTGTTCAAGGTTGTTTGGCGAATTTCAATACAGAACATCCAGGCTTTGTTGCACTTGTCGGAAGCAGCGTGGGAGGCAATCAATGTACAGTAAAACGAGGAAAGATGGCACACAACCGAGAAAAAAATTTGTATCATATAAAAATCGGAGGGTACGATACAACCGTATCAACCAGTCGTATGAATCCCTTACAGTATTCTGAACTTACCTTCATCAGCGCATAACCCAATCGGTGAATGTAGGCACAGAAGTAGCTCCGTGGAAGTAGAAACAATTCGATCAGTCGAATCGCAGATCTATCACTGGATGCAGAGATGATCTTATTCCCCTTCTTCGGTTAATATTCATCTTCACAACGTTGAGAAAATAGTGAGCAGAAGCTTTCCGACATGTGTGCGAGATCATAAAGTTGCTTTATCGCACTTATCTTGAGTTATTCGCTTCAAAACATCCACATCACGCACGATATTGTGAGAAAGTTTCGGAGGTCACGAGATAAACCATGAAGTTCGACGTTGAGCGATTTTTTCAGGTTATATAATAACTGCAAGTCTAGAAAATCCAGTCAGAATGATCCCCATTGCAGTTGCTTGAAGCTGGTAACAGTAATAAAACAGTACATTGCCACATCAGTATTGACATCACATTGTTCAAGACAATGAACGACTGTAGTGAAAAGACGTAAGCCGTCTGATCAACGGGCACTTGCATAATGAACACTTACATGCAACTATGCAATTTTCTGATAAGCCCTTGAAGTTAAATATAGACATACTGTAGATGAAAGAAAGAATAAGATTAGATATGCTGGAGGTCCCCGTCGTCACAGCATCGAATAGTATCAATATTTTTGAACCTCAAGATCTGCGAACTCCCCTCAGTTGGGAATCGTTGTTTATGATTAGATGATCAACGCTGAACTCGTTTGATTAAAGTGTGTCCCAGTTATCTGCTCAAAGATTCACAGGGTGCGGATTAGTTAACAAGTTTGAAGCCAGCTACTGCGCATTAATTTGCTAGTCAGTTTCGTGATACTCCATGGCACACATCTATTACATTTTTGCTCTGGCGATAGCAGTGTTTTCGCTATTGCACTATTATCTTACATGTAATTATCGATATTGGAAGGAAAAATCAATACCATGCTTGGAGGGAGTGCTACCAGGGATTGGCAATGTTTACCCCATGCTGTTCATGAAGAAAAACATGGCAGATATGTTCAGGGATTTGTACAACCAGATGCCGGAACACAGTATGTTCGGGTTCTACAATATGCGTGAACCAGCTTTGATGGTACGCGAACCTGAATTAATCAAGACAGTGTTATTGAAGAACATTCAGAATTTTGCTAAGAACGGTATCGGGATTGACACAGAACTTGATCCATTGCTGGCTTTACATCCGTTTTTTGCTGACGAAGATCGCTGGAAAGCTTCTAGACAGCAGCTGAGCTCAGCCTTCACCTCAGGAAAACTGAAATACATGTACGCGTCTGTGAACGAAGCTCGTCTCAAGCTAAGGGAATATCTAAACCAACTGGTCAGAAGCAGTAATGGAAAAGGCGAATTAGAATTGAAGGATTTGTTCTCAAAGTACACAGCCGAGGTTGTAGCTAGTGTGGCGTTTGGTGTAGAAGGTGAAAGTTTCAAAAGTGAAAAGGACGGACCGTTTCGAGAAATGGGAAGACTTTGGTTAGAACCATCGTTTGTCAAAGGAGTTACTCAGATTGTACCTTTATTCATTCCAATTTTCGCCAAGATTTTGAGAATAAGTTTTATTCCCAACAAGGTGGACAGATTCCTCAGAAAAGTAGTGAAAGACGTTCTGAAGTATCGAGAACAGCAGGGTATCCAACGTTCAGATTTCTTGCAGCTAATGATCCAGTACAAAAAACTTAGTGCAGTCGATTATGTCCTGAATGAGGAATTCGATGACGAATTCATCACTTCCCATGCAACTACGTTCTTCCTTGACGGTTACGAGACGTCGAGTATCACCCTGAGCTTTCTCGCCTATCAATTGGCAGCACATCCTGAAGTCCAAGATCGCGTTCGCGAGGAGGTTACCAAGGTCATTGCCGAACATGGTGACTTGTCTTACGAGGCACTCCGAGAAATGACGTACCTGGATCAGGTGCTGAACGAGTCATTGAGAATATTTCCACCTTTTGGAACGCTGATCAAATCTCACACTAAAGAAATTGAGCTGGTTGGTTCAGACGGACTTACATGTCGAGTTACTCCTGGAACGCAGATTGTAATCCCGATGTCAGCATTGCAAAGAGACCCCGAATACTGGCCAGATCCTGAAAAATTCGACCCTGAACGTTTCTCTGAGAAAAAGAAACACTTGAGACACAGATTCGTGCACTTCCCTTTCGGCGCAGGTCCTCGCGTTTGTCCTGGAATGAGGATGGCTATTCTGCAGATGAAGGCTGCCATTGCAACGGTTATCCAAAGCTTCACCTTGGAGGTATCACCACGTACAATCGAGCCAATTCAGTTGGATCCAAACTATTTCATGTCCACTGCTAAAGGAGGACTATGGGTAAACTTCAAATGCTTGTAGTCCGTATATCAGATGAATGCAGATTCTTGTGTTGTACAGCCTTAAATTTACAATTTTAGCATAAGAGTTTTAACTGTAGTCTTGATCGAATAAAAATGCATCATGGCCACACGAGGCATGGAAACAAACTGATAATAATTACTGATTCTTTCTCGAGTCATTTAACAATTACTGAATGTCAAAAACTGCTGATAATCTGCAGTGTCGGAGGGGATTCGATGTTAGATGAACCGTTTCAGTATATTTCCACACTTGCCAATATATGCAGCTTACGATTGATTCAGCAAAATGTTATACAAAAACATAACAAATCAAACTTTTGACTAGTTGTCATTGAGTCTGAGTTTTCATCCCAGGATTCTATAGGAAAGATGTGTAATGATCGCCGGTGCTCGAATTCGTTGGATCATCGTTCTGCTTGCGTAATGTCATCTTATCGTCCGAACGCCAAGAAAACAAAGTATAATTCGGTCTACATATTATCTAGCCTTTCGATGAACTCAGTTGCTCAAAGAAATGTAAAGTTAGTGCTTGAATGATCCCCCTTAATTCTGGAAAAATAAAAATAAAGTGCGAGTTTTTACTGTGTCATTCTAAGCGTATGTGGTGGATGATGTTTCTCGATTCCAGAACTACACCGTCAAAAATGTTCGTGAACTTATTTCACTTTTTTTTTTAACAACAGACTAGCATACTGCAGACGAATTCGGTGTATAGCTATAAGTAAATTCCAATTCATTTTCGTCAAATTTGCAAACAAGTTTGATACTTTACTAAAATTCGTGTTAAAAAAGCATGTAACTGTTTCACAAATTTGAAAAACTTGTACAGCGAATGGATTCTAACAACAAGTTTACTATACAATACGCGAAATTCACTGAAAATTTTTCTCAATGTGCTGAACATACGTAGAGTAGATTTACTCAATAATATTCGATTGGAAAACATCTGAAGGAAATGGAACTGTTTTATATTTCTTCTACATTTACAATATCATGATTTTGCCTTGTAGTCGAGACGTGCGACTCGTCTCTTGAAACCACATTCAGGATAAAATATGATAGCATTGTTCCTGGTGAACTAGAAATGCATTTCAATTCGTACCTGATTGATTGTTGATGAAACAGAGAGCAGACTGATGGAAGACTTCGGCTAAAAAATGGAGATCCTGATAAATACTATTTTTGTTGATTCAATCAGAAATGGTAGATTGATGTGCCCGGAATTAAGAATTCGAATATATATTTTTACTCTGAATTCACTGACCAATATTTAATTAACCATCCATCAAAATTAATGTACTATTGATTGTGTAGCAATATTATAACATGACCAGGTAAATTTGGAAAGCTGCTCTTCATAATTACTGGAACAATCGTGTATAGGAAATTTTACAGTACCCTTTATGCATGAAATTTTCGAAACAATTTCCGTTAATTCAAAATAAACATTTTTAACAGTGTAGAAATGAAAATTCTGTTTTCCATTCACTTCATACATGTTTTTGATCGTCGAATCTTCTTTCACTGACAAATGTTCAGTAACCACCCAGATATTCCTGAATGTTCTGAAGCCTTTCATGAAGAATTCGGCATGAGATTGGAACGCAAATTGACGTGTAGAGGAGGCTATCCATGATTGCAAGAAGGTCATAGTTTTCGTCGTGGCATTGGTCAGTCACTTCATGAATCAACGCATACCTCTAAGGTTTTCTGTATATGATGCTGATTCTATCTGTCACAAACCTAATTCAAGACAATTGTTAGCCATCAGCTAAAAGCACAAGTCAGTATAAATGATAAAGATGATAAATCGGATAATGACGGTTCAAAATTAGTCGTGATTGAAATGGCAGTGTGCGCATGACCGCAAGCACGAGCAGTATCCCCGTTATCTACCAATGTTTGTTAGATAGTATTCGATACCTAACTCATTCGATATAAGAGGGCTTTAGTTTTCTGTTCTTCAATTCGCGAAGTGTAGATGATCAAGCAAGTTTAGAGTTCTGGTTGTAAGCAAGTTTGTCAGTATCGTGATCAGCCATGGAGTGCAGCTGCTACGTTCTCGCTCTTGCGATAGTAGTGTTTTCGCTCTTGTATTACTACCTTACGTGTAATTATCGATATTGGAAGAAAAAATCAATACCATGCTTGGAGGGAGCACTACCAGGGATCGGTAATGTTTACCCCATGCTGTTCATGAAGAGAAACATGGCGGATATGTTCAGGGATTTCTACAATCAGATGCCGGAACACAGTATGTTCGGGTTCTACAATTTACGTGAGCCATCTCTGATGGTACGCGAGCCTGAATTAGTCAAGACAGTCTTATTGAAGAACTTCCAAAATTTCGCTAAGAATGGCATCGAAATTGACAAAGAACTTGATCCTTTGCTAGCAGCCAATCCATTTTTCACTGTAGAAGATCGCTGGAAAGCTTCTAGACAGCAACTGAGCTCAGCCTTCACCTCAGGAAAGTTGAAATACATGTACGAGTCTGTGAACGAAGCCCGCCTCAAGCTCAATGAATATCTAAGCCAACTGGTCAAAAGCAGAAATGGAAAAGTCGAGTTGGAATTGAAGGATTTGTTCTCGAGGTTCACAGCCGAGGTTGTAGCTAGTGCAGCGTTTGGTGTAGAAGGTGGAAGTTTCAATGGTGACAAGGACGGACCATTTCGGGAAATGGGAAGAATTTTGTTTGAACCGTCATTCGTAAAAGGACTCACTCAAATCTTGCAGTTATTCGTTCCGATTTCCGCAAAGATTCTACGATTAAGTTTCATGCCTGCTAAAGTAGATCGATTTTTCAGAAAAGTAGTAAAAGACGTGCTGAAGCATCGAGAGGAGCAAGGTATCCAACGGCCGGATTTTTTGCAGCTGATGATTCAGTATAAAAAAACTGGTGTAGTTGATCATGCCATGAACGAAAAATTCAACGATGACATCATCACTTCCCATGCAACTTCATTCTTCAGCGATGGCTATGAGACATCGAGTATCACCCTGGGCTTTCTTGTTTATCAATTGGCTGCGCATCCTGAAGTTCAAAATCGAGTTCGGGAGGAGGTGACCAAGGTCGTTGCTAAATACGGAGGCTTGACTTACGACGCAGTCCAAGATATGACGTACATGGATCAGGTGCTGAACGAGTCAATGAGGTTGTTTCCAGCTTTCGGAACACTGATGAAATCTTGCACTAAAGAATTTGAGCTGGTTGGTTCAGACGGACTTACATGTCGAGTAACTCCTGGAACGCAGATTGTAATTCCAATGTCAGCATTGCAAAGAGACCCCGAATACTGGCCAGACCCTGAGAAATTCGACCCTGAACGTTTCTCTGAGGAAAATAAACAATCAAGACATAGATTTGTGCACTTCCCTTTCGGTGAAGGTCCTCGCGTTTGTATTGGAATGAGGATGGCTATTTTGCAGATGAAAGCTGCCGTTGCAACGGTTATCCAAGGCTTTGCCTTGGAAGTGTCACCACGTACAATTGAGCCAATTCAATTGGATCCAAACTATTTCATGTCCGCTGCTAAAGGAGGACTATGGGTGAACCTCAAATGCTTGTAGTCCATATCAGCTGAATGCAGATTCTGGAGTTCTACAGCCATAAATATAGTGTGCCAAAGGGTAGAATCACCCTCGTATTCAATTGTCCAGTCTGTAACTCGATAACGCAACTTGCGCTATCGTTATGAATTTTGTAACTCCCACGCCAATGCATTTCCCCGCGAACATCAAGGCGACTCTAGATTCGCAATTTTTAATAACACAGTAGCACTAGCGGGGCTGGCGGGGAAATTGGCGTGGGGGTTAAAAAATTGATAACGATAGCGCAAGTTGCGTTATCGAGTTACAGAATCGCTCTAACTGGTAGCCACTTAAGACATTGGACTGATAAACTATCAAATGTTCAACAATATTCGAATACGGTAGCTACCGAACTCCTGTTTCAATAACAATCTAGTCTTGTTCCAAACATAAAATTGTACGCACATATTTGAAAATACACGGCTTCCGTTTACTCAATTATTTCGTGCCTCCTGAATCTCATTTCATGCTCAGGAACGCTTTCAATTCTCTTCAACGTTAAAGAGAACGTCACAATATGTTATCGTACGATATTGAACAGCAGTAGTTTTGTCCAAATAAAAATCAATCATCATCACAAGAGACTTGGAAAGGAAACCGATTAGAATGACTGATTATCTACCTACCTTCTCAATTATTTAGCATATAACCTTCATTTTCACAGTTACCAGCATGCAGGTTGAGCTGAACGATGTATTGTTCTCATCCCTGGATTCTAGAAAAGCATGTAGTACATACATAATGATGGTTGGTGCTCGAATTCATTGGATCATCGTTCTGCTTAGGAGTATTGATTGAGTGTATACTGTCATATCTTATCACCCAAAGGCGGAGAAAACGAATCAAATTAGTCGCAATTCCTCAGTAACTTCATGTAATCAGCATGTTTTCTAAAAGCAATAATCAACCATTGCTTGAATGATCTTTTAGAACTAGAATAAAGACGCGTGCGCCCATGACCTGATAAGAGAAACTGTGTCAATCAAATCTATTCACTGTTAGCAAGGCGGTTGATGATGTTTCTTGATTCGAGAATTATGGATAATAATCGCACGATCTAACGAAGTTATCAGCTGTGAGTAAGCTTCCATCATAATTGTTCTACACCCAACAATTTAAGATGGAGTCTGTTGATCCCAAAATATACAACCACTTTCACAGGTCAAACGTATGGGTATAGGTTGGCGATACCAGAGGTAATGGAAGGGATCTGATAGCTTGATGAAGATCGCTGGAAAGCTTCTAGACAACAGCTGAGCTCAGCCTTTACCTCATAAAAGCTGAAGTAGGTACATGTACTAGTCTGTGATCGAAACGAGCCTCAAGCTTGAAGTATACCTAACCAAACTCGTCAGAAATGGAAAAGTCGAGTTTGCATTGAAGGATTTGTTCTCGAGGTATACAGTTAAAGATGCACTGAAGTATTCAGAGAAGCAGGCAGTCCCAGAGCGAATCCGCCACGAGGTGACCATGGTTGTTCCTTTTCCAATATACATACATTATTGAAGGTACCAGTTCCCCAAGATGGCTCATATTTTTTCGACACGGCTGATCACAAACGACATATGCAGTGATGAAGTCACTCATTGAGTCTTTAGTGCTGATTTATGACCAACGATTTTCTCAGTGAACTTTTAGATATAGTTTCACGCTAGTCTTTTGTACACACATACATTTTTATAGGTACAGTGGTCAGCCAGTAGGCAGATAATTGTAGGTATCCATATTAAGTAATAGGCTGAATTGGACAATTGCTCAATGACGAGGGAAGGTCAGTTTTGGGACTAAATTGCTGTGCTAGATCCGTAACGTCATGATTTACTTCTGTTAGATTGAATGGGAAGGTTGCAGACCCCGGATGAGACGTACTTGATATCAAAAGCAGAAAAACAGCAACTGATGGACGATATTAGATTATTCTAGAGCCGCACATAAGCCTTGAAGAAGATCAATGAGTATAATTGTTGCTCATAGTGATAAAGTAATGCTTAGTGAACGTCAAAAGAAATGCTGATAGCCAGCTGTTGACTGATCTTTATTAGAAATAAATGCGGGTTTTGTTTCGAATTATTAATCTGTAGAATTTCACGACGAATTTCACTAAAACTGGCAGCATATCTGACAACCAGGTTGAGGTCTCTGGTCACGATGGTCTCACGAATATCAAAATAAATTGATCCTTGCCCATTTAATGGACCAAATACTTACCAACAATCAGGCTCGAAGGACAACAAACCGTCTGGGCTCCGTATTAAATTTTTTTCTGGTTCCTTCAGGTTCGGTTTCAGTGTGCAGTGGACGCCTATAATGTTGATTACAGTTTTTTAGGTACCATGTAGCACAATCTAGGCTGAGAAGATACCTGTACGTGTCGTTGGATCTTGAAATCGAATTAGGATCTATAAAATTACCAGCCTTTCACGTGACTCATTTCAAACTGACCAATTAAAAAAAAAGGGAAAGTTATTTCAATAACCCCGAAAATGAAAAGTATTCAGTTTTCATCAGATCTCCACTTTTTCAGGTCCAGAAAATAATTTTTGGATGGATGTGTGATCAGTTTTATGTCCGGCAATATTTTGAGAACGAGTAGACGAATTTTCACGATTTTGATCTCATTCGATGCGTTTCTTCGTATAACTCAAAGCTGATTAGATTTTGAATTTAATCGGTCGACTAGTTTTTCAGTAACTGCGCGGACAAAATTTTACGAAAAAAAATTTCAAATAGTCATAACTCGAGAACGTATCAACGGATTTTTATGATTGTTATCTTCATCGATAGCATTTGCTTCAACTTAGAAATGACTAAATTTCGAAAGGCATCAATGCAGCAGTTTTGTACTGTTCGAACTTGAAAGATCTGTGTGGAAAGTTTCAGGCCCGGTCCATCGTGGACAACCGATTTACCTGCTTTTTAACAATAAATGTATAACTTCTAAGGAAATGGTAATCAACATCCTGCATTGTCGTTATTCAAACCACATAAAAATACTTCAAGTACGTTCGAACTGAGTTTAAAAGAACCAAGGAAAGATCAATGAACTCTGTACCATAAATTGGACGGTTTATCGTTTGTCATAGAAGCATGAAGCTAAACTTGCTTATGTCATGTGGATTAATTTCATCTCGTATGGAAGTAACGAGGTTATCTCACACCTTTGACTTCGTGAAATGCTTTCTACATTCTTCCAATCGCGGTTTAAACTTGAAATTCACATTACCAATATAATATACGTCGTGGATATATTCATTCAGAAATATTATGACTATACAGGCAAATGTAATGTAATTTCTACGTCACGTGGGGGAATCCACTTTTTCTTTTTTCGAATCCCACGAGTAGTATATATATATATATATATATATATATATATATATATATAGGAGCGGCTCGTCGCGTTCAACTTGATTATAAAATCGATAGAACTAACACAGATAGACAGATAGACAGAAAGACAGAAAGACAGACAGTTGGCATTAAGCTTTCTTTTCTCCCTTCTTCCTGCCCCATGACGATATTGCTTCAACTCCCTGCGAAAAAAAAGGCAAAAAAAAAAGATGGAGATGGGAAAAATAATAAAAAGCAACCCGGTTGACAGATTCGACTAATTAAGTAATCGCTGCTAATTTAAATACCGAGGGCAGTCATTTTACGGAATGTTTTCTAAAGTCTTTCTCTCGGTGGTGGATTCTTCTTCTTCTTCTTTTTCTTCTTCTTCTCAATTTTTTTTTCTTATTTCTCTTAGTTTCCGCCATTCATTTGTATATTTATTTCATTCTCGTGGGCGTTTGAATACCGAAACGCTCGGTGTTAATTGTGAGTACAAGTGCGAGGCCCGCCGCCCACTGAGTGAAGCGAAAAAAAAAACAAAAAAAAACAAAAACAAAAAAAAATCAAATACCTGAGACAAGTAAACGGAGCGATTGTACGTGTGCCGGAATACATCAGAACGCGGTTTAATTAGGCAGTTGGCTTTCTGTAAGACATCAACGCCAGCGAGAATCCTATTTCGTTTTCTGAAACCGTGTTTCACGCGAAAAGGAGACCCCAAACAGCTCGCCCGCATTTTCAATTACTCGAGAAAACGAAAACTAATTAGCTAAATTTTCCTTCGTTTACAAGAAATTCTCTTCTCTGCAAAACTCCGCCAACTCCCTCCCTTGAAATGCTTTGTGGAAAACGCCACCCTCTCACTGTGCAGTTATACTTGACAGAGGTAATAGCCCAACATTGTGCGTAGTCGGAAATTTTCGCAAGATTATTGCCAGATGAAATGAGGAAAAGTTTAATTAACACTACGGGATTAGCAACAACATCCCTAACTTTGAATTTTGCCAAACGAAGTTAGCGGAAAATTTCAATCCTAGAAAATTCGGTCAAACCATAACTACAGAAAAAAAAATCAAATTCAAAATCGGCTGTTTCGATCGGAGCTTTCGCAATTTTGGTCCAGCAACGTTAAATTTGGTTTTGCCAATTTTTCTCTCCCTTTGTTTTACGCTTTGAAAAAATTTTTTTATTTCTTCATTTTTGTTCTCTCTTTGTGATATCGTTAAAAGAATTTCAAAGGAAGTAAAGCTGAATATAATGGGACCCAGTAATGTGTCATTTCGGTGACCCAGTTACGCAATACTCAACCAACGTCCCGAAGCGCAGGATCGAAATCCCCGCTTTCTGGCTGGGCTACCTTTACTCACGGAATTCGCGTTCCCCGAACGGTAAATTCCACTCTGCACTTTCGCGGTTTCGGTGTGTTAACGCTTCCATCTGTATCTAGGTTTAGTCAAGCTACCCCAACGCAATTATTTTTCATACTTTTTCAATTTTCTTTTTTTTTTCCATACGTTTCTAAATTTTTTTTCCGTCTTCCAAAATCTGTTTAAAACCATACAGTCGATTCTTTGACTGAATTAAAAATCGAGATCGAACAAGAAGATAGAGAATTCTTTCCGAAACGTGGATTTCGAATCATCTCCAGAGTTCTAAAAACCTTTGGGAAATTGAAATTCAAAAATTCAATCCATAGAAACTGAGCTGAAAATCTTTAGTTTTTCAGCAAAAACGGTGATTTCAATCTAAATTTTGAAGGGCTCTGCGTCAGTTTCAGACAAACAAACCCCAGACTAAATTTCTGTCAGTTGAAATAAATTGAGTTTAAAAGAAGAGGGTAAAGAGAAAGAGAAAAAAAAACCAAAAAAATGTAGATTTTGATAAAGCCCGAACTATTCTGACTTCTATATTTCGCCAGGTCCTTTAATATACACTCATAGTAATTTAGCTAATGGTTATTTTGCGTGTATTTCGAATAGCATGCAAAGGGGTAGTTTTTTTTTCCTCTCTTTTTTTCTTCATTTTTTTTTTTTTACCACTGCAGACATATTGCCATGCATAGATGGCTAGCCAAAGGCAGACGGTCTTCATATACAAATGCATCTATATCGCGATTCCTCTTGCCCTGATGATCGTGAGAGAAAATATTATAGACGTAGAACAGTAGCTAAATTTAATAGGGGTGGTTCTAGGGCATCCCTAAATGTCTACCAACTTATACATGTACAGATATATGTATAATGGGGTTGGATATGGTGCGGGTTTGAAATGTTTTCGGAGCACTCGACACGAAACGAGCAAATGGCGTGTCGCCTCCCTTCTTGCGCCTGGCTTTTCATCCCCTAGCGTCGCGGCGCCGCATGCCACCCTCCCAAAACCTATTTGTCCGCACTCGGTATATCGATCGAGTAACAGAACATTATAGAACATAGAACATAGAGAACAGAACACATATGAGCCAAAGTTCGACTATAATGACTATGTCAAAGTATGTATGTATGTATGTAAATATATCGTCGGGCTGTTTGGTATCGCCGTCAGTAGTAAATGACGCGGATGATACGCCACTGGGGGTGATTATCATAATCGATATATCAGACCGTGAGTTTCAGGCCAACAACGTCTTGCACGCAGAGTTTTATCTACCTACTAGGTATAAGTAGGTATGTATGTATGTACATACCTACATTGTACATACCTACGTCAGCCTGTTTCCGTGCTGGGAGGTTAACTCGTAATATGCATTCGAGCCAAGTAAAGGCAATTTGTTTTATACTTTGTTACGCGCCCCGAGTTTGGTATGTATGTATGTATATATCTATGTACGAGATGTGCAGGAATGAGGTAAATTTGAACGATAAATTTTCGGAGCAAAACTTTGCACCGTATACCTCAGACAATGAGATTCACTAGGTATAAAAGGGGCCAAAGAAAACCCCTGATGATGGGCTGGAGAAATCGACCGCGGTTTAACCTTCGATGTCTTGTTTGCATTTACCTCATGCAAATCGTACCTCATGGTTCAAAAAAATTAAGGGGGAATGTACATCTGGGAATGAAACAAAAAAAAAAAAAACCTTAATTTTTGGAAGTTTTTTTCACGGAAAATTATAGTAGCGGATTCATCGAAACGGGGTTTTTTTTAGTTGAAAATATTTTACACTTTCGAGACTGTGGCCAGTTTATTTTATTTTTTTCTATTAAAAAATGTTGCAGATTCACAGAGTAGGTTGAGTCGTCTATGGAGCGCCGTAAAAAAATCTGCCATATTGCGCTACCCTGTCATAGTAGTGGCCTCCGTCAAAAATCAGCTGAAACCAAAAAATCAAACAGGATATTGAAATAGATACTATTATCTAGTACTTGTGATCTTAGCTGATTTAAAAAATATCGATTTCTGAAGAAATGGTGGATGCTTGAACTCAACGTAGCGATTTTGAAGAAAAAAAAAGAAAACCAAAAACTATGAATCAGGGAAAAATATCCAACCTTGTAAAAAATCCTGATTCGATACCTAATTCCAATAGTTTTCCTGAAAAACTTCTTGAAAATTATCTTTTCTTTCGTTTCTATGTATGTATTTTCCCTTAAATACTGTCAAAAATCAATAGATAAATTATTGATTTCAAAACACCTACTGCCGTTACGAATTCAGTGCGGAAAATTGGGAAATTCGATTTTCGGCCCAAGTCATTTCCGAGTGAGTGAAAAAGAATTCTTTTTTTTTTTGCAAAATTGACTATATGATCTCCAGTGACAATTTGTTCAGTTTCATTTTTTGGCACGATATTCACGATGGGGAAAATTCCGGGTAATCTGGATCGTATAGGAAAGTCTGATCGGACTAACTTGATTTTGTGCAGCAGGCGATATTGTGAAGTGTGTTTTGATAAAGTGGTAAATTGATTTTGAATTATCATTCGATTCCATGAACTGTTGCTTAATTATCCATACAAATAATGAGTATGCTTTAGGAACTCTGAACAGTAATTATACCAGCTCAACTGATCAAACTCATCGTGGTGATCGATTTGTGGAGGAAAATGAGATTTTTCTGTATTTCTTGTTTAATGATCTATTCTTTTTTATTTTGTTTTTTTTTTCTTGTAGATTTTTCATGCTCGTTTACAATTTAACATTTCATTTCCAACCCATTTCTCTTTACTTCTTATCACCAAAGACAGGAAAGTGTGGGATGAATTGTATCAAAAATGACTCCAAGATAAACGACAAATATTTTCGACTTTTTTACCTTTTGGTTAACTTTCGAAATGAATGTAGGCCCGGTGTTTTGGAAAATTGTTGAATGAAAAAAATCTGAAACTTTATAAAATTTCAGTTCGTGCCCTGAGGATGAAAAATTGTCATGTCCCATTGAGATTGACCAACTGCAGGTTCAGCCTCAACTTTGAAATTGAATAAAAAGTCCAGGGCAACCCAGTTGACCGATTATTTTTCCTTTTCACAAAGAGAAAGGGAGAAAGTGAGAGAAGTGAAAAGTTGAGTCCTTTCCGCTCTTCACGGAAGATAAAATCAAATATTAACTCAAATTCTGAAAAAGCCATTATTCTCTACAACGCCTATACTTATCCCTTAATCGAATCATCTTGGCGATGAAAAATCGTCCAGCTTTTCTCGCTTCGATCGCGTTCCCTGGCAAATCGATGTCAAACGAACGAATAAACGACTCGTAATCTTCACTCAAAATGATCCATAGATCCTACAGCACTATATATATATATGTATATGCCTGCCAGCATGATGGTACTTTTCACCCTTCTGCTCAAGGTGGCGAGACAAATTTCATCAGAAATGAATACCCGTGGTGTATATATAGAGCATTGGTTAGGATTCCCAGCTTATTGCCAGCTGATTTATAGCTACCCCCTTTTCCGGGCTCCCGGGGCCATGAAACATCCCGCGTTTTCCGAGCCCGCAGACCTTAGAAGACCCTAGGTACGCAGTAGCTATCTCTTATGTGATTGATACGGGACTGAGGGGGGCTAAAGGGGGGCATAAGAGCGTCGGGTGCCATCTGCGCAGTTCAGAATCCACGTTTTCTCATTTTTTTTTTTTAGTTTATTTTTTTCCTTGCTTTTCTTTCTTTACCTCCTTTATTTTTTCCTCTTTTTCTTTTCTGGTAGCATATTTCCTGCCCTTTCGCTCTCCAGATTCAGGACTTCCTTCCTTCCTTCCTTTTTTCCTTCGTTCTTTGGCCTGTCGACTCACGATTTTCAAATCTATCTTTTTATAATGTCTTCACGTACATATCGTAGATAATAAAACACCACTTTATCTCACTGTATAGCTTTATATGGATTCTCGCTTATTCTACACTTTTTTTATACCCCGCGATATCCATTATTATATACCCACTCCAAGCTCTATGCTAATGTGATATATGTATAATCATTTGCGGGGGATGAAATATACAAGAATATCCTGCGTTTTTTTTTTTTTTTTTTCTTCTTTTTTTCCAATTAGTATACAAAGCTGTTTCAACTTTCCTTTCACTCAATACGAAAATTTCAATTTCCAGAGTTTCGATTCGGGTAACGAAATCGCTACAGCTAATTACATTGGATGTAACATTACAGGATTTTCACACGGATCTTCTCGTCCTGATTTTTTATTTTTATTTTATTTTTTTTACTCTCTCTCTCTCTCTCTCTCTCTCTCCCTCAATTCGGCTGACAAACTTATCGGATGATTTCTGAAATGGCTAAAGAGAGAGAAAAAAAAGGAACAACTAAAAAAAATTCACCACCGAAATTCGTAAAGCGTTTTATGTAATTAATGAATAAAAACTGAGCAGGAATTCAATTATAAGATATTTAACCTGGCGGCTTAGAAATTTCCAGGATGTGAATACGCTTTGGGTATTCAAATAACAATGATAATTATGTTAATAATGATAATATGAAATCTACTTATGGCTTGGGCAAATTAATGTCTACGATTTCGTTGTGCACAGCTGTGGGATGAAATCGTTTCGTATACCTAGAGGGTTTATAGAATTTCCATTCTATGGGTTCTTACGACACGTATCTATACATATATAGTCTATAAGTACATTTTCGAGGTCCTTTTGATCCTGGAATATAAGGATTATCGAAAGGGATCAAATCTAGGGGTAGAAATCGTCGTAATCGCAATTGCAATCAGGAAGGGGTACCCACGTGAAAGCTGCTCTCTGTATTAGTTGAAATGAAATGAGAAAAAAAAAAAAAAATTTTCCACCCTCAATCCAGCATGAGAGTGCCTGAAGGTTGTGAGCGAATAAATCCCTAGGGGTGGGTATAATTGGCAAAGTTTCTTAAACGCGATTCACACGCTCCCCATACTACTGCTGACAATTAGCCACTTCCGTTGTACATATACATATACATATATATATATATATACCTCATTGATTCGATTAATTATATGCGCAAGTATCTATAGGTATAAGAAATGTCGAAGGTAATCCCGTAAGGGTGGAAAATCAATGCGACGAAGGAGATGAAAAAGAAAAAAAATTTATAAGAAGGACGAAGAGAACGAGATGAAAGAAAAAAGGAAAAAGAAATTGAAAGGAAAAGATAAGAGGAGAGAGGCAAAAGAAAATGAAAAAAAAAAAATCCAAAAAAAGCAGAAAAAGATAAAATTAAGCTCGTTATTTTTCAGAATCAGAAGTGAGGTCGCCTCGCTTCACTGGATCCGGTTGGCTCGCTTTTCCGGCCCTAAGAGCAGCTTACAAACACGTTCAACTCGAACTAGAATTTCGCCCCGAAGCCTGGGACGGTATTCTTTTGCTAGCCGGGGAACGGGATGATCTTCAGGGTGACTTTATGGCCTTGATACTTCACCATGGTTTCGTCGAGTTCAGGTAAGCACGGCAAAATATAACACAGTAAAATACGTACCTACGCCAATTTTTTATTTATTTTTTTCTCCTTTTTTTTCTCTCTTCACTTTTTGTTTCTTATTTTTTTCTCACTACCTCATTTTGGACGATGTGATAAAACCCGAGATAAACGAGAAAAAAGAAAGTAACGGATGAATAAATAACACTTTTAAAACGTCGCGATAAAAATGCTTGACGTTTACCTTTTTTTTTTTTTTTTTTCTTTCTTTTGGTTCAAGATAAAAACAAGAGAAACGAACGATAAAAAAATTATGTGTCTGCCGGGCATTTTAGGTCAAATTAAACCATTCGAAATTTCTTCCAACCTCAATTCGTTCGACCACTTTTTACTCCGTAATTGTTCGTCGACGGTGCGTTTTTGAAGTCGATGAAAGTATTTTCGAAACGGTCGCACGATTATCAAATTATTCATTTTGATTTCGATTTTTTGGAATTTTTTTATTTGATCTGTTTACGAATTATGATCTGTTTTTCATTTTTTCAATTTCTGATAACGCAGTAGTTATCGGATAGGATATTTCGGAAAAAATTTTCGAAAGTTTTGCGGATAGTTAGGTATGTAAAAAAAGTTTCAATGAGAAGGATAAACTCATCGATCACGAAAACAACAACAAATGAATTCAATCTTTATAACTATTCCTCCCGATCATTTGAACCAATTTTCTCAGCTAAATACTGCAGCTGTCTATAAGTGATTTTGAGATTGTTTATCCCATTGTCAGATTTGTACCGAAAATTCTGCGCCGAATTGTATTTGCATGACAAGTAACAAAAGTATGAAAACCAAATTTATAACAACGAGAAACAAAAAACAATTGAAAAATAAAATAGCTGAATTGATCAATAACAAAAAGAAAGATGAAAAATTCCTCCTCTCTATACATTTTTCGTGCTTCGCAAAGGTTTGCACATCAAACCACAGAATTTCGTCAAATATTTCCAAAACATTCGATGGTTTATAGCATTTTTTCAATTGGTTGATAAAAAACCAGAAAACCGTTGAGAAAAAAAAAAGAAAAGGTAACAGAAATTTCCAAAAATTCGCGTGACTGTTTCGAAGATCTTATACTATATATCGATACCGTAAAAAAAAAAATTGTCAATCAAATTTGCGAAGTCTCTCAGGATCTTGAACCATTTAATTATCAATTCGGTTCGCAAAATTACTCAGAGCTTTTTTTTCTCATCCACATAGCTTTTATATTTTTTTCATCTCCAATTTTTTATACATATGCCTCAGATACATTAGGTAACAGAAATTTCCAAAAATTCGCCTGACTGTTTCGAAGATCTTATACTATATATCGATACCGTAAAAAAAAAAATTGTCAATCAAATTTGCGAAGTCTCTCAGGATCTTGAACCATTTAATTATCAATTCGGTTCGCAAAATTACTCAGAGCTTTTTTTTCTCATTCACATAGCTTTTATATTTTTTTCATCTCCAATTTTTTATACATATGCCTCAGATACATTTTCTTGCAGAACTTTTCGCGGAGATAGGGGAAGTGGGGAAGGGTGGAAAGAAGGGGAGAGAAGATGGCGGGGGAGGGGGGTGGGGGGTGAAAAAGTTTATTTGTAGTTCACGAAAGCTCCTAACGTCCCCCCGCCCTCGGCAAAGCGCAAGGCTCGTAAAGGACAGCGTGGCGTCGTCGACGGGGGTGGCAAGAGTCCCGCCGCGCCATGCCATGGTCTCCTGGCGCATATAGCCAGCCAGCTGCGTGCGTGTAGCAGCTACGATCGATGTCGAACAAGATGAAATTCTATCGGAGAGACTCGGCCCTGCACGCCCTTCCGTGTGTCCCGGGCGTTTGCGTTAGTCGCGAGAACTTTCTGACCTATACGGAATGAATTTCGATTTCTAATTATATTTTGGGGCCAATCTATATAATTAAGCTATACCAAGTCTCGATTCTAGCGATTAGTCTACTTTCTTCTATAATTGCATAATTTTGATCCATAATAATGAAGATCGAAAGATAAGGGGCCCATTTGTCCTTATGGGTCTTCGAAAAAATGATTTTCTGCAAATGAAGTGCATATTTCAAGCTTTGTTCATTTGATTTGGTATAAAAATATCGTTTGAGATTATTGGATTGTCATCAGATCATGAGATCGATCGGATCGAGTATTGCAGATCTTCGGCCAAACCGTAATATGGATAGATATTTTTTTTAAACTGTGTTTTCTGGACTCCAGAGCCAAGAAAACGTAAAGTTTCGGGACGGGAGTGAAATTTGGAATTTCAAAAGCTGTGACGGGTCGAAATTCCGAATTTTTATACTACTGACTGACAGTTTTTCGAGAGATTATTTCCTCGAGAGTTTACGTAGCCAATTTGAAAAACTTCGAATGGAAAAACACCGAAGATTCAAAATTTCGAAAGCTAAGAATTCGAAAGGCCAAAACTCCGAATCTAGGAATTCGCGAAATTTGTAGATTTTTTGAATTTCCGAGTTTTTAACTTTCGAATATTTGAGCTGTCTGCATTTTGACCTTTTAGATTTGCGAGTCTACGTTTCTAGAAACTCAGAATCCCGTCTCAAATAAATTCGGAATTTTGACCGTTCAGAACTTTTGGAAATTTTGGAATTTGAAACACATGCAAGGTTTTTTTTTCGAGTTTTCAAAAAGACTAGCAGAAAGACTAGAGTTTGAAATTTCCACAGCATTCGATTGAAAATTACAGCGCAATGTAAAAAAACTGAAAGACTGCTGACTGAGATCCAAAATATAATAGATCTTGCCGTGAAATTCCCACAATCATTCGAATTTTGAATACTAATCCAATGAATTCGAAATCTACAATATGGAATTTCAAAAAGTATCTGTATTTTGGAATTGGAATTAGAAATTTTAATTCCGCCCCAATGTTTCGTTGAAACTGGCCATAGCTACAGTCATTCTTCGACCCAGAACAATATTTTAATTCTTACATCTTCGCACACGTAATCAAGAGTGCTAAAAATCGAGATGAAAGGAGAATGAAAATTTTTAGAAAACAATGGATGAATAGAGTCTGGGGTGGGGGCCAAGAGGCGGCTGACATTTCACATTATTTTGGTATCTGGCATTATGCTGATTGCGAGGTTTAATGAGGATTTTAATGGGACTTTGCCCGCTCCAAAACGAGCATTGCAGCGTGATTGTAACAATAACTAATAACACAGAAATGACGGTCAAACATATACGTGTACATGTATAATTCAGATTCACATATTATACGTATATATATCTGTAAGTCCATATGCAACTTGCCACATTGTGATACGATCGTTAATTACTTTAGCACGTTGTGGTCGAAGCTTTTTATCTCAACGAATGTCCTCATTCTTTGAGTCCTCCTTCTCTATAGTCTATAGTCTCCTTCACCTTTTCCATGGACATTAGACACCCGACGAACCTTTGTCGCGGCTTCGTTTCGCGCTCGGAATCCGCGTCAGCCTTGGCTAACGTCCAACAAGCAATTTTGTTTGTTCTTTGGCACATAATCAACCCTCTCTATTCCTCTATCCTTTATTACCATCCTTCTCTAGTTTCACAACCCAATTCTATGACTCTAGTGTTCGATTCTCTATATGTGCCAAAGCGGCACTGTGTGCGAGGCTCATTCCGGCAAGCTCTACGGAAGTCATGTCAATTTCCTTTCTAAATCCGCTAGCGGATTGATTGAAATTTTTTTTCTTTTTTTTTTTCTCTCTCTCATTGTTTTCCCCCATTTTGTTTCGAGTCCTTGTTTGGAAATCCAGGATTAATAGAAAACATCAGCAAATTTCAAGTAGAATTATCCTGATTTTGAGACTTTTTCCCTTGATGGTTGATGATTGAAATGACAAATTGTGTTATGGTATCAAAGAAATTGGTCAACTGGACTACCCTGAAAATTTAATCACCTTTAATTATTTTCTTTCAAGAAATTAACGAGTCAAAAAATTTCGAAACTGGCAAAAGCCGTTAATTCTTGACGCAAAGCTTTTATAATTTTCAATCCTCATTAAGTGATATGCAAAGTGACAAAAGTATCGACGGAGTTTTAAAAAAAGGAAAATTTTCGAGTACGAATTTCCAGCTTCAAGATGTCAGTTTGTTTTTTCATCTTCTACTAGATCGTAGATAATTTTCACCAAGCTGTATCTGTACAGATTTTTGAATAACAAGTTGTGAAATCTGAGGAAGAAACACTTCTTGAAACTACTTCTTCCTGGTTTCCAAGTGAAACAAATAATAGCAAAAAAGCTTTTTAGAAGCTTGCAATTCTGATAAATTGCAATTCATATGGAGGCGGATCGTATTGCATGATTGAAGAAATCTAATAACAACAATGATGATGATTTACTGTATACAAGGCCGGGAATATAAAATATATAATAACGTTAGTAATTTCACGCGATAGTGACGATAATACCAATAAATATTGAATAATAAATTCGTTTTAGTGGCGATAAACTTGCAGACGGCGAAGTTGAACCGTGTCAAATGATGGTAAAATGAAAATGACGCTATTATTATAGACAGTAATACCTTAGGTAATAAAAATAATCGCCTTCAATAGCAACAAGACGCGATATAGTGGGTCGTTGTAGTCGCAGCTGTTCCGACTTGCGGTCGACCCTTTTTATATCGGAGTATATTGAACCAATCATACTGGCTATTCTCGGTAGCTTTAGTCGTATATTATATACTTATATAGCTACCATAGGCTACGTCTAGTAGATCGGTTTTGCTTTAGACTAACGCTATTACTACAGGTTAGGAAAAAAAAGTCAATGCGCGGTATCGAGAATTCATTCCCAATTAGTCAACTTTTTTATTCCTAACCCCTCGACACTAAAGCAGAAATGAAATTTCCGTGCCACTTTTGTGCTGGAATAAAAATTTTCCGGATTCGTCTGATGACCTCAATATTTCGATCCTTGAAATCACTGAATCCAAATCTGCAATCGAATTTTCGATATTCAAAATAACTGATTGGAATTCGCAAGTTAACACTTGCATTTTGAGAAAAGTTTGAATCTTTTATTGAATTTTGGATTTTCACGATGAATCCTTGTTTCAGATTCTCAGAGTCAGCTCTCGAATTTGAAATTAGCAGACTTGGATACCAAAAGATATACATAAACTTTCGTCGAAATCTAGCACTTTTTCGGATTTCCATCTATCACACTGCATCTGCCATTTCGAATTTTGAAATTCCGATTTCAGATTCCGATTCAGCGACTTCAAGAAACCCAAGTTACCCAAGCACGATTAAATCGGTGCAGTCTAAACATGTTTTTTTGCAAAGATTCCCATATTCGAGCATCTGCAGGCCACGACCGTCACGTAGTTCTTGGTGCTGCGGCTAGGTGGCCACCGTACGACGCTCTTATACAGCGCCCTCTAGCGTTTTCTCATAGTAGATTTAACCCGGACAAGAAAACAGGCATATCTTCGTCACTGATGAAGTTGGTAATGAAATGAAAACAGTTTTGTGCATAATTTAAGTCTAAATGTTCAGAATCGAGCCTGAGAGTCAAATTTGAATTTTTCGAAAGAACATTTCGAGTTAAAACATCAAAAAACCCCGAGTCACAAACGAGTATGATCTTTTGAACTATGCAAAGGAACTACAGAGTGTCTCTATTCTAGAAAGGCTGAGTGCCCTGAAGTCTACTGCACAAAGTTTCCGGCTTTCATCTGCATTTCCATAACTCAGTGGCGGGTTTTATGCATAGATAATGATAAAAACCGTGAAAGGGACTGCAAGAGAGCATAAAGAAATGCTAATCACATGTTAATCTCTTGCTCTTGGCAATAACTGCACAATGCTGATGATAGAGCTGTTTTACCATTTTAAAATGTCTCATCTGTGCACTGCACAGGGGGTGGTCCGTTTTTCACGGTAATAAAAATACATACAACCAACTGCAACGGGTTAAACGCCGGCAACTAAATGCACCAAGAATTCCAGACGCTTTGCCGCATTTTGCCGGCGGCAAAGTTTAGCAAGGCTAATCTCTTGTTACACTGCATTTACCGGCTCGTTTATAGTCGCTGGTGCCAACAAACCGTGATCTAAGCTGCACTGGGGGTTGCCGGTCTGCTCCAGCTCGGTTTCAGCTGATAGTCACTGTTGAGATAAAGGGAACAACGACTGAGTGCAAAAAGCTCAGTAAATTTGTTAGCCTATTGCAGACTTCTGCTGATTGTCGAAAGGACGAAGAGGACAAGGGAGCGGCCTTCTTCTTGTTAATGAAATTAATTAACCCCCCCCCCCCCCCCCCCCCCCCCCCAATATACTAATTGAGATTAGCTAACGCGTTTCTATGGTCACGATGTCGTGACACGTATAGGAGTAGGCGAAATGGCCGTTGGTTTATTTGGGGTGTCAGGTATCCGGTGCCATTAGCTATTTTGGATCTGGTCTTAATAGTACAGGGAGAATTTCTCGTTATATTCGAAGCACAACTCAGCTCGACTTCGAAACCAACCACTGAGTTACCACTGACTGATTAAGATTTTGGAAACGAGTCTCCAGAGATAACGATCTACAAAGCTGAGTAACTAAGGCAGCTCCCCTGCGAAACTCAGACCTGTTTAGTTTCCGAGGTTGCTTCATCACTAGCTGGTACTGTTGCTGCGGCTGATGCTGATGCTGATGCTGATGATGCTGATGCCGCTGCGTTAGTCGGAATACGTGAACAGGATTTCAACCTGTTTTCACAGCTCTTACTCGAGTGAACCATAGGATACCTCTGTTTTTTTTCTTGCGAAAATGTCCTCCCATTTCTGGGGTAGGATTGAAATTCTGAATTTCAAAAGCTTCTGGAAGGTGAAAATTCCTAATTTTTCTACTATACTGACTGACAGTTTTCAGAAAAATTATTTCCCCAAAAGTCTACGTAGCCAATTTAAAAAACTCCGAAGGTTAAAAATTCGCGGATTTTTGAACTTTCTGAATTTTTGAACTTCCGGATGTTTGAGCCGTCTGCATTTTGACCTTTTTCGGAATTTGCACGTTCTGAACTCTAACGTTTCGAAAAACTCACAATCGCGTCTCAAATAAATTCGAAATTTTGACTGTTTCGTTCGGAACTTTTGGAATTTGAAATTTCAATCCCGCCCCTTCTTTTTTCTCCGGCTTTCGGATTGAAATTTATTTCGATCATTATCGCAGAAACTTGAAAAAGACACCAAATAATTCATAGACGAACTTGACACAATTTTTTGAAAATTCGACCGAATATTTGACATTTGGTAACCTTCCTAAAAATTTGTGTATTTCTAAGCAATACAAGACTGAATTACCCAAGTCTCACATTATGTTCGATGATCTGTCGATACAGCCAACAAGTTATGAAGAATTTCATTCGGCAAAATACCATTTCCTAAAATAAAAATGAATTAATAATCAAACGATTATTTTACGGTTCAGTTCATATTTAATGAAACATTTTCGGGGTCACTGATTCCAATTATTGTAATATTCGTTAATGAATGTCAACAGCTGCAATTGCCAATTCAGCAGTCAAGCTAATGAATCGATTCCACACTTTTTGCTCAAACTTTTCATCTGATGACTTCGGGATCATTGATTATAATTGCAGTAAAACAAAAATTGATAAAAAATGAGTCTTGAGACCTGCCAATTATGTTAATTTAGCTGTTAACTTTATGTATAAATCATATATTCTTCAAACGAACTCATAATTATACATATCTGATACGATAATCGTGATCGGCGGCCCGATAATTATTAGAAACGGCACCTGATATAAGAATACATTTTGTTTTCCAAAAATATAACATATACCTCTCGGAGGGCTGGTCGAACCTTCAAAACTCTCTTCTTACTTGTTCAACGATTTGGTAAAGTCACTTTTCCTGATTGCAGATTCGACTGTGGCAGTGGGGTGGGAATCGCTCGGACTTCAGAGACCGTGAAGCTCAACGAGTGGAACACCTTGGCGGTTTACAGGCACCGTTGGGACGCCTGGATCCAGCTGAATCGAGGCAGACGTGTCCAGGGAAGATCGAAGGTACGTGTAAACGAGAATTTCAGCAGGAGGTCCTTTGAGCAAGGATTAAAAAAAGGGGGAAAAAAAAAACACAAAGATTGAGAAATTGTTGCAAAAAATCAAACCCACGATCTAATGTAAAAATACGAAGAGACACATAAATAGCTAATTTGAAAAAGTAGATATACTAACGAATCGTGATCGGGGATTTGAATTTTCTGAAGGATATTCATGATCAGGGGGTGAAAATTTCAAGGAAGAACGGTAAATTGGGGTTGTGATTACTAATGAGATAGGTCGATGGGGTTGAGGGGCGATAAATCCTTTGTGAGGTTAGCTTAATTACTAGAGTACTGGAAAATTGGAGAAGAAAATGCTGCCGGAAAAGGAGAGAAAGAGAGACAGAGAGAAGGGGATGAAGAGGGTGAAAGAGAGAAGCCCCGCGGTCAGAGGACGAAGTCTTATCGCAGACCGCCTTTCAAATTCCTTATATATACCATCTTTCATCCTCTCTGAAGGAGAGTAAGTAAGGCCAAGATTCTCCCGCCAACCACACCTGGAACGATCCTTCCTAACGAAAGCTCAAAATTGCGAGTTTTCAAGGTGCGGGATAATGATCGTCGCTGTGAAAATCCTCTCCACGTAGGTTTATTATAATAAAGTCAAGAATCATACAGTCCAGGTATAAGTAATGATGGCGAAAAGAGATAGCGAACTAAAAGTCACTCGAAATTGTTCAAAACTTTGCCTTTCATCCCTCAAAAAGCTCGAACGGTTATTTTACCCTGGAGAAAACGATGCGGGTAATGTCCAAAGGCTAAATTATTGGAGCCAATCGATACCGCGATTTCGAGTTAGTTTTTTTTTTTTTCACTTCATTTTGATAGAGAATTTTCTCTTGAGATGTTGAAGAAAAATATAAGAAAAGGACGTGAGAATAAATGCAAGTTGTCCAAAGCTCTGTGGAAAATTGTTGGATTATTTGCGAAATGGAGGTATCGGCAATAGGGGTATAGGTAGTTATCCTGCAAGCTCTCGATGAAAGGGTACAGTACATCGTCTGTTTCCGTAGTACAGTGGATTGGCAAGAGTTCAGGAACTCTGGAGAACTGTTTGATCTTAGTTTCCCGTGAAAATGGATAAAGTAAACGATTTTCTTTGTATGCTTTTTGAGAAACAGCCATGGTACAGTTTACGAGTGCTGAAAGTAGAGCAAGGAATTCATTTACCCGATAGAATCTTGATATTCTCGATTTTTCAACCCTTCGCGGGGTACCGTCGCGGTTTAAAGCAACGAAAATATCGCCCGCGATGTCTTATTTTCTTTTCTTTTTTTTTTTTTGGGAAAACCCTCGGGGGATGAAAACAAGACGAGTAAAAAATTCCCGTTTTTATTCGTCTATCACACGCACGCTGATCTTCACACGTGCAGCGTCAGAAAGACATTCGATGTAACAAGTAAAACAAGTAGGGGACAGCCGGGCAAAGTGGGCCCCCCTGAAAATTTGTCGTAGGGACTCTTTCAAAATTAAGAAACATTATAAGTTTATTTATTTACCTGCGTTGGGAGACTTGTAACAACGAAATTCGAGTAAATAAATGAATTTGTATAATGTTTGCTGATTTTGAAAACATTCTGAAAATTTTCAGGGAGCCCACTTAATTGCCCGCGATTTTTCAACTTTGCGGTACACATGCGTCTTTGATTTTTTGTCAAAATCAGCAGATTCGTCAAGTAAAATCCAACTACTGACTTTATTTCCTTAATAGGCCTATCCTGCACCACCCTTTCCCTAATACCGTACATTTCCCTTTTTTCAAAACAAGAAAGTCGAGTCTCACCAGACTTCAGAGCTTCAAGGTCCAGATAATCACGTCTTATTATTTTTTTGGTAACGTAATTTTGTTGTTCCGTGATCAATTATTTGACTGACGATATGTCTCGAAAACTCAGCAATGAAATTGGACGATTTTGGTCTCAATTGATGTAGGTTTTCTTACATCAGAACTGCATAAATTTTAGATTTAATCGATTGGGCACTTTCCAAGTTATCAAAAAAAAACAAAATTATCAATCGCACATTCTAATCAATGATTTCTCCGGCTTAAATCTGGTTCGATTTTCTCGTTCATCTGTCGAGCGGTTGATGAGACTGATGAAAAGTAGTCATTTTTTTCTTGTCCTCAGATTTTTCGAAATTTTAGGAGCCACGGGTTTTTTTCCAGGTCGTTGATCTTCAAAATGAGGTCGAGCTTTTCCAATTTCCAAAATTCAAGATAGTGGATCTGATCTTGCCGACTGAGATTTCCCAAAGATCATACGATTTTTCAAAAATGGGTCTTGGTGGGTTTTTCTGGGCTTCAAACTGACTCCAAAAAATTCAAAACGGCCGATTTAACTCAGAGCACAAAAGTGATTAACTTCCCAATATTTCTAATAAAGCCATTTTTAATGAATAAAAATTTTCAGCGAGCCAAATCATCCGTCTGGCTTTGTCTGATATCGTGACTTCAAGCCCGACACGTCAACGATTAAAATGATGTATTTTCACCTCGGTTTACGAGGTACTAGAATTCGGGATCGTTGGCCACGTATATTTACACTTATTACAGCGAACGACGTCGTCGTAGCCATATTGGGTACTCCCCCCCCCTCCCCCTACCCCCTCCCCCTCCCCCCCTCCCCCCCCGTCAGCAACGTCTACTTTCCTAAGCTCCGCGGAAAGTTTTGAAAACTTTTCAGAGAAAGATCCTGAATTATTAAGTTGTCGACAAGAGTATTGATCCCGGCGCGTTTACGACTTACGTATTCCCATACCACGGTATATACTTACTGCCCCTACAATTCAGGTAACATTTTCAGGGTGAAATTATTGTTACTTATTGTCAGAAGAACAGACAAAAAAAAAATCAAAAAATCAATCAGGTGTAATTATTTTACCGACGTGTTTTTTTTGTTTTTTTGCCACGTTGTTGCTTTTGAGTTTGCTTTTGATTCTGTCTCATTACAGACAAAAGTTGCTTTTTTCCAAGGTTTCTATTTCTTCGAAGTAAATTTTGGAAAATTGTTATAATTTGTTAGGCTTTTGTGTTATTCCGATACATTTTTTTGTCTTTTCAATTTCAGATTTTTGCTGCCTTTCGTATAATATGATCATTTCGTAGCGACGGTTTTTTCTTCTCTCTCGCCTATCTCGATCTCTGGCAACGTCATTTCTAGCCTAATTCGAAACTTCCGAGTTCCCGTCGCGCGTTCCAACTTGAAATTCCAATTAAGCTCGATTGTCTAGTTGCGAGACAGGTGGAGTCTCGTCCTCTTCCTGATCCTCTTCCTCTTCCTGTTCCTGTTCCTCTTCCTCTTCCTCTTGGTGAACGAGAAAATTCATTACTCTAGGACCCTCGGACCAACGGGAAAACGGCAAGGAGGATTCCTCGTTTCCTGCTCCCCAGTTTTCATCGCCCTTCTCATTCCTTACCAACCCTTAAACCGGGACTAAATCCTGACCGATGAAGTGTCGAGGGGGTTGAAGAAAGTCAAAGGGAGGCGAGTGTCTCCCGCTTCGACTTTAAACGGTTTTAAAAGCTGCTCCACTACTACTTCAACATGTCTTTCTCCTTTTTCTCACTCTGACTTTGAACGCACCCTTGTGCATCCGATCATCGAGCTTTTTTGCAATAGAAATGGAAAAAAGCTGACCGCTGTAATTTCCTTCAGGAATGCGTTGTTCATTTTTCCTGGCGCCGTGAAATTTGTGAATTATATTCGATAAAGTGAAAATTTATGGGGTGGGATTGAAGTTCCGAATTTCAAAAGCTCTGAATGCTCAAAATTTCGAATTTATTTGAAACGCGATTCTGAGTTTCTAGAAACGTATATAGAGTTCAGAATTTTCAAATTCTAAAAGGTTGAAAGGCAGATAGCTCAAAGATCCGAAAGTTGCAAGCTCAGGAAGTCCAAAAATCTGCAAATTTAAGAAAAAGCTCATGACAAAGCTGTCAAATAACCGACGTTGGCATAAGTGAAGTTTTGGGCTTTCGGACCTTGAGCTTTTTAAATTTTGAACTTTCGATGTTTTTCCATTCGGAGCTTATCAAATTGGCTACGTAGAATTTTGGGGAAATAATCTTTCGAGAAACTCTTGGGTCTGCTGTAGATAAATTCGGAATTTTGAGCTTTTCCAGCTTTTGAAATTCAGAATTTCAATCTCGCCCTAGAAAAGTTCACCGTACATCTTTGCTATAGGGAGGAGCTGCTGCTTGTCTCAGCTTCTTTCCTGAAGACGAAAGCTCTCCGACTGAGCTTCAAAAGCAACTACCAGTCACAGTTAGAGCCCGAGTTACTAAGACGAGGCGCGGCTCTACAAAGGAGAATAAAGAAACAAACTCTTGGAAAAAGAAAAAAAGAGAGAGCGAGAGAGAAAGAGAAAAACGCTTATTGAGAGTAAAAGCCACCTCATGTACCGTCATGTCCTCGTTACCTTCTTACATCAAAGTTACTTGTGCTTTGCTCTTCACTAACGCTGCTGTAGCTGGTACCTTATACAGGGGTAAACCTCTGTTCAGCTTTTGCAATGTCAAACCTTTCCTGAACTTACGAAGTTAGTTACCCTCGGAGATGGTATTGATATTAATTGCTTTTCCTTCAATATTCCTCGGGAAATATTTACTCGGAATATATTTCCGGTAGAGAAAAACAGCTTGCTTTACTGGAATTTTCAAAATTTCCTTCAACGTCGAGAAACGTACAGATCATTTTCTTCGGCAAAAAGTTGCGGAATTGGATTTTTCGGTCTAAAATCGAGTAAAATTTGATTCCTATAAAACAATCTAGAAATGATTCAGAAAAGAGGTTCACATTTTCGGATTGAAATTTTGGAGAATATTTTTCTTATTGTAACGAAGAGTCCTGTGTAGCTGCAGGGACTCCGAAAACAAGTCGTAGAGCTTTGATCCTGCAGCTGGAAGGATGTCTATTATTTTCGTTTAAGGAACAGCTCGACTTTGGCGGAAGGAAATCAAGCGGATGTATTGGAGCGGAAAAGCAGTTAGTTGAATGTCTACTACATATATCTGTATATCTATACCCCGGTTGTTAATTACCTAGCTCTCTTCTAGGATGTAATCGCTTTTGGAACATGCTGCTTGGCAAGTTGACAAGGTCACGACGTTCCCGTGGCCCAGTTTCGTCCTTATATTCTCTTATCGAATATTGCTGGCTTATGTATTATACAGCTACACTTCCGCCTCCTTCTGGATGGGGATGATGGGCCAATTGAACCCCCAGCTTCGTTGAGAACTTGGCGAGAAGCCCGCACGACTTGATATTCCTATCTCTTTTTTTTTTTTTTTCATCAAGCTCAACTTCTTTTCCTCGCGAAGAGTGAAACTAGGAATTTATATCCATACATGAAAAACACGAGGGCTGGTGTGTCAGGATTCAAAGAAATAAAGATTTGACTCGACTCTTATCAAATTAAGATTCTTCGAAATAAAGGACATCGCGAATTTAATGCAGAAAATTGAAAAACTCAAGTTAGTTTGGAAAAAGGGAAAAAAGAATGTTCAATTTTTGAAAAACTGAACATATATCTTCGAAGAAAATTATTCAAATTCAATTTCCTGCATTCGATTTATGACTGAATGTCTCCTGAAGAATTTGGGTTCTGGAGGATTTGAATCGGACCTACGACGTGCCTTAATTAATTCGTATAGGTAATTACAACGATATGAAATGGAATTTGGTGAGGAAATGAATTTGTTTTGGACTTGCTACGCTGGTCCCATTGAGTAGAACAAGATAGGTGTAGGAGTGAACAATAATTTTCATCTCCTGAACTCGAAACTACTAGGAAAAGCTCATTTTATACGAGTGGAAAGAAGGGAAAACAAACAGAGCAGAGTTCTAGGTGTAAGGATTATGAATAGAACCCCGGAGGGCGAGGAAGCTTTGGTTTTACAATTCTTGTAGTTCAACGGGATTGTGTAATCTAGTCAGCGTTATAAAAAGCGCATTAAGTTAGAAGAATACGAGTATAAAGAAGCGCGGAAGGTAGGAGAGAGTAGATCGTGGCAGGATTGAAATTCTGAATTTCAAAAGCTGCAAGAGATTAAAATTCTAAATTTTTATACTACCAACTCAGAGTTTTCAGGAAGATTCTTTCCCCGAAAGTCTACGTAGCCAATTTGAAAAATTCCTTATGGAAAAACACCGAAGGTTCAAAATTCCAAAAGCTAAAAATCCAAAAGGCCGAAACTCCGAATCTCGGAACTCGCGAACTTCCCTTAGAGGATTTTCGGACTTCCTGAGTTTTTAAATTTCGGATCTTCGAGCTGTTTGCATTTCGACCTTTCGGAATTTCCAACTTCTGAACTCTATCGTTTCTAAAAACTCAGAATCGCATCTCAATTAAATTTCAGAATTTTAACTTTTCCGAACTTTTGAAATGCGAAACTTCAATCGCACAAGGGTATGTCACTGTATCCGAACATACGGCTGAGGGGATTTTATTCTCTCAACGAAAAACGACGATATTTTATTTCTATTTTCTGTTTTTCTCTTCCAGGGTTTGTTCTCCAGGATCACCTTCAGAGAGCCCCTGTTTGTCGGAGGTCCCGGAAACACAACAGGGCTTGAAAGACTTCCGGTTAGCGTTGGGTTCAGAGGTTGTGTCCGGCACTTGGAAGCCAACGAGCATCACTATCGGTTTCCGCTTGCGCCTTTGGGAGATGCTGCGAACGGATTTGACGTCGGTAAGTCTGAACAAACGTTTAAAATCATTCGCTTCCGGTGAAACAAGAAAAAAAAAAATATATATATATATATATATCCGGCATTCTCTCTCAACTTTTCCATCAACTCTTTTTTTCCGTTATTTTCATCATTCACCAATCCATATACAATATAACGTTCCAGGTACGTATTTTCAAAAATCCTCTGCAGTTTTTCCTTCCAATTTCTTCGATCCTTTGAAAAATCATCATCTATACATTTTCAATTACTGATTTATGGTTATAAGGCATTCGATTCAGGTACCCATAACGTTTTTACGGTTCCACCATAAAACGTCTGATCTTGCGATTTTTTATTGGATCTACACATGTGTCCAAAAATTTTGTAATACTTGCCAAAAAAAAAAAACCTTAGCACGGTGTTCTGGATATAAAATGAGTAAATTCAAAATAATGCCTTAAACATCGTGAAAAGAAAGCCATGGCAAGAATTTCATCAAAAAATCCTCTCAGATTTGAATTTCTTTTCACTGCAATCAATGGTTTTTGCGATATGGCAAATATGGCAAAGCTTATTGAAAATGTAGAAAAATTTCCATGAGCTTTTTGCAAGCAGTACCTACCACGAAATTGCTACGATGATGAGAACCACACGTAAAAGTAGATGGGAAAAGTGGCTTAGCTGACAAAGAATCTCACCCCATATGCAGGTAAGCATATGAAAATAAGAATAGAAACACCTCAGCATAGAGATGCTGGAAGGTTGGAAATCTGTTTCTCTCCTATTCAACGACGTTGACCTCAAATATCTAGCTGGTGGATCTCTTTAAGGTTATATATATATGTATATACACGCTAGGTAAAGGTACCTCGAATATCTTCACATGAATTTATTCGAGCCTGTGGACTTTTGTCAAGCAAATGTCGTAGTCACCAGGATGCTGGATATCGCATAGGGCATTGTGCATCCCGTAAGGTAAGGTGGCAAAGTATACTATACTGCCATATGGAGAGAGCGAGAGAGAGTATTCTATGTACCAATGTACATAAATACATACATATAGGTATGTGTAGATCTTGCTCTGGGTGAACGAGTACAGAAAATGGGATCAAGGTGAGAGACAGAGGGATGCTGGGACGTGAAAAGAACGGAATATAAGGCAAAAGATAAGGGGAGGATATGGGGGGTGTGAGTGGTGGTGGTTTGGGGAGGAAGAGGGTGAGGAAGGATTCGAAAAAGTTGAGAAAACTGGGTAAAACTTGGCAATCGTGAGATACACAAAAGATCGCTCAAAAGCCTGAGATCTTCTCGCAGCTGGCAGCCTGTGTATCTTGTATATGTTCGAAGAACGCCTCAGGCTTTCTATACGTTCGCTCGCGTTTGCTCGGCCATCGTATGACAATAAATTCTGGTTTATTCTGTCCCTGGCACAATAGACTATCGGGTATAGTCAATCTTATCGTTTCAAATCCTTCGTTCGGCAAATTTATCGACTATTTTTCCCCAATACTCGCAACGCCTTTTCTTTCTGATCTGTTCTTTCCTCCTACGATCATCACGCGCTAAAAATCATCACGTACCATTTTATGTTAGGGATTAATATGCCAGTTTAATTTACAGCCCATGGGGTGGTTCAAAATAACGCTTGAAAAAATCCTCGGATTTTTCTCGCGCATCTCATGAAAAGCTTTGGGATGATGAAAAAATTCATTTCCCATACGACGAACGCGAATGGATAAGACTTATAGGTTGCGAGAACGCTTTTTTTTGCCGGAATTCATCATTTTTCTCTTTTTTATTCAGATAATGTATAGGTTTCAATTGGAAATATTTTGATTTTTTTCCCTATCAAATAATACATCGTGGAGACATGGGACAAGATTCCAAAACCTTCACCGAAACCATAGGAGATGAGATAAAAAATCTTTTGCGATATTTTTTAGCGATTTTGACTTTAGTTTCTGAAAATTCCAGCTGGCAAGATTATCGGAAGATTCAACTTTCGTGGATCTAGATTTGTTAGGCAAGATCTATAATTTCATACGATCATACAATTCGCAAAATCATAGGGTAGGGACTTTATTCGCGAATCAAGTATTCCGTGATTTTCTATATTATATTCTGCTCATGATATTCTATGACATTCTTCATCCTATAATAATAGGAAATCATAGGATACTTGATTGATTCGCGAATCAAGTATCCTATGGTTTCGTAATTTTTTGTATGATGAAGATAATGAAATATAAATCCGCGAAAGTTGAATCCTGTGAAAACCATACGCTGGCTAGTTTTTTTGTTTTTCGAAATTGAGTGAATATCACACAAAAAAATGACAGGAGAATTTTTTATCTTATCTTTTGTGGTTTCGGTAACATGATTTTTAAATTTTATCCTATGTCACTTGGGTGTATTTGATTGGAGAAAAAAATGGACACCTCTTCATTCGATATATTTCCTATCAAAATCTTGTTTTTATCTAAATCAAAACGCGAAAACGAGGAAAATGACGAATTCAAACAGAAAACGCCTTTTTGCGCGACATCTAAAATATGTTATCCATTTTCGCTCATCGTTTAGAAAATTTCTTCTCCCATCGTCCCGAAGCTTTTCGGGGGGTGCCCCGAAAAAAAATTCTGGGTTCACTTTATTTTGAACCACCCAAATACCCCAAATGTAGTTTCACCCACTGTTTCCGAGAAAAAAAAAGAAAGAAAAACTCGGTACAAACTTCTGTCGAAGATTAAATTGGAAGTAATTGACTGAAGAATGCTGTATCATAGTTACTAATTACAAAATCATCGCGCGTTGCGTTTTGGGGGTGACTTCAAAGCTGCTAAATAATGCCCAGTTGTTTTGCGATGATATTAACGAGCAACTGGCTCGTTTCTAATGCAGAACAAGCGCTTTACCTAATTTACTGTAAATCGCAGTACTATAATGCTGGAAAGGCCGGATACAGCAATAGTAGCAAATCCACCCCAAACTTGCCTATATGTACCTAGTACGTGAATATCGTAACAAGCAATGATCATAATTACCGGTTTCAAAGTACTTTTTACTTTATTAATATTTGACTCTAGTAAAGCAGACGCCGCAGGGGCGGTAAAGTGCAACTTTGGTAATGAACTTTGAGCTGTAAGTAAATATTATAACCGTGTATGCAACTATAACAATTGTATATGTATAACAACGGTAATAACAGTAATAACCTTGTCTAACTTGAGCATAAACCGGGTTTGAAAATAACACTGAGAGAATATCTCGCCTGCTGCTGCGATCCGAAGGAACAGAAATATAAGGATCCTGTTGCGGTAGGTATCCCATTTATACCAACAGGGTGGAATAAAGAGGGCTGTTCTCAGCGTTGATTTCTCAACGGAGTATGAGATAGGAATAAGATCGGAGAAGGTACGCGGGGAGTTGATGAAATTGGCCAAAGTAAAGAGAAAGGAAAACGCAATTTTCAGATAAACGAGAAAAGAATTTTTCATGCCAAGGCTCGGTAGCAGGGGGGGGGGGGAGGGGGAGGGGGGGTGTAGGTATACAGATCGAAGATAATAATCAAGAGAAAGAGAATTCCGTTCAAGGGATGAGCGTATATATATATATATATATATATACAATACATATATAAAGTATATCTCGATGAGTCAAGAAGAAGAAACGAAATAAAATAAAGAATAAGAAAAGAAACAGATAAGAAGAAAAAAAAAAAATGAAGGAAAAAATCAAGGGTGGAATTCTCCCCAATTTTTTTTCCCCTATTTTTATTTGCATTTCGATACTACCGGTCCGCATCATTCGGAAAGGCTCAATATACAGGTATATATATATATATATATACGCGTAGGTTGTATCGATTGATATCGATAAATCGGAGTATCGAATCACCACAGTATTGTGTCTGAGCCCAAGGGTGTTGTTGGCCCCTGAGGGTCACCCCCGGGGGTGACATTCGCTTGGGTGAATGGGTGAATAGTATGGGAACGAAGACGGGCATGGAAGGAAAGTTTCTTCATGCTATACATATACGTATACTGTCACCAGCGAGTTAAGATGAGATCGATATAACTCGCAGTTGTCTTTCGCTCTTGGGGTTATAATGCTCGGTACCAAAACCTGCCCGGAACACCCTGCGGCAACCCTTTTCACCCGATTGATATCACCAGACACAATGAATAACAGTTTGACCCTTTTCCAACCCTCATGACCGAACTCGAAGGCTAACCAAACATTTCAATCGACCAAAACCCCTAACGATAAAAATGCATATGGTTTACCTACTTTGCAAACTTGATCGAGAAAAAAATTTGATAAGAAATGAACAAGAAATTTGTTTAATCGTAAGAATCGTTCGTGATCGCGAGGTTGATTTCATTCTTGAAGTATCAAAATTGAAAACAAACCTGATAGAAAGAATATGGTTTCTTTAACAGTCTTCAAAGTTACTATTTTAAATAGCTGCAGTAACTTGTGTATTAGAGGAGGAACCTTCTTGCAATCTAAGATAGTGACAGAGGGTACATGGTTTCAAGTTCAATCCAACTTCTACATTTTTCACCCTCAGGATGATTCCAGCTGCACGAATAGTCCGAAATTAAATTTAACTGACGGATTTAGAATCAGCAGGGATGCCACTAGTCGTGCAATAATGATAGTGATCTACATTTCGTCAGTAGCCCCTGAAGTGATATAGTAAGAGATCACTTCCAACTTAACCTAGTTATCGTAAAATAACACGAGTTTTACTGAAATCCAATCAGTTTTTTTTTTATGAAGTCACGTACTCAGCCACTTTCTGCAAAAAAATGGAATTGATTCGTTGAGGGCTCATTCAGATCGGTTGATTAGTAATCGAGAAAGTACAAGTCGCATTTTCGAGGTGACAACCATTGGTAAGTTACGGGACTATGTTCGGGATTCCACCATTACCAATAGTCATCACCTCGAAAACGCAATTTGCAGTGTCTTCCAAACTATACAGCCTATCGAAATGAAACTCAGAAGATTGATGAATCACTACAGCAGTAAGTGGCTAAATATTTTACTGTTTGGAAAAAGGGAATAGAATTCCAGTCAGATTCATATATCTCATGTTATTTAGGTTACGTTCGAAGCGACCGGTAACATATCGCCTTAAAGTTCCACCGTATCGTAGTAACCCGTGCATTTGCAATCGTGGTCAGTATGAAAAGTGTACAGATTAGGTAAAACTAGCGTGGGCGTAGCTCAGAAACATTTTGAGGTACAGAGGTCCGTCACATCTAATTTTTTTCATCAAACTAATGCCCTCTACTACATATCTTCAACTGAGGATGTATTCCTTCAATAATAAGGTAGGTATAGCCGTTCAAAAATACCATCCAAAACGGACTGCTAATGAGATCTCATGTGCGTGACAAAGCCATGTTCTATCCATTTTGGATTGAATGAATTTTTTTGTCTCCTGATGGTAATTGTGATTGATCTTGATTGATTGATCTTTGGCTTGTTAGCGTATCACCCAGCGTTGGAAGCAAACGTATAAATAAAAGTGGAATTGATTTATTTCCAGAGGAATGTACGGCAGACAGATGTAGCAAGGTGCCTTGTTCACACGGTGGTAAATGCCTGACGACAGGAGGCGACACTGCAGTATGTCTTTGTCCTCTTGGGTACACTGGCGACCTCTGCGAGACCCGAGTTGATCTTCAGGTGAGCTTTTCGCCCACCTTGACATCCGCAATTGACTGTTTCCGTGACGAAATACGGGGTCAGGGAATTCGGAATTGGAGAACTGGGAGTCTGCCAGTGTCGGGCTCCAGCTCTCTTTTCCTTCTACTTATTCTTTTTTCTCCCCCCCTCCTTTTTTCCACGGAGATAGAAGTCTCGGAGATTCGGGTCTCTAGAGGATTTATAAATTCTAGGTACCGTCGTTTAACGGATCCTCCTATCTGAGGTATCCAGGTCTCGGCGACACGTCCCTATCCTGGCTCGAACTCGCCGTCACTCTTAAACCTACTGCTCCCGATGGAGTCATCCTCTATAACGGACATCACAGCGATGCTACTGGTGACTTTGTTGCTCTATATCTTGCCGCTGGACATCTACAGTTCACTTTCGACCTCGGCACTGGTCCCGCCACGCTGAGGTACGATACACTTTTCTATATTAATCTCAAGATCCTCGTTGAAAAAACGAGCATCATCAGAAGAAGTTTTAAGGTGATATTAGTAGAGATCACTTTCAACCTAACCTAGCTAACATGAAAAAAAACATGAGTTTTACTGAAATCCAATCAGTTTTTTGCACGAAGTGACATACTTGGCTACTTTCTGCCAAAAAACTGAATTCATTCGTCGAGGATTTGTTCGGATCGGTTCGACAGTCGTTGAGAAAGTACGATTCGCGTTTTCGAGGTGACAACCTTAAGGGACTATTATTAAAGACACGCTATCACCTCGAAAACGCGGAGAGCCAAAACTCCTGCACCACTTGACCGATTGAAATGGAAACTTTGGAAATCAGTATATTATTTTGGCAGAAAGCGGAACGATGTCTCATTTTTCAGAAATTTCGAAAAAATTTTTGCAGATTCGTTATTGACTACATCATTTTTTTGATTATTTAGAGCTGCACAGAATAGATCTTTCTCATGCGTATGATGCCGCTTGGCGTTGGAAAAAATACACGTTTAGAATCCAAATTCATCAGTTTTAATGCAGAAATTACTGAATAGTAACCAATCGGGTTTTCGATTATCACAAACATTGACATCCCACTCACTACCATATGCTATACAACTCTGCATTACCATGAGAAATAAAATGTGTCGGAGTTTCCCAGCGGGCGATATGGGACTATGTTCGGACTTCCATTATTAACAATTGGTCGCCACTTCGAAAACGCGATTCGTAGTTTCTTCCAAACTATACAACCTACCGGAATGAAACTCAGGAGATTAATGCTTCATCATGGCAAAAAGTGACTGAGTATGTTACTGTTTGAAAAAACCGAATAGAATTCCAGTCAGATTCATATTTCCTACGTTAACTAGGTTAAGTTCGAAGCGTGAAGAGCGGGGATTTGGAAAGAAGAATAATGACGACTAAACCTCTGAAGTTTTTAATTGTTTTTTCAGAAGCGAGAATCCAGTGGCTTTGGGCGAGTGGTTGGAGGTGCGAGTATCCAGGACGGGACGTTTGGCGTCGCTCGAGGTTGAGGACGAACTTCCTCAAGAGATCCTCGCCCCAGGAGCTTTTACGCAACTTTCTTTACCCCTGAATCTATACTTGGGTGGAGCTCCGGCAACCGACGTCTACTCGCCGAAATTAAAAACTACAGCCAGTTTTGTTGGCTGTGTTCAATCCGTTACTCTGAATCGGAGAGAGGCAAGTTCGTTCTACTTCTTGGAATAAATCTTGCAAGGACGAATGGAACTTTGGATGAAACCCGACGGGCATAAAGTTTCGTTTTTACCTTCCTTCCATTTAAGTTTCGACGAGGGTCCCTCGAAACTCGGTTTTAACTCCTGAATTCTCAACAAAGGTTCACAAATTTAACAAAAATTATTTCAACCTTGGCCTTTCCTTCGTCGTACAGTTTCCATCCAGATTTTCAGTTGATCTTCGTTCACAAAATCCTCTAACACGTCTACGAGAATTCCGAAAAACGATTTCGGCTTTAATTTCAGTTTCAAATGACTTCGTTTCTACTTTTAAAGTATCACTAGAATTTTAATTATGATTTTGGTTGTTTTTTCAATTCCTCGAGAACTGACAAATATCATAATTTTTTCTTCTGCATTCGGTTCGATTTTGTTTTTTTAATTAAAAATACCGATTTCCATTTTTCTTCTGATTTCAGGAATCTTTAATAATGATTCTGATATTTTTGATAATGATCTTTCTATTTCTCAGAAATTCAAGAATGATAATTTTTCTTCCATCTTCCGTTTCTAACAAATGTTGAACATTAATTTCCATTCTTCTTTTATTATTGGTGACAATAAATTTTAGACGGTGATTCTGCGCTTGTTTGTCCAAACTGTAAAAAAATTGTGAATAATAATTGTGATTCTATTTTCGGCTCCTGAAACTTCTTAAACTGCCTGTTTATGTTTTGTTCCGACCTCGGGAATTAAGAACGAGAATTCTGCTTCTATTTTCGTTCCCTAAGAGATTTCTGACTCTGATTTTCATGTTACTCTCGATTCCAAGAATTCCAGAAATTAACGCATAATTATTCCGATTCCACTTTCAGTTTCCCAATAATATCGCACATCAATTAATTCATTCTTCTAACGATTTATTGAAGAGGTTTTGATAAAGATTCTAGCCTTGCTCTCCATTTACTGAAGAATCTTCGAATTGTCGATAATTTCGGTAGCACTTTCAATTTTCAATTCAATATTAAAAACTTCGCACAATGATTCTGGTTCCACTTTCACCTTGCGGAAAATTCTGAACAATGATTCGCAAATCCCACAGTTTCCACATCTCAAAAATATTAAATCAGCAACAAAATTGCTTCGTCGAAATTTCGGAACAAACCAAATTAAGTTTAGATTACTCTCTAAACTTGAATCAGTGAAAATTCACTGATAACAGTGAATAGTCACTGGTTTGCAGTTATAAGTATGCCACTGATTGGTCTCAGTGGTAGACTTATAACAGCAATCAGTGAATTTTCACTGATTCAAGTTTAGAGAGTAGCATAATTATTTTCAGATTAAATTTTTTGCATCCATTCATCGAAATTAACAAGAAAATTCTTTCCGTCTTCCAGGTAGGGATTCTTGCGGAAGCCCTGGGTGGTGTAAACGTCGGAAACTGCGGCCACGCCTGTGAATCACGACCCTGTGGTGACGCGGAATGTCGTCCACTCAGAGAACGATTTACTTGCCGCTGTCGTCCAGGACTTCCGCATCCTTGCCCTGTTCCTGACGGTTTTGAGGCATCCCCGGCAACCCCAATGCCAGGTCCTGGCCCAAGGACGACTCAACCCAGTCGATACGAACGCGCTGTTCCAAGTTTTTCCGGCGCTGACAGTTACCTGCATTTCAGCGACGCTGACACGATGAAGAGGTATGATTAAAACTTCATTTTGAAAAGAGTGAAAGAGAAATAAATTATAATTATTATTGTCGTTATTATAATTTTTTTTTCATTTTAGGGAAAATTACAACTCAATTAAATACGAACTGTAACCGAGTTTATATGGGTCAAAATTAGAGGAAAAATTATTAATTGATGCTTTTAATATCAATTCGCGGATATTGCTTTCAAATATTTGTAGTGCTGTTGGATTTTTCGAAGAACAGTTCATGCGGAATTCGTTCATACGAATTGAGAGAGAAAAAAATTGAAATTCTCAGTATTTATGAATGAACTGAATTCGATGCCAATATTTTCAGCGCAAATAAAAATCCTATTGATAATAATAAGCGATTCAGAGGAATTTGAGTTTTTTTAAATTAAGGAAATAATCTCGCACTTTTTTGATCGTCAATGAAAGCTGATACATCATTTTCAGCAGTTTCATCAAAAATTACAAATTTTTCATACTGGTTCAGAGATTTGAATCCCGAAATATTAGAAAATAAATTCACTAAAGTTGTTCCCAGAAATTTACATTTTTTATCACAGGAGTGTCCATTAGAATATTGAAAAATCTGCTATGATTTCGAATTGACGTACGAATATAAACCACAAAATTTGATATACTGAGAAAAAAAAAAATAAAAATTTCAATAGAGTTTTTCGTAAAAATGAAACAAAATTGGGAATTGAAAAATCGCATAATTTGGATTCTTTTGCCTCGCAGAATAATCAGCTTCAGAGTGGACATCAATATGAGATTCAGGGTGAGCAGCAGTAGTGGCCTCCTGCTTTGGAGTGGAAGACAACTCGATCCTCAAGAAACGACGGATACCAATGGCGATTTTCTCGCCCTTGGTCTGGACCAGGGGTACCTGACACTCGCCTATAATTTGGGCTCAGGCGAGGCCTCGCTCAGATACAATCTGACGAGACTCGACGATGATCTTTGGCATCGAGTCAGAGCTGTCAGGTAAAGTTCGATCAAAGAGTCGATTTTTTTAATTCACGTCCACTTTTCAGAATCGATTTTTTAGTTCTGTTCACCGGATTTCATTCGTCCAGTTTCGAAAAACTCGGAATTAAATTAAATGAAAGTCTTAAAACTTCCCGTGCAAATCTTCAAGTTTGAACTATGCAGAACTGCTGCATCGATCGATTTCAAAATCCAGTCATTTCTAAAGCTGGAGCAAATACTATCGGATGAAGATCGAATTTGTCAAAATCTGTTGATTCGTTCTCGAGATTTAACTGTTTGAAATTTTTCTTCAAGATTTTGTTGGCTCGGGGCGGGATTGAAATTCGAAATTCTCAAAGCTACGAAAAGTCGAAATTCCGAATTTTTCTACTACCGACTTGGAGTTAAATAAAAAATTCCCCTAAATTTGCAGATTTTTGGACTTTCTGAGTTTTTAACTTTCGGATCTTTGAGCCGTCTGCATTTCGACCTTTCGGAATTTCCAACTTCTGAACTCTGACGTTTCTAGAAACTCAGAATCGCGTCTCAAATGAATTCGGAATTTTGATCGTTCAGAACTTTTGGAATTTGGAACTCAAAAACTAGTCAACCAATTGAATCCAAAATCTAACCAGCTCTGGGTTATGAAGAACTACATCGATTGATACCAAAATCATGAAAATCTCCCGATTCGTTCTCAAGATATCGTCGAATACAAAATTGATCATACGTCAATCGGAATATGATTTTCTGTACCTGAAAACTTGGAGATCTGGTGAAAGTTCAGCTTTTCAATTTCGGGATGATTGTAATGAGTCCCTTTTTTTTTCAAAAGCGTGAAGTTGCAGAAAATGGTTGATTCTTCGAAAATTGAACATTTCTTTTTCGTCTATTCGCCGCAATGACTCGGGTCTCTGATAATTAAATTTCCAAATTGTTATATTTCTGATTATACCATAACTAAGTTTGATTTTGACGGGCTGGTTTTCTCGCAGAGACGTTTGAAGATTATACGCACTAAATCGATCCTCCGGGTCTTAACCCCCCGGGCCTCTCGTGCGCTTATATAGACTTTGACAGCACAGCGATTTGAGCTTTGCACAATCAGCGCAAACTCTCAAGCCCGTGAATCCGCTGTGTATACAGAAGCGTGACGTATAATCTCGGGCTAATCCTCGATTTAACCGAGTGTTTTTCATCCCATTCAAATCCAAGCTACTCGTAACGAGGACGGGCTCTAAACTGGCGACGTATAATCCTTAGAACGAACAATTTTCAAGCTCCGCGCCCATCACCCCTTTCCTTCCCCATTGAAAAAAATTTTTAATCACACCTGCAGAACTTTCATATCACCATCCAGTTCATTTCTCGTATCTCAATTAAAGGTGGTAAAGGTGGATCAGCCAATAGTCACGGAATTAATATGGGTGCGCGTGAATGGAAATTATTCTAATTAATTATCACAAAAGAATTTCCCTTAACTACAATTTCAATTCTTCTCGATTTTTTTACCCCCGGATTGAAGACTGTCAAAGAAGGACTCGACTGAGATTTCGATAAAAGGCAGTTTTCAATTTTTTACATTTTCAAAACACGTCGACTGAAACTCTTTTTCAAAACATATCCTATAACATAATTAGAAATTCTATGTGACAATTTTTTGATTGATCGTTTTTTGGCTATTCTGAAAATGACGAACTGCTTTTTACCAAAATGTTAGAGGGGTCCTTAATATTGAGACTTGCAAATTATACATTCTTATTTGTCACCCCATCAAGTCCTGTTTTTTTTTAATTTACAGCTGTTTTTATCGATACCGTTGAATAGCAGATATGCTGCAATATTATCTCAAACTTCTCACCATAAGAATTTGGATTTAGCCCAAACGATTTCTCTGGAATCGCTAATCGGATTGATCTGAATTCTCCAGGAGATATTCGCTGCACTGAAGGCTATCCACTGAACCAGGATTATGCTCTGGAAAAATTTATTCTCAAATTAGCATTATAGATTCTGTTTTCATGCTTTTTTTGTTTTTTTCTTCTCTTTCTTCGCGGAAAAGGCTGCTGATTTTCATGGTCGATTCCAAAAATATTGAGTTTTCTGTATTCGACGAAAATTTTCGCATATAAACCTGAAAGGAAAATGAATCCCATGAATTTCTTCTCCTTTTCAGAAACGAGCAGTGGGCTTCTCTCGTTGTAGACAGCGGGACGGGGGTATCAGTTTCCTCGCCAGGTCAGCTCAGACAACTCAACACGGACACGGGGCTCTATGTGGGTAAGTCGAGTGGATGAGTTCCCATTGATATCACCAAAAAGCGAAAAAATAAAGAAAGAAAGAACAAAAAAAAAAAAAAAAAGACTGAAAAAAGTATAAATTGGAGTCGATCCCAGCCTTTGAGTTCGATAATTTTTGGAAAAAGGAATTCGTGGATGTTGAAAATAGCGATTCGCAAATTATTTCGTAGAATTGGAAGATCCTGGAAATTTTCTTACTGAAAAGACCAGCACAGTAAGATTGTTTAGTCCAGTGATTGGTCCAGTTTGCCGAATTCTACGTCAGTACCGAATGAAACAATTTTTTATGAATTTTATTTTCACATTTTTGAATTAAATTTTCAGGGGGTGCACCGGACGTGGTGAGGACGACGGGTGGCCGATATTTTCACGGTATAGTAGGCTGCGTGAGCGATCTGGTATTAGACACAGATTTCTCAGTGGCGTTATCGTCGCCAGGCCAAGCGACCAATACGCATTCCTGCATTCCCTGAGGAATGCGGGAAAATAATCCACGGGGAAATTTCTGCCCTATAGGAAATATGAAATGCTAGGATATGAAAATATTGACAAAGTTCAAGTGGATTTTAGGGAGCTGAATTTCAATAATTATCATCATCATCATCAAATGAATTAAGGACGAAAAAAAAAAAAAATAGGGGCTGCGATCGACGTGGCATCATGGGTCGAAAAATAAGTTCAAAGATCGAAAACCAAAGAACGTATTGCCGAAGAGAGCACAGGTCCGTATTTCGTATATATATTTTTGGCTAAATTTAGAAGAAATAAACATGAATTATCAAATGCTAAGCGCATCGTTAAATAAATTCCGCACATTTCTACGATTAATTTCCAAAGGCTATGGGCTTTGGGAACCGGAAATGGTGATGGGAATGACGGTTTTGAACCCTTTAACATTTCCGGAAAGAAGTATAAACGATCCTGTGAACATGTCCATAATGATATATGCGAAATTCGAATCGAACGCTCTTTCAGAATTTTCGATTTATCGAATAAGAACCCGATGCAGAATTTCAGGCGGCTTATTATTATTATGTAAATATTATATAAGGCAATTGAACTTTTGAACCTCGGCGAAGTATTTTACCTTTTCACAACTCGCTGCCTTTTTGTGTGAAATAAAATAAACGTGGAAAATGAAACGAAAAAAGAAACAAAGACAACAAGATTTGCAGTTTTTTTGGTTATTATTTATTTATTTATTTTTTTTTATGTCTTTGTTGTAAGTGTATAGGTTTTAGTGATGTATAGCATATTATATTGCACCGATTGTCTGTAACGGATAATTATCCGACGAACCGCGCAATTTAATTGAAAAATTTTGAAAACTGTACGAAAATCGCGATTAGATGTATATGAAGATAAATTATAATTATATAAAGCGCGAGTTGCTGAGGGATAAAAGCATATAACAGCCTCTGGCCTAATGAGGAAAGCGGAAGATAATGAAATAATTAAATACAACCCCTTCGCGTCAATTTTTTACACCCTTGTTGTACACTCTCCGACCGGAAATATAATAATATAGTAAAACCGGAACTCATGAATTTGCTATTTTTAAAACCTTCAAATCTTTTTTCAACGTCACATTTATGCTGCAAAAAAAAATCTGAACAGGGTGGCCCCCTGACTGCAACACGAAAAATCAAACAAAAAAAATGACAGAGTGAGAAAATCCTTGAATGACGATTATTCATTTTTCTCTTTTCGAAAATCCAATTATTTTGGCCCGGGTTGCCATATTTACGATCAGTTAATAATTAGGATTTTGGTCTATTGCTGTATTCACAGCTCGATATCTCGGCTCCTGGTAAAGGTAGATACATTTTCGAGATGTCATTTGAAAGATGGATCCTTCTTCTTCGAAACAAGACTAAATTGAGTATTGTGCGATGACGCGATGAGAAGTAATAAATAGTTTTGTAAAAAGTGGCGATCACTTTTTTTTCTTCGTTTACGTAGTTTTTGATGAATTTTTTTGTTTGTTCTGATCGGCGAGGCCATCCTGATTCGTATATATAGATATGTATGTATGTAATTGTCACAGAAGCACTTCCGCACACATAGTAATTTCTATCGAAACTCGCAGTAACACATACGTGTATTAAATATACATTAAACAAATTCTACATGGGCTGGTTCGATCTCAAATCACCCAGGCAGATTGAAACCAAAAATTCAAATCATTCGACAATCAAATATATCATTATTTTGAGTTTTTTGTGATTTTATTCCCAAAAAATTACAAGTCCTGTGTGGCCATTTCGATTTTTGAGAGCAAAAACGGTTTTCTATCGATTTTGCAAGTCTTCATTTTCTTAAAATATCTTCAACTTCCTTAAAAAAATCGATCGACTTGCGTGATGATTCTTCCTTTTTTTTTTTTTTTTTCAAAATGTACGAAATTCACAATTTTAATCGCCAAACGACTTGAATTTTTGGTTCCAACCATCTTATGGGTGATTTGAGATAGAATCAGCCCATGTTTCAATGTGTATCTGTATAATACTATACGATGATGGAATAAGTTACGCGAATTTCACCAAAAAATGGAGAAAAAAAAAATAACACTCTAAAAGTAAATTGAAAAAAAAAAGAAAAATTAAAAAACAAAAAAAAAAAAAACCGCACCACAGCCACTTTTATATGTCGTAGATTTTTTCACGTGTTTTTAGATTGAAGTCAAAATAATGTACCTATATAATATATTTCCCTCATTTAACAAAAACACTTCATGCACACACGGGAACACACAAAACATACACAACGATTCATCTTATCATTATTATTATCTGCGGCTTCAGTTTGAATTTTATCAAAAAGATCATACAAATATACGTATAATACGTATTATACATGTATAATGATGAAAATATAAAAAACAAATTGAAAAAAAAAAAAAAAACCGGTCGGACAAAACCCAGGTCAATATATACGTATATATACACGCCATATCTGTGTGAATGATGCGAAAATATCGAGAGAGTAATAAAAATAATAATATTAATAATAATAATAATAGTAATAGTAATGAGGAATATGTACCTATTGGATAAGAGGTTATATTATTTCGGAAGGGGAGGGGGGCGGGGGGGGGGGGGGGGAAAGGAATTCTCGATGTTTCGCGATAAGGAACAAAATGAAAACGAAAGAAAACAAAACCAAAAAAAAAAAAAAAGGAACTGAAGATAATTCATTTGAGAAAATCATCCCAAGAAGGACAAAAAAGAAAAGTGCGAGAGAGGAAGATAAGCCGAAAGCAAGAAGAAAAAAAAAAAAAAAAGATTGATATTCGAATATGTGAGAGAAGTTTGAAAAAATGAAAAAAGAAAAAGACGAAAACGAAAAAAAACGAACTAATAATAATCATAATAATAATGATAACAGCAATGAAAACAAGAAAATCAAGATTTATTAATCGGGTGAATAAATTATTAAAATGAAATGAATTATAATTAATAAATAAATTAAATACACACACGCACACACACACACACACACACATACACATACACACATCGTAGAAGCAATCGGCTATAGTCAATTTTGTACAAGCGTTATTTTCTGGAAACTATATATTATAAATATTATATATTATATATATATGAGTATATATATGTACACATATATATTTTAAAATAAGTACGGTATAATATTGCGTAGGAAATAAAGTATCTATATATATATATATAATTATAAAAATGATTATAAATTATACATGATATAATATTAATAATAATAATAATAATAATATTAATAATAGTATAAAGAAATGATTGAATATGAAAATGTTAGCGATGTAAGTCAATACACACACACACACACACACACACACACACGTATGCCGTAGAATAAACGACACACAATATAATTTTTGATTCGATGAGTAAATAATTTGACATAGTTTTTTTTATAGATAGGTACTTCTTTTGGTATTTATGTATCATTACAGTTGAAATCTCCTCAAACGATCATACGTGTACATATATTACTCTATAATTGCGTATAAGGTACGTTGATCCTATACGTGTGAAACGAGAAATTTAGTAACCACGCAACTGCATGAGAATGAAAAAAACTCTTTTTGAAATTGGATGAACCGCTGTTTATTTAAGGCTCACCAACATCTCTGATATCAGAAGTTCAAAAGCAAGTGAGTGAGGAAAAAAAAAAAAATTCATAAGAAGAAAAACCGAACCGGCAAACTAAATTGTGAGCTTGAAAAAGGGACTCGCGGTTCCTATAGATCGCATCATATTTTCAAAGTAATTATTGGAAAATATGAAAGAAGTGAGAAAAAAAAAAAAATCGAAACGGTCAAAGCAATATGGTGAATGATAGTTGTTTTAAGAGATTTAATTAGTTTTGCGTATGTAATTATTGGAATTATACTAATAAGTTCGTTACATATTCCAGAAACGTTGAAGAAGAGAGAGAGAGAGAGAAAAAAAAACAAAAAAAAAACAAAAAAACACTGTACCATATACAAATACCTATATAGTAATAAATAAAATTAATAATTGTATTCGTAGATCGTTGCCTCGATATAAAATATACATAGGTATATACATATATTAAGAGGGATTATAAAGAAATGCGATAAAAGATCTTCGTGAATTGAAAAAAGAATAGAAAAAATGAAGAAAATATATAAAATAAAATCATGGTAATAATAACTATAGAGCTTCTGAAACTCCCTCCTCTGGTTAAACGGTGTATACGTTCTACGCGTAGTTAATTATACATATACATATACACATATATACATACATATTACATATTATTAATTAATTAATTAATTCAATCGCTTCCCCTCAAACGCGTACATGTGTACCTATATATTAATATTATTAATAATAGTAATAATAATAATAATGATAATGATAATGATAATGTTTATCGATAAGTAGAACGATCCACAAGCGGTTATATGTATGTATATAGCCATAAAAACAATTACACATGCAACATGGGACATTCGTTACTTTTTTTCTATATATGTGTATATATGTATATGAAGTAGTCGCGTATATATATCTCTATGTTACTTGCCAAATTGCAAGAATTTTTAATGGAAACTTATGGGGACACGTGGTTGGAAACCAATTTTTTTGTTGGCTAAATTTAATTTGCAAAATTGCTATGCAGAAAATCCAGGTCACCGTTCATTGATCCAAATTCTGAACATGAGAAATAATGCTCTGGATGATAATGATTGCCAGGAATACACGAGATAAGACACGACGATGATCATATTTATGCGAAATACATTTGTACACATCAAAGATGATATATAATATATATTCTCCCTCTGTAAAATATAATACTACATCGATGTATATGTAGGTATACCTATCATATTTATATACTACGATACGTTTTTAGCAATACGAGACCCTGAGTCCCGAGAAATAATGACCCTTGTACATGAAACCGATCCTTAATTTATTAATTACATATACGATATATATCACAAGAAAACTTAATTTTAATAAATTAAGGATATAAATATTTATAGAAATTAGTAGCTGTAATTCAAAGTACACACACATACATATATTATATATATATATACATATATGTACAGATACATATTTCTATTTTCAATCATTTTCTCTCTTTGTACATTATTATTGTTATTATTATCATTATTATTAATATCATTGATATAATTATCATTGGTATTATTATTATTAATTATTATTGTTGTTGCTGCTTTCACATATTATTCTTTGCGTTTGACGTGTGCAGAATAAATTGTAAAACCGTATATACGTTGGAAAATAAATAATATATAAATAGACATCCATATGGAAATTTGGAAAAAGAAAAACAAAACAATATGAAATGATAATTGGATCGTAATAAGCTGATTAACTCATGCATCGAATATTTTCGTACGTTTGTTTCTCATATAACGGAACAATTTTAATATGGTCAGAAGTGAAAACCAAAGAAGGCAAAGAAAGAGAAAAAAAAAAAGAAAAATAAAAAGTAATATTGACGGTGTAATAGAGCGAAAAAAAAAAATGAATGAATAAATTTGAAAAACAGTCCTAGAGATTAAAAACAAAAATGAAAATAGGAGAATAATATATCGACACACCCTCACACATGATTGAATAATCTTTATCGTATGTGAGGGAAAATGCACCTATTTATATATGTGCAATTCCACGTCAGGCGGGCCACTTTTTTGGGTCGTAATCACCGATTTTGATCTCCATCGAGGATTTTGTACTACTCATGGATGTAAGTCTCTGGGCCGAACCAAAAGCCAATATGCGCCTCTGTTGTCTTCCTAGCGGAGGTTGAAAAATGCCGTTTTTGCGCGCCAACTTCTCTTCGGCGGCTGATATCTCAGTTGTTTTTGGAGCAAAGTACCAAAGTATATAGTGATTCTTGTAGCTATTTTCACACGCTTTCCGGTGATTATACTGACATCGCTCCCAAACCAAAATTTGGCAGTCAAAAACGGATTCAAAATAAAATTTTCATTTTTCAAAAAGTTCGCCCATTTTGAAAATTCTGTTTTTTGTCTCTAAAAATGGTTCGAAGTATCCCCTACATGTACCCGAAGTGGCAAAGTGGGCCTCTTTTCCGATGTTTTTTTATCCAAGTTTTAGTCGATTTTTCCACCATTTTTTTCAGGTTTTTTCAATTTTTTTTTCTTTTTTTTGTCAATTTCGTCCCGAACACTTTCCAATTACCAGAAACGAGCTCGTCATGCGGAGAATCTGTTTCAAAAAATTGAAATGCGTGACGAAAAAATTTTTTTATTAGAATAATTCAGATTATATCCAAAAAAAATCAGATAAAAAACCAACGGAAGAACGGCCCACTTTGCCACTTCGGGTACGTGTAAGGGATACCTTGAACCTTTTTTAGAGACAAAAAACAGAATTTTCAAAATGGGCGAACTTTTTGAAAAATGAAAATTTTATTTTGAATCCGTTTTTGACTGCCAAATTTTGGTTTGGGAGCGATGTCAGTATAATCACCGGAAAGCGTGAGAAAATAGCTACAAGAATCACTATATACTTTGGTACTTTGCTCCAAAAACAACTGAGATATCAGCCGCCGAAGAGAAGTTGGCGCGCAAAAACGGCATTTTTCAACCTCCGCTAGGTAGACAACCGAGTCGCGTATTGGCTTTTGGTTCGGCCCAGAGACTTACATCCATGAGTAGTACAAAATCCTCGATGGAGATCAAAATCGGTGATTACGACCCAAAAAAGTGGCCCGCCTGACGTGGAATTGCACATATATAGTATACTATATGAATTATAATAATAATAATTGCATTGCTGTTGCTCTGATGTTGTAAGTCTATATTGAATACGTTAATATGTTTAATGTGTGTATGTGTCGTGCTGCTCCACATCGTATCGATACATTGCCATCATGCATACACTTTCGAATTAGCTATTTTTTCCTATGCTATAATAAAGCTTTATTTCACCAAACCGCAAAGAGTTATAACACAAGAAAATGACAAAAAAACAAAACAAAAAAAGAACAAAAACAACAAGAACAGAATATCAAATTCTATTTATTATCATTATTAAACGTCAATATTGGTTTTACAGCCATTTTCTCACTAAATTCCATAATTATAGAAGAGTTATACGACATAATATATATAAATATATTATTATTGAGCAATGAGCTATACATATTAGTGAATAAGATTTTTAATAAACAAAAAAAAAAAGTAAATAAATAATATGAAATGAAATTGTTAAAAATAATTTATTATTATTATGATTATTTTCATTATATTATTATTAATATTATTATTAGAACGCGTGAGCAGCCATATACCTTATAAGTATACTATAACAAGGCTGAAACGAATGCACGTCTTGCATTGAATTCCTGAATCAACCTATACATATGTATATCCCTGCGAATGTATCACCACACGATAAATTGAAAAATGACAAACAAACAAAAAAAGGACAAGAATTCCCCTTCCTCCTCAATGGGAAGAATTTTTTTTTTTTTTTCTTAAGTAAAACATATGTATATTGAAAATATATCATACGTATTGAAATTGAAGAAAAAAAAATATATATATACACACACACACACACAAACACACACATATATATAATATATAAAATAGATGACAAATATATTATTACTGAATATTATATTAATATACATTGCTATATGAACTATTTCTATTATGTCCGTCTGCAAAGTCTATTAGAAGAGTCTAACCTATATACAAACAAATACATACCTAGATGCAGGTTGTCCCAGAATTATGTGGACAAGATTATATTAAGGTTAATATATAGAGGGTTGAACTGCATAAATTAACCTGAAGAACATGTGGTCTGCGAATTAGTTACGTTCGCCGGTTACAAGTGGTTCAAAAATCCCGCTGTGCGCCGGCATGTAGGCAACTGATTATACAGCAAATTATGTCTGATAGTCTAATTCATCAGCGCGCTCGACACGCTTTGTCAGTGAATTTGCGGCAAAGACAGCAACGTGGGTTGCCTACATGCCGGCGCTTGGTGCGATTTTTTAACTGGCCGTATCTCGCGACTAGTGCTTCGGAAATTACTCGTTCTTCAGATTAATTTACTCAGCTTGACCCCTTCTATTACCCCTGTCACTTTGTACACTGACAATTAGTTTTGGGACACCCTGTACTGTATACAAGATTATACCTATTCCTATACCCCATACCCACACCCTGCCTATAGTTTTATTCGTATCCTTCCAGCACGAAAATGTCCAATTTCCAAATTCCAATTTCCAATTTCCAATTTCCCTTTCCCGGTTCATGCAACGACCTGATCGACTTTCAAAAAGATAGTCTATGAATAAAGTATTTTTTATTGTAATCATGATCAGATCACTATACATATACATAGTTAATTACAGTTGAACTATAATTGATCTATATAATTTGTGAAAAGGGTTTCATAATCGAACGAGAAGAAGACTGCGTACAAGACCGTGTTTTAGTATAATATCAGTCATCTTCATTAGTATATCTGACTCAATCATTCGAATTCTTTATCAATTTTGTCCCTATTATTTATATTCATAATGACATTTTCGAGTAATTGATGAAATACGTGTAGCTAATTCTACGTGCATATATATTTATTTACGTGACATCATGCATAGGTATTAGGTATATACAAATCATATTCAATATGGATCAGGTCGTTGCAGTGTTATCCATCCTTAACATGTATATGTATAAATAAATAAATAAATAAATGAATACACAAATAAATACCTACTGTGTTACCCCATCCTGCTCGCCGCATATTGTATATCTATAATATATAGTTATAAGATAAGGATGTCGATACATAGATTATTATATTATAAAGAAAATTGGTACGCGTAATGATTTATCAACAACAACAACAACAGAAAAAAAAAAAAAGAAAAGAAAAAAAATTAACAAATAAAATAAAATAACCTAAGGAAGAAACAAGCAAAATACTATATACATACATACACATATGTATATATACATATATAATAAAATGTATGTATTATATGTTCGTACACCCCAGCCATGTTATTATTATTAATATTATTATTATTATTATTGTCATTATCATCATTATCTCATGATTATTATTGTATGCCACGTGAATGAACGTATGTCATTATTTTTGCCCACGTTGTCTAATGCATCAATAAAGAAGAAATTTTGTAAATCATCGAACATTTCTAATGTATTCTATTACATCGTATTCGGGTGCCTAAAAAAACGATTTTATTATCCTAAATATTAGGAGAAGAAAAAAAAAGGAAAAAACAAAACAAATGCAGAATGTATTATCTTATTTTTAGTACAGACAATTTCAGTCACTTGGGTTGGAGTATTTCTAACTTCAATTGCTCGATTGACGTTTTGACCTATTTTCAATCAATTTTCAATCCATCGATAATCAAGACGAAGAATGCATTGTGTAATTTTTTCTTCGATTGAGTAAAATCTGTTCGATTCAACAAATGCTTTTTCTTTTCCTCTTTCTGTTTATAACATTGTAGTTTTCGATGTTTGATTGATTTATTGATCAATCGTCTATTACCCGAGAGGGTGCATAAGTTTTAGGCTCAATTGAATAATTTCTTAACTCTCGTATTTAACTACAATGATTCAAAATCGATTATTTGGACATGACAAACGTTTATTTCCCGCACATCTTGAACATCTGACTTTTATTCACGGTTATGTATATGAATTAAAATTCATTTATTGATGAGGCACGGGAACTTGAAATTTTCGCCACCGAAAACGAGTAAATCATGTCTGAAAAATAAAAAAACAAAAATGACGAATGAAAAATCCAGATATAAATCGGTGGTTCAAATAATAAATTCCTGGATATTAACCTGTGACAAAGTGGCGAAGATAATACAGCCTAGGCAATATCCGTAGGTGATTAAAAACACTAGACCGATCATTAGCCAGACCAAAACCAGAGCCGTTGAATTATCCCTGCGTTTTAATTTGCCTTCGGTGATATCGTCGAGCCCCCAGTCCTTCAGCATTTTACTGACTTTGATTATCGGAGATCAGCATTTCTCCTCAAAGCTCAGGTCACTTGAAATTCTGCATGTTGGTTAAAAGTATTTTAGGATCAAAGAAAAGAACTACGTCACGAATTTCAACGTCATCGCCAACTTTTCGTTCAATTAAGAGATTCAAAACTCGCGCACTGCGCGCTTTCTTGTTCACAAAATTGCCACCGACGGCGCTGCCGGTTAGCATCGTCAGGTGCTGACGTCTTTGGGAAATCTAAGAACCAAACAACACGCACACCAGAAGCTTGGCACTCGACTAACCCGATATCACAAAATGGAAAACAATTCTGACAGTCTACACCCGTGACTGTTGAAAAGCGGACGTTTTTTTTTTCCGAAGGAAACATAATATATAGAGCATCTCACTCGCTAGTTTGAAAATCGAACGAAATTTCGAGCGGAGGAATAAAAGCCGAATAAGAATCCAGATAAAGGAATTATAATCGATCGCTGCACGTTTGCCGATATCATGACGATGTACTTCTTGTGGTAAACAGACCGCAGCGTATATTCGAAATCGACGGATAATAATTACTGCTCAGAAAAATATGATATTCCAACGAATATTCCGCCTTTTGAGCGCGGGAACTTTTGCAAATGTGGTACCTGTCGTTTCCCGACTTTCGATCAACGCTGCCTTCAAGGTACTCGATTTATGGATATAATGATTAGGTCATTGTCGCACCCAAACTTTATTGAATTGATTTGAATATAAGAGAGATTTTGACTGAAAGTTTTGATGAGTTTTCACTGTATGACCGATATGACAAGGTGATGTCAATTATACTGAGAAAACAAAGTTGTTGATAAGCAATCGCACTGATTAATTTAGCCAACGTAGGGTCAGTTGCTCCAAGTATTTTGAATGTCTGATCGAAACGCTGTATACTTCAAATAACAAATATCGAAAAATGAGGAGACGAAAATCGTATGTTCGAAGTATTTATAGTCAAGTTGACAATATATTTAGTGGCTCTTCGCTTTTTCAATTGCATGATCAACCGTTTGGAGAGATTCAAAGTTATTTTTGAAAGTATATCGATTGGTATGACTATAAATGAAGTTATATTGAGCTTCAATAATTAAGTAACAGTATAGAGGCCGAAGGCCATCAAACTCTACAAGCCATAAGCAGAAGGCATACGCTATAAGGAATGTGTAATGTACCCTGAGTATATAATACCATTGATGGTTTATCTATAGAGTTTCACGTGCCTCAGCCTTTATCCCGAAAGAATCCAATTTGTTCACTTCGATTCCGCATTTGTTAACAGAAGCATATCCAGTACAATATACCATACACGTCTATAGTAACTGAAAGGGCGGGATTTAGGTTTCGAATTCTAAAAGTTCCAAACGGTCAAAATTCCGAATTTATTTCATATGCCATTCTGAGTTTTTAGAAACGTTAGAGTTTAGAAGTTGGAAATTTCTAAAGGTCGAAATACAGACAGCTCATAGATCCGAAAGTTAGAAACACAGGAAGTTTGAAAATGCGTAAATTTAAGGGAAGCTCGTCACAAAGGTGTTGAATAAACGACGTTGCATGGCGCGAATTCCGAGATCCCGAGTTTTGGCCTTTCGGATCTCTAGCTGTCGGAATTTTGAATCTTCGGTGTTTTTCGATTCAGAGTTTTTCAAATTGGCTACTTAGACTTTGGGAGAAATAATTTGTCTGAAAGCTCAGAGTCATTAGTATAAAAATTCGGAGTTTTGACCTTGCGTAGCTTTTGGAATTCGCAATTTCAATTCCAACTCCAACTAAACCGTTGGCGTTTATTCAATTTTCTAGATATCTAATTCTTTTGATCACATCATGTTCAGTTTCTCAGTGCACATCGTCATATACGTTCAATGAGCATATTTATATTCACATACGGAATGTGTATGCAATCGTAGATAATTGCTACTGGGAAATGGCCGAAGAAGAGGTTGACAATGGCGCCATTCGCTACCATGGCACTTTTGGGCTTCATGAAGGGGAAAGAAGACGAAAAGAAGAATTCAAAGTTGACTTCGCAGGAGATTCTTCTCGCAAAAGCAGACGCACTGTTCGATCAGTCCGAGTACAAGCAGATCTACGAGTTGCTGATTAATTACAAAGTGAGATATATGTGACTAACTTTACATGAGTTAATTTCGTGATAAATTTGAAACCAACACAAAACCTCGTATACATCTAACTGCAGCCATACACTTCACAATCCGACAAGCCTCTGAAAACCAATTTCTTTTCCCACAGGATAAAAACAATGTTGAAATCTTATGGCGTTTGGCCAGAGCGCTTTACAATATGTCAAAAACTGCGTCAGAGGTCGAATGCAAAAACATGATATACGAAGGTTACGACTTGGCCGTAACTGCTTTGAGCATTGATCAAAATCACTACGCGGTTCACAAATGGATGGCAATTTTTCTCGATGCCAAAAGCAGCTACGAGGGGATGAAGGCCAGAATAGCAGAACTAGTCGCAATCAAAAATCACATGCTGGTAAAAATACGTTACGCATTTCTCTGATGATTTAATCTCACGATTTCAGAATTTCGAAAAACGTCGTTCATTTCGAAAGTACTCAAGCGAACTTCACGAAGTGCTTCAAGGCAGATCACAAATCATCACCAGCATCAAAAATACTCAATAATCTCATTTAATTTTGTCCAGAGAGCAGCAGAGCTGAATCCAAAGGATGCGACGACTTTGTACATGTTGGGAAGTTGGTGTTTCAAAATTGCAGACCTGGCTTGGTACCAGAGAAAAATAGTCTCCGCAGTATTCGCAGCACCGCCGCAATCCTCATTTGAAGAAGCATTAGGTTACTTTGAGGCGGCCGAAAAAACGGACCCAAATTTTTACAGCCACAACTTACTGATGCTCGGGGAAACCTATTTGAAATTAAACAGGAAAGAAGAGGCACTCAGGTACTTGAAGAGGGCTGCAGACTACGATGCCAGAAATGACGATGATCATCAGGCCAAAAAAGAGGCTGTCAAACTGCTCAATGATCTTGGACACAAAACCCAGTGACTTATCATCACTTCAGACTGTATTAACATATTTTCATCACAAATTCTTCATGCATTTATAACTTAGGTGTAACTCTAGTGTTAAGGGTGTTGCAGGGGTCCACATGGTGGGGGTATCAGCACCAACACATGTACACACATACGAGTAATTTTCGCCCTCTAAATTCTCGTTGATAAAATAATATTTCGAATACCTGATACGTGGAAATGATTCCTTTGTTGTAAATGTAGCGAATGATTAGTTGTGAATAGCCAAAAACGCGGCTGCGGTAACAATAAACTGTTGGTAAAATATGATGACACACGGATACACACACTGACACAATAAACATGGCTGCCGGGCAGAACAACTGTGGACGCATTTCGGTGTCATAAGAATTCCTGGCGTTCGAGGATCGTCGGGGATTATTTCATTCGCTGCAATATCATGGTACTTTGAGGTTAATTATCCTCTCATGTCTGCGAGAAGTCTGACTTGGGAGAATTTAGGAGGCGAAAATTTCAGCGCCGATAGATGGCACTACTAGTGACTAGCCGATGCAGCTGGCAGAACCCATAGCCGACCAGAAATTCTCGAGGGCCCCAGCCATTTCACTCACATAGTCACACATGTTCACACAGCTGAAAGCTGTCGTTGCTGAGAATTCTTCAGTCAACGAAGCTGTGCACTTTGACAGCGTTATGAGAATGTGGTAAAGTCCTAAAGATTGAAATATTCGGATATCCCAGCAAATGGCATTCGACGATCAATGCGATGTCTTGTTCGGCATAGATGGAAGTTATTGATGATAATTATGAGGCGTTAAATAATAATAACCGAGCGAGATGAGACCGATGAGACTAAAGATTTCGGGTAGGCGCTAATATTGGCATCTTAGAGTGACGTAAATAGGTATTCCACGATTCCCTTGGATTGTCCAAAACGATTATTCAAGTAATATTTACTAAATATATAATGTAATATCGACGGCGAATAATGTAGCGTTTGAAACAGTCTCTTTAGCGCGCCATTATAAGGTGTACCTAACCTCGCTTTACTAGCCTAACCTACGTAACCTGACGTTGATGCCATGCTTTTTCTTTCACCTTCATCTGTAATATGGCATAGTGACGTCAGACTCCGTGGCTCAAACCAATCGGAGAGCGTTTTTGATCACCTGACTTTCTAGCGGTAAATTTGAATCATTCATTCTGAAATATTGAACTTTTGGAATACCGTTGAGTACTGTACGTAATACATCGATTGCGATTAAAATAATGTTTGTAAAAAATCTTCTCAATCTTTTTTTGTCCTCGAACATCAAATCAACTGTCAGTTTAGGCGTTTATTTGCGGTGCGAAATATATGAAGCCAGAGTATAATGTCAAATCTGTGGTCGTGCTCTCTGGCTCACTACAGTTTTCAGGCACGGCAACTAGTAGAATGTAAAAGGATTATCGGAATCATTCCAGAAGAACACGATCACATTGCATTTTCTGGACATGACAAATAAGTTCAATTGCGTTCGATAAGTGAATCAATAATCAATCGGTAAATAACAAGGTGTGTGTATTGAAACGATTTCGTTTGTTCATTTATCTAGCTTTTCAAAATTTTTTTCACAGTCATACAAAAATTTAGATTCAATAACCAGTTCCACTAATAGCCTATACTGGGAGAAATTCGCAATATTCGCGAAAGGGGCCCCCCTCTTCATACCATGTATGTTTGGCACGATTTCGTCCCTGGTGGAGTAGTTCGAAAAACTAACACCGCAACGGCGCTGCGATCGATTCAAAAAATGGCCGCTGCCCTGCAACACCCTTAATGAGATTATATAAGTTATCGGTGAATCGGGAACAAAAGAGAAAAAAAACAAACAAAAAAACAAAAAAAAAACAACTGACTAATTGTAAAGTGGTGCAATTTCCCACTTTACAATGTAACTCCTAGTGCTGAAATGTCTCGTGAAGTCTGATCCAGATGTGCAAAATGTATTTGGTATATTGTGATGTAATTTTTTCATGATGATGATTCATCAACGATGAGTGTTCTTCTTTGATGATCAATAATTCTGAAACCATGTTTTTTTTTTGTTGAGATTTATGAAGAGTACTGTGAAGGAAAGTGCAACGAGTGAATACTTTCGGTTCACGATTAGTTCATCGTCGATTTTCAGTATACTTCTTATCCCCATTAGACGCGTTTCTGAGAATATTTGCAATTGATAATTCTAGTTCGGATCCTTGCAGTTCTTCATTTTCTACTCGTATCAGAATCCTGAGCTGCTCTTTTATCGCTCTTTTTAATCTTTGGTAGAGGTCAGAACTCGGGGATATCAATCTCTTGAAATCCTTACGGTCGAGCCTGAAGAGCTCGGACTCTTCAAGGGCGATTATAGTCACTGGTCTCTTGAAAGTCGGATAGAGTAGCGAGGATTCGCCGAAATATGCTCCGTCTTCGAAATGGCATATCTGATGGTAAAAAGATGCTAGAATCTCCTCCAATCCTCTTAGGGAAATTGATTAGGTGTGACCCTTCCAAAGATTCCATATTTAACGAAGAGTTTTTAACACGTACCTCTTTTCCTGCGTAAGTGATCACCGCCACACTACCTTTTCCTATAAAGTACATGCAGTGTCCTTCGTCATCGCATCTGTAAATCACGTGGTTTCGGAGAAAAATTTCTGGCTTCAAGACACCTGTGGAGTTAAAGTTACTAAGAAAATATGGTCTCGTCATTTTTGTAACTTTAAGAACTGATTTTCATGCCCATGAAGCAAAGTACTCGAAAGGCTATTCACTGGACAACTTCTCCGTAGGTTATGGTATGTATTTGAAGTCTGAAAGGTCTTCGGAATTATTGGAAATCTCGAGTAGTCAATTGAAAGTCACGAGATGATTCAAATTTATCAACTATTGATCTCCGGAAGTCATTGGTGGTCAATTGCGAGTCAGTTTCGGACTGATCTCGAGTCATCAGTATAGTCGCTGGCAGTCATCAGAAAATAATCAACAGACTCTTGTACATACACCTGAAACCGAAGTGAACAGCCCTTCCCGAAAACACATCTTGCTGAAAGCTTACTGATAATACTTGCGAGCTGTGATTTAGGTAGATTCCAAAATATCGTCACTTTGTCCATCAACTTCCGACAAGTGTGCATGAGAATCTCGTCCTTCAAATGATCTGCAAATTGAAACATGTCTCTTCAAATATACTATCTAAGTTCGGTAATGTTATTCGAATGAATTCTATCTACCGATCAAAGTGCATACCTGCCAAGGAGCCTACGATGACATTTTCCTTGAAGTATCTATCCTGAAATCTGTACTCGTAGTAAGTAAGCAACTGCTTTGCCAGCTTTGGGGAAATTCCTTTTTCGTGTATGTAGGAGTTCAGGTTATTCGTCATCTGTTGGTATCTGGTCTCTGGGGCTTTCCTTGACTCCACCAATTGCAGGATTACGACTGGAAGTCAGCACAGCATGTCAGCCACATTGTCGAGAAAGTTACAGCTACTCTCAAGAACCAAATCCTCATCCACAGGATATGAGTAAGTAAGGTTAAAGCAGTTGCACATCTTAGGATTTAGAAATAGTACCAGCAGCTGAATAGTCTCAAGAATGGTACCATATGCTAGAGAAGTCCAGAAGGATCAGCTGCTGGTACTTGTCGATGATTTTGATCATGAAGACATTTTTTTTTCGTGCTACTTACTGATCAAGTACATTTGGTAGATCGTTCCAACAACCAGTAATAAGCTGGTGACCAGTCTGTCACCTGAGGCATCCTTTGAGCTGTGAATTCACCGTTACAAGAAAGTCAGTTATCAGTAATTACAAGAATAGCTTTACACAATTGAAGGACATATTGTGTTCAGTGACTATACTAACTGGGATTTAGGAACTGCCACAATGCTCGAGTCGATTGCACACAGCCCTGTCAATCCCGAATAAAAACTGTAGAGATATAATGAGAAGGTGTTTTCTAAAGGATTTGCCATTTCCGGCAAGAAGGTGAACCAAGTTGCCGAGTCCTGGGGTCACCAAAAGCACAAATGGTTGAGATATGGTATTTGGTTTCTCACAAAGATGCAATATTTTCGAGATACTAACACAGGTACGAAGTCTGCAGTCATGCAAATAAAAATGTGCATCTTGTGACTTTGTATCGCTGCACAAGTATCAGCATCATGCGATTTACCTGAATGCTCGATTGAGTAGCATGCGCAACAACGAATGGAAATCCATAGCTGAAGCAAGCTGCCCAATGACAAATCAAGACTGATAATAAACAGAGCCAGAGCACCAGGCGAGGGATGTGGCCAATGCGAAGCACCTGCAAATTGCCATAAAGCATACTTGAATAATAGAATTCACTTGACGGCTGGCACGTACTTCAGATACTAGAATTCATGTTTCATGATCATTACCTGCATGAATTGATTCAGGAACATGTACAGCGTGTGAATTCGCACCACCTTCAGCAGGGGCAATAGTTCGATGACAATAGTTGCAAAGTTGGAATGCTCGCCTGTTGAATGACATATGATGATGAAGATGGTGTTATCATCATTGTGTCGTTTGTGATCGTTGTTACTGTGATTAAATTCAAAATTGACAGCATCAGAATTGACCTCATCGTTGTACAATTCCATTGGTCTTTTTTTTTCAAGTATTTGAGTGTCACGTACCATCAGAAGTTGTGTGATAATCCTGAAGGATCCAACTGTACGGAATGGAGGTGATCAAGTCGAGGAGAAAGTATCCTCGGGCATAATGACTGCCAAAGTGAAAAATTTGATAAATGATTGATCTTTACTGAAGACAGTGAACCGTTCAGATCATACCTCGCTATGAGTCCGGGATCGAGGAATATTTCATGGCTATTTGACGAGGCATATCCAGTTATAAAGTTCATGACAATGTCAATTAAGCATATTATGTAAGCCGGGATCACGATCGACTCTCCAGCATGATACGAATCGGTGTTCAACATGTAAAAAGCCGATGTATACGGAATGGCCACGAAGCAGAAAAGATACGTTAAGCTCATCACGATTTCCCATGCAAATCTGAAATCAATTTATATCAAAAGTTTCTTGAATTCTATGTCAAGATGTTTTCATCGAAGGCTACCAAAAGTTTCCAATTTTACACCAAAAACTGTACAAAACGTTCCTATTTCTTTGAAAATTTATATAAATTTGTAGCATGGTAAAAATTTGCATGAAGATGGATTGAAAGACCTCGATTGGTACACTGAATTATTTTTTTTTTTAAATTATTTCGTGAAGCTCTTATTTTCCTTTTATAATGTGAATCATGTCACCTTACGCCACTGCAGGGGTGAATGACCCACCAATTGGGAGCTCTTCCGTGTCGTTTTTTTTCAAAAGCAATAGCAGCACGACTTCTGAGGTAGTATCTAGTCGAGGGATGTTTTCCAGTAACGATAATTGTCTTTTGGAAGACCCGCTTTAGTCGGGCCCAAATTGAAGCTGTTGGCTGTAGTTTCAACAGGTTACTATCCGATCCTCGCGAAAGCTCGCAGATGTGAGTCGACCTCCGTTTACTAGAGTCGAAAGTTTTTGACTTTCCTTCAAGCCACGCATCCTTCGCCATATCATTTATTTATTTATTTATTTATCTATCAATATGAGCTACCCAATTAGCTAATTAACTGTCATTAACTAATTATCGCTGAATCGTTGACTGCAGACTAAAACATCATGCGACTATTTTCAACCGTTGAGAAGTTTTCAGCGGTTCAAAAGTCAAAAGGATCAATGAAAAGAAATACGACAAATGATTGACGATAGTATAGCCGCGTTGATATCGATATATATATGCGATTCTGGTAATTATCGGTCAACGATTAGGTCGAAGAATTGCGATCCAGCTGTAATTTTGATATGTCATTGGGCGTACTAAAAAAGGAGAATTTTTCAAATTTCAGAAATTCAGGACGTACCGCTCAGGAGAAACACATTGATGAATTTCACCCGTAGAATTTCGATCGTTCCAAATTTTCAGCACTTTTTGACACTAGAAAAATTTAGTACGACCCAATTCGACTTCCGTCTGCAAAAATCTGATCCTTTTGAATATCTACATACTTAGTCCATGTTCAGCTAGATCCGAACGTTGAACGACATGACGGGTACGGGTTTTATACAATTCAACTCGGAAAATCTGAAATAATTGCGGAAAAATCCTCTACAGCCATTCAACGAAATTGTTGAAACAATTTTTTTTCATTTTGGGGAACTTTGGAAAGAATTTGTATTTTTGGCTGCTGCTGCTGGAGAAGATCAGTCAAAAAATAAATTTCATGTTTACAAAAGTCAAGCTTTTTAGTCATGAAATACGTCCAATATCGAATTCTGCTTTGCGAGGACACGAACTATAGTGCTAAGAATGTAGGATAAAATTTTTTCGGAAAAATCGATGACGTGTTTCTTGTGAGGGGTGTGGCCTGGAGATTTAAAATTCAAGGGATTTTAGTATTTCAGTAAACATAACAACGTGTCAGAATTCGGAATTTGGATATCCAATATTTCAATACAGCTAATATAGATCAGACGATTGGATGAAATAGAAATTGGAAAAAAAATCTTCTTATGGATACAATAATTTATTCTCCACCGCTTCCATCTTTAATATAGGTAATATTTATTACAATATTATAATATAGTTATATATATATATATAATGTTGTTAAATGCGAAATACGAAATCGACGAGCGTATTATATCAGTGTAATGTATATCAAATGATTGATTTACGAATCATATACAAACGATAATCGTCCAATAATATACACAATATATTATATCATATATGTATAATACTTTGCGAAGATAGGTAGATATACATATTTTTTATTTTACGTATATAATTATGTATGATCTATATGCATAGTATGTATAGTTTTTGGTTTTCCTCGACGTACCAATATTGATAATAATAATAATAATAATACACCCTAACTACGTGGAGTACATACATAATATATTTATCATAATATTTAAATACTAAAATGTGTTTTACAAATTTCATATATCCCTGCCTCTATTAGCTTAATTGCATCCCTGTCATCGTATAATATAATATTTGCTTCTCAACACATATATATGTATAATTACTATCGGAAGCATATTATATATTTAACATCGAAAGAAAAATTAAGAATATAATTATATTCAATTCTCTAGCGCACCTTTATTCAATAATATCATATTATATAACTCGGATTATATGTACATTTACAAATTAGTTTTTCGATCAATTATAATCACCTAAGTAGGTATCTCAATAATTATAAATCTAAATGTGTTTATCGAATAACAAGAACGAACATAAGTATAATGAAAAATTTCATTAATACAATAATAATGAATTCCAGAAAGGTTCCAGAATTCGAATGAAATCATCGAATCAAAAATCTACGTGTATCTGAATTCTATAATTTTTTTTTCCTTTTTTCTTTCTTTGTAGAAATCGAATAATTGGAATAAATCGATACTTCGATCAATGTGTGTGTGTGTGTGTGGATGACAGTTAGCATTAAGTTTGTAACTTATTTATTAATAATGATAATGATAATAATAATTATAACATTTGTTGATAAGGGGGGGGGGGGGGGGCAAAAATGATTACTATAATTATAGCTATCTATTTGTTACAACATATGAGAGAGTAAATAGGTACATATGCTAGTCTCACAAAATATATGACATCGTTATATATTATATACTAATATAATATGAGAGATCAGCTAAGCATCTTACGATTCTTTTCTTTCTCCTTTTTCTTTTTTTGTATCAACATTAATATATATAGTATATTTATATATCATATCAATATAATAATAATAATAATAATAATTTTATCAACTATTCATATATTATATATTATATATACGGTTTAGGTCAGTCAAGTAATCATATTTCTTTTTATTTTTTATTCAATTCTTTTAATTATTATTAATAATTTATAGTTCTCTCTTACTTTTTTCTTTTTTTCTTACTTTGTGTTACGGTGAGGTTTCCTTGCATGATAATCAGAGAGATTCTTCTGCTATACGATCTATATAGTATAGTATTATGTCTATGAGTCATACACACTATATAAGTATTATCATCATCATCATCATTATTATTATTATTAATCAATAATACATAAAAATTGATGTACAAAGAGATATTTCACTTTCCATTTTATTTTCTGTCTTTTTTTTTTCTATCTCGACCATTAATTTATTTGAAAAATATCATATCTAAAACGTAAGACTCTCGTAATATACAATGTGGAAGAGTTTTTGTTTCATTTTTCCCATTTTTTCTTCTTCTTTTGCATTTTTTATAGAATATCTGCAGCGAGAACCTTTCAGTCTTCGTACTTATATGATAATTCCATTTTTGTTTTCATTCTGATAGCAAAAATTTTCTATGAATTGTGAATTCCTGTAGGTAATGATCCAGAGAATGTTAATTATTCGATCTTTTGGTTTTTTTTTTAGGAAAATCAAATTGCTGTGTCTCTAATCTATAACTTTCAAATCTCGTTATAATTTATTGATGAATAATAATCGATGAATATGATTTCATGTATATGCGTATGGGTGAAATTAATTAGGAATGGCTGTATAGGTTCTCGCAGAGGATATTGTCGTCATTTATTCATCGTATATACCAACGTAATAATTATTCAACACAATTGAACTCAGCATTATCTATATTCATACAATAACTATTATACGCACGACGAATATACAGTACCTAGTATTTCATATAATATATATGTATATACTTATTGGTACAACGTATATAATATAGCTTATAATGAAAATTCGCGAGCTGCACATCGAGTAGGAAAGTTTTTAGGCTATGTGTATATACATATAGGTACGTATGTACATACGTGTGTATCTATGTATATAATAAATAATTACATTTAACGCAATTCGAATTACAATCGCGTCACGTAGATTTACACGCTCACATATATATATACTTTAACCGGTGAAATTTGTTAAAGATTTCTATTTCATCATCTAGACATATAATAAGGGATGTAAGTTTTCTACCTATATGTATATATATTTTTGATATATAAATTTACCAAGATTGCGTACAATAAGATTGTGAGATTGATTATTATACAGGTATATATAGGTAGATGTATATATAATTATACAGTAGGTAAATAATAACTCTAAGTATATGTATAATAATAACAATAATCATTGTCACCATAAAAATACTAATCATACGTTTTGTAAGTTCGCATCAAATTCAATCAAACTACGCAAAAGCTATTCATTTATACTTATTTTCGGATTGTACATGCGTCTGCTGTCAGTATAATATGTTTTCAAAAAAATTATATATTGTTTAATCATTATATCTATTTCATCATTGCATATTATGAACCATCACCCACCCTTCGCTGAGTCTTTTACCGTATAAACCGATTTTTGAGATTGCCGGTTTTTTTTTCCCCCCCCTTCAATTTTGATTACAAATTACGCGACTGATCAGATATAGCGTCATCGATTTTGAGCACAATTGCAATTTACTATTCATCATAAAATCAAATAATTGTACATGTATAATGTAGATGAGAGCTGTTCGTATTTGAAAAATTTCTGTAATGCGGTAAACTGAAAAAACTGTACCAAAACAAACGAAAAAAAAAAGTATAACTAAATTTTCTTATAAATTAATTTGAGTACTATTTTTTCTAATTTTTTAACCTGATAGAACTCTGAAGAATAGGATGTTAGTGAGCGAGAGTTTTCCGGAAAAGCTCATTACTATTCATGGGAGTAATTTTTGTGAAAAACTCAGTTCCGGGATTCAGCACATGGATACAGAAAGTGATTTCGCGATTTCGGTATTGATACAACGTATCGTTAGTATTATTATATATTGTGTATTTTTCATCCATATAATTCATGTGCTCTCTTCTTCTTTTTTCTTTCATCTAATAATGTATATTATATATTTACAAGCGTATAATTTTCATTGGTAATTTTTAAGGTTCTGCGAGTATTTCTCAAAGGATGTTATACTTATATCGTTTCGTTATTGTTAATTATAATAACTATACGTATTTGTTATTCATTCACCGCAATTGATATACCTATACGTAATATGCATATCAATGCATGACGTTCAAGCACTAATATAAATCACCGTATTACAATAATATATATATATATCTATTGAATAATCGATCGCGATCGATCGTCGACTCTCGATCATTATAAATCCCGAGCCCACAAACTGATGATCGTAGTGTATAGTCAATTATGAACAAATTATACTATACGTATTCTTCGCGATAACCTGACGAAATTTAAATCCCTTCGAATTTCTCAATTTTTTTTTTTTTTTTTTTTTTGTTCTACTACTTTTGTTCATAAACACAGGCACGAGTTAGTTTCACTAATATAGGTACAATTATATCCCCATTACTCGTTATTTATATAATTAATGTGTAACGACGTTACGATTTGCACTTTTTTTTCTCCCAGCTATAGTCCTCATCTTCTACTTTGTGATTTAGTTTACTTTGTTCAATTAATTTTTATTATTCCAATTCTAAGATGTCTAACTCGCCGCCAATTAACTTCGATTCATTAGGTACTTTCCTTTTGTAGATTTATATAATCACGAATTACACATAGACGCGTTGATAATTTTCCGGAATTAATCATTTCCTAACAATCGCAGATTTTATTCCTATAATACTCTCCTACAATACCGAGATTCGAAGTTTTGATTCCATTACAGAACTTCCGGTTACATAATATTCGATTTAGTATTATCAATGACTGATCCAATGTTTTCTATTTGACGTTCAATATCAATTTCATTATTCAATTACAGTATAGATGATTGTGATTATTTGTTCATGAATTTATAAATCGTAATTACAAATCGAAGCAGTTTATATCATCGTATTCATTGAATATTTCATTAACATTTAGGATAGCTAAGCTCTTGTGATAACGATAATTTTTTTTTACTCATTTACTGTTTTTCAGTTCAAATTTATTATACATACTATGATTTTTTTTTCTTCTAGTTGAGGGATGAGTCGATTAACTTTGGCATAAGAAATTTGATCGAAGAATTTATAACCGAATTGAAATTTATGATAATAATAAAAGATATTATAATCATAACATTATTAATTATAGTTCAATCGTAATAATATAAGTACGGTCAGTCGGAATAAAAATCAACATTTATACAAGCATAATAATTGGATTATTTTACAAAATACTTAATTGTGTGACGGTATTTTTTTCTTCCTTCTTTTTTTTTTTCTTTTTTTTTGTTTTCTCTCATATACAAAAAACCTAAGCGTAATTCATATCTTACATGTACGTTAACAAATTCTAACTATATTATACGCGATGTAACTTATATTTATCTTTATTATATGTAATTATAGTATATTTATAATATATATATATAATATATATATATAATATATAAGACCGAGGATTAGGTATAATACAGAGTTTGTACAAATTTTTTTTCTTTTTCTCCTTAATTTTCTTCTTCTCTTTCTCTTTTTTCTACATCTTATATCAGCTTGTGTATTTATTATGTATATGTATTCTAAGAATTCTATACCGTATTTCTATATACTATTTATATAATTCTTCTTCAGGCTGTTATACAGATACGCGTGAACGATATTCACATACACACACATACGAAGTTCTATAAGATATATTTTAACCCTAAGAAATCTATATAGTTTCTGTAAAAAATTAAAAGAAAACTAAAATTCACGTATTAGGATTCAAAATTAGAAAAAGTGCAGTATTGCACTTCAAAAATTCTTGAAACTTCCATAACGAACCGTAAAATGATCAAAATTTCTGTATAGTCACAAATATAAATGAGGAATGAAAAATAAAGAATTCAATTTGCAAATATGAGATATCCAATTAGCGATCAGATGATTTTGAATTTACTTAAAAACGTGTGTATGTGAATATATTTGTATCATCGATCCGCCTATTGTTGTTATATTATTAAATAATATAAATAATATAACAAGTTTATAAGGTATATTACATATTCACGATAATACGATGCGTATGCTAATATATAGGAACTAATCGTAATCGTAATTGTAATTTTCAACGGTATACCTATACTTATACATATATCATATGATCGATCGTTCATTCTTCATCGTACATTCTACACACACATAGAGATTGATAGAGAGAATATGTATTGTAATAATTAAACATGACATCATAATATATCATATAATAGATAGATATAGATAGATAGATGGAGATTAAAGAACCCGCGTCATTTGTCACCGTGAATATTCATCCTTTGTTAGATAATAAAAAATTAAAAAAAAAAAAAATACAAACTTTACAGGACTCGAGACTAGAAAAAAAAAATCAATGAATTGAGAATAGCATTCAAAAATTCTGTACAAAATCTTTCACAAGTGCTATATGAATATTGATGAGATTATTAAAAAAATAATAATAATTAAAAAACCGGAAACAATGGAGTATTAATTATAACGATGTTAATACTCGAGCATCGATTTTGTGCCAACTCTGTACAGATTAATAATCGTGCCACATGGCTGATAGCAATGATAATAATAATACTAATAATTTCAATAATAATATTGATTATAAGATATATTATTATATAATATTTATATAGTTTATATGTATAATACATATGAGGATTTTTGTATAACAAATGCACGAATGGCTGACTGCATATTTATACGTAATAGTATATTGATAATAATTTGATTTATTTACATTATTGTTGTATATGGAATTGATAATACTAATTAGCCTGCTAATCGTCGAACTTTGATATAATAACATACAATTATATATTATACATATGTATGTATTATATGAATTATAGATATTGATGTACGTATTTATAATAATCGTATTTATTTATTTATCAGTACTCATATCTCAAACTTTTGAACAACATATAATATTGAATAATATATTCAATATTATTCATACGTACTCATTATGTATATCGTGTTTTTTTTTTCTTTTTTTACTACACGTAGGTATATAATAAGATATATAATTGCTAAATTGTCTATAATATTCTCAAAAAACCATTTATATCCATCGTATTATATACTTATCTAATTGAGACATCTAGCGATCATCTATATCTCTTATTTCTCTCTTTCTTTCTCTAAGTATTTATTATTATTTTTTTTTTGTGTGTAACACCTGAGATGTCCATCCGGTTATTCTATAATAATCATTATAATAATAATGAAAGATAATAGGATAATAATAATAATAAATAAAAATCATTCTCGAAATCACGCGATTATCCTTATTTAGTAGATCGATAAATCCTCGAGCATATAATCGATTCGAGAAATTACATATTATCTTAAATTATATAAATGCGGAAATATACAACTTTCGAAGTGATTAATTATTTGCTCATATTTTATCCAAAGGCCTTCTTTCGAACGTTGAAAATTACGCTGCGGAAAGAAGGTCTCTGAATTACATTTTTCTTTATACGCAATATTAGAATTTTTTCTGTTGATTTTCTCGAAGAATTAACGTATCATCTATATATTATATTATCTCATGATAATATAACGATTATTCATTATAGATCAATTCGTGTATCTTGATCATTATAGTTTCGACATTTCCAGTCTGATGCACGATATACCTACGTTTTTTTTTCGTGAATAAAACCGGATGTGTGCGGCGGGGTGGCAGCCCTAACCCCATATTTTAAAGATATTTTTTTTTACTGAAAACATCCGACGTAATATAAATAAACGGAGAGCGTTAATCATCGTATAATTTTCGAAAATCAGATGAGCATAATTATTTTCGACCGTGTTATATACACAATTCGTAAGCTATTTTATATATACATATAAAATAAAAATCGTTTATCGTTGGTGGTCAGTTATAAACGATCGCATTATAACGTCTTTGCCACAAAGTACGTCCCTGACCGCCCTAGTGCCGCCCCCAGGTCACCACCAAAGAACGATCTCCCGCCCCTGGCGGCGTAGATCATCATTTGACTCATCTCGATCTTGGAGCGGATGAATAACCGAGAAATTTTTAGGTTAGGATATTATTTCGGCTTCATTTTTCCTCTTTTAGATACGATCCTGGCGGCCACGAGGACGGAAACCCATTGAGTTTGATCTTGACCTTGAAATGTTCTTGGTGACGTGCGCGTTTCTCTGGATTTTGATTATTCTTTTCTTTTTTTTTCTTTTGTTTCTGTTTTCTCGAAAGTCAGACGCCGTTTTCACCCGGATGACGATACTTCCGGGGCGGGTGAGGTTCCTTCTAGAAAAGCAGGAAAGAGACCCGGGTGCGGCGGGCGTCCCCCTTGGCCCGTCGGGCCATCCCGAACTGTCAGACGGACGGGTCGCTGCCGGGGGCGGATCCCGCCTTGCTACCGTCGCCACCTGCACCGCCACCTTCGCCGTCGGCACCCGCGCCATCTCCGCCCCTGTACGGCGAACCGCCGGTCCCACGCGCCGACAGACCTCGGAAATCCAGGTTGTACTGTAATATATATGCACCGAAGGGTTAGAGGTTAGGATTCTATTCTGGCGTGATGCGTTTGGGTTATACGAGGGTCAATTTTTATTTCGTGGCTTTTTGTATCATGTACTGCAGTAACGTAGCGTTTGGAACATTAGGCGCCCCACGTTGGGCGCCAATTTTCAAATTGTGGGTAAAATAAAATTTACAATTACAGTATACACATTCTCATGTTCTTTGATCAAGATGTGAGATCTCGGATGTTTCTGTCGTGTCGTTTCAAGATTTCAGTCAGTGTTGATTTCGAATTTTTTATTTTTTTTAAATTTAAATTTTTATTTTTTACATTCACGTTTCAGGAGAGGCAACTCTTGCAGAAGAATTTATATCATAACGTATAGGTATCACCGTGTATATGAAAATCATATCGAAATATTTTTTATTTCATCTCGAACTGTTTATCAAAAAAACCTGTATTAAGATAAGTGTACCAATTAGTGACCCTTTAAGACCCAATTATTGACCTTTATATTTTCTTAAATTTTGAATCGATGATAAAAATTATGAATGTTTCCGTTGCACAAATCAGCTGCTAGAGACTCAGAGGCTACGAAGTAATTATTTTGATAGTTTTAGAGCTCAAGGATGAAAAGAAATCATTGAAAGAGATCAATAACTGGGAACAAGGTCAGTAACTGGTACACTGACCTTATTACATTAAAACAGATAGTCTCTTGATACCTGCTATATATGGAAGTTATTCGAGAAATAAATCCAGTTCTATGGGGTTAATGAATAAAAAATGGAGAAGAATGTTTTTTTTTCATTCGAATTTTCAAATGTGAGGAAGATATGTTACAATTTTGAGAACCGGACCTCCTGAATACGTGGTCTGATAACATTATAATGATAGAAACATCCTGCACAATTATATGCGTGGATTGGGGCAATTCTTACTCCAGTCTCTAAATAAAAATGAAAAAACAGAACTCAAATTGATGAAATTTATGGAACTTTGGAAAACATTTTGTTTCATGTGAGGCTAAGTTCAGGGCAGTGTAATTTTTTCGTGGATTATACTTTCAATTCATATTTCTGTCCAAAATTCTAGGAAAAAGGTTATAGAAATTTTACGATTGTACGTGAATAAAAACCACCCCAAATCCATGACGTATTTTTTTTTCTTAAACATGCTCGTCGCGTTCGGAATTTTTGTTGTTGATATTTTAAACCGAGCGTGGCAAGTTTTTTCTGAAATAAATTTTTCTTCGCAGTCGGTTGCACCGTTCTTCGTTTTCTTTCTGCAGTATAACATGCGGCTATAACTCCGTTGGAAATCCTGAAAAAATGTCACTAAACAATTGGTTATTTATTCTAGAAAAAAATCTTACCAGCGGATATATATATTTATATAGGCATTTACCTAAGTATACTACGCATTTTCAAAAGAAAAAAACAAATTCAATCATCCTTCCTGGTCGATAAAAATTCAAAATACACATGTGCATCCATCCGGTTAGTATTATTAAATAAAAAAAGGATATCACTCCGTAAAAATTTCCTCTTATAAAAGCAAAGAACCACGTGTCTGTGTAGAGTCAGTGTCATGCCAAACAAAATATTTTGGACCATAAGTGCTTTGATAACGTTGATCGAAATTTTGGAAAAATTCACGCTTCTTCCGAATTCATTTATATATTATTCTAATGCACGACACTGGAACTCAATTATATATTGAATTAGACACGCAGCCAACGAGTCAAAGAATCTAAAAACTCGATTCGAAACGATTCGAAGAAAAAAAAGTGTGGTAAATTTTCACTGAAAAAGGTATTAGGGAGGAGTGTGAGTACAAGATCTAACTTTTTAGGAGTTAAAAGAAGCGTTAGGCAAAAATCAAACGAGGAATCAAAGTGATGAAAGAAATAAAAAAAAAAAAAAAAAAGGATAAATAAACGAAGATTGAGCAACGAAAAATAAAATGAAAAACAAACGAAGAGGAATAAAAAAAGGAGGAAAACTAAAGAAACGAAATAAAATCAAACCTGTGCAAAAGAACAAGACGTCTGATAGTCTTCGAAGTAGGTATGTAGTTTTCTATTCGCGTTAGAATTATTTGAAGTCGTGAGTGATCGTAGTAGAGCATAATTAAATGTTATCTCGGTTGCAGCTGCATCTGTTGCAGCTGCAGTTGTTGCTGGATGTTTTGAAGATTGTAAGAAGTACGAAGTCCTTGAGGATTGCCCGGCTGCAGATTTCCAGATGCCGGAAACGGAATAGAAATAGTCGAAGGACGCGGTGGCTGCGTTCCCAATATTGTGTTAATCGCAGTTGTCGCTGACTGAAGACTGGGATTTTTTCTCAAAAATGACTGCATGATAGTCCCATGGACTGAACGTAACGGAAGTAGGGATTGTGTGGCTGAAGGTGAGGGCTGAAGAGGAACAACTGGTACCGGATTTCTAAGGATATTCCGTAACTGAGAAGAGGTCAAAGGACGAGGTTGGACGTAAGGACTCCGAGACGGTAGCAGCCTGGGACTCACAGGGTAAAGACATTCTTCTTCGACAAGACCGGAGCCCAGACCTGGAGCTGTGACCGGAACCAGACCCGGAAGAGAACCTGGTAGCGACACTGAGGCCACAACATCCTCGAGCTCCGGCATGCAGACCTTGTGCTAGTGGGTGGATTAAACCATCAAACTTGCTTAAAGTTCACACTCTGGCAACTTGATGTTGTCGTTAATAATCTACACCCTCATAGTTTTACCCCTCATGTCAAGGACTGTGTCAGGCTTTGTAGCGAAAACTTTACTCATGAAACGATAAGACGAAAAAAGCTGAAGCATCGTAGTAGGCTGTTTTGCACTATTTTTGCAACATCGCAGGAGAAGAAAAAGAAGAAAAAGAGGAAGAAGAAGAAGGAAAAGGATAAGAAAAAAAAGAAGAATATTAAGTTTCCTATTGCTGCATTGCGTATTGCAGAAATAAAAAATGAGAGAGAAGATCATGCGTTCATTATGAATTTTTTTTAGCTCAAATCATTTGCCAAATTGCAGGACAGCAAGGAATAGTGTCATTGCTCTTTGAAATATTTTATAACAGAACATCGTTGCAATATTTGATGGTATATGAAAAGACAACGAAGACGCATTTGTTGTGGGACTTCTACTACATACATTACGTTCGTTGTGTTGAGAAGAAATTTAGAAATGTAGCACAAAAACGATAGCAGATATATTATTAGAGTAGATGGAGCTGCAGAAAATTTCTGTAATATTGCAAAAAGAGAGACAAAGAAGAAGAAGCAAGATAAGGTGAAGATGAAGACTCATTCGTTACGAAAGCCCTTAGTGCAATTCAGTTGCTATTTTCAAAAATTGTTGTAATACCCAATTGCAGAAAAACGGAAAAACAGGGTGACGTTATACTTTTCCTAACGTTCTGCTCTAAAAAGTCGCTGCAATGTCTTGAAGAGTGTATAAAAAGGAAATGCCTCCATTGTGCAGCATTCAACATATTTGATTCGCCAATTTTGTAGCAATGAAAAGAAAAAAAAAGAACAAACATGTTGTTATTCTGTGTTCAATTTTTCAATAACCCTATTTGCCAATCTATATAATTATTTTATTTCAAAGGTTATAAGAGCGACATCAAGTTTTTGGTTCGTCTGTAATCTTGAAGGTAGGAAAAAAATGCCTGAATCTTTCCAAACTACAGAAAATTTGGAAAAAAATTGGCAAATCTATGTTATACCACCCCAACTGACTGGAATTTGACAAATAATGAAATGTTTCAAAGAAATCTCCACAATTCAAGAGAAAATCCTCAAAATCAAAGAGAAATTACCCGAATCTCAACAAAAACAAACTGAAATTCGCAACAGTTTCGTGAAGTTTCATTAAAAAGTCTGCAGAGAAATAAGTGAAAATAGTGAAATATTAGATCGAATATGTTACATGCGTATAACCAACGTGTACTCGTACCGTGTCAGTCGTTTCGAGAATACTATCTATTTTTTAGTTGGCAAAAATTTGGACCACCGCAAAATGATTTACCAAAGCCTGACACAGTCGTCTCGGAAAGGTGAAGAACACAACAAAAAGCATCCTAATCTCAAAAGATAAGTTAATACAAAATGAGATCCTTCGAAAACTTCAATAATGGAGCACATAATATTTGAAAAAATTACCAACGAACCGCGGAGAGTTGTTAAAAATCCGAATAAAAAGGATGAGTTAATAGAATCGTTAAAAAAATAAATAAATAAAAGTGGAATATAAATGTAAATATATTTGAGAACTTTGCTGACCTTTGTGGCGCAGACGAAGCACGTGGTGACCACCTTCGATATAACGTTCATAAGGTTCTTCGTCTCTTGTATGACATTGTCGACCTTGGTGAAGGTGGCGGCCTTTCCAACCGTTGGATTTTTCACAGTAAACTGAAGCTGTTGTACGTAAGTAGGCACCCGGTCCAGATTTTCCAAAAGCTCCTTCTTGTGAGGTCCTCCCGGCACCTGCGCCCACGTAAAACTGTATCCAGGCTTTCCTCGCCATCTCACTTCGTGGCAAAGCAAACGCCTTTCGCTTTGAACCCCATTTTCCCCTGATACATCCCTTTTTATCGACCCCAATTAATTAATACTTTAATTTATCTTCCCTACGAGCTTTCGCAAGCTTCTATCCACTCCCCCCATTTGCACCCTTCTTAAATTTCTTATACCTCAATTTTTCAACCCTATCCAATTTCCAGAACTTGACCATAGACCGTTTGGTCCACAAAAAACTGCAATTATTGTTATTTCAATTAAAAATCGGGTCTAATGAATTGAGAATTTTTGACGTAACGCAGAAACTGAATTAGTCTTGAAGGCAGGATTCGAAATGACGATATTTAGATTTGAATTTTTAGGCGGGAAAATTTGAAAGACGATCTATTTGTATCGATACTAGATATATAATTATACGAAACACGTTTGCTTTGCTGTCATACTAAATAACGATATTTGTATACTAGTATATAATTATTTATGCGACATCGCTGACGGTTTAAATAATTGATATATAACTCAAAACAATGAGCTAGTATATGTATTATATCTATTGCTATGTGTTATAGAAATTTGCATTCAGCAACAGCTGATGTATAGTAATATATATAATATATATGTGATAACATATATATATACACCTATAATATACATATAATGACGATATAATTATTTATGTACATTCTTGTCAACATTTTCATCTATAGTATATGATTAATAAAATATGTAAATATTAAATGGATATATGTATGTATGTTACACGTATAATCATCTAAATCGCATGTCTCTAAGAGACCACGCAGTGCATTTAATTACGTATATAACATGTGATATCGCATATGTTATATCATATATAATATATATATGTATATATATGTAGAGAGAAAGATGAACTAATAGAAACGTCATAGAAGTATAATAGATAAATATTTATAGAATGAGACTGCGTACGATAGTGAAAAAGTACAGACCTTCTCGTCTTTCCTAGTTTCTCAAAATTCAAATTCATATGAATAATAAATACTCAATTTTGAAAATATTTGGCTAATATCTTCGAAAAAAAAAAAAAAAAGGTACCGTTTGGCATGATTTCAAAATAAAGAAGAGAATACTTCAGAAAAAAAAATAATAATAATAAAAAGGACTGATAAGAATCGCTGTTTTGTATTGAAATGCGATAATGTTAGAATTTTTCTTTAATTTTCTTTGAGAAGCCAGAAAAGACTTTGAGACATAATTATTCATGCCCCAGTGGAGAGATTGGAGGAAAAGGGTACCACAATGCACATAGACGTCGTCCACAGACAGACGCGAAGCATTCCCGTAGCATCTAAAACACACCTTTTACTAAACGTACACAAAAATCTTATAGGTATACATACACAAAGATGAAGAGATCATAATAATAATAATGATAATAATAATAATAATGACAATGATAAAAATGATAATAATTATGCCGGAGATAGAGTGTGTGAAATATACCAGAAAACGAAAACGAACATAATTTCAAACAATAATAATAATAATGAAAATGAGTAATCGATTGATTGATCAATTAAACATTATAATTATGGTTATTTACGTGATAATTACTCAAGGGATGGATGAACCCCTCGCATTATGCAGCCATTGTTTATTTAAAGCTTTCGTTATGAGCGTCAGCTGGTGTTAATGATATTTTTTTCAATTTAGTGAAGAGATACACTCTCGGTTTGGTAATGAAAGCAGTTTGGAGTTTTTCAATTTTTGAGTCGGGTTGTAAAAAGTAGCTATCAATTTTGTTTTTTTTTCAAATTTGCGATAATTTTTTTGCAATTAATTGCTGACCGAGTGTATGAGTATAAGTTTGGATCTAAATCTAATTATCCCGAGAACGTACTCTTTGACAATTAGTGTCAGTTTTTAAATGTCAAATTGCATTAATGCAGGATAAAGGACGATATTAATTTTCATTCAGGGGTTTGTGAAATATTGATACTTCACAGGAAACAAAATCGTTATTATGGATCAAAGGCTCTATTATCGACTGTATAAAATTATAAATCATCAAGTTTTGCTCCGACTATAACAATCAAGTGACTTTGTTAATTGCAATTAACAAGTGTTTGGGACTCAGGGTACGTTTTCGAGCAAAAAAATTCTGAAGTAGAAACTTCAACTCCTCCAGGAGTTTGTGACAATGCAAAAGAAAAAACAAGATTTTCCAAAATTAGTATCATCAGAAAAAGAAAGATCACTGTACACTTTCAAAAAATATCAATTTTTTTTCTTCTCTTCTTTATCTTTTTCTCCATGGAACAATAAACGAAAAACAGAAAAATTTCGAAACAAGATGCGAGTTGAAAATGCTATTACCGATCGGATATTCAAAAAATCTTTCCTGATGATATGCGTGATTTAGTTTTTTAATATAATTAGTTAAATTTTTCGTATTACTTGGATGATTCCTACGTCATTCATATGATTACGTCAATAATAATAATAATATGTATACATATGTACAAACATTATAACCTATCTACGATAGGTACATAATTATATTATACGAATATAGTAGTATGATTTCGCATAGCAATATTATGATAATATCGATACAAAATAAATATAATATATTATATCGATGGCAGTATGGAAGAACGTGTTATATATATCTCAAATTGTGCCAGAAGAACGTGTTATCTCGATCAGGGACGATATTTTCATTGATACGGCACTGGAATTTCGGGTGCCCGTATTATTCAAAGCATAATAATTCTTTTTCAAATAAAATAATCAATTGTTTCAATTATTTTCTCATTTATTTGGTTCCTACGTTACAGAAACAGAAAATTTGAGACAAGTTTCAATGAAAAAAATTTTGATTGTTCAAACTTATCTTAGATTTTCCTTTTTTTGTAGTATTATAGCAATTGAATAAATGAAAAAATAATTGGATCAATCAAATGATCCATTAGAAAAACAGTAATTTGTATACTCCGGGCACGTCAAATTTCACTGCCGTATCAATGAAAATATCCTCCCTGATCGAGATAGCATATTCTTCCTCCACAATTTGAAATACATAGCACGCGTTTTTCTTGCACATTTTCATATTGTATATCATACACTTTTCTGGCACAATTTGAGATAGCAATTTCTTCCATACTGCCTTCAATATAATATGACTAACAATAAGTAAGGCGAAATAATACAAAATTTAAGGGACACGGTTAATTATGAATAACAATTAAATATTATACGTGACATGTATATATCTGCAGCGGATTGGATAATGCAGCGTAATAATTACTCTTTGACAATGACAAGTGATAATAATAATAATAATAATAATAATGGTAATAATAATCATAAGAATAATAATGACAATGATAATGATAATCATAATGTCAACGTTCTACGATGTATCGATGATAAGATATAATGTATTTACAACTTCTAGCCCAAAGGGTCTATATTTAAAAGATTGAATAAACAGTTACCTGGGTGGTTATAGAGGCATTCAAGAGCGGGGGTAAAAGGGGTTTTTTTTTATAACGATAATAATACCAAATTTGTTCAAGTAAGTAAGTAAGTAAGTAAGAAAGTAAGTGAGTAAGGCGATAGAGTATAAGATGTGTATCGTAAATGTACAATGATAATGATGATGATAATAATAATAATAATAAAGAATAATGAATATATATATATATAGAAGTATAGGTAAAGAGTTGAGCGAGAGAATTGAGTATATAGAAGAATAATAATGAATAATTAAAAAATAATGAGGTGACAATGTTATTTATAATATTAATAATAAATATAGTGATAGATATAGTAATAATGATCAGGGCGACTATAGATAATAGATGTGCGTGTGCATGTGTGTGTATGTGTATGTATAAATATATACATATGTGTATAATATATTTGTGCCTAGTAGCTATGGGGAGGGTATCAAAGGGCAGCAAACAGTTTTAAATCGAACAATATCTAATTTAAGGCTAAAAAACTTGGATTAAAGTTATTTCCATATTTCCAAGTATCAATCGATCGATCGACGTGTATAGGTATAATAAGTATAATATAAAACCCGCGTATACACGCAACACCGAATATAATATATATATATATATATATATATAGTACCGGAACCCTTGAATTTAAGCGGATGATTCCCCCCCCTTTGAACATGCGACGTCGCAGTCAAAAGGGTGTAATTGGAAACAACTGTAATCTTATTTACATAATGATGATAATAGTAAAGAAACCATAACAAAAAATTTCAAGATAAAGTATATAGGTATAATATTGGCATCAACATTATATATATACTTAGTTCCGAGTATATTATAAGGTAGGTTATACAGTATAATAAAAATTAAGATATAGTATAGCGTGACTGTTTTATATAGGTATAATAATATCCTTTCGAAAGTTCAAAGACGAAAACAGGAAAAAACGTAAAAGAAAGAAACATAAAAAAGAAAATAGCACAAAAATCAAGAATGAAGAAAATGAATGTTGATAACAAATTTCTTTTTTTTTTTTTTTTTAAGTGATAATCTCGAATAGAACGAGAATGTTAGTTATATAGTAACTTGAAAACGATTCGACATACCTGGTAGCTAAATTGTCTCACAACTTTGTACAATCTGTTAGCTTCTTCGGCGAAATACTCAGCTTGGGTGAAAAGGTCCTGGGTTGTTTTTAGCGCACCTTCACCCCTCGTGAATTGGTACATGGAAAATGCCATTGAGGACATGTTTTTGGCCCTTTTTACTATGTCGTTGTTCTCTTCCAAAGCCGAACCGCTTTCCTGCCATTTTTCAGTCTCTGCATCCATCTCTGATGTTATTAATTTCATTTCTAGACCAGCCTTTGCTATTTTTGCCTGTTCTTCACTGTCCAGACGTACTGGTTTCAGCGGTTTACTTGTCGTTCCATGTTTCTGTAAGGATAAAACATTTCCTTTGGTTAATGACAGCCTAATTTGGCAGCTTCACTGGCTTTTGGACGTATAGCTTTTTCGAAAAGTGGCCAATTTCATCCCAGGGGCTATTCACTTGGGAAGGAATCTTTCGTCAGTTGCAACTTGCTAGTCACTTGAAGTTTTCGAAAAGCTTTTAATATTCTTGGAAGTCTTGGACAACTTTCAGAAGTTTTAGTCACTTGATATCTTCGACAGTAACGAGTAGTCGCATTTCAATTCAAAGTATGTCTCAAAGCAGTCAGTCTGCAGTCTTTGGAAGTGTTTGAAAATCTTCAGGTTTCTGCAGAATTCTTAGATATTCATTGGAATGTTCCAAAAATCTTCCAAAGTCTGCATACTTTGGAGTATGTAGAAGTTTTGAGATTTTCGAAACTCTTTGACATTTCTCAAAATTCCTGGGAATTTTTTTGGAATCTTTTGGCGTCTTAACCGACTCAAACGTCTTTGGAAGTCGACAGAATTTTTTTGAAGGTGGCAGAGTTCCTTTCAAGTCATTCAAGTCCTTCAAAATTTTTTGAAATTTCACAGAATTTTCTTGGAGACTTCAAGAGTTTCTCGGATACTTCGAAATTCTTTGAAATTCTTTGACCAAGTTTTGCGGATTCTCCAAAATTCTTTGGGATTTAATAAAAATCTGCCATTCTTCGAAATTTCTTTACAATCTGCCAAAGTCTTTGGGACTTTTCAAGATCATTCAAAAGTTTGCGGAATTGTTTGAAATCTCTTGAAAGTTTCTAAATTTCTTCGAACTTATGCCGAATTGTTCAAAAGCCTTCAGGACTCATGAATAAATATTTCTAGAAGTCCTGTGACCACTAATGATCCTGGTCATCGGTCGAAAGTGAATAAATGCTTGATAATTGAATTTGAAATTGAGCTTGAAAATAATAAAACACCAAAATTCATTGGCATACATGAAAAGTCATTGATAAAAATAGGAAATAAATCAAAATTGAATTAGTGAACAGCCCCTCATCTTTATCTCCGTGTCAATTTTCGCGTATTCCTTACCCCAGGTCGTGGAAGAGACATGTAAACCTGCTTCTCAGGGCGACTTTGACTGAGCTCGAGGACGTCTTTGGCAACAGCAGTCACGTCGGACATGAGCCACTGCCACATGTCAGCGAACACTGTAAAAATTCAGAAAAGTTAATGCGAGAATGAAGATCGATGTGAAGGATTTAAAATCTAGGACCAGAGATATTCGCCATGTTGAAAAACCCTTCAAGTTTCTTTTTTTTCTCACCTTCCAGGTTCTCTTTGGCGATTTTGCTTGTGGGATGCCTCGCCAGTGTGTGGGCAGCCGTAACCACCTGGGGTCCGTAAATTCTCAAATTGATTTCAGTGAACTTGGCAGAGACCTGGAGTGACTCGGATAGCGCGACGTGTCTCAAAAGTTTACAGACCTAAAAGAAAACTGGAACTAAGTCGTATGAAGTGAGAAAAATGGACTGTCTTAAGGTGTTGAGAATCCGCAGAAGATGAAGACCAGTCAATAAAAAACCGACCAAGAATCTTGAGCGTTCATTTTCAAAATAGGAATCCAATTGCATACAAAAAAAAAAAAAAAATCCCACGACTTCCAAGTTCCATGATGTCATAAGATCGTTTACCACTAACCTCGAGAATGTGTTCGATGTATTCGTGAAATCTATCGCTGCTTTCCTGAAGTCTATCGATGTCGTTTGCCAGGGCAAGATTTCGGATAGTCGATACGAGCTCCTGTCCAGCCTTGGTCACTTGGCCCAGGTCACCAGCCTGTTCCATAGTAGTGGTTCCAAGTTGCTGACGAAGATCTCTGGTCGCTCTTAACACTCCCAGAACTGCCTGTTCCATTTCCGAGCTTGGTGAGCCTCCGCCACCTTCAAAGTTCTCCTAGGACAACAGGACACACTTATGGCCTCGTCCTTTTAACGGAAATTCACTAAGCTTATGAAAGAAACCGTCAAGTTTTCGTGAGATTTTCTCTCACCATGCTGTTCCCGATCCTTAAAAGCTGATTGAGCTCAAGTTTCGCTCGATCACAAAGAAGAAGGATGTTTTCTCTGTGCTCATGGCTCGTGTAAGCACTGTCTGTAAAGTCTTGGGTTCTCTCAACGACTGTGTCCAAAGCTGCAGTGAGAGTCTCTCGACATCCCGGCCCCAGTAAAGTCATCCTTGTTGTTTCGACTAGCCGTTCAAAATGCTTGAGCGCCGAACACACTGTGCTACTGTCCCAGTCTTCTTGCTGAGGATTCTGAAAAGATCAGCGATCATGAGATCATCAGTGTTTCTCTTGAAAAGAATCTCAAATCAGTTTCTATCCTGATTCCTGGACTCTCTCACCTGGGAGTTGGTGTACGATTGTTGAGACTCGCTGCAGTCGAGGACACCATCCTTAACGACGTAGTGTATTAAGTCCATGGCTCTCCTCATCTGGCAAAATACTGTGTCTCTGTTTTCTTTGGCTGATGGGCACTCGGGATGCCTAAGGCATGTTTTGCTGGATGTGAGAAGCATCATGGTGCTTCTTTCGAGGACCTGTCGTGCAGCGGCCATTTGTGCTCTCCGCCTCTCGTCCTTGAGGTCGTTCTAAAACCGCCAGATCCTTAGTGAGCCTTCCTGACAGTGCCAAAAGTGCATCTGACACTTTGGAAGCCACTTACCTGTCGGTCACCTGTCAGATGAGCTAGCTCCACCATTTCGGCACCGAACTGACTGAAGGCTTTAACGAATTCTGTGAAATTGGAAACGCTCTCGAGCCTTCCTAGGCTTCGGGCTACTTTGTCCTTTGCCAGGAGGAGCTGTTTGACAACCACAATGTCGGCAAGGAGTAGCACCCTGGTTACTGATCCCAAAAGGCACCGTGCCGCCCTCACGACCGACCCTCTGTCCGCCAGACTGTCTTCCATCGCACATTCGCATAATTTTTCAATCGCTGAGCCTGGGATAAAAGAAAAGACGAAGTGTAAGACAGTGTGTTTTTTTTTCCTTTTTTTTTTTTGGTTCTGCGGTTGAACGGCGTTTCGAAAGGAGTGGGTTCAAGAGAGGCGACTAGAATGAGGGGAAGATGGACTAGGCGGTGAACGAGCAGGTCGAAGCAGACACGGTTAACGATGGGACGACACACGAGCTGCCATTCTATTAAGGAGCAATTTCCTGAATTAGAGTGTCGTCTATATTTGGCACAAGGCACAATATTGCCTTTGGCTAGCTATCGGCGAGAAGTAGGCACTAACACTGCAGGACCTGCGTTATAGAGGGTGGCCCAGTTTTCTCCCTGATCCAAGCTAATCTCATCCATACCACTAATGAAAAGTAGGCTTCGGAAGGTTTGCAGGGCGCAGCGGACCACTTCTATTTGCACTGATCGACACACGTGTCATAATACACGACAAAGTGGAGTTCGTGCCCGTTATCATCGACCCACTACCTTGCCCAAGTAGCTCCACGGTAATGAGTGGAGAAAAACTCATCATTCCGTTGAGGGGGCACATGAGTTCCCCCATCAGTAATATAACTCGGAAACCTTCCTCACAGCTGCAACTAGTAATGGATGTTTGCTCGATGATGAAAACCGAGGTGTGACAGACATCCGTACCTTGAATCGTTACCAAGCTATGCCAGTCTACCTAACCTGTACGTTTTTCACTCTGACCCTGATTACAGATGCACCGTTGAAGATAATTGCATGAAATTTTCAGCACATGGTCATCAAATATACTACTACGCAGCTATGAAGCAGTTTTTTGATATCTCCATTAATTTTTCTCTGAAGAGAGCAACCTTCATTTTCAGTTTTATCGTTTATCAGTGTACAGAAAAGAAGTAGTTTGTACTGGGATATGGACAAACCTCTTCATAGTGCGATAGTGTCAGTGTTCATGCTGATTCTAAATCTAGCAGAAACCTAATTTTTGATTATCAAGGTAGCTGGAATCGTGGTAAGAGTGAAAAGTGTACAAGTTGGGTAGAACTAGAATAACTCGGTAATGGTTTGAGACGCAGTGGTCCATGGCATCTCATTATTATCCTTGAACTAGCCTCTACTACCACTACAAATGGTGAGAAGGTTTCTTCATGAGCAAATAACTTATATCCATTCAAAAATACCTTTCAAGACGAATGAGGAAGTCGAATATGCCCCGAGCTATTGCGAAGAGTAAGAACGTGTCCGAAGCTGAATGGAGGTTCTATTTTCGAGCGGAAAACACAGAACTGTAAACTTTCGAGTGGAGTTTACCTCAATACACCGAAGCCCGCACATCATGGAGGGAGCCCAGCATAACACGAATGGATCGTTAGATTGACTCGGCAAGGTATTCCCCGCCCTCGAGCAGGTGGTAGGTAGGTAGTACCTTGATATTGAAGCCTTATAATATCATGCAAATAGGCGCACATTGACCAAGGAACAAGTATCGCCCGTCTTCTCGAGCCCTTCAGTCTCGATCTCGATTCCGGAGGCTTGATCATCGCACAAGGGCAAATATTCGATTATTTATTATCTCGGTTGAGGGTTGAGGGTTGATCAACCTTTTGACACAGCAGTACCATCGCAATTCTTCAATCTGATACATCCATACAATCGAGATCAGTGTACTACTTCGAAGACTTTTTCCACGTATTGGCTTAGCGGGGGCTTTTGTGAATGGAACCTCAACTGCGCACGTGGATAGAACTGTTTGAGGGGTGGCTGTTTATTTCGAATCAAAGAAAGCGAACCCGGGAGAAGAATTGTAATTATTCACTTGAAAGAACAGTACCTACTCTGACAAACGGCTCCTTTGTACATTTTGGATTGGATTCTTCATCGGTAAAGTAATAACCTCCCCTCCAACCCATCATCCCTTCACCGGAGACTAATTGTTTCGCTCAATTACACGGAGCAATTAACGACTAGAAACGACATGGAAAGCTATTCACTTGGTGTTCGAAGAGTTATGTACAGTAGCTTGAGAGCGTGCAGCAACTGTGCCGTCTTCCATCTCATGGATACCCCATTCCGTGTTCATCCATTATTCGACATCCTAAAATGAGGATCGATACGTCGATGGAAATCCGTGTAATTGGGATTCTTTGCCGACTCCTATCTGAACAGAACGAGAAATGAAACATGGTATCGAACAGAGTGCAGACTATACACTGACGAAAATCATTCCCCAATAATTGGAATATAACTTTTTCATTATTATACTCTGCAGTGTGCTTGCAGGATCTTCAGCCTTTGAAATATGCCACATTGGCAATAGATGTAGCTGTACACCCTGATCTATGTACTCCCAAGAGAAATATAAATTCTTAGAGGCTAGAAACGCGACAGATCGCTTCAGCTATCTACCAAGAGAATGTCTCATGTATGTACATACCTTATGTACACGGTTTACTTGACCTGATCTTAAAAGGTTGTTAGTGAGTAGGGTAAAAATAGCCAGCCGATCCCTAGCAGCTACTAACACCATGTATGCTTTACAGATGTGTAGGTCAAGCATGTATGTATGTTCACCAACATAGATATACCTTTGTACCTACATGGCATATAATAGGTATGTGCTATATTTGCAAGTGGGACCACGTCTTGTAACTCAAACTAACATCTTTTCTGCAATGAGTGTTCTGATGAAGGTACAGGAACGTGGCCGCGAAACTCTCCTACTCTCATCCTTCTATGCCTAGACTTTATATGTATATGCTTCCCAGACTTGGAGATATACTACAAAGGGCATTGATCGATGCAGTTTTTTTCACACCTATAGTCAGAACTGAACCTTATACCTACACAGGCTATACATTCATCAGTTTGTACCCAACCACCTATCCACTTCGGAGAGCAATCGACCTAGTGATTCAGCCTGATACTTCAACATCGAGTTGTCGCGTTGGCCCGTCGAAAATTTTTCTACCTTGAGTGGAAACCCTGGAGTCAAGGTCGGGGGTGGAAAATTTTAATGCCTGAAACTGATTTCGTCTGTTCAAAAGGGTTTGGATAATTTTTGTTTTGTTTTTTGTTTTCTTCTTCATTTTACGACCCAAGCACTGATCAGGGATGAGACATTAATTAGGTAGGAAGTTGAAGATAGCGTTTCAAGTCTGAGACACAAAGGCTGGAGAATTTAAAAGGGTTTATCCCGCGGAAGCTGATCCTGTTCTCGAACGAGATGAAGAAGAAGAAGAAGAATAAGAAGAGGGGTGGAGGGATTATTAATTGGCTAGTGAGGACTAGAATGGAAATCTGATTACAGGTTTGGAATGGGATTAGTCGATGGTCTTCGATCCGCAATTATATATGTGAATATCATAGTCACCGGCAGCTCTGGCTTCTTTGCATGCCTCGTACATGTCTTGCTTTATCTCTGGATTGTCGTCGGCGATGGTTTCCCCGACGGTAACGAACCTTTCGACGGCCAAATTCACCGCCTGACCAACCCTCGCAACCGCCCTTAGGCTCCGGTCCGAACATAGTGGTCGTTCTCTGTGGGAGACTAGCGTAGATATCTGAAATCAGAAAGAAATCGATCAGAAAACGCGAAGGATATCTTCTGTGTGTTTTGGGAAAATAAAACCAGAGTCCATTTTGGTTTTTCCTCTTTTTATGCACGAAAATATGGGGCAGGATTGAAGTTCCAAATTTTTTGAATCCCGAATTTATTTGAGACGCGATTTTGAGTTTCTAGAAACGTTAGATTTCAGAAGTTGGAAATTGGAAAAGGTTGGAATGCAGACAGCTTAAAGATCTGAAAGTTAAAAACTCAGAAAGTCCAAAAATCCGCAAATTTAAGGGAAGCTCGTGTCAAAGCTCTCAAATAAACGACGTTGCATGGCGCGAATTCTGAGATTCCAAGTTTTGGCCTTACAAATCTCTTTCCTTTCGAAATTTTGAACCTTCGGTGTTTTTTCTATTCAAAGTTTTTCAACTTAGCTACGTAGACTTGCGGGGAAATAATCTTTCGAAAATCTCTGAGTCTTTGGTATCAAAATTCAGAATTTCGAGCTAATTCACAGCTTTTGAAATTCGGAATCGCAATCCCGCAGTTTTTGAGGATAGAATCTTAGCAAATGATTAGGATGTAGAGAATGATTGAACGAAGCAGTTGGGGGATGTTAGGAGAATAATCGTCTGTTTGATCGTTAAGATTTCGTCGAGTAGAAACAGCTGCCCGATAATTTTGCGGGGTTATATAGTATTTGTCTCCGTGTCCAGGAAACGCTGGTGTGTCGGCCAACTGTCGCAGAATATCTGGTTTCGCGTTATGTTCTGGTATTTATAAGCCACTGGTTTGACGTCAACGTCGTCGTCACGGCTCGTCGTCATGAATTTTCATAATTGCCTCGGGTTCTGGTACCATTCTCTCAAGAATAGAGATATATTCGCCTCTTGTTTCAGCCTCCGAAGAGATGGTGAAACACTCGAAATTCTCTAGTGCAACGAATCCAACAAAACTCAAAACTCAAAATTTTTTTTTCATTCACAAGGAAATTTTTCGCCAACTGCAGAAGCACAGTTCGAAAGTCAAACGGAAGAGACACGCAGTTGAACTGTCCAAATCTTCCAGATGGCTTCGCGAATTTCGAGACTAAACGTGAAGTTCTGAGAAGCGAAATGATCAGAAAATTCTGAAAAAAAAACCACGTGTATACCTATGCGCAAAATAAAGAGCCAAATTTTTGTCACTGCACATATATTCCGAAAGAATTCACACAACGCAATTTCACGATAAATAAATTGGGGTAGGAAATTCGTAGGCAGAAGGTAAGAAAACTGAATCAATTAAGCTAATTTTCTTTGCTTTGGAATTTTTCGCCTGATTACATTCCAGAAACCTGTTCACGTTTTAGAAAAAAAGAAAGGAAGAAAAAAACAAAAAAGAAACAACGGAGGTATAAAAAAAAACCACCCGTTTTTCAAAATTACCATATGACCGAGATAAAGATCGTGGAAATATTTCACAAAAAGGTCTGAAAGGCTGTTTCCTCTGCTGTAAAGTGGTTCTTTCAAGTTTTTTTTGTTTTTTTTTCACGTCGTTTTTTTTCCTAGATATCGAACTTTCAGCTCAGCTTTGAATTTCGCAGAGTGACAGCTGAAATTCATGGACGTTATACGGTATGCATGTATACATACAAGTAAATTTCTACCATCAATTACTGAAACTACATTCAAAATTCTGCCCCGGGCCGTACCGAGCTTTTTGGCTTTCGAATTCAAACATTAAAAAAAAAAAATCCTATCTTAGGAATAGCATTTCCTGTCAAGGATCTAAAGATACTTTGTTGCAGGATGAACAGCGTTGCATCTTTCTTACGTTCCAGGATGAAATAGAGATCGATGTGTCTTAGGGGGTTGATGAATCGGGTAGATAAACAAGGGTGTAAAATACGCCGTAGTTTCTCCAGGGGGATAGCAATTGGACAATACCTTTCACGCGCCCCACCGGTGCTATAAAGACGAAGTCTGCACAGACAGGTGGGAAGAATATGCGGAAAGATGCAGCTAGGGAGGAGGTTGCAGGTTGTTGGACTGAAAATAAGAGGCGAGAAGACATCGCGAGAGCATGGCTTGGAAAGGGTGAGCACATCAGAATCAACGGAAAGACAGGAAAGCAGCATCAGGAACGCGCCGCGCCGGGACGTAGTCCCATTGTTAGACCAGATGAATACCCGACAAAGGAGAGAAAGTCAATTCTGGTCTTGGTACTAACACCGGGTAGGCACGTTCACCAACGTAGAATGGCATGTTTTCCCCCGTATTATATGAACGGGGTAAATTCTCCATTTACATACATTCTCGGCGAGCACTTCGAGGGACCTGGAATTGGTACATATATGTGACGTTCAATTTTACCCCACGGTCCCACAGGCTCGGAGGGTTTTATCTTAATTTTCATGTCCTCCGGACCGGAAGTGGAAGATTTAAAACGGATGTTCATTCCTCCGTTTATCCAAGGCACAAAGTTGCAGGCCAAATACTGACATGGTTCTCAAAATCCTTCAGCGATGTTTTCCCATTTCATTCCAAATCTAAGTACCTTTTAATCCTTGGCAGCCCTGGCAGGATAAGAAGAGGACTTTTGGAAAGGACGTAAGAAACTGATGCAAGGACACAACGTTAAGGAATTTTCTTCTCAACAGTAGTATCCAAAGAATTGTGGCCATGACTAGAACCATCCTGGAGAGTTGGAAAGGTTGGCACAATTTGGCGAACCTCCAAATGTCAAAACTATTTAGGTGTTACCCCGCGGTGCGCTGTTACCAGTGAAAATAATAGAAAACGACGGATGAAATAAATGGCCGGAAAAGATATGGAAATATTTTCTCCGCCCACGATCGAGATAGCAAGTAATGATGAGTCCGAAGGTATATACACCGAAAAGAACATTTCTCACTCCTCCAGGAGCTAAAGGTTCATCAAAAGCTGGTAGGGTCAACAGTGGGGAAGAAACCGAACGATGCTAATAAGTTTTTTCATTTGCCTAATGATTCGAAAGTCACGATGCTAATTATATCGACCATGATTACACCTCCTCGTCAAAGTTATTAGTGATCATAATTGATTCAGACAGTGCTGAAAGTTTTCCTCAACGCAGACTTACAGTGAAATTTCAACGTTCGAGGAAAATATCAGCTGTACATATATGAACACGTTTAAGGACAATACTACACGTGTATTTTTTGAACATGAGTGAAGTGGTCCATCTCTCCTCCAGACCAAAGATAAATGGACTGCTCAAAGATTTATGTGCCAAAAATGTGGACAGTAGGTACACAAGAAACTAAATAGTATGAAACGTGAAAGGTAATGAGGCAGCTGGAATGACAGAATGGAATAGATATTGCAACGCAATCAGGGCTTATTCACTAATACCTGTGGGATAATGGCAAAATTAACACTGAAATTATGAAAAACAATCGGCAACGACCTATAAGCTGCGTATATTTTCTAGACTGACATTGATTTTTGCAGTTATTCTGCAGTTATTAGTTAGTGAATTGAGTTCCAGGTGTGATACGCGTTTTTACGGCGATATGGGCGTTTGTACGAAATTTAGTTATTATTACCAAATATGTTGTCACCTCGAAAACGCGAATCGCACTTTCTCGATGATTACTTAACCGATTCGGATGAAACCTTGACATCTACATCCAGTTTTTTGGCAGAAAGGTGCTGAGTATGTCACTTCATAAAAAAAAAAAAAAAAAAACTGATCTACTTAAACTGACGTCGTGGAGATCACTTCCAACTTAACCTATAGCTACAATACAAAATATGAGTTGTACTGGAATCCTATCAGTTTTTTTTTATGAAGTGACATTCTTAGCCACTTTCTGCCAAAAAAAAAACTGAATTCATTCATTGCGGGTTCATTCAGATCGCTTGGATGGTCGTCTGCTACGGAACTATCATCCGAATTCCATTGTTACCAATTGTTATCACTTCGAAAACGCGATTCGTAGTTCCTTCCAAACTATTGGACCTACCGGAATGAAAATCAGAAGATTATTACTTCACCGCGGCAGAAAGTGGCTGAGTAATTCACTGTTTGGAAAAATTGAATATAATTCCAGTTAAATTCATATTTCTTATGTTAACTAGGTTAGGTTCAAAGCGACCTGTACTGTACAGCCTGAAACATCCCTAAGTCTAACATACGTAGCTGCAAATGAAATTTCCGAGTTTTACGACCGCCAAAATTGTCATGTAGGTATTTGTTTGTACTGAAAAATCTGTTGGGTAAGCTTTTATTGTTCTGAACAATAGTTTCTGGCACTTTTTCAAACCGTGGTCCATCCTTCGGCCATATTAACCCTCGACAGCAAGACGTTACCGGAGTCAATATTTCGTGCTAAATAGAAGTAAGGCGGAGTGAGTGGATGGCTGGAGGTTGCACTCTTGGCTTCGGCTTCGTACGACGTTATTATAAAGCTGCAAGGGTCGCCCTGGTGCAGCAAAGGTCGAGTGAGAAGAAGCAGGGTTAAACTCGGGGGTAATACCGCAGCTCCTATGCAATTTACGCCGACTAACTTCCTCTCACTCACTCTCTTTCACTCTTTCTCTCTCTCTCTATCTGAAGCACCGAGAGTGTGAATCTTCTTGATATAAATTATACATACTCGAGACCCGCGACACTCGTCTGCATAATCCATTACCCAATACTCTGGCTGGCATCCTTTGCAGGCATCGGTTTGCCGCGTATGAACAACAATATACAGGTCGAGTCACAAGAAACTCCGAGAATAGGAGGAGCCTAATTGCCGAATAAGTCCCACCCTTTAACCAATTAAGGGGAGCAGTGTGTTGTGGTTGAAAAAATTAAACATATAGTCCAAAATCAATTTGTATCATCAGCAAAGTTCATTTTGCATCATGATAATCATCTCACTAAAAAACGGTTGCTGAAAGAATTCAGGCTCACCGTAGGTCGCCGATTCGACTTATCTATGACCAAGATTCGAAGGAATACAGGCCGTCAGAAATTGAACGAGGGAAATTGGAAAATTTAATTTTTAGGCTGAGTTATTTGCAAATAAGTGGAAAAGAAGTGTTCGATTTTCGGGAAATTTGCCATATCTTCTATAATAATTTTTTCAATTCAATTTCCCTCGTTCAATTTATGACGGCGCGTCTTCCGAATAATTCGGATCCTGAGAAAGTGAAATCGGACCTACGGTGTGCTTCAATTCGTGCAGCGACTGATTTTTAGTGACATGATTATAATGATGTAAAATGAACTTTGGTGAAGAAATAAATTGATTTTGGACCACGTTTCATTTTGACAACCGCGACATTCTGCTCCCCTTGAACGATTAGAAGGTGATGATAATATAGAAACTGTGTAAGCATAACATTGGAATCAAAGGATCAGGAATATCTCTACACGTAATCGACTTAATTTTTGTATCGAACAAGAATTAGGCAGTCAGTTCGAACGATATTCAAATAAAAAGTAGAGTCGATCACTAGCTGACCTTCTCAATTATTATTTCTGTACTTTGATTCTAATGTTATGCTCACATAGTTCCTATTTTCATTGCGTCTGATATTCGTTCGATTGGTTAAAACGAGGTGAGCTTATTCGATATTTAGGCTCCTCCCATTCTCGGAGTTTCTCCTAAATCACCCTGTAAAAATAAAACATGGAACTGCAGGGCTGTCGCTGGAAGATTTCGGATAATATGTAATAAAATATATTAATGACCGATAAATATGACGTGTTCATATAATGCTAAATGGCAAGAATCTTCTCTCTTTCCGCATCCAGAACTGCGTACAGACCATTTCCTCATCGAACAAACTGCAGGAGATAAATAGCAGTGGTATACTTTCGTAATGGTCAGACAAAACGAAGCCCGTTTGGCGTTTCGTACCAAATATAATAATAACGATCATATGCGATGGTTCTACTTGCCCAGTTCAAGATTTACCAAGCAGAGCCAAGTTCTTTCTTTCAAAGCTGTTAACCATTCTGCTCGAGTTGATCATGAATTGTAAGTCGTTCGTTTGGAATAAGGCCGATTTTCCGCGGCTGCATTTCATCTTGTTTCCATATCAGAGTTCAATGTCAGTTAATATGTCATATCCTTTCGAATATGACTCGACGTAGATGGAGATACAGATTTTCTGGGTCACTTCATGCCAGTTTTTTTTTCTTTTTTTTCTTGTCCTTTCTTTTTTTTTGTGACAGAGCTTTTAACTTTTCAGAAAAATGCGATATTAAACAACTGTGCTGAGTGGTTGAAAGCACGACAGCATCCCAACCGAGTAATAATTGCTTTCGACTTATTTTTACCGCAGAAATATCGTCATCGAGTTGAATTATAAAATTGTTGATAATTATTGAGTTGCGGGGGGAAAAGCAGAAATGTTGAGGGTTTGAAAGCCCCGAGGAATCGAGTTTTAGAATTTCAACTAGAACTTGACTCATTCGTGCGATGAATAGAAATATTTCTCAGTAAAATAAAAATTAAAAAAAAAAAAAGCTCCGGAAGAGTGAAGACTGGAGTACACACGAGCTTTTACAAGTTCTTATGAAGAACTTGCGTCGGCCATTGACATCTTGACACTTCGGGTCTGTGGAAAAAAGAGAAATAATAAAAATAAAAAAAAATTCGAGAAAGACATTCGGCAGTCGCAGGCGAGGCCTGACTTGCGTGATCTTTACCTCTCTCACGACTTCACTCTTTCATTGTTTCGAATGAAAGAAAAAGGAAATAATTAAAATCAGTATTTCTATACGGGGGTTTGCCCGAGGGTTTTTCATAGGTGAAAAGGCCCGCGCGAGACCTTTCAACCTACGCCATTTGCACCCTCGACAGTTTCTTCTCTTTTTCCTCTTTCTCAATTTTATCTTTTGGACTTTTTCCCTTTTTTTCTTCTTTCTATACAGTTTCGTCTTCACTTCATCGAGCCTCATATCGTACGCGGATGATTTGGGGTAAAATTGAATTTCCGAATTCCATAAATTGCGGATGGTCACAATTCCAAATTTATTTGAGACGTAATTCTGAGTTTCTAGAAACCTTAAAGTTCTGAAGCTGGAAATTCCGAAAGTTAAAAACTCAAAAAGTCCAAAAATCTTCGAATTTAAGGGAAGTTCGTGACAAAACTGTGAAATAAACGACGTTGCATCTCGCGAATTCCGAAATTTGGAGTTTTGGCCTTTCGAATCTTTAGCTTTCGGAATTTTGAACCTTCGGCGTTTTTGAAATTCGAAATATCAATCCTACCCGATATTTTTTTGTCGCTGTAAAATTGGCTCGTTAATTGATATAAAAAATTCGCTTACCAGGAAGAATACCGAGAGGCTAATCGCCCCCGATTTTGCTATATGGAACTTTAATTCGTTTATCGTTAGCTACGGTTCAATTAGCGCGCGGGGCGGCCGGCACTGCGGCGGTACAATAAATTAAACTTCCCAAACTAAACTATATACGGTCGCAGCTGGATCGACCGAAGCAGAACGGAGCGAAGCCGAGGGAAGTTCGAAGTTATACGGCAGGGAGTCAAAGTCGAAAGTTTCCCACTTTCACATAATTTCGACGAGAATTTTGCCACGGGGTTAGTGGCTAGGTAGTAGTCGGGGATAAATACGTGACGCGAATCTACCCCCTGAATATATAAAACGACCAAGAAAAAATATTTTCACCAGGAAGAAAAAAATCGAGAGCTTCGAGGACTGATCGAAGCCATTTTTCTTTTTCTTCGGATTTCGAAAGTGGTTCACATTACTCAATGGCTCCCGAACCATGGAGAATTTAAAAACTGGATCAACCAACTTCTAGAATTATTATATCACATTCGAGTGAATAAAAATCTCTGCGAATCGTTCTAGTAATTCAATTAATTGATAAAACTTCAAATTCCAAAGAGTTTTCAGTCAAAATCATACACTCTTCTTCACGATCTGTTGTACTTTTACAAAATCAAGTAAGGTAAGTGTATCAATTACTGACCCTTTAAGACCCAATCATTGACCCTTATATTTTTTTACATTTTAAATTGATGATAAGAATTCTGAATGTTTCCGTGATACAAATCAGTTGCTAGAGACTCGAAGAATACGAATTTATTTTTTTCAATGATATCAGAGCTCAGGGATAAAAAGAAATCATCGAAAAAGGTCAATAATTGGGACAGGGTCAGTAACTGGTACACTTACACTATAGAAGATTACTATTTTATCGATTCTGTTTGTATTTGCATTGTTCAAGATGGGGTGGAAAAGAACCCCAACGAAATTTTAATATAACTACACCCATTTTGGCATATTTTCAAGCTACATTTTTTTACTCAAACAATTTGCTAGCAACTTTGGGTCGATGAAATGAACTTGGATACGAGTTTTTACCGCATACACATGATCGTTTGAGAGCAAATAGAAAAGACAAAAATAAAATAAAAATTCTAGAACCCTCCAGGGGTTGAAATAATGAATTGAAGAGTCACCAGCTGGATATGTGACGCCAGAAACCGCACGTTGCTTATATAATTGATACCTTATTATTACATACGATCGTGAATAAATGGAAATCAAAGAATAGAATCAGCTCCTTTTCAACTGGAAATTATACAGTTCCGGAAGATATAATTATATTCCGTCATGGGTTTAGGGATGTAGAACGCAATTCAAGTATGCAAATAGTTATTTTTCAATAATTCATTCAAGCACGTTGAGCATACCTAATTAAAATGCAATTTATGCTGAAACTCGGGGTAGGTATAATATTTATTCAAAATCTGAATAATTTCTCATCAAACTACCATATACAATACATATATACGGATATTCTGTGCAGGTACTTTCGCGACAATTAAAACCTGTATTCCACAACCGGAGTGACCCAATTCTGCCGATCAACTCAGCCCTAAAAAATAGCCAACTAATCGCCAGAGTGCCGCGTCACCTGTACAACTATAAAGCTTTAAAGCTCGAATTTCGTTTCCGATAATTCATCCTTCCAAGCGGTTCCGCCAAGGCGGACAATCCGTCGCATCTGGCGTAATTAAAGCATAATTTAGCCGAAAATCAATTATTTTTTCTCGCTAAAATTTGTTCCACTTCGCTTAAAATTATTATACCAGTGGGACGAATAATCTAGCCACACTGTTATGTTGGTGCGAATGAACTTCTCTAAGATTAAAAATCTTCGAAAGACATGTAGTCATGATATGAGCGTAGGAAATTGGATTTAAAAAATTATTCTATAGAAGACATGGTCAGTTTTTCAACGATCGAATGTTTCCTTTTCACTTATTTGCAAATCACTCGCTTAGATGATCGAATTCAGGAAATTTTTTGCACCCACTTTATGGTTAATCAGAATGGTTTGAGGGAGAATTTCCATCCCGCAATTTTGAAGGGATCGATTTTGTAAAATCTTATGTTGCCGTGGCAAAATTGTTGCATCTAGGAACATTGTTTTTGAACTTAGTCAGCAGGATCATCCCCGTATATAAAACTGCTGATATATTTTTCGAGACGGAAATTTAATGGCAAAATGAGCCAAATATAAGCTCATTTTTCAAAATTGAACTTTTGTTTCCATTTCAAAGCGTTTCTAGTCGAATAACTGACAGAAAAAAAAATCAAAATTCACGCTCTTCTGCCTTTCAGAATTGCAAAAGAACGTAAGTATATCACTCGAGTTCTTTCTCCATGAGTCACGTGCAATATTCGATCATTTCAACACCTTGGCAATTATCAACAGTTTACAAATATGCGGTTCATCATTTTGAGAGAAGACTACCGACATTCAAGTATATCCAAAAAAACAGCATATCTTCGACTTGACAGCGACGGTCTAGTCTTGACAGAGAAACTACTACAAGTTGTCAGTGTCATATCATCGGTATATACATACATATAATCCATTCCCACATCAAGAACCTGAATTATACGAAACACTAACTTTCGAAAGCAAAATCCAATAGTGTTACTGTAATAACGCAATGCAACTATAATTTGCATAATTTCTCTGGATGCAAGTACCTATACAGGGTGATTCAGAACTCGTGACGAATATCTGACAGGGTGAATCCTCATGGAAAATTCAAGTCGAAAGTTCCTTAGCCATTTTCCTAAAAAATGACGTTTTAATATATCGAAAATTGACATTTTTGTTCTATTTTTTTTTCGCCAAATTCCCATCACGTGAAATTGAAAATCGTTTCAATACCTCTCGTTTCCGAAAACAAGCCACTTCTCATTTCATGAAATTCATAACAATAGCACAAACTTTTCCAAATTCCATTGAAAAACAAAACAAAAAATAATAATACAAATGAGCAATAATGAATGAATAAAATAGAAAATGAAAAACTTTTCCATGAAAAGAGTCAGTTTTCAAAACATTTTGACTTCAGTTCTGACGAGGATTCACCCTTTAAAATAGTCGTGATAAAATTTTGAATGATCCTGTATGGCGGGAAATAGGGAAAAGAAATAATCGGTGTCTAGTGTATATTGAATGTGAAATTCATAAAAGTGCATAAAATAGAAGTGGAGTGAATTTATTCAGCAATTTTTCCTCCTGGCAGATCCGCAATCCGTGAGGCAAGGGAGCCGGATCAGCAGGGTTTTACGACGCTGTTATGTAAACAAATATACAGAGGCTAGCCGCATATCGTAGTGCGGTATCCACGTATGTACATATAACTCGGATAATAGCGGGCAGCTATGTACGCGGGGGTGTAGTAGCCGCCGCGGGGTTAGCGTAATCCATTTAATAGTGATTGGATTCTAGTAGATCCTATATCTTCCCAATGACAGAGACATTCCCGTCCATCGACTAAACTTGCCAATAAATCAACTGCTGTGAGTTTGTACCTACTCGATTCTTTCCATCCCTGCACAGGCCAGTACAGAGTGAAATAGCGAGAGAAAAAGGGTGAAAAGGAAGTCAACAATTGACTCGACCATTGAATAACGAAACAATAAGAATTTACAACCCTTAATACATATGCCAATTCGTACTATTTTTCATGTCCCGCATATTATTTGTCATTGATGGTCTATAAATGCCGTAACGTTTCAAGAGAAATACTTCTTTTTCCGAATAAGGGTTGGTAAGAACGAGAGGGAGAAAGAAATAAGTGGCGAAAAGTGGCAGTAACGGGAATCCGGAAAGTCGTCGAAGAAGTTTGAAAGACAAGCAAAACCCATCGTTTCAGAATCGTATATGTTGAGGGGATGTGTGGTATAAGTCGTTCTGAACCTAACCTAGGTAACATCAGAAATATGAATCTGACTGAAATTCTATTCGTTTTTTTCAGACGGTAAAATACTTGCCCAATTTCTGCCGTGATGAAGTATTTATCTTCTGAGTCACATTCCGGTAGGTTGTACAGTTTGGAAAAAACTACGAATCGCGTTTTCGAGGTGATGACAATTGGTAACCATTGAATTTCGAACACAGTCACGTGGTACCTTAAGGCGATATGGGAATCTGTTCGAAATTTGATGATTACCAATTGTTCTCACCTCAAAAACGCGCATCGTACTTTTTCGACGATTACACGACCGATCCGAACGAACCCTCGACGAATAAATTCAGTTTTTTGGCAGAAAGTAACTAAGTTGTCACTTCATCAGAAAATCTGGTTGGATTTCAGTAAAAATCATGTTTCTTCATCTTAGCTAGGTTAAGTTGGAAGTGATAATTACTCGTATCAAACCTTAAGAGGTATGCATAAGTTCAAAGCTTCAAAAACACGTCATTTCTGTATAGCTTTTTCGGAAGCAGTTATTGGGATCGACGCGATCAGATTTTGGCAAACGGTTAGCAGTACCTTCTTACGTAGTCTTGACAAATTCTAAATTTTTTCAATTCAACAAATATTCACCAACAACGAGGCTATTGTTGTGCTGTAATGGGAATATCTTATCGTTAATTTCGAGCTCCATAAAACGTTTAAAATTTTTATAACGGTATAGCATTGAGGGACATGAATGCCAAACACGATTTAAAGTGTACAATTTTAACTTTGATTGAAAAAAAAAAGAATGGACACTGTAGAATCAAAATTGTGGCCATTGTAGCCTGTTAAGGACTGGTCCGCCAAAAAGTGTGCTGAAATCTGCGACCACGATCTGGGCCGAATGTCGTATTTGAAAATCAAAAACTTGGAATTGTTTCAGTGGTCAAAGTACCCTTCAGGCTTCCATGCGACGTTTTTTTGATAATTCGAAACATTGCAGAGTTAGGCATTTTTTACTGAGAAAAGCCATAGAGAAAAAAAAGCTCTTTGCTTCTACTTTGGGAATCTTTTTTCCTTTTCTCTCTAGCCCGCGTATATACCGAAACATCGTAATTTGAAATTTTGAACTTTTTTCATCAAGCGTTCGTCAAGAACTTTTGCACACTACTGTGTTCAGGTATTAAAGACTAAAATGGTTTTGAAGCTTCAAACTTATCCGTGCCCAGAATGTTATACTTGTGGATTGAGCATTGATAAATTAGAATTTGAATTCTAGGGATGAATTTCCTTGCTCGAAATACCCGCCGCGGTGGTACATCATACATCAGGGGTTTGAAATTCTAAAACAATATAGACCCGCGGGAGGATCCTTCACACGTGACTAAACGTGGAGATAGATGGGAGAATAATATACGGAGCGATTTCTTTCGGCTGGATAACCGTTCGAGGACACACGGCTTCGAAATACGAAGAAATATTACAGAACTGGGTGGATGGCGTCGCGGCGTCGCCGCGTCGGAGGTCGTGGCATGGCCTTGATACGATTCCCGGGACTCGGATTTTGGCAAAGCCCCTGATGGAAGGGATGCGGGGCCAGGGACGGACCTAGGGTAAAATCATCCCCCATGGTAGTGAAAGAACAGTTTAGTGATCAAGAGGGTTGGTCTCACCTTTTTCTCTTTTTTTTTCCATTTTTTTTTTTTTTTGTTACAGCGCGAAAAATCGGGCTTTTCCGCCAATTCATTCACGAACGAATCACGAGTGCCAGGATATATCGACATTCTGACATATTTAAATCTGTAAAATTAGCCATATTGCCGGAAGAACAATTTCAATCTCTTTGCAAATCGTCGAACTTTCCAATTGCAATAAGATCAATGCGTTCCGTGCATCGGTTATTTACAGTTTTTTGAATTGCAATCTTGGATTTGTATCCAAACACTCGAAAGTTAATTGATGTAGTGCCTTTCGGCGCGTCTAATCAACGATTTAATTCTCCTACGGAAATATACATTTTCTGCTCATCTTTTAAAACCACAATTTACTTTTCTTTGGCAATTCAATAACGAACACTTCGCGAGTGCCAAAATATTATGGGTTTCAGAATTGATCGTCATTCACAAAATCAGTCACGTTTCGTCGAAGCTGGAAGCTCAAAGATTGAGAAACTCATCTAATTTCATGCCCTTCTTGGATCGGCTCAAGTTATTTTGATCTTCGAGCCAAAATTCGCATCCGGATTTCACTGGCGAAAATGTCTAATTTTGCAAATTCCTAAGAAATTATAAAAAATTGCCTATAATTTTCGTACTTATTCTTTTTCACAGAAAATTATTATACTTCTTCGTGGTTTGTGACCAAAAAAAAGTCCTTCAGTTTTGTAGCTCGTGGTGAAAGATTTTCATTCCAGTCAATGAAATTAGAAACGAATTTGAGTTCTTTAATTGAATTTCCGTAAAATTTTGGATCAATCCCTAGAATTATTAACAATTCAAAAGCAATTGGTACTTTTTGCGTGAACTGGGCGTTTTGCTTTCTGAAAAAACACGTTTTTGGATGATTTTTTTGTTTTAACTCTTGTACAAAACTCAGATTAAAAAAAAAAAAAGGAAAAAAATGGATATTATCACGAGATTCATTCTTCGGTATAATAATTTTCACCCTCTAAATTCGTAGCTTCAGATCACGCAAGTTAAAAAATGGTCGACCTTCACCGTTCCTGGAAGGACGAACCGAGGAAGGAAATAGGCTGGCTTTTATGGAAGGGTATAAGGGGGAAAAGGGAGGTTTCCCTGCCTGGGAATTCCAGGCTTAAAGCTCGTACACTCGGGACCCGGGGCTTGTCTCGTAGCGTTTGGGAGTGACTGATGATGTTGGCGTTGCTGATCAGTGATAGCCACGTTTCGACCTTTAGACCAGCTTTTAACGAATACTTCATCGATGATGCCACTATATTTCTAAAGCTTATTACCTATAAACCCTCCGGATGTACTTTGGCTATCGTTTTAAAAAAAAACAGCCACATCGATGTATTTATTTCCCTTAGAATAATTCAAGCTGTTTTTTTTTTCTCTATTTCTTTTTCCTATCCTGAACTTGACTTCTAGCTATACCTTTTGGCATTTAAACATTCAAGGTCATTTTGCCTACTCCAGGTTATTCATTATTCAGACAAACGGTTGGCAGCTAGGTGGAATCCTTCAGTCGATAAACTTCAGTTCTCTATATCTACCTAGTTTTAGCTCGTCTTCTTCACTGGAGCGATAGTAATCTGCCCTTTGTAACGCGATGCTTATTCGGATCTCGGCAAGGTAACCTTAAGCAATGGTTAGGTCTTGGATTTCAAAAGGAAATACGATGGGAGGTTTGCTGACTTAAGAAAGTAGGTAAAAAAAAAAAAAAAAAAAAAAAAAAAAATGTACCAAATCGTGCAAAAGCTTTCATTTTACCCCCATTCCCGTATTATCTTCAGCCCTTATGTACTTCACCATTGAACGCCTATTTTTCGAAGAAACTAATTCATCCCCATTGGGATCGAGGGATGTAGTTGTCGATTTATTAACTTCCGGGGTTGTTGCAAAAAGGTAATTGAACCTTTGGAGACCAGGATTGTAAGGTGGTGAATGCTTCGACGTGTTGAAATCAGAGGGTTAGATCATCGCGTGTCTGGGGCTAATTTGGATAAAACTCGCACCCATTTGTGTACAGAGTTGAAACGAGCGAAAGGGCTTTTGGGAAAAGGTCTAGGGTTGTCAGAACGGGTGAAATAAATGTTCCCAGTTTGCTCGTGCTGTTGCTGCTTTGATTTCGATTTTTCTTTCATTTCCGCAATTGGTCTTTTTGGTTTTTCTTCTATTCTTTTTCATCTTTTTTTTTTTTTGTTTGCACGGGTGAAGTGGCTGCGGTACATATCGCGAGTCTAAGTTGCTTATAGGGAAAATAATAGCCGACTCGAAAAGCGGATTAGAAAACATTCCTCGTCCTATTATTTGCCTGGACATTTTTTTAAGCTACCGCACGGCTAACGCGACCCTGCAATGACAAGTGACTGACAATAAGCTGATTAGTCAAATAGTAGAAAGTAGGTTAAATAGGGCATGGAACCACGTGACCGATTTTTTTATGCCACAGATACAAGCCCATCTGGCTCTTTACACCCCCGGGGGACGTTCAACCTAAAACCTTTTCAAAAAAACACTCCTCGCCCCTCTTCGCTTAGACTCAAACGTTCGCTTTATACTATTCGATGAATCGCTTCAATCGCTCAATCGCTCTATACAACGGTTGAAATTCAGGGCGGGATTGAAGTTCCGAATTCCAAAAGTTCCGAATTTATTTGAGATGTGATTCTGAGTTTCTAGAAATGTTAGAGTTCAGTAGTTCGAAATTGAAAAAAAAAGTCGAAATGCAGACGGTTCAAAGATCCAGGAGTTCAAGACTCAGAAAGTCCAAAAATCCGCAAATTTAAGGAAAGGTCATCACAAAGCTCTCAAATGAACGACGTTGCATCTACTGAATTTCGGGATTCGAAGTTTTTGCCTTTCGGATCTTTAGCTTTTAAAATTTTGAACCTTCGGTGTTTTTGGTTTTCGATTCGGAGTTTTTCAAATTGGCTGCATAGACTTTCAAGGAAATAATCTTTCCAAAAACTGTCAGTCGGTAATAGAAAAATTTGGAATTCTGATTCTTCGCAGTTTTTAAAATTTCAATCCCACCCTTGGAATTCAAGAAAACTTTCTATCGAAGGGTTGATTATCCAGAATCTTCAGATTTTTTGAAATTCCCGAACCCCTTATCCAGTGATGGATAAATTCTAATTGCAGAAGCTTGCACAATTGGTATAAGATTTGATGAAATTTTGACTAGACACTGACGTCTGAAGATCCAAAATTTTGACTTTTCACAGCTTTTGAAATTCGGAATAATAATCCCACCCCTGGAATTCGAGGAAACTTTTGATCGAAGGGTTGATATAATCTAGAATCATCAGATTCTTTTCAATTCCTGAACTCTTTTTCCAGTGACGGATAAATTCTGATTTCAGAAGCTTGCACAATAATCAGTTTGCATTTTTGTGAAATTTTGAGTGGACGCTGACGTAACGATATGCGAAGTACATACAATGCGACGAGAAATCAACGTCGGAGCATTATTCCGGATATTTTCCCGAGAGCTACGAGGTTGAAATTGGGTCTCTGTCATCCTGTGCAGCCGTACCGGTTCCCGGTGAGTTGAAAAACGGCTAAAAACCACCCCGGTAATCTTTCAGGGTTAATAAATTGCAGCGATGTAATAGGAAGGGCTGAAAAAGTACACGGGGTAAAATTCGCGCGGTCTTAAACCCGCGCAAACAACTCGAAACAATATAAATCCCAGCGGATCTTATATACATATATATTCTTGCGAAACTCAATTTATGCCGGAGAACAATCGGAAGCTCTCGAGTCTCTAATACCCAATCAAAAGATTGGCCAATCCTTTTAACCGGCACCTTGATCGCGACTTTGCAAATCGAAAATATCTCTTTCTCCATTCTTAAGCCAACCGAGCAATTATAAGTTCTCCAAACTTCAACACCACATCATTCGATTTCCTTGATCCGCATACAGAACCTCGACAATGATAACTTTGCACATTTCGAAAACAAACTTTTCCCTCAATTCGTCCTAAATCAGCGAATTGAAATTCACAATTGCTAGAAATAGCTTTTCCCGTTGGAAAAGTAACAGATAGATGTATAAATCACGAACTTTTATCCACTGGGTCAGGCATTTACACTGACTAAGGCAATTTTCTGTCAAAAAAAAAAAAACGAGACAATGCGGTGGACCAAAAAATGAACCGGAAATCAGCGCCATTCAATTATTATTATTTTTTTTTTTTGTAACTGAGGGGATCAACCTGGATTTTTTGACAGAATGGTTTATATACTTCTAGGCTCAGAATCGAACAGTTTTTTGATTTTTCTAAAATAATTGCGTGATCTGAACGAAAGATAATAGAAATTGACCTTTGAATTACATGCCCGTCTGGAGTCGGAAAAGAATCTAATGACACTATCTCGTGTCCCCTTTGAAACCCCGCAACTTCCTTTCCGAATGATTTCTACTTCTGGTCACATAAGGGATGAAAAAGTATTGGTTCCGTGTCGGAAACGACTTCCGGCAATCCCAAAAATCTTAGACTTTCGACCCTTTGGCTGACGTGATATATTTCACACGTACGTTAGTTCGGGGCTGGATTGAAATTCGGACTTTCTAAATATTTTGCGGATTCCCATGTTACTCGGATTTCCTATTCGAATCATTTCTACGTCCCATTAGTAGAAAATAGTTTGAAATTTGGGATGCGAAAATTGATGAAATTTACAGACTACTCCAGTAATTGAAATCAAATTCATCTGCAAGAGCTCGAAATTTTGTATTCGTATATTTTAATGTCAAAAAGAAGTATCGAATTTTCAAAAGCTATTTCTGTTTATTGATACAGTAGTATTGAGTTCACATAAGATCAGGGCGAGATTAAAATTCCAAATTTTGATATTACCGACTCATAATTTTTAGACAGATTATTTCCCCGAAAGTCTACGTAGCCAATTTGAGAAACTCTGAATGGAAAAAAACCGGAGCTTCAAAATTCCGGAAGCTAAAGATCCGAAAAGCTAAAACTCCGAATCTCGGAATTCGCGAGATGCAACGTCGTTTATTTCACAGCTTTGTCACGAGCTTCCCTTAAATTTGAAGATTTTTGGATTTTCTGAGTTTTGAGCTTTCGGATCTTTGATCTGTCTGCATTTCGACTTTTCAGAATTGCCAACTTCTGAACTCTAAAGTTTCTAAAAACTCAGAATCGGGTCTTAAATAAATTCGGAATTTTGACCATTCGAAACTCCAATCTCGCCCCGGTTCATCCGAAATGAAAAAAGCCCGATGTATTAGAAAATTTCTCATCGAAAAAAATGTCAAACTTGAAAGTTGCCCTGTGTACGTATATAAAAAAGCGAAAGTGCGATTTAAGGATGAAACAACTAATTGTAAGCTATCGATGTTACGTATAGTAATAAATTAGTTATACGACTACAGCTATCTATAAACTACAAACGCTACTGAATACAGCATGATAAAAATGCGATAGTGTATTAATTAATAATTATGTATAATTGTCGATATGATAGAATTGCGTGTCTCTACATATAACAATATAGAATATATCGTGTCTATATATGTATATATATATATAACTAGCGATGAATAATCGCGATGATTTTTTTTTTAATGATATTAACAAAATTTTTCTTGTGTATTTCGAAATCGAAAAAAAAACAAAAAAACGTACCTGTCGTTCAGCAGCCATGCCTCCCTCGTACATTATTGCTCGCGTTATTAGGGTAGAAAGAAAGAGCGCGCGCGCGCGTTCTGAACGACTTATACGAAAACCGCTCTTTTTCTTTGTTCCTTATATTTTTTTTTCACCTTATTACTGTTTCTGTATTATACTGTTATACATATATATATATAGAGAGAAAGAGAGTATATAGAGTAGTATATATATATATTGACTGTTGATTATGGCCTTGTTTTGTATATATATATATAATATAGCTATATGTATATACATACATATACTATAGAGATATTCTATATGTATATGGTTTATTGTTTATCTGCGTTATAAATCTATAAACCGTTTCTTATTCTTCTTATTCTTATTCTTCTTCTTCTTCTTATTATTATTGTTATCGTTATTGTTATTGTTATTGTTATTCTTATTTGTCCTCTTCTAACGCATTAATTAACTAAGTGTAATCAGCTTTACTATCGGTTTCGTGAAAATATATTATGGTATGTATATATATAATAATTATACTAATGTATGAATGGTCAACATTGTCTAACCCTTGACTATTATACATAAATATATTATAACTTGTAATTACGTTTCATCAATATGTGATTGTGATTTTTATTAACGAGTGTGGCTCTGCGGATTATAGAATCTTCAAACTTGTTTTTTTTTTTTCTATTCTTCTTTCTTTTTCTTTTATTTTAACTATAGGAGGTATATTTGCAATTCGGCTGTATTTCTTAAAACCAAAAACAAAAACAAAAAGAAAAACGCGGATTTTTTTATTCAAGTTTTTTTTTCAAAAAACCCACCCCTAAATGGTAAATGTTTGTGTATCCAGAAGATAGTTTGTATATTGTGTGTATTTTACTTATTGTTTATTCACTTTTTGTACTTGTATATTTTATACGTAGACGTATAATACGTATATGTATATATAGTGATGATTTATTTCTATATTTCTTCAATGAAACGATCATCAACGATCATAGAAATATATTATCATGAAGAAAAACTATTTTTTCTTTGACAAGGATTGTCTCCGAATTGTGAAGATCAGATTGTTTCAAATATGGCTCATATATAGATGACAGACAGATAGATAGTTAGACAGACAGATAGAAGTGTATATATTTTCACTTGCCCTGCAGTGTGAAACTGAATCGTAAGATGAGGTGATAGAATTTCTCCAGTTTCGTTATTATTATGATTATTATTTTTTTTTTCCGCTGTACGTTTTATCAACTTGATATATAATCATATACTTTCGATTAACGAGTTTGATGAATCGCGGTGTGTGTGTGCTCTAACTTTAGTTATATTGCTATAACACAAAATAAATGAATAAATAAATAAATAAATAAATAAATAAAATACGGTCTTCACGCGTGTGTCCCTATTTTTTCATTCATTTATCTATACATAAACTTATTTTCTTTTTCGTTCTCGTTTCCTTTCAAATTTATCAACAGCCACTATAATGTGATTATTTGGCTGATAATTAATCACGTATAGTTTGATATATTTCGGAAGAAGAATAATATACAGTGTGTCTTTATATTGTTCAGTGTCTGTGTGTAGGTGTCGGTGTATGTCTTTATTTATTTATTTTTTTTTGTTTTGTTTCAATTTGAAAATTTCTATATCAACAGTATGCGGTATATTGTGTTCGATGGCGGTAGAATGTCAAAGTAGTGTGTGGAGTTTAGTTGAGATAGGTACCGGGCGTGTTGCGTGCCTGAGGAAGACTGAACAAATTTTGCTCTAACCATCGCGTTCACCCCCTCTGGTTTAAGGGGAGACGGGGGAGGGGAGGGGGAGGCGGAGGGGGAGGGGGGGGGGTGAAAACCGAAGAGGGAAATCGAGGGTAGGTTCGTTCGTTCGTTGGTAGGGTAGGTATGGCTGGACGAGGGTGGAGGAGAGAGTCTCAGAGTAACAGAGAGGGAGAAATTCTGGTGCTGTGCGCGCAGAACCCTCGGACTACAATCAATACGCTTCAGGACCGTATCGGAAGGAGATCATCCCGTCATTTTCACATCCATTTTATCAAATTTTTACCCCCCCAAATTTCTAAACGTGAAATAATACGTCGAGAAAAGAATGAAAGATTGGATCAGTTTTTATTGAATTTTTAGTAAAGGAGACTAGCAACCCTTAAATTTTCAGGATCCTGTACATTAAACTTGTGTGCATTTCTGATCCTTTCTGCAAGTGGACCTGTTGATTTCTTTCGTTACTCTAAACCCTGGCACTGGTTTCAATGAAATTTACGAAAGTGAGTTTGTCGGAAGTTGAGGGAAGGATTTTTCCAGTCTCTTGATCGCCATACACGTGCCGGAGGATTTGGATGTGCTGAAATGGCTCGGCCAATCTTCGCGATTTCGTGTTTCGGATTAATTCGCATGAGCAAATTTGGGTGCAGGAAACCGGAATCACATTATATGCTTCGAATTTATCGGCACAAGGCAGAATTCTCAGGGATTATCACACAGCTTTCACGAATTAGCCTAAATTCGGAAGTAGGCGATTCTGGACTCTATAGCTTCCCTTCGGATCATTATGACGATACTTGTCATTGATAATCATGAAGAAATGTAAATATATCGAAAAAATTCTACGAACAATTTTCAGGACCTTTCAGGATCCGCAAAAATGTCGATGGATACCGGAAAATTTTTGATCGACCAACTTTTAGATGGGGTGAGAATTTTTCCAACCCCTAAACTCCGGGCTCCGTTAAAATGGTACGGACCTGCTGCGCGGGTGAGATGATCTTGGCGAGGAGGGAGCAGCCAGTGAGAAATAGAAGAGGACCCGGAGGACGAAGAGTAAAAGAGAGTATAGTATAGTATGCGAACGTCGTACACATCGCGGAGGGGGGGTTGTCTAGGCGCCTAAGGGTTGCAGCAGCAGAAGCAGAAGCAGAAGCAGAAGCAGAAGTAGCGGGGTTCGGAGGACGGGATATCCACGAGCGCTTCTACGGAGCGATTCTTTCCTCCGTCAATGAAAACCGGCGTCTTTTGCTTGAAGGGATGTGAGGCAGAAGTGGAGGAAATCGCCGGAGGCACTTTGAGCCCTTATATTCTGAACAACCCGATTTTCTCCGAAGGCTCGAAGGACCTCAGTCCGGCAGGAGACTCGACGGATCAGGTTTTTGACCCAATTGTCTCCTCGGAAAAATTGATTAATATCTGAAACTATACCCTGCGGAGATTGGGGCGGGATTGAAATCCCGAATTTCAAAAGCTGCGAAAGATAAAAATTCTGAAATTTTCTACTACCGATTCAGAGTTTTTCGAAAGATTTCCCCGAAAGTCTACGTAGCGAATTTGAAAAACTCCGAATGGAAAAACACCGGAGGTTCGAAATTCTGAAAGCTAAAGATCCGAAAAGCCAAAACTCCAAATCTCGGAATTCGCGGGATGCAACGTCTTTTATTTCACAGCATTGACATGAGCTTACCTTAAATTTACCGATTTTTGGGCTTTTGAGTTTTTAACTTTCAGTTCTTTGAGATGTCTGCATTTCGACCTTTCGGAATTTCCAACTGGTGAACTCTGACGTTTTTAAAAACTCAGAATCGCGTCTCGAAGAAATTCGGAATTTCGACCCTTCGGAACTTTCGAAATTCGGAACTCCAATCCCACCCCCAAGAAGTAAGTCTCATCAGTTCAATACGCAATTTCGTCGCAAACGAATTTCCATCCTCAAACGGACCCTGTTTTATTTTCGTACAGGAAAAACTGACCCAAATATTTTTCCAAAATTCTACCTCCACATGGATTTGACAATTTCAATCCAAGACTCACTCGATTGTGACAAATCAACCCCCGCGACTTTGCCTGTATCTGGTATAGTCGATATTGAACTTTCAGAATTTAGAAACGAGTCACGTGGTTTAGATAGAGAGAAGAAGAGAATCAGGGCAATTAGGAAAGCCGTCAGTCAGCAGGTCTAGGCGATCTAGAAAGCGTGAATTAGAAACTTACGGGGTGTTAGTCGTTAATTACCACGAAGTGAGATTTTTTTCTAGTGGCGAATCGATTGAGTAGTAAAAAGTTTGGTCCTTGAGTGTGAGGGTCAAACGAATTCTAGTTAAATACGTAGTTAGCTCAAGGATAAAAGTTTACTAGCTTGATTTTTTACCTAATTACCCATATACGCTGAGGCTAAATGAGCTTTTCGCGACGCAGCTGCACCGCGAAAGATTCAGAATTTCAAACTGAAAGCCTGGCTTCCGTGGACTAATCTCATAATGCGTGTTGAGCTCCGCGACGGTCGTTCGTATATAGGTACGGAGTTTAATAACCAACTAATAATTTCAGTTGCAATTACTCAGAGGTTTATTGCCGCCCCGTTACCCTCGGTACGATACTTTTTAATTAACGTGGACATATATATATATATATATATGCCGGGAAGGAAGTAATAAATAAGATGCTTCAATTCTTCATGCTCGTCATCCACTCGAGCATCCTGCAGCTTCTTGAGAAAAAATTAGCAAATTTGAAAATGGCTTGAAAATGGTAAAGTAACGAATTTGCGAGAGACATTTATCTCGTATTAAAGAGAAACTACCCGAGGTGCCATGGCCTCTTGGATTATATTCACGGATTCAATTACACTCGACAATAATTATATTAGGGAACTGAGTGGTTCATGTATACATGAATTAGTGAGTCTACAACGCGGATGATTTAATCCAATCCAATATCGATAAGATATTTTAATCCCAGGCTCGCAGTTACGTTGCTAGGTGCAGAGAGATATACAGAAAATTTCAAAATCCAAATAAAATTTTGAATCATTATCGACACGACGTTGATCACGCGTATATTTTCCATCTAGAAACTCAAACTTCGGATACAAATTTGGAGATATTTTTAGCAACAATTAGATATGCTCAAAAGCGTCTGCAAATCTCAATTTTCTATTTTTTTTTTGAAAATATCCCTTGGCACTAAGTATTGTTTATATTTTTTTCAAACGTTGCGGGATTGTATGAAAATCATTTTTGACACATAAGCTATGAAACTAAATCAGTTTTTTTTTTCGAATTGTGTCATTACTTTCAATTTTGCATGTTATTTTTTGAGAATTTTATGACGAAAAAATGCAGAATTTTGATATTTTCTGAGCCTTTGAAATAAGCAAAATGAACCAATTATTACTCTCAATTTTGCATGCCATTTTTGGGGACTTGCATGGCAACAAAAATGCAGAATCCTCGTCATGTGAACGAGGGAATTTTATAATATTTCTGTTCCAGCCGAGTTATTTGCAAATCAGTGGCCCAAATTTTGGAAAATTTGGATAATTGACTGTACGTCTTCACGGAGTTAATTTTTTCTTCAAATCCCTTCGTTCACATGATGAGGATTTTATTCCCAAACAAAATTAGCCCTTGATGACCTAAATCTGACCAAGGGTGCTCCAAAATCCTTGCAACACAGGTTTGAAAAAACAAATTTTTCCTTACGTGAAATGAAGTTTGGTGAAAAATGAAAAATAAATAAATTCCGGACTGGTTCAATTTTCTGAAACCAAGTTGTACTGGTCCTCTTTTAAATCATCATCATGAAAGCAATATTTGGATGATTGTCATCGACTCAATTGTCCAGGTGATGCAGGAGAAAAATGGTTCGACGGAAGGATCCGAAGAAATTTTTCGAGAATAATCCTGACAGGATCTGCCTCATTTGCTCAGTGTATTCGTTCAATCTGGGGATAATGGTGCTCGAGGTAAATCGTTGTCGTTTTCTTATGGTAGGTATGTATGTACATGTATAAGTTTATACATAGGTACGTGTGTATGTAAAAATAATAAAAAGAGAGCACTTGAGACTTCCAGCCAAACATTAGCTCCGGAGGATTTTTCGCCTGCCCTTGACCCATTCCCTTTTCATTATCTTATATAATTCCTTAGAAATTCTCAAGGATTTAGTACACTTATATATATACGCATATACCAAGGTCTTGGAGAGCTAACTGGCTTGGTCCTCTCGAGGAAGTGTGAAAGAAGAAAAATAAGAAGAAGAAGAAGAAGAAGAAGAAGAAGAAGTAGAAAAAGAAGTAAAATAAGAGAAAATGCCCGCCTTGAAAGAAGTTAGGAAGTTTGAATCGAGGGGAGTGTTCTCGAGGGTTCCTCCTTGTCTACATACATTATGATGACGATTTATTAAATCGTCCTTTGAAACAGTTGCGTTTCATCGTCCTGGAGCGACTGTTTTCCATCCACGAATGTACATACATATACCTACATAAACTAAACCGCGTAATGGAAAGACCCGTAAATTCTGCGATAGAAATTGAAATATAAAAATGGTTACGTACATAAATATACGCGTTTTACGACGTTATACAAAATATGAAAGTGAGTGAAACTTTTCCGGAAAATTATTACCCACCCCCGTACGTCGATCAAGATCTAAAAATGTAAGTGAGAGAGAACTTCGAAATATTGAAAATTCGATAAATTTGAAGAGTGACGATCGAATAAAAATATCCATCAAAAGAATGAGGGAATAAAGAGCTTTTTTCGGTTTAATAACGGGTTAAGTAGCTCCGTTTTGAGCTGGCCAAACTACAGTGGCGTGTAATGGCGATATACCAGAACATTAAGCGGTGTTCGGTGGACGTTGACATGACAGGGCGATCAACGCCCTCCCAATTTATTCCGTACCTCAACGTGACACGAAAGCGAAAGATTTAGCAGTCCATGACCACGTGCTATTCTGCAGAGGGGACCAGTACCAGCTGTTTTGAAAAATTGAACCAAGTCCAGAATCAATTAATTTGGCAGGAAATTGGAGGATTCCATCTTTGAACTAAAGTCATTATTGCCAATAAGTAAGAAAAGAATTGGCAATCTTTGGGAAATCCGCCATCACATCTTCTATGACAATTTTCAACACAAGCAAGTTATCATGAGCATTGCAAGTTTTCATAATCACCCCGGAAATGAAAAGTTGAGTCTTCACTAGATCCAGAGAATCATTTTCTGACCATCTTTGGATGGATCAATTTTATGTCTGACGATATCTTGAGAATGAATCAACGGATTTTCATGATTTTTGTCTCGATCGATGAGGTTTTTCGAAACTAAGAGCTGATTAAATTCTGAATCTAATCAATCGACTACGTTTTGAGTAATTGAGCGAAAAAAATTTTACAAAAAAAATTTTAAATAGTCATATCTCGAGAACGAATCAACGGATTTTGATGATTTTCATCTTCATCGATAGCATTCGCTCCAACTTAGAAATGACTGAATTTTGAAATGAATCGATGCAGTAGTTTCGTATTGTTCGAACTTGAAAGATCTGCGCAGGAAGTTTTAAGGCTGGCCCATCGTAGTCAGTCGATTTACCTGTTTGTTTCAGTTCAATTACCCGCACCAATTTTCAAACTTAGGTCTTCCAAACGATTTGAATACTAAGAAAATCGAATCAACTCACTATAAGCCTAAGTAAATTCGTAAAGCAAGTATCTTAACACAAAAAATCTTGACGATTATCGGAAATTGACTTTGATAGTGAAATGAATTGATTTTGAACTATTTTCAATTTTGCAAACGATGTTACAAGAATATTAAAAGTTGCTAAAAGCTGATGAAAATTGGCGAACAGAAAAAATATTCCTTAGAAAACGTTCTTGAACAATTTTTCGTATATATATACTTTGCGGAGATCAATATTTACAGATTTCTACGATATACCCAAGAAATTTGATATATGGGTGTTTCCCCCGGAAATGCGGAGGTCGTACATATAGTCCTACAGATGAGTAAATAAATTTTTATGTAGGTAATACCGATACATCTGGACGGTTCGGACGGCCTGGTTTTTCCTTAACTCAAACCTCGGTCATCTCAACAGAAACTTACTGGCGTGGTTTCCAGCGTAGGCATCACATAGAACGAAAAGCTCTGCCTGGCTTTTGCAGAGGGGTTCAATCTCCGAGGGATTTCCTAACTCCTGTACATACATGTGCGATACACACGGCACTCCTGTCTTCGAAACCGTTATTTACGTCACGCCATGCCCATAAACAACAAAACGACACGAGTTCCAGTTGCAAAAGTTGTATCTATGTCTCTATCCGTCCTCCCCTCTTTCTCGGAATACTATTCATACTCGTATGTTCGTATATACTGGCAGAGATACAAGAATCAACAACATCATCAGGGGTAAACTTTTGCAGACAGAAATTTAGTTCGAGTGTCCATGCAGCGAATATGTGAAGCGTTTTCGCTCATGGTTCAACTTTGCGGAGAGAAGCTGCAGGTGCGAAACGTGACCTGAAACTGCCTCTAGAGCTTTCAACTTGTCTCCAATTTTCGATCCGATTATACAAGGACTTCCCCGCAGGAAGGAGGCAGGATTGAAGTTCCAATTTCCAAAAGTTCCAAACGGTCAAAATTCTGAATTTATTTGAGACGCAATTTTGAGTTTTTAGAAACGTTAGAATTCAGAAGTTGGAAATTCGGAAAGGTCGAAATGCAGACAACTCAAAGATCCAAAAGTTAAAAACTCAGAAACTCCAAAAATCCGCAAATTGAAGGGAAGCTCATGACAAAGCTGTCAAATGAACGAAGTTTTGGCCTTTCGGATCTTTAGCTTTCGGAATTTCAAACCTTCGGTGTTTTTCCATTCAGAGTTTTTCAAATTGGCTACGTAGACTTTCAGGGAAATAATTTTTCTAAAAACTCTGAGTCGCTAGTATAAAAATGTGAAATTTTCACCTTTCGCAGCTTTTGAAATTAGAAATTTCAATCCCACCCCCCAGCTAGAAAGCAGGGAAAACTGGCTTCTGCAAAGCTTTTAGTGGTTATAACTTGGAGCTATTGATTTGGGGTTGGACTACACAAAAGATAGTAGGTCTCCTAGTCCGTACGGCCACCTTTTAAACTCGCATTATATTACCGACTGCAGAGAATGAACCCGTCTCTATCACCAAATCTGCCGAAACCAGGTCGAACTGGGGGGAAAAAAAAGAGACGAGAAAAAAAAAAAACGGTAAACATAGCAAGAGAGAAAGAGAGCTGGGAACAAAAAAAAAAGCAACGAAGAAACAACAAACAAAAACAGAATAAAAAAAGAAAAAAAAGATGCGGTAAAAATCCCTCCAGAAACTGCCCCTCAGGCTGTTTGTACTTGTGTCACTCGAGCGGAGGAATTTACCGAGGGTTGAATATTTCAGGCATCCTTTTCGCGTATCCCGAGTCCCGTACGCCGCTGCAGCGTTTTATCCGTTTTTTGGGTTCGTTTTTTTCTTTTTTTTTTCCCCTTTTTTTTTTTGACCAGAAGTAATCAGCTCCAACGCAAATAAATAATTTCCAGTTTCCAGAAAGAATGATAGTTTTTTGAAAACAGTTCTGGATCGCTTGATATAATTGCAATCTGGTTAAACAATCTGGCAGAATATTTCGAGCCACGGTTCAATTCCTATTTTTCATAATCTAAGAGGAAAGCTCAATAATGAGGGTCTAGATTTTTGGAAACTTAAAAAAAAACAAAAAAAAAACTGGATTCTCTTTTCACCCTGTTCGCCACGACGAAGAAGAAGCAGGTGGTTGAAAAGTACCAATTAAATTGTTACCGTATCTTTGGGAGAGAGAAAAAAATCTTCTCAGATAAAATGCGGTGATTTCTGGTTTTCTAAATCTTCTTGTGCTTTCAGCAGATTTTCGTCAAACCTATCAAAAGCTCGAGCCAGTTGCAGGTACCGATGAGAGAATATTTGCTGCAGTTTATACTCTCATTGTGTCATTACTGGGCACAATCTGATACGACTATTGTGCTAACTGCAGTAGCACGGGACTCCAATGATCCAATTGTTGCTCAAGACACAATAATTTATTGTGCTCAACCTACTAGAGCTTGCAGCACTCCAGAGGGGAACACGAATAGTTGCAATTTTTTCTACAGTGCAGCAAACCGCACAATGAAAGTTGTTCGATATTCGCCAGGATTTCCGGACTACAATTCTTGTGCAACATAATCAGCGTGATTACTGTGATCACAAGTGTTGTTCCTTGCACATCAAAAGTTCCACTTTACGGTGGTTGGCAACTACTAAAATTTTTGGATAAGATACACGAGTCACAACGTGGCATTGAGAAGTCGTCCTAAAATTTGAATTCGCAGAGGGAACGAGGGTCGGGATTCGGATGTGCGGATTCCGGAACAACGTCGGAAGACAATTCCTCATTTCTGAACAATTTCTCCCCTCTTCACGTACTGGAGCTTGGAACCCCATTTTAACGTTTCGATCAGTAAATCCCCGCACAACAAGCTTCCCCCAAATATCCTGCACGGTGAATAACCAGCACAATATACCCGACACGAATCTAGAGCCCGGCTTACCACCGTTCACTCGTTCACTCTAGCAAGATTCCCCGTTCATCGTTCATGGTCATCACCATGAAGATGTATGCGTGTGCATGTATTTTGCCTCTAAACACAATTGGGGTGCACATGTGCACATGTGCACATATAGACACGAATACACGTGCGGCAAATGCACACACACGCGTTTCACGACCGCGACGATAAAAGGGGATGGAGGGCGCGACGGGTGGCGTCGTTCGGGGCCGAGGGGGTCGTGGCAGGGGGTTAAGGGGCGGAGGGCTGACTAGACGGAGCTCTAACAAGTGGGTGCAGTTCGTAACGATCGCCCCCGTGCCATGCACCAACAACCGAGCCCTGCACCCCTTTTTCTTCTCTTTTCAGTCTTCGTTTTCCTCCCTATAATTTTCTCTCTCGCCCCTGGTGTGCCCTGCGGCGGAAGTGAGTATACGGGGGCCACGGGGTGAAATTCCGTCTTTTGGCATCTCTTCCGGCCTCCCGCTAGACTCCGATGACGTGATGGAAATTTCTTAAGGAAATTCACCCCCCGGTTGCAGGTCTTTTAACCAAAATATCGGAGCCACCGGCTACTGGCAAATTCCAATGAAGAATCACAACTTACGAAATCTTGATATTCACACGGGAGTTTTGCCCCCAGGGTTTAGGAATCAGGATCAGAACTGTCTTCCCATCTGCCCAGTGGATGAAAGATCCTCTCAGTCGAGAAAAACCACCCCCGATTAAAACTCTGGGCTAGTTTTTCTCGATTAAATTCTAGACCGTTGATTGGACGAACAAAATGAACAGGACCAAAAATATTCTCTATAAAATTCTGCGTGAAAAGTGTTCTATCGGTAATTTGGCTAATCCTGACTGGTTCAGAGTAAATAGCGTTCAAAGTTGAAAATCGTTTTGATGGTAGGCAGTCAGCTAAAAGTTACTCTGATAAGGATTTTCACTAACATCGTCATGTTTCGGTTTCACGACGAAAGTGGATGCGAAAAAAAGTCGAAGAGTGAAATTTTTTCTACAAGAAACTCGTTTTTGCGAACGGTCTTAGATTATTTTCCCAATTTTTTTACCAAACGTGCCTTTCGTAATTTCCGCTCGTTTTCACACCACTGCTATATTCAAACGTCGAGATTTTTATCAGCTTGGAAATCTCGATTGAATACAATTTACAATATCGTTTTTTGCTTTCCATATCTACATAGTACCACATTTTTCAAATCCTGGGGTACGTTTCAACAAATTCCTTATCAGCTCGTGACAGGAATCCCAATTAACACAATCATCGCTTTCAAATTGGCATTCAGCATTTAAGTCAAGTGGCGATGACGAGATTTTTTCATGATCATTAAGAAAAAAAGTTCAAACACATACCTACTTATAGATTCAATAATACATTATATACTTTGTGCTTTGGTGCGTTACAAATAGATAACTGATGTGCGGAAAATTTCTATATTATAATATTCTATGATACATAGTTTTATTCGTGCAGAGTCGAGCCATTGGATCTGAAAATTACAAGAAAACAGAGGGCAAGGGAAGAAAAAGTGCTGGACGAGGGTTGTCTCATTATTAATTACACAGCGCTGATAGACTGTTAGATGCATTATAAAAGAGGGAATAAGAAGAGGGTATAGGTGGTAAGTGTCTACGGTGCTTCATCAACAATTCCAACGTCTGCCTTCGGAATCTATGAATCGAAATTTTCATCCTTTTTTTCGAATACATACGAAAAAGAAGAAAAAGAAGAAGAAGATGATAGTGAAGATGATCCAGGATGATAAGAAGAAAAAAAAATAAAATAAATGAATCTCATAAAAAAAAAAAAAGGAAAAAAAAGGTTCCCCGGTTTGGAGATCAGTCAAAACTGTCGTTGGCGTCGGAAGCATGGCAAGGGATTGTCAGTAGGTTGTCACGCGAAACGTCAACTGAGTGATATATCTGGTTTCCGATACCGCATGGTATACGAGGCATATACATATATATGTATGTATGTAACAGACCTGGTTTTGCTTTAGTATTTCATTTCAGTCAAAATTACACGAAGGAAACACGAGGCTTATACAATATGCCAAACAATTTCAAATCCCAATTAACGTGATCAAAACCAACGTCGAATCTATAGGAAGCCAGAGTTATTTCGAGATACCTTAACTCTGCAGATTAACATTCACAACCAGCGTGGCTCTGGATCACCGTTCTATCTTCGTCTGTGTGTGTTTTTTTTTTCCTATCCTTCTTTCTATCTCTTTCTCTTTCTCTCTCTCTCTCTCTTTTTTTCTCTCTCTCACGTGTATTCCAACAAAACAACAAAATAAAAACAGAAAAAAATTAGAAAAAAGAAGGAAACATGGATGGACGGTCTGGACGGGAATGAAAATGGGAGAAAATAGAAAATAGAGAGAAAGATAGAGAGAGAGAGAGAAAGAGGCGTGCTCTGGGTGCAACAGATCATCGTACGACTTGACGCACTACACTTCACTTGGAGGTTGAAATTTTAAAGATAGTATAGCTAGCCGAGGAAGGTCTGCGTCTAGATAAATAGAGGATATTGTGCCATAGTATAAGTGCAAAAGTAAAGGCGAATTCTGTTAGTTCGTTGAACGTCTTACCTGTTTTACTAGAGGGAGTAGTGTCTGTTCTATGCTACGGGTCTTAATCTCTAGGGTAGCCGGGTCTACGGGGTCGGGTGTCGCCATGATTCGTATACAACTCCGCACTCCGTAGACTCGGGGCGAGCTCGCGGTTCGTTAGCCCCTCTCTCCCTCCTCGAACTACGAGCCCGTATGATACTAGCGACACTCGGGGGTCGCGGCGACGCGGCGAATTCAAGAGAGAGACCGACGCGGCGCCGGGCGTCGTGGCTACCCCACGCGGCGTCAAGACGCCGAATTTTAATCTCGAAACGTACCGCAGAGCCATCTTCGAACGATATAGAAAACTATAGTTCTGCAGTAAAGTAGGAATCCCAGAAGAAGATCCGTGGGGATCTTTTTTTTTTCATATTCTGGTTTTTGAATAATGGAAAATCGTTTGCTGAGAGAAAAAAGTCGTTGAATTAAACAATTTTAAGCTCACAGGCGTTCAGACAAATATTAATTCATCTTTGTAACAAAATATTATTTGATTCAACCGGAGATTAATTTGTTCTCTCGGAAAAGTATTCGATTATATTCACAATGTGAGTCTTGAAGAAATTCAATATTTATTTGAACGTCCGTGAACGCACATTTGTTTGATTCGACGTTTTTTTTTCTGTCAGTTTTCAGTATAAAATTTCAAAATTCATGCGAAACTTTTTCACCTGTTTAAGCTATACTTTGATGCGAGTAGGAACATTTGCAATAAAGTAAAGATACGGTCTGCATTGCAATTGAACGTAAGCTGCTACTTGGGTTTGGTAATGAAATTACGTCCATCATTTTGATCGACATTTTGGAATGAAATTCGAATGTTATCGCGAATAATATTTGATCTTCGTGCGGTTAGTTTTCAACCTGAATTTTTCAAAAATTTATAGAATAGAACCTAGTCACGAGAAAGACGCTGTGGAAAGAATAGAAGATGTTTAACTCGTGGTGTCGATAGGATAATCAAGCAGGTAAATCGGCGGACCACGATAGGCTAGCTCTACTGAAACTTCCCGTACAGATCTTTCGAGTTCCATTAATACGAAACTACTGCATCGATCTATTTGCAAATCGAGTCATTTTCAAGTTAGAGCGAATGCTATCGATGAAGATCAAAATCATAAAAATCCGTCGATTCGTTCTCGAGATATGACTATTTGAAATTTTCGTTGCAAAATATTGTTTGCTCAATTACTCAAAAACTCATCGACCGATTGGATCGAGATATCGTCGGACAAAAAATTAATCCATCGAAAAATGATCAGATATGATTCTCTGGACCTTAAAACCTGGAGACCTGGTAAAAACTGGATCTTTTATTTTCGGGGTGATTATAATAACTTCCATTTTTCAAAAACGGCAAGCTCAAAATACTATTCAATTCGTGCGTTGATTATTCCTCCCAGTCCTGATACAGTCACATTTTCATAGAAAAGCTAAGAATTAGTAACGAAGCTTCCCCAATCGAAAAAACGGATGCCAAAAAATTTCACGAATTTTATGTACCCAAACACCATGCATTTCGTCTGTGTCAACAATTGTTTCTACAGCTACTCGGAAGGAATATTTAATTTTCTCACAAACTGAAAGACTTTTCTTCGGCGAAACTATATGTATATCTGAGAGTTTCAAATGAAGTGGTATGAAATAGTAGGGATCTTTATTGCTACAGATATTGTAACTTTGTCACTAAAGGTGACTGTTACGAGAAATATTTGTCGGTTCCATGAGCAGACGGAACGATTCAAAGAGTAAAGAAAGGTTTTGTGGAAGAAAGTCGTTTATATGGAACGCAAAAATGTTGTTTCTTTATGTAATTCAGAAACAATACTGTTTACAAAACAGAAGTTTAAATAGCCCGTCAATTGATTTACAAAAGACATTGAGAAGATTTACAGTCTTGTTTTTTGACAATTAAATACAAGGGTAATTTCTCCCTTTGTAACAATATCAACGAATCATCGGAGGGTAATGATTTCTACTATTCCAGGTGAATAATATCTTTATGATCTAGTCTGACTATGTGGTTGTGTTTGACCTTAACCTTTCACACCGAGGTACGTACGATTATTGTTTTTTGTTTGTTTTTTTTTCTTTCCGCGAAAACCTGTTTCAGTGTCTGGGCGCGAGTGATGTGCGATCGGATCGCCTGGTAGACTTAATGAAAACATACCTCTGAAAGTTAGGCGCAACTATCAGTTGGACTGCAATAGTCGAAAAAGGTTAGAAAACGCTGGTTTTACCATGTAAGCTGCACTCATCACATCATCACCTCATTAAACAACTACGATATCCATTTCATGAACGCACAGCTGACGATGAGCAGATTACATTAGTCTCAGTGTTGGCTTTATAATCGCAACACAATTTCTCTGAACTCGCGGCGTTTTCCTCATCCGTCAATGTTCGAACATTCTCTTGTATCGACTAACCAAGATTCTTATTCATTCACACTCCAGATGCGTCTGGGAAGCACGTTCTCTGTGCTGTGGCTGACTTTGCTGGCCTCAGGCATCGCCGATGAAGGTAAGTCTACATAATACCGATCTAACGATGTAAGAGCTGGTGAAATCTTCGGATTTCACTGGAATGGTGAATCGTGTGCTTTGCGAAAATGTCCACCTTCCTCTTCCAACCAGAAAAGACAATAACCCAGAACTTCTGTTTCAGTCAAGGTAGTCTGCTACTTCACAGGCTGGGATGATTGGAGAAATGGAACTGATAGGACGGAGGTTGCTGACATGGACCCAAATCTTTGCACACATCTGATTTTCGCGTTCGTTGACATCACTGAGGATGGTGACGTCGATGCTTCGGCAACAAAATTCGACCTACCGGATCATATGGGAATAACTGGTTTCCAGATGTTGAACGCATTTCGGAAACGTAACGAGAAGTTGAAGATATTGGTATCGACTGGTGGCTGGTACCGCGGTTCTGAGAAGTACTCTAAGATCTCAGCCGATGCTACACTGCGGTCAAAGTACGCGAAAAACGTCGTTGACTTTCTGATCCGTAATGAATTGGACGGTTTCGACATCTACTGGTTGTTTTCTACGGCTGACAAAGAAAAGTATGACATTACGGAAAACTACGTTCTTCTGCTTAAGGAACTTCGTGAACGTTTCGACGAACGCAAACTCATCCTAATCGCATCGGCACAAGCGTCCGAAGTCCAGGCTGGTTCTGACTACGATATCCCAAGGGTTGCCATGTACACCCATTTCATTGTACTCAAAACTTTGTACCATAAACCCGCTGATGATACCATTGGTCATAGTGCACCTCTCTATCGTGCGGCAAGAGAAACCTCCAGTGTGGATTGGAGCAAAAACATTGTGAGTACATCTTTCTGTTCCTTACACTTCGACAAACCGATAGTTTTGCTGGAGATTTGATGTGCCCTGTCTTGTCAAGCTACTTCGACTTGTCAGTGACGTCCATGACTGCGACTTCATTATATTCTGATTTGTTTGTTTAACCTTTTCATGATTGAATTTTGAGGTATTTCCACGAAGGGTTACGGAAAGGCATGTGCCAAAATTGAGGAATCCTCGTATTTGATAACCACCTATACATAAAACAGTTTTATGCAGATTTGAACTCAAGTTCGACTGAAATCGATGACCTCTATGAATAGTTAGACTGAAACGTGGCAGTGGGTGAAGATGTTTGTGTGATTGTCATTGATGAATTTGAATTTCTGAATTTAGAACGCAACTCTGCATTACTGGTTGAATCATGGGGTACCAGCTGAGAAGCTTCTACTGACCGTACGATTTAACGGAGTGTTCTACTATCTGAACAATTCTGCTGAACGTACACCAGGAGCGCTGAAAAGTAAGAAAGAAACTGATGAATCGAGCTTCATCAGCTACACTCAAATTTGCGAGGAACTGAAGTCTGGCACATGGACTACGGCCTGGGACGAGGAACAACGCGTGCCTTATGCCTATAAAGAAAATCAGTGGATGAGCTATGACAATGAACGGTGAGCTAGTTTGTTGATCAGATTCCAGGTCAGAATCTTCAATCCAAAAAAGTAAATCCCACCGCGATCTTTAAATTTTTAGAAGCTTGACCGAGAAGGTGAAATACGTGCGGGCCATGGGCCTCGGTGGAGTGATGGGCTGGTGTGTCAACTGGGATGACCCTCATGGTGAATGTGGAGAACCATATCCAAACTTGAAAGCCGTAAATCGTGCCATACGCGAGAGTGGTTCTCCTCCCGGTGCTGATCCGACTGAGAGTGTGAGACTGCATAAAGAGGCAAAGAGAACCTGTGCCACGCTTGATATAAAATACGTTAGGAACCCGAAGGACTGTGCGAAATTTTGGATTTGCCATGAAATTAGTGGCAACGATTTTGATGCTGAACCCTTTTCCTGCGGCAACGGGCTTCACTTTGATACAAAAAAAATTGCCTGCAGAAGTAAGGAGTCGGTACAGTGTAACTGAAGGCCAGTTAATCCCTGAGTGCATCAATAAAATTGTACTTTTACTCGTTCAATTTAAATTCACTCGTCATTGTGTCATGTCACTCAGGATATGACAACCTAGTTCAAATACAGTCTGATCAGAGCATCTTCGTACGTTCGATGTATCGCAATCATTCAGCAATCGAAATAATTCCACCATTTAAGATATCGCATTGGAAGATACCCCTGAAAACCAATAGTGTCACTCTACAGTCCATTCCACTTGTTCCAAATCGTGTTGTCTGTTTACGCAATGATCGCTGAGAGTATACTCAAGATGTATGAGAATTTTTTTATTTTTATCAAGTGTACAGCAAAAATCGGTCTCATTATAGGCTACAAGCAACATACGGCTTGATGGCAGCAAATTTTATTGAAAATGTGCTAGCAACTAGAAATACATTCACTCAATAGCGAATTTATGGCAAATTGTTGGCAATACATGGTATATTTTTGTTATTCAGATAAACATATATTTTTGATAGATTGAATCCTTGGAAAGGTCATTCCTCTAAAAATCTTATTGATTGGTTGCAAAATCGATGGGACGACATTTGAACGTGATTAATCATCAAACATATCTGTATATGTAAATTTATCTTCAGATTTCGTTGTCCATTGTCACTATAAAGTCTTTTTGAACCGCACAATATGAACTTGATTAGTCTCTATCGCCGGAGAACCATGTCGCAGATGAGCGGACTACGGGGGTGTCAGTTTCACAGTCGGAGTACCTGATCATATCGTGCAGTGCTTTTGGGTCCACAAGGTGAGTTTGCTTTGAAACTTGGCCCGACCTTCATGATGTGAACTTGAGGTGAGCTCGCCAAGTTCATGAGCCTTTTTCTCCCTCTTCGTACTTGAATTTCTCGATTGGCGCCCCACGTTGTGGCGGCGCAACAAACCCGGGAAGTATCGATGCCGAGCGTCTCGACAACCCCATACAGCGTCACGCCGCGGGACGCCGAATATCGAGCTTGGAATAGAGCACAGAGGCATCTTCAAGCTTTAGCTTGAACTGAGGCTCTGCTTTTCGAGGGAAATCCGAGGTTTGGGCTTGTAATTCGTGGTTACCTTCCGGGTATGAGACACCAGAAAGTATATCTGCTGAAGGTTCAATGTCCCCGAAACTTTAAGCAACAGCCTTCAGTGATCTGATCTGAATCTGAGGTGATTTGGGGGTATCCTTTCGAATCAATGTTCGAAGCTTGCGGCTCTGGAAATCCCAGATGCTCATTCGAGTTGGCGGATATTTTCCTCGCTTCAACTGACGCGGTATGCCTTGGGCAAAACCAAATGACGTAAGTCTACGGAACCATGTCGACTTATGATGATCGAAATATCAATGTAGATGAGGTATGAGCACCAGATCTGTATGATTGAGTTGCAAAAATATTGTGGCAACGTCGAAAATGTGTATTTGAACAATTTCAACAACGAATTTGATGATTTGAAAAATTTTGCCGTAATGTAAATTTCTCGCGCAATTGTTGTAAATGGATTTTTCTCATTTTCATCAGAATTTGTACGTTCCTGTTTCAATTCGGAACGAGGACAGCAGAAACGGAAATTTTCTCGTCGAGTATCAATGCAGTCTGGGTACTGCAGTACGATAAACTGCAATTGATCTGCATGTATTCAAATTGACATGATATTCGCGAGAATTTTTTGAATGTTTCGAGGATGTCTACCAATTTTATATCCTTAATCGGCGATCTGCCTTACCGTGCTACGATAAACACAATGATGTTGGCAGGTAGTTTGTTGGATCCTCCAAGTCAAACCTGTTTCAGTGTTTCGGCAGATCTGACACGCGATGATCGAATCGTCTCTCTGAATTCTAGAGATCACTCATTGTCAGCTCCATCAGTAGAACACAAGTATCGGTTGGAAATAAAGAAAGTAGGTAAGAAAACGCGAGTTTGACGTAACCATTTATCAAGTTACATTGTGTCAAAGTGTTACACAATTAATGAGCAATGCAAAAATTGCGACAGGTATCCGGTATTGTTCAATCGGGATAAAACTTCCGCAGCTCGAGTTATACTTTCCTCTTCAACCAGTGTTCAAAGATTTCCTCATTCACTCGTAGAGATGCGGCTGTGTACAAAGTTCTGCATACTGTGGCTGATGTGGTTTGCCTTGGGCAAAAGCGACGAATGTAAGTCTGTCAAATTATTGTTCCTTATATAAAGTTGGTTCGATGAACGATGATTGTATGTTGAGTCGGAACTTCCCAAATGTCCTTATCTTAGTGTTACTGGAGAGAATCGTGGTATGGTCTTTCCAATGTTCATACAAATTTACCGTGTCTCAATCTTTGAATTCGGTAATCGGATGACTGATGCAAAATTTTTATTCCAGCTAACAATAAGATATTCTGCTACTATCATAGTTTGGCAATGACGAGAGTTGGATATGCAAGAATGGAGCCTTCGGATATGGATCCAAACCTGTGCACACATCTGATCTACGCGTTTGCTGGTGTCTCCGAAGATGGTGAAGTAACCGTTCCTATACGAAATTTTGCTATGTCTGATAACAGGCGCATAGCTAGTTATCGGAAATTTAATGCATTACGGAAGCGGAACGAAAAATTGAAGACTCTAATATCGTGCGGTGGCTGGGAGGATTCATTGGCGTTTTCAAAGGTCGTAGCAAACGCAACGCTACGATCAAAGTACGTGAAAAGCGTCACTGACTTCGTGCTCCGTCATCAATTCGACGGCTTTGATATATTTTGGCAATATCCAACTACCCGTGGTGGTACTTCGGATGACGTGCAAAACTACGTTCTTCTTCTAAAGGAACTTCGCGAGAGTTTTGACGAACATAAACTCATTCTAACCAACACGGTCGAGGGGGCTCAGGTGTATGCTGAAAGTTATTATGATATTCCCCAAATTTCGAAGTACGTGGATTCAATATTATTGAACATAGTTCACAATCTACCCACCGACCCGACTACAGGTCATAGTGCACTTCTGTATCCTACGGCAAGAGAGAAATCAGATTCGGATCGCAAGAAGAATCTCGTGAGTATAGAACGCTTTGGGTTCCAATTTATCTGAATGATGCTTTGTTTCATTATCGAGAGAGTAAGGAAATGCATAGAGTCCAGCTATCATGCATCTGTCAACACATTTGTGGATTGCATAAGTCCGAAACATTTTTTTGGACCTACAAATCGTATAGTCAAGAAAATAATGAAATTTTTCAGTCGATCACCACGTCTCGCGATGTATAGCAAATAATTCACGTTGTTATTGAAACCCAACTCTGTTCCATATCGCCGTGAAATTCATGAGTGGTAACTAATAGGGTATCAGCTTATGCTTCGTCGATATTTTTTCTTTTTCTTGATTTGCTGCAACTCTGCAAATCATTCTCTTCGAACATCTTTACTCCATCACAATCAGAACGAACAACTGCTGGATTTTCTCAGGCAGTGCAGCTCTAAGTTCGAAAATGATACAATATGTAGTTTAGAAATGAAAAAGAGTCCATTTCCCAAATTCCGCAATGACCTTATCGGGAATTGGTACTATTAGGTAGATTATCGCAAACACGAATAGCTACATCCCTGAATGGATAATTCTTAACTTGGTCACATCATTCCGAATCTTGTGAATTTAGGACGCTGCAGTACGTTACTGGTTGGATAAAGGTGCACCAGCGGAAAAGCTGGTTCTTGGCACACAACTTTACGGTATAGGGTTCACGCTGAACGATTCTGCTCAACATGAATCAGGCTCACCTTCCAGTGGTCCGCTGAAAAAATATGGGTTTGTCACTGGGTACGTTGGCTACAACGAAATTTGCATACTGACATCGCAGGCCACCTGGACTTCTGTTTGGGACAAAGAACATCACGTTCCGTATATTTATGCCGGGGATGCATGGATCAGCTATGATAACGTTAGGTATGTGCTCAAGATCAAAGTACCTTCATCGACTGGGCTGGCTGGGCAAACACCACAAGTACCCCGAGCAGTAATTTTTTACCAACTCGGATGACGCGATTTTCCATCAAAACACCCGCTAGTATAGGGCATAGGAAATTAATACAGTGATTTTGCAATCCACAGAAGCTTGATCGAAAAGGGAAAATATGCGAAATCTATGGGTCTCGGTGGAGTTATGGTTTGGAGTGTTGACTCCGACGACCACTTTGGCGAGTGTGGGGAGCTGTTTCCTCTTTTGAAAGCCCTGAATTGTGGATTACTAGATATTGGTTGTAGTTCCGTCACAAGTCGTGTATTCGATTTCAAGGACGATCCGGATGGAGACGCTGAAGGAACCTGCGCTAAGTTTGACCTTAAGTATGTCAGGCACCCAGGGGACTGCGCTAAGTTCTGGATTTGCCAGAAAAAAAATCAGAACAATTTTCATGCTGAGCCTTTCACATGCGGCGTTGGTCTACACTTCGATACGAGCAAAAATATCTGCAGGACTAAGAACATGGTACAATGCTCCTGACCGGGGATTGCTAATCATGGTACATATTTTCATTTGGTAACATTCACGACAGTCGTTTCATTTTTGGATTGGAAATTTCACAATGAAATATCGATCTGATAAAAACACTTGATATTTGTGAAAATACTAGATGCCTGTAGAAGTGAATGTTTATCTGTACACAAAAAAGAATCTGGTTACGAGTCAGTTACCGTCAACACGTCAAATTGTTAGGTACTCGTGATAATGCAATAAAAAAGACTCCTGGAATTTTATCTTCGTTATTTATTCTCCAGTCCTGATAGGAATCCTAGGCCATCCATCCATTTCATCCATCGTTCTTCACAGTCCAAAATTGAATTGTACCTACAACCTGAACACACGCATAAATGATTTGAGGATCATCAATCCCTGGGGCGAATTGAGTCCGTATCGTTTTTCCTGTGTGACGTCAACTAGTCCATGTGTCTCGGTAAGTCTTGGAGTCCTTGTCAAGAACTTCCGGTCAGACGTAATAACACATGGCAGAATTTTCGCTGAATAGGATTATAGAGTAAGAAGAAGAAGAATATGTATTTTGTCTGATTGAGCTTGTAATGGACCAAAAGTTCTATTCACAACTTTATTCTCGAAACGCATGTAGTTAGGTCATACTTATTAGATGCATTAAGATTTACACTCAATTCAAAAGTCAAATTGAAACACAACCCGATGCGCAAAGAGCAATAAAATTTCATCCTATGAAGAATCTAATTGCCAGTCGTATTGGCTACTACAGTCACATCAAAAGTAATGAAAAAGGTGAGAAGATCAAGAAGTTGATACAGTTCGATATCCATCAGAATTCATAGCAACTATACAGAATCTGGAATCCCAATCAACATTGAATCTCATGAATCAAAGAAGCAGAATCTATCTCGAAGTACTACACGTTCAGTCAGATTCGCTCTTGGGCAACGTGATTGCGTTCCGTAGCACAGTGGCATCTTCAAACGCTACTAGGAACTACATTTATGCTGTAAAGTAGAAATCTGAGATGCAAATCAAGAGTTTGCGGTTCGAATCTGAATGAAAAAAAAAATTTGATACATTTTTACTGCCAGGTATTCACTACGAACCGTGAAAATCTTTCACCATTTTGAGCAGTACTGGACACTGGCAAGTGTCGGACTGTCTCGTCATACCGGAGTTCAACCAGCTACTGAAATATGATCAGTTCAACGCGCAGTTTTCTCATATCCTTTCTCTGGAAGTCTGGAACCTGTTCTAGTGTCTCTACGCACGTCACGTGCGATCGTATCATCTGTCTAAACGCGATGAGAACGTAGTTCCGCAAGAAAGAGACGTACATGAGTATCATCAGCTGAAAGTAAAAGTGAAAAGGTGAGAATGGCACCTTTGACAAACGGTGAATTTCATTGTGATATCCCGGAAACTGATTATTGTTTCTTCGTGGGAGAAGAATTCTGTAGCAACTAACCATATATTTTCCTCTTCAATCATTGTCTCAAGTCAGTTTTCTCAATTTACTTGTACAGATGCGGATCTACCTTACCTTCTGCGCACTTTGGGTGATACGGCTAATTTCCATGGGCAGCACTGAAGAATGTAAGTTAATTCTCTCATAAGACACAAAATAATGGATTATAGGAAGGTGTGAAAAATCGTTTCTCATCTTTTTGAAGAAATTGGATTCGACATCATCTTAAATTCTTGCTTTTCAAATTTGAATGAAATTAACAAATATAGGTACCGTATCTATTCAGTGATGGATCAATGGAACTTTTTCCGCTTCGGGTTCTTCCGTCATTGGAATTTCCTCACGTCGTCGAACGCATAATTACATCCGTCGGAATTTGACCCTACGTTGCAATAGAATATTCTAATTAGTCATCATGATCACTTGCATGGGTTAATCGAGTTTATACTATTAATGAACTGCACTCGCTTCAAGGGCTTCAACATGAAATCCATCACTTTTGCAATCATCGATCAGAGCTCAAGATTTGAACTTCTGAGCTTTCCAATTCACCTTATAATATTGGCTTTATTTGTAAAAATAGCGCTGTGAAACTCTTTGCGATAACAAAGCTGGGCTTTTATTGCAGCCAAAATAGTCTGCTACTACGGAAGCTGGGCGATTTACAGAAATGGAAGTGGAAAGCTAGACATACCTGGAATAGATCCATCCTTGTGCACACATTTGATCTTCGCGTTTGTTGGTATCACCGAAGACGGCAACGTCCGCGTTTTGGATCCGTGGGTAGCGCTGGCAGAAAACTGGGGCAATTCTGGTTTCGAAAAACTAAATGCTTTGCGGAAAAAAAACACAGGATTGAAGACTCTTGTATCAACCGGTGGTTGGGACGAAGGTTCCGTGAGGTACTCGAAGATCGCAGCAAACGCATCATTGCGATCAAAGTACGCGAAAAACGTAGTGGACTTTGTGCTTCGTCACGCTTTTGATGGCTTTGACCTTTCCTGGCAGTACCCCAACCAGCGTGGTGGGGTCCTCGATGATGTAGAGAACCACGTTCTCCTCCTGAAGGAACTTCGCACCAGCTTCGACAAGCACGGGCTCATATTGAGCGCCGCAGTTGGAGCTTCTGAAATTTTCGCCAGAGTGTCTTATGACATTCCTGAGATCTCGAAGTACCTACATTTCATCAATCTACTATCGTACGACTACCACGCAGCTTCGGATTTGACCACAGGCCATTGCGCACCTCTTTATCCAGCGGATAGAGAATTTGGCAATTTGGCTCGGACTCTCAACGTCGTTAGTATTCCTCAATCTATTCGATATTCGAACCATTGGACGTGTTCAGTCAGGGATGAAGACTTTGCTTTAATGAACAAGTTGATGGTCCAGTGATCGAGAATGGAAAATTGATTCATTATTGTTTTTTGGAATGTTCAATGGTCTCGGAAATGTTATCGAACTGACAATGCTGAGGCTGATGCTAACAGTTTTTAGAAGAAGCTATCACCAAATAAATGACGTTGTATTCGTCAACGCACCTCAAGTGGGTTTCATAATGATGGTAAAACAAATTACCGACATCAGTCTAAGCCAAGACCCAACTTATTCCAAACGTAGCTTATTTCTTATTGAGCTTTGTATGGTCATGGAGTTAATTTGAATGTTGTGTACTTAGAATGCTACGATACACTATTGGTTGGATCGAGGCGCCCCAGCAGAGAAGCTAATCTTAGGGACAGCGATGTATGGGTTGAGTTTTACCCTGAAAAATCAAGCCGAAAACGTACCAGGATCCCAGGCCATTGGGCTGGGCCAAGAAGGTCCTTACACTCGCCAGAAGGGATTTCTGGGCTTTAATGAAATCTGCGAGATCATATCGCAGGATGGTTGGACTTCTGCTTGGGATAACGAACAACACATGCCTTATGCATACTCAGGCAATCAGTGGATAAGCTACGATAATGTCGAGTAAGTAGACATTATCATTATCAGGAATAAATTCTTAATTTTGGAAAGTAAAATTGGAAAGTAGATTGGATCATGGTTTTCCAATTTGCAGGAGTATCACAGAAAAAGGAAAGTACGCGAAGGCTATGGGGCTCGGTGGAGCCATGGTCTGGAGTTTGGAGATGGATGACCATCATGGAAAATGTGGAGAACGATACCCTCTCCTGAACGCCTTGAATCGTGTAATACGTGGCACTAGTTCCGGTGGTACGGGACACTCCCTCGATCCTGATCAAGAAGCGAAGAGGATATGTGAAACAACGAACCGTAAATATATCAGACACCCTCAGGACTGCGCGAAATTTTGGATTTGCCTAAAAATCCATGAGCGCGAATCCATAGCCGAGCCTTTTTGGTGCGGCCGTGGCCTCTACTTTGACATATATGAAATTATATGCAAAAATAAGGATTTGGTCGACTGCAGTTAACATCTCTGATGAAAATGTCTAGAAAATCCGGAATTGTTGTGGAATAACTGTAACTATCTCTAGGATGCTTCAGAAATTTTGAACTTTCCAGTGGATTTGCTGTGTAAATTTTGACCAAATTTTGAATACGACGGTTGATTGTTGTACTTTCAAAATTTTACGCAGTCATTATTATACTATGTCTAGTCAGTCTGTTGATTTGCCAAGAAGGTATCATGATGGCAAAAAGGAAAATCATATTTCTTCGCTACTTTGGGAAATGGGACGTTTGACTAAAAAAAATAAAAATAACGGCCACAACATGTTACATCGTAACATATCTTGTATTTGGTATCATTCCGTACAATTGAAAAGGAAAAAAATATATATTTACATTCTAGTTCTAGATTCTAGTGATTTTCAATTCATTTTCAATTTTTCAATTCGATTCTTCAACGTAATTGGAACCTCTATTTAGGTAATAGACTTTCAATTTTTTAACAACAGTACATAATAACGGTTCAACTGTAAATTCCAGCGCTTATAGTAATAATAATAACAATAGTAATAATAATAATATTAATATTCATGACAATAATGATGATAGTGATAACAATAATAATAATAATAATAATAATAATATTCTAACAATAATCCTGAAGTTTGTTCATTTTATTGGACGTATTCGAGTAAGTGCTAATTCCTAGTTTAACAAATTCTTTGTCTAGCCTGCGAGGAAACGCGGGAGTGTGAATCACAAATATCTTAATAATATTTCTGCGGGGTCAACAGAGTTTTGGATTTTAACTACTGAAAACTGAAATTTTCCTTGATTCATGCTTAGATGTTGAACTCTTGAATCATTGATGATGTGAAGGTGATAATTCGCCAGGTTTTGACCTTTTGCAACTTCCGTTCGAAACTTGACTTAATACCGTCTAATCAGTATAGTATTATCAAGTATGAGCTTTATCATCACCCTAAAATTCTATTTTCAACGTGGCTAAGGTTAGTCCTATAAATAAAGCTAATAATGACTAGTTCTAAAACGCATCGTTCTTCTATTAATTGGACTGAGTAAGTGGAGGTTGAATTATACTCCGAGGAATATCAGCCACTTTGGATTCAATGACCGTATAACTTCATCTTTCTAGCATCTGATAGTCAATCTTGTCCTTTGAATCAAACAAGACCGAAAAAATCAGAAGAAAGTCGGTTTGAGACCAAGACGGATGAAAAACGGATGAAAAAACATCCGTCAGGTGAAGATTTTTTCACCATCACGGGAAAAGTCCTGGTGTCAATGCTATGCATCTATCTCAGGCGGTCGTCTCGTCCGACTCCTCATCATCATCATCAAAACACATCACGGAATGATCGAACTTTGGTGTTCATTTAGAATCCGCACAATTATCTCATCTGCATCAAAGTCATGTCAGTTCACAAGAAAGACTACCGAGAGGTCGTTAGAACTGACAGAGTCAAAATTCCTTATGTTTCGAGCGATGATGATGATCCATATTCGATCCAGCAGTCGAAATTAAAGTTCGAGACTTTACTGCGAGTACCAGATCGATATCACTTGACATTTGCACTCCTTAGATTGTTAGGAGCTAGTGGTGCTCTTCTCTTGACATGTTTTTCCGGAAGTGCTTGTTTCGGTATAAGAAGACCGTTGCCTGGAATTCCGCCTTTTCGTTTCCTCAGGGATTCCGTGGGCAGGTATTCAGCCGGTCTTAACAACTGGCGGAAATTGTACGGACCGTTCATGTCCTCATTAGAATATTCATTGGCTCGTGGTGCGGCGAAAGGTCGACCATTTTCCATATTGGGTCTGAGAAGGTGCCTGAGTTCAGGGGACGGTTGGTAAGGATATTTTTCTCTGGCTGCTGGTATAGCTGCCTTGTGGTAGGCGTTATTCCCGTTCATGATGTTGTAGCCGATGACTGGCCTGTGTTTGGATCCGTTTTCGATTCCATTTCGGGTGCCGTTGATGAAGATATTTTCTCGCGATACACGAGGCAGGTTTCCGGCCCTCGTCGCTGGATTCATGGCGTCCAAATGCTGCTGGTTCTTGAACTGCTCGCCATTTTGGTGTCCGTTGTACTGTACGCCATTTGTATAGTTGATACGTGAAAGGGCGGTGGGTAAATTGATTCGAGGCTTCTGCTGATTCCAAATGATCGGAGAGGGCCGCAAGTTGTGGTTATATACTCCGTTAGTCTTTGTACTGTGAAAGAAAAAAACACAATTTGTTCAAACAACTGTCAATACTTGATGCATGCATCGTCGGTACATCTTAATTCGAGCTCAAAACGTTCCAAATCCATAATCATTCATTCATTCTTCTACACGGACAGATCTACAAGGTCATCGGAAAGCCCAGTCGTTTGATGAGGATCAAGGGCCTAGAAGTCATTCCAAATAACTATGAAGGAAGAATGGGGAGAGATTCAGAATGATTTTACCTGAAAATTCTCCATGATACCTCTGTCGTGAAGGAATGAAAAGTAAGAATCATGATTAGTGTAACGAGAAAAAGCTGTTGGGAAAAATAATTGAAGAGAATTTTCGATGAAGAACAAGTATGAGAGTGACCTGGTCTGTTTTTCGCTTGCACGAGACTCTGCCGAATTTTGCAAGGCCTTGTGCCAAATTTCCGAGAGATGCTGCTCGGGAGCTAGAGTGTAGTCGCCCTGTGCCATCAGGCGTTCTCTTCGCTCCGCATCTACCTCGAGGATCTGATTGCTGTGCATCCTAGATCAGTGAATTCCATTTGATTCGTAAAAATGCAGTGAAGGAACGAGAAATTTAGTGGAATACAAAGTTGGAATCAGATGATCCAACGTCTACTGAAGCGAGCCTAGCCAGCCTACGACTTGTGAAGTTTTCCAGAGACACCAATTGGAACTTTTCCGAATACCAAATCGGAGATGGGTTTTCGAAAAAGTAGTATTTTTTCTGGGCACACTCCCTGTCTGTGATCAAAGCCTTTCAGCGGGGTTATAACAACGGTGTACCTCGCCGAGGGGTGAAGGTCATTTTCGAGCTGTATCAGCGGTGAGTCCCAGCCAACTTCTTCGTCTTCGAATTCCGAACCACTTTCGATGGGAGCATCAAATAAATTATCACAAAATGAAATCGTCGCATTTCTTATCCTCCAAAGAATCGGATATCAATTTGGCTTCTATTCCTTGAGGTCTAACGTGGTCTCAATATTTACCTGCTCATTTCGTCCTTCAGATCTTTGTAGTACTTTGTAGTTGCTTCGGCATCGGTGGGATTTCCGTTACGGTACTCCAGCACCTTGTGGACCATGTCGAAGCCTTCAGGACGCGCATAGTCCGGCGGTGGTTCTTCAATATCGTTGAGTCGAACACCCGGCTTGTTTCTGCGCAGGTTCTTATGCACCTCTTGATTTTTCATGTGAACCTGAAATGGATTGATTTCATAGTAGCGTATATCTTCAATTACTCAATGGTGCTCACTTCATGTATCTACTCGAAAACTCACATTCTGTGAAAAAGCGATGAGATCTGCTTGTCTGAGCTTCGAATGCACAAGGTCACGCGGTTGCTGGATGGACTTCTTCTTCTTGACAATCTCCTCTTTTCTGTACCATCTTTGAACTATGAACGCAGCGTCTTCGTTTCTCAGTCCTTCACGAAGAAGAGCTTGAAGACCGTCCTGTTTGTTGTCATAGTTGTTCAAAAGCCTCTTGAATCTTTCCTCAAGCTCGTAACCGAACCGTCTCCGGATGGTGAACCCTCTGAAGTCTGTTGCAAAAGATATAAGGTCATTCAATGCAAAGTTACATTGCAAACTCCTTTCAAAATGTTCGAGTTCGAAGATAGAAAGTACTCACAACTCTGGATGATCACTGCCGCCGAATCTTCGTTAAGATTCTCTTTTCCTTTATCGAGCTCGTTAACTGCGGTAACGTCAACCTGTTCCTGTGACATGTTGCGGAATAGTTTGGCCTTGAACCAACTCATGCCAGTTTTTTGCTCGTTTTCTGAAAGAATATTCACGGAATGAAGGGATTCCTCCAGACATTTGGATGCTGAAAAATTTCATGGGGAAATGCGTCAGTGTCTACCTTGGGCCTTGAGTAGTGCCAGTGCTTCTTCCTCGGCCCTCTGTTTGGCGGCTTCTTCTTCAAGGTGTTTTCTGGCTAGCCAACCTCTGATGTGTCTCTGTAGAGTGACAATGGAAACCGCAAACTGCCACTTCTGTTTTCTGTACCTGATCTTAGCTAACCATCGCCGAATGCACGCTTGCACCATGATGATTTTCTTCAACTGCTCCTCGTACATTTTTGAGAGAAACTCGACGTGGTAGTACTTCAGGAATACCTTCGTTTTGCCAAGTGCCCAACCGTCCATTTTCAAACGGACCAGTAGCAATCGGCAATTATCACGATTCGCCACCACTCGCTCGTCGTAACCAAACGCCAAGAAACAATACCTGAAAAGTACAAAAAAGAAATAAATCTGATGATTTTCTGACTAGTAGCAAAACAGATTCCATGCAAAGAATGTGAAGAAAACCTTTTGAGAAAGTCATTGAAAGGAATTCTGTGAGAGAATCCATTCTGTCGTATTCTGATGGTCTCGAGAACTCCGGTGTATCTCAGCTGTTTGATGACCTTCTCTTTGTCGAAGAGTCTCGGACTCTTGGAATCATTTGGTTTAATGCATCGCACGAACTGCGGTGATCCAGAAACCATTTTTTGGAGTAGATCCATCAGCGAGAAGCGGAAATAGGTGGCTACCGTTTGCTGGGCTCTTGACTGAGAGGCGAGTCCACGACTAGTGTACCGTTCCTGGAACAATTTCAAAGGTTGTGGGACCGCCGGAAGATCCTTTCGGCGTAAAAAAAATATTCATTAGTATCGTTTTGGTCATATGTTCGATCAAAGGAAAGCCTTGGAAGCGACACGGAAGCCGAAACGAAACGAAGAACATCCTGGTACTTAAGGAGCGAATGATGAAGAAGCGGTTCTTTCACAGACAAAAGCAACGCTGCAGAGCGATGCACATTTACAGTAAGCCGAATATCGTCGCAATATTACCTTAGTGCTTTGATGTGAATGTGACATCTTTCGCGAACCAGTATCATGAAGTGCAGAGTACAAGTTTCCAGTCTTCGTTATCGGGCACTGGAACAAAAACCGAACCATATCGAATTGGGACTGGCGCACCAGCTGGATGACCTCAGGAGGCAAGAAGTTCCTATTTTTATCCAAGAAACCATCAGCCTGGTATACGACACGTCCGGCGAAGTGGTGAACGGCAAAGCAAATGGCATCAGACTTCGGTCGCACGTAAAACTTGGACTTGACGTTGCTATGGAATTTTTCTGTAAATCGAAAGACGTATAGTAATTCAAAGTCTTTTATCTCCGCTCCACGAATTTTGAGGACTAAAGAAACCTACCAACAAGAGATCTGTCAGTTGCTCTCGGGAATCTACTCTCTTCATCGAGAAGAGCCAGCAGACCAATTGGTCTGCTGAGGAGCATGTCGAGGACCGGTCGATTGTCTGAGAATTCGACAAGGTCAACGGGAATGCCCTCCGCCATGTACTCTTGCTGTTCCCAAGTGAAGATGTGCTGGTTGAAGTAATACTGAATTTGCTCATTAGCGACGTTGATGCAGAGTTGCTCGAACGAGTTTCTAGGGAAATTCTCGAAGCCGAAAATGTCCAGAAGACCGATTGCCAACGGTTCGTAGCTAGCACGGTCGAAACTCAATAGACAGTTGATCTGGTTTACCATCCAATCGAAGAGACGACCATAAAGTCCTTTGGCCATTGCGTCACGAGCCGCACTCGCCTCCGAAACGGTGTTGTTCCTCGTGATAGTCTCACCCCGGGTTACTACCGAGTTTGAAGTAAGCGCCTCAAGAAGATCAACTGCCTCGACACCTAGCAGTTTGGATACTGAAAAAAATGTTGGTTGAGTTGAAATATGATTTGCCGATGAGCCAAAAATTGATAGTCTTAATTTTTCCGTTCAGTATTCTCGAATTTTCTGATTGAGGTTAAATTCGTTTGGGTTACCTCTATGAAGAGGAGCCATATCGATAACTCTGCTTTTGTTATCAGTGTTATCTTCGCTGGGGACTTCAGCGAACTCGATATCACCAAGATGTAAAATAGCTGCCAGGACGCCGTAGACAGTGTCGACTTCTTCGTCCCTGAACCCGAGTACCTTGAACCCAGCTTTCAGCTGATGGAACTTATCAATGTGTGTCTGTGAGGTGTGACTATGATCGGCTAGGTATTTGTGCCGCTTCCGTAGACCAGAGTCCAGGTAGAACTCCTTCAGTCGATTGTCCGCTTCGAGACCATCGTACATGTAGTAAAACACGTGGAAGTTTCGCTCACCCCTAAGAAAAAGTCTCATATAAATAATGCCACGCAGTCTGATCATCTGAAGAGTGCGCTATAAAGATTACACTACAGTATGAATGTCAACTTTTCGAAGAGTCAATAATTGCTGTAAACCCAGCATTTCCAAACATATTCATCAAAACTATGAAAACTTACTCCGCCTGAGCGACTACTCTCGACTGTTCCAGCAAGTAGACAGCAATCCTGGCTCCAGTGACCTTGCCACCCTTGGTCATGGTCAGATCGAGGTACTTCCCAAACCTAGAAGAATTGGCGTTGATCCCTGTGGTAGCATTTCCGAATGCTTCCATGATCGGGTTAATCTGCAGGATCCTTTCTTCGAGGTTTCGATTAGGCGCTTTGCTCAAGTAGACCAACTGCTTGAGCAGCAGATTAGCACTTTCAGTTTTACCAGCTCCGGACTCGCCGCTGATAACAATAGCCTGGTTTTGACGCTGATGTAGCAGTGCTTGATAGGCAGCATCTGCCACCGCAAAGATGTGCGGTGGGTTATCCGACCTGGCCTGACCTTTGTATCGACGTTGTTCCTGGAATAAAAGACTCCAGGATTATTATACGAAATTTCAGCATTGAGCAATCGTCCGCAGTCCAAAATAATCGATGAAAACAAGACGTCATCAAGCTACTTGTACTTACAAGTCCCGTATAAAGCCCGAGATTCGTGAAAGGGTTGACTGCCACCAAGATATCACCGATGTACGTGTAAATCTGGGCCTGTTCGTACCGCTTCTGGAGCTGTTCTACAATGGCATCCTCGGAAAGGAGGTCCAGAGCGGCAAGATCATCGACGTACATTTTTTCGGGTCGAGCTTTCCTGTCGGTCTTCAGCTTGCCATGTTTGGTGGTAACTTCGGGCTGCCTTTGAACACGACCGTTGGATCGTTGTCGAGCTATTTCATCCCTAAGTTCTTCACGGACTTGGTCAAGTACTGAAGCGACGTTGACGAGAAGTGGATGCTCAGCCAATTCACTAGCAAAAGGTCGATGTTCCAGATCCTTGACAAGACACTCGGTGATGAAATCGGAAAGCTCGGGACAGAAGAGGTCGGGATTTTTCAACGCTGGTGGAGGGTTTCTTGGTATTTGGAAGAGAGCTCTCATGGGATGAAGCTCGGACAGAGGTGGGTCACCGTCAGCCAACTCAATTGCTGTGATGCCAACCGACCAAATGTCACATCGCGAATCGTACGAAGAATCCAACTGCTGTTCGCAAGCTATAACCTATTGTCATGGACCAAATGATTGATATTGTGTGGTGGTAATCATGCTGGAATTAAGATAGTTGCCAGTCTAGTTCACGCGATGAAATACAATACGTAAACATCGCACTTATCGTTCATTCGCTTACCAGCTGTGTAATTTGACGGAAAATTTTTGATAATATTGATTGATTTGTTACGTCAATAAACCCATCGACCCACTCGTTATCAGTATCTCGTATCAATGTAGGGGGGCAGAATTATAACTTTTGGAATTCCCTGCGGTCTTCAAGAAAGACTGATGCATCATATTTTCTTATCAATGAATGGGGAATTCATTACTCACCTCTGGAGCCATCCAGTAGGGAGTTCCAACGGAAGTGTTTCGTCTCGCCATAGTGGCAGCCAAATGAGATGAGACTCCAAAGTCCACTAGCTTGACGCGTGCTTCCTCGGTAAGCAAAATATTATGTCCCTTCACATCACGATGCATGCAGTGGTTGCTGTGGAGGTAAATCAGGGCCTCCACGGTCTCCCTGATGATGTAGGCAATCTGATCGTTGCTCAGGCGCTTGCCGCGTTTCTTCAGACCCTGGACTAGATCCGTGACTGATCCACCGGTGCATAACTACCGGGATGACGAATGAAAATATATTTAAGTGGGGCTGAGACTTTCGATATGACTTGAAATTCAGTGATCAGAATATCGTGTGCAGACTGTCGATAAATTTCAACGGGTATTTGGGAGCCACTAACCTCCATGACAAACCATAGCTGGTCCTCTTCTTGGGCTGGGGCCTTTTTCAGAAAAATGCCATGAAAGAGGGGAATGTTGGGGTGGAGGCTCAGGTCCCTGAGCACCAAGTACTCCTCTTCGATTTCCTCGATATTGTCAGCGACATTTTCAAGAATCTTCACAGCGACTAGTGAGTCAGTCTTCTTGTCACGGGCAGAGTAGACTTCACCGTAAGTTCCTTCGCCGATCAACTCCTGGAGTGAGAACCGTTCGTCGGGGTCTGGGATCGTGTCGAAATCCAAATGATGACTGAGACCGTGATACGCCATGCTGGTCCCGCCACCGGTCATTTCTGGAAATATGAATTCCAAGTTAGATGGTATGTACCTACTCCAGGTTTCATAACGGGATGGACAGTAACGCGGCTCTTCCATCAAGGCTGACACTTTGCCGAAGCAAAGAAATATCGATAAAAACAACACCATTAGTGATAATGAAGCGAGGTGAATTCACAGATGGAAGAAAACCCGTTCGAGCAATACTGCTTCATACGTCAAATCACGCGCACGTCAAACTCGCACGCGAACATACGATGCTTGTGTTGTCGGTTGACCACCGAGTGAAAACTTGATACTCGTGTTTCCGTAACACGAGAAGAACTTCTGAATTGGCTCGGTTCCCGGGAGGCAACAAACAACTTGTTGCGCTCCAAACTTTTACTTCCCTATACCAATCACCGAGAATCATACACGCCTTGATATCAGCAGCTGTTCTTAATCGCAGTCGTAAGTTGGGTTTTTATAACCGATTCTTATCTCAGAGAGACGGTAATCAATGAGCCATTGCTGAATTGGGAAATGACTTCAAGCCAGGGAGACCAATTCACTACCAAGGAGTAAAAGAGGCGATTCACCTCTTATGCTTCAGGTCATAGCAAGTTCCACTGTCAGAGTAACCTCGGAAATCTGAACAAATGGTTAAGCAATTTGGGTGCCTTTTGCGATCACCTTAACTGATCCCAGTCAATGTTCTGCCAGAAGAGTTGACGTGTGATGACTGAGTGACTCGGAAATTTTACAGGACAAAAGAATCTACGATACTGAACGACACTTGCTGGTACAACAATCGAATACTTTATGAGTGGCTCCGGATACTCACATTTCAAACCTTGGCAGATTCGGGAGAGAATCAGAACTATCACTCTTCACGGTAGATGTAATACTGTAATGGTGATAGCGGAGTGGTGGATTTGCCAATGAATCACCGTTTAATGGTACGATATGAAAGTGAGGATAGATCTAATCTTGTTATCGCAAAATGTAATCTCAGTACTGGAACTACTAACCAATGACGTCTCCCATTTGGAAGGATCCTGCGGTTCGATGCTCTCGAGGACTGACTCTTAGCTCTGAGATAGATTCGCTCAAACTAGCATCTCTCACGACGTGCACTGAGGACGGATGTTCAAACAGTAAAGCGACACGGTTTCGAACGCCCGCTAATCAGATATCTGTCCAATGATAATGGGATAAGGCAGGGGGTGGTAGCCACTGGCGTGGCTCCAAACCAAGTCTAGTAAAATAAAAAAGGCTTCCTAACAGTGCCTTATCCACTGCTATGGACGCCGCTGACCACTCGATGTACGGAAGCCGTATAAGATACCGTGAAGCCGGTCTAGGCGACCGGGTTGAGCGAGGTCGACTGTCGACGTGCACGATGTCAGATTGAAAGGGACGTTTTATCGATTACTTGCCCATTAAATGTTCTATTCTTTTGCTTTGTATCACCGCCCTGAAATATTCCGATGAACGACACTCGCAATGGCATTAACAGGAAATCGGGTTTACCACATTTTCCTAGCACAGTACTAGAAAAGTTCTAACATTTTCCTACTTCCTGAGAAATTTCCTCGTTAGGTTTTACTGGTATTTCCAAGGATGGAAGGACGTAGTGTGCATTCCCGTGTGTGCATACCAATGCCGGAGTATTTCCGGATCTACTCATATGGCACAGAATTGGCACTACCTCGGCTGCCAAATTTCGATTAGTAGTACTGGCCCAGTACAGATAAATTGTTTGCCCAACGTTGGGCTACTGCTGATGACTAGTACTGACTACTAACATTCATGGGGCTCAGCTGAAAGTCAGTTCTGTACTGGAAATACACTGGGCCATTATGGTGTTTCATACTGGCTGAGGATTATTTTGTGCCGATTGACGGCACCATAAGTTGGACCGGTGTTAACAACCCAAAATAGTCCCAACATTGATTTTGACTTGGGCAAAGCTTGGCTCTTGGTTATTGTCAGTATTGGCGGCTATGGCACCAATACCTTGCCAATGCCAAGCCAGTTTGCAGATTGGCAACATTTTGCAATGATATTCAAAAAGCTTGTCATTTTTTGATACGCTAGAAATCAGCACCGAACTTCGGCGCGGAGTCGTCGACTGTCGTTGAAAGACATCAAAAAGAAAGTCTACCGTTAATTTTAATTCACACCGTCGTCGCTTCAGAGAGCAGAAAAATGACAAACAGTCCCCTTTCACGTATCTGGAGCCGTATGAGCATGCGGACTTACGGTCCTCTGCACCTCTCCATTAACCAGCGTATAGTGTTACGAATCTGAATAAAAATCCAGTACATTAGTATACAGCGGTGTATAGTGCCTCCTTGATCTTGTCGTCCTAATTGATGACGTTTATAAAACACTTCTCCATACCTATACATCTCACGAGACGCGTATGCTTTGCTGTAAAATATGGAATGGAACTCTAGGATCAACCTGGGGGTACTGAATATGTAATTTTTTTCGCTCCAGCTTATTTTTCGCCTCGTTAACTCTGCCTTCCATTCCGTAATTCCGTATCTACTATGCGCGTTCGTTTACGCATAGACTGAATAAGGCTACCCGGGAAATGAGTAGGCGGTGAGCAGTCTAAACCATCGAGTCAGATTAGAGCGAAGCTGGATGATGTTCTCCGAGGGAGGTTCATGCAGATCATCCGTATCGCAGTTCACGCTACAGCAGATTGTGAAGTTGCACACCGGTGATCATTCCGGTTTGCTAAAAGATCGAAACTGCGATTGTGACTCTGGCACGAACGGAATAAAAAGTCCGATAGTTGCAAAGAGTGACGTTGGAAGGTTCCGGTGCTCTGGAAGACCATCACCGTAATTATAGGCTTAGCTGCACCGATCGGGGTGCCAGTCTTCACGGATTTCCCAATGGATCACGATCAGCAAGCGATGGCCTGGGTATGTGCAGAGAAGAGCTAGACAACAAGCGCTCATTTTCCGCACGAGCGGTGGATAATCTTTGATCCGTAATCTTAATCCCAAGCTAAGTGAACCGCTTGTGTATAAGTTCCAGAGGAATAATGCATGCTCGAGTGCTGCGATTGGTAATGTTCCAATAATGGACTATGTTCGGAATCCATTATTGCCAATTGCTATCACTTCGAAAACGCGATTTGCAATTTCTTCCAAACTATACAACCTACCGGAATGAAACTTAAGAGATTCATGCTTTACCACGGCAAAAAGTGGTCAAGTATTTTACTGTTTCGATAAAAAGGATAGAATTTCAATCAGATTAATATTTCTTATGTTAGCTAGGTTAGGTTCAAAGCGACATCTACCGCCTTAAGTCTCAAATCCCGCGTCTTGGACTGGACGATTGGAGTTCTCTATGAGTTGATAAAAATCTGTTAAATTTCATGAAAGTTACCACGAAACGACTCATTAAGCAAAAAAACCCAAAAGAAAAACGTACGACTGGAGTTTCGACTGTATTCGTCGAAATATTTTGATAAGCGATAACCGAGTTGGGAGGGCAGTTCAGTTCGGCCTGCTGATCATCGAGTGATATAGAATATCGATGATGGATCACGTGGTCAGGTGGGTATTAGAGCACGAAGCCCGTTGGGAAAATTGGCTTAAGAGAGTTCGGCTCGCTGACGATAAGTATATATAACCATCGTGCAGTGGTCGCTAGGAAGTTAGCGTTGGTTGAAAAAAACCAGCAGCTATATTATGATTCTCCATCAGGGAGTTTCCCGGCCAACTTTTTGTTTTCCAGGCCATAAAGCGCGGCCACTTTGTCTCTATAAGGTACAACGATAATCAGAGATCGAGTTGACGATTCGTCATTTTATCCAGGAGGTTAATTTACTCCAAAAGTTTCGATGGATGAACAAGGTCGCGGTAAATCGGACCGTGACAAACTCCGTCACGGCCTAAACCAATTCAAAAAATATGTATGTACATACGTCCATCTAATGTTACGGCCTGAAGAAGAATTCTGTTCTACGAAGAATTGTTTTGTTCAGCTGCAGCTGGGAGCTGCGAATAATCAACTGGGAAATAATCGGCTTCGGTATATATGACCATAAACCATGTATATGAACAATTTCAACGGGAATTACCCACGCCTAAGACAATGTTCTTTTGATCTTCGAACAGCGAGGCATATAATCTCTGCAGCAGACGTTGTTTTACAACCTTCCTTTCATTTACTCAGCGATAAGTGAAGTTTAAAGGCCGCAGGTATACTTGAGAATGTAAATGTATATACTGCTAACGACGTAGTTGAATGTTATTGTTATACCTTCACATACGTGCGTATATTTATACGATCTATACACACCTTGAAAATTGAGTATTGATAGTACATGTATGTATCTATGTACATCGCGTGCCATGCAATTGCGAAACAGACCCGCTTGCTTGCGCAACGTACTAGTTTCTTCCATTCGTTTACTATGATCTCAGTATTTATTTGCACCAAATAGTCTTTCGTAATTTTCTCTCTCTCTCTCTCTCTTTTTTTTTCTCCATACACGTGAAATTCATGAGAATCAAATATATTCCGTATAAAACTTATGGTAACAAGTTACGCTTTAATTTATTCATTCGTTACTCATCTTTTTTTTTTCTACTTTTCATGGGAGTGCCAACCTACGGAATTTCCGGTCTATTTCCGGAATCAGTTTCCTGTCATGATCATTGAGCTTAGAGAGAATAGCGAAATGAAATTAACCATAGGATGATTTCTCTGCTCTTCTTCTTACTTTGTTTCGTTTGTCATGTTTCATTTGCGATTAGACAATTTTACTGGATTTTATTCATTGTTTTTTTTTTTTTGTTTCTTCTTCTTTTTACGAACATTTGATTGGCGCAGAGTTTGAATCTTTCGCGCAATTCCGTCGTGACAGTAAAAAGAATAATAACAATGGCGATATAACGAGTCCGATTAAATAAACGATCGCGAGGTTCCGGCGCGTTAACTCTTCTCACCGTGACGACTTAACGGTACGGTGCGTAGCTAAGTGTGTTTGCATTCGCTGAAGTATATTAGCGTAAAAATCCACGCCCTGTAAATAATTGAAAGAAATAACCGGTCGCTTATTATCAACTAAGTATTATCTTCGTATATGACATACCTAAGAACTAAGAACATGAGGCAAGATCAAGATCACAAGAAAACAAATTCTACTAATCAACCTTCGAGGACAGAACTTCTTACCGATTTTCATCCAAAAATGGATGATCCAATTTTTTTTCCAAAGGTTTAATCGAATTTTGGAGGTGAAATGGGATGAAATTCAACACAATTTTTTCCCCTTTTTAATTTTTTCTACTATTCAAGACTATCAATTCAAAATTTTTGAGTAAAACATCAGTTAGAAATTAACGAATGTTGACAATTTTCAATTCGAACGAATGTTCGAGCTACGTACTTTGAAATTTGTCGCATTTGAAATTAGAACGGGTATTGAAATTCCGGCAGTAATAATTAGAATTGTAAATGCGTACCCGTTGAAAGTATCCTGTTGTAGGTATATATACGTATAATAGTACGATTGTGTCTGCAGGTTTTTGGTTCCGCGCAGATGCCTTCAGGCCACGAACAATGGCTAAAGGTAAATTTGATTCGACCGCTACACGATGAGACTGATGAATTTTCAGCAGATAAATGTTTGTTATACCGAAGCCAATTCGATCGGCATGCTGTTTAGACACCGTGGATTGGTTGGAACTTATTTTTCCATTCTTTGCTGGAATCATACCGATGAACGTTCACACAAATTCCGCCTTCGATTCACCTGAATAACTCATGAAATTCATCGAAACGCCATGACCCTGTGAATCCGTATCGTATAACGAATGGAACTCGATGCACTGGGATTCAGAAAAAAATAAATGAATAAATACAAACCGCAAAAACTACGATCTTCGATAATGCGTCTTTTGGATATAAAAAATCTCGGAACTGGAACGTCGGATGATCTCTCTGAAATAGATAACGATCTAGCTACCAGATCAACGGCTGATTTTGGTATAATCATCCCATTAGGCATGGACACGAAGTTCCGAACGTTAACTCGGTCATTAAGAGAATCAATTAATATCGCCAGCGATAACTATCAATAAGAGGCAATGAAATTTTGCAGCCGAGAGATTAAACATATTCCTATTTGAATACGAAACTGGAGAGCATCGGGTCAAGATTGACACGATTCTGTATAATAAACGATGATGATTCTCCATATCAGTCAAATACTTGCATATATCTTCAGCCTGACAGATGGACATCGGATTCCATATACTGACAGAAAGTCACATCCCGCTCAATTAGTTGACAAAAAAAAATTAAAGATCTACTGTAATTATGAGAAAAGAAGACAGACGCGAATGAATGAGATGAGATCCAATCTTGAATTTTGGAACGGGACACAAGCTGGGCTTTAGGTAAACACACTGTCTTCGGAAACTGGGACGTCAGACTCAGGAACTTTTCACTGGTTTTGGGATCTCTGTGATGGGCGTTATGCCTCGGCTCAGTAAACTGGGCCAGAGGTCGGTCACCCGCGTAACTGTTCAGGTATTCTCCGGTTCCCTGGTTCCCCGGTTCCTTAATTCTCAGCAGGAATTCTCCCTTCACCTTGACTTTCTCACACCTGGCCCAGGAAGGAGTCTGCGAAAGAACTGATAACACATATATTAATTGTGTGAGCTGGCAACGAGTAAAAAGTGAGTCACGACCGTCGCACCTCGGGCTGTGACCCTCTTCTCGTAAAATCTTTCCCAATTCCATTGCATGGACCTTTCGGAGGTCAACGATCATGCAAATCAGGGACCATCATTGAGTCGAATGGCTGCGGTGACTGTTCGGCTGTATAGTCAACACCTGATCGCCACTCCAGTGTAGAAACTCGAGGATACTTTATGTGCGGAAAGTAGATCGACTGACCGCGATGGAAAGACGAGTATATCTTGTGCACTGGAAAACATATTGATCACGGGACGAAGTATCTCGGTTGACAGAGTGCAGGACTGCTCACAAACACGACTGCAATTTGACACGCCTTCAACGAATTGGCGAACGCGAAACCGAGAGGAACAACAATTGCGACATGTCGAAGTGAAGGATCATGCTGGATCTACCCACATGGCACAGAATTGGCACTACCCCGGCTGCCAAATTTCGTTCGGTAATAGTGGCCCAGTACAGAGAAATTATTTACCCAACGTTGGGCCACTGCTGATGACTAGTACTGACTAGTGAACATACATGGGGCTCAGCCGGAAGTCAGTTCTGTACTGGGAACACACTGGGCCAATATGGTGTTTCATACTGACTGGGGATCATTTCGTGCCGATTGACGGCACCATAAGTTGGACCGGTGTTAACAACCCAAAATTGTCCGAACATCGATTTTGACTTGGGAAAGCTTGGCCCTTGGTGGCTGTCAGTATTGGTAGCTGTATCGTGCCAATGCCAAGCCAGTTTGTAGTACGTACATGAGAAATGCAGGCTACATCTTTCTACCAGACTTCAAAGACAGATAACGTAGTTGCAGCAATTAAGAATTGTGAAAGAATCCGCTAAACGCCTCTTCTAACTCTGTACGGAGTTTAAACGGAATCTGGTAGTGTTTTATGAACGTAGTAAATCAGTTTGTTTAAAGAGAGTTATTTCATGAACTCGGTCGTAAAATGCAAATCTTTACTCTGCACAATTACATGAGGATGTCTCGTTCATGAATTCCGACAGATGTTGGAAGGGCTTCTATAAGCATCCAGCTTGATGTCATTTTCATCAGAGTCAAATGTCAGAGGTTCACAGATTCTTCAAGATCGTTAATGTTGCGATCTCTGCGATCTTCTGCACCTCTTTGATCAATCCAGAAAATTCAAAGCCTTGTCTGTCTTGATTCAAGTGCAAAATATTTGATATTCAAACACGGCCTGCCTACTGTCTGCACCGGTGTTTGTGCAGCGTGAGAGTTCGTGAAGTGATCGAGTTTCATGAAGTCTGTTACGATGTATTTTCTCCGTCTTTTTTGTTCGCGGTATACGACACCGGGAACGTATCCAACTAACGAAACGTGACCAAGGTACAAACGTCGGTTCCAACAAGCTGCAGCTCTTGGACGAGAATCGAGCTCTCCTTTGGTCATCGATTTATTAGGCTTTCACTGTTAGTTGCCGATATTTTCATCCACCTGCGGTACCTCCGTCTATCTAAACGTTGATTTTTTCTATGCAGTGATGGCACTTTTAGCGAAAGGCAGATGCAGAGAAAGAGGAACCTTCATTGGCAAGTCGTATTTCCATCATTCGACGTCAGTATTTCAATTCAGCTCCTTTCTTGCTCTTTGAAAGTCGAAGACCGGTAATACCGGAACTGATAACCAGAGTCCACTGTATGTGGTCTATGTAAATACGTCACCAAACGCCTAGGGTGATTCGGATGATGGTAATAGACTACCTGATTCCGTTCTTTTCGTATATGTTTTCTCGTTAGGGAAACAGATAACGAATGAATTTACGATTGTTAACTGCTGAGATTGCACCTGAGACATTGAGAAACAGTGTAAGGAGAATGCCATCGAATTTGTGTTTCTTCTTTCAGTGTTCTTCGCTTCGGGCTGACTGTTGATTATTTCTGTTAATGTGGTTAAGCAATTTTCCAAAACCAGCCAAGATCGTCGTAGAATCATTCAAGATCATTGTCAAAATCTGATAATTCAATAATAGGCAACAATTCTAACGATGTAAACATTGCACAATGTTCTGTATAAATGATTCGATTTGGAAAATTAATGCTAAATTTTCACCGGACTTGGTCCGTTTCGAAACAAATTTCCCAGGATACTATCGGTTTTGGACAAAATTCCTGACAACATGACTGTTCGTGAAAAATTTCCTCGGAATTCAGCCAGTTTTTGAACAATTCTTTTCAGGACATGGCCGATTTTGAGAAATATTTCTTAAACATGGCTGGGCACAGGAAAGAGTTCGAATAAATTCTTGCGGACATGGTCGTTCCAGGAACAGATTTTTTAGGACATGGCAGTTTTTGACAAAATGTCTGAGGACATGACCAGTTTCGGAATGAATTCCTGTGGACATGGCGAAATTAGAAATTCCTGTAGACACATGGCCTGTCTCGAATTAAATTCCTGAGGACATGGCAAGTTCTTAAAGAAATTCGGTGACGACATGGCCAGTTTTAGAAAAACCCGTAATTTTTGTGACATGTCCATGCCGACTTTTAGTGACTTAATATGTTAGATAGAAGCTCTCTGGATTATACGTAGATAAAACGCTGTTAACGAATTAAGGATTGAAAAATAACTCAACGTTTTCGATTTATGGACTTGGCCGGCTTTGGAAAAAAAACATTCATAACAGTTCACTAAAAAATCTTAGATATAATTACCTACGGTGCGAGGTTTTTAGCTGTGTTTTGGTTCTAGTATACACGCACAGCCTGCATGATTGATTATAAGCTATATCGACACTATAGATCGAATCGGAACTTTTTATCAGCCAAAAATTTAAAAGCAATGTTAGTCACACCATATGTTATTCTCTCCCAAAGTGTCTTAATAAGCGGTTCACTCGTCTCAAAAATGATTTACAAAATATATGCACATGTACATGCGAAATATGTGTATGAGGTCAGAGATTAGGAATGTGCAGCAGCTCGAAACTATCCAATTAATCGATTTCACTCCGAGTTTATTGATTCTGTGAAAATATCGATGGGTCACTAGGCAAGAATGCAGTTCACAAAATAGGTGTATATTTAATTGAAATTCGCCAAGTAAAAAGTCACAAAGGATGAAACAAACCCGATCGAGTGATGAAAAAATCGTATTTTATTATGTGACGATAAATCAATAAGTGGTTTCAAGTTCAGATCGATCCACATGCAAATTAAATTGCAGAAACTTTCGGTTTGATTCATTTTATCAGTTCGATGTGGTTATCGGGTCGTTAGCACGTACCGGTTCTCCGGCTGCTAGCCACAACCATCGGCAAAGACTTGGGTCAGGTTGCGTCACTGGTAACTAGCCGGTTCGCGATATTATTACGCATAAATTATTGTTATGCCATTATACGATCGTTTAGCAATATCAGAATCCACGTTACCGCTACTTTCAGGTACCCACATATGCATATAGTATGCAACGGCTGACAATCGGGACGATTTATCAACTGCGATCTGTTCCGATTCACTGTCGATCATCTCACTTATACATCCTCGGTATATTTGAAAAAGGAGACGTATAATTGTGATCATTAACTTGAATGTGCCTAATTAGGCGGCTCTCTTTCGCCGTATAGGAGATCGAGAAAAGAAGTCCAGTCGGGATACTCCGTCCTTTAATTCTCGCCATCAACTGCTCAGGCGTTAAATCGAGAAAGCTGCCTGTTTCTCTTCGAGCAACATTCAGACGAATACGAAAGCAGTAGATCCAAATTAGACTAGGTACGGAATATCGCGTAACGATTTCGATCACTTTTTGTAAAAAATCGTCATCGCCGTTACGTAAACTAGGCAAATGACGATTGGAATTTTTATCTATTTCTCTTGAGGTTCGCTAATTTTGCGAAATAGTTGAAATAACGAACGATTGATCACTTTTTGCACGGAATTATTACGATTGTTACATCAACTAGATCGATTATGACACCTTCCAATTTTGGGGCTTAATATCTGTACGGGGATGACTTCACATAGGGTTTTTCTCCTACCATGTACAATGCCTAATGTATTTTGTTTTACCTTCAAAATAGACCCTTTTCGGATGGCAAAATAAATACCTTTTCTAGAACTGTCACTATTGAGCTATTTTTTTGATCAAAGTACCATATCTTGTGAGTATCATTTTCAAATTTTTTTACTTTCTCTACGGCAGCCAATTGAGAATCAGTTAGGTCAATTTCACCCAGTGTGACTATAATCACGTACGATTCTACAGAGATGTGACCACGGAGGGTTAAATGATGAATCCATGATCGAAGCATTGGGGAAATTACTCACAGAAAATCGTCAAATTTCAAGGAGTGAAGTTTGAGGGATTGAAAAGGAAGAGTACCACATAAGTAATTTGTGCAGAAATTCTATTTCGCAATTACGGTGATGACTACGTCATATCCGACGGTGTCTATCCGCCTGTTACACCATATTGAATTTTAATCTCTAGTCTATCGGGCATATGGCTACACGGGATCTCGTGGGAGTCTAATAACTCTTGACAGAGTATATATTGTATGCTAATTACTCTTACGTAGGGTTATCATTACCGATGTATCGCATATACTATATATCCGCGGGAACGAGCTGATCCCACGATTCTCTGAGTCAATCGACTATACGTAAGCTACGGACCTTATTCCGCTTCCTCTTCATATATAGTCTTTGCAGCTCATGATCAGACCTTGCAGCTTCCTATTTTCACAAAAGCCCCCCGAAGCCCCGTAGCCCCCCATCGAGGCTATTGTATTATATATTTATTTCTTGCAAAACGCAATAACGCCGTTCGCGTCAGTTGATTGTGAGAAACTAAATTACGCAACCATTCTCAAGACAGACTGTAGGTTAGGTTTACTATTCCTGGATGAAAAACCACGATGAAATAAGATAGCCAATAGTACCTAGGGACACGGGAAAATGCCGCAACGTACGCGTATTGCGGTCTCTATCATATACGCTCGTTTCACTGACCAACCGGAAGTGTCGCGATGTCTTTCGTGCAGACGCGAGATTTCTCTCTTTAATTTCATCCTACGTGATTAGGAAACAACTAGCATTGCACAAGCTGGATAAAAATAGAAGGAAATTCTATAATAGCCTTGCAAAAAAAAAAAAAAAAAGAAAAACGTCACCATCAAATTAATGTCCTCTCTTCGCTTTTTGGAGTACGAATTTTTTTTTAATTCAGAGCTGTGATATGAGAATATACGAAGTTAACAACCATGCTTTCTTCGTCAGGATTATGGCTTCTCTGACGACTCGAATCAGTAGGTTTTTTTAAATACATACGTGTCGGGTGTTGGATGAAAGTTAGTGTCACGCTGTGGAAATTCGAATCTACAATGCGCGCAAAGGATTTCTTGAGCAACATCCTGCGAGAATCGAGCTCAAATTTTGACCACATTTCAGCAAAATGGGGCTCGTCATGAGATGCGACGAACAGTCAAGAAGATCGAATGTTTGCGTGGAAATTCTAATCTTCTTCACGGTAAATGAACTTTACCTTAGAAATCTGTTAACGTATCAAGTTTCTGGTTCCACATTCTGAAGAGGAACAAAACAGACAATTTTTGAGCAAAACTAGATTCAGATCGGTTCAGCGGTTCCCGAGATATCCTGTGCACAAGGTTTGAAGTACCATTTTTGAGAAGAACAATTCTTTTGTGTCAAAGCATCCGCAGGCTTGACACACACTTGCGATCCGATGTAAATCGATTCTTCAGAGATCCGAAGATGTAGGTATGAAGTTAGCCATTTCTGAACTTAAAAAAAAAAAAAAAAACAATCGTTGTGCTAGGTTGTGCTAGGCTTGTGCTTCTTTGTGCCGCAAACAGCGATTCGATAACTTAAAAAAAAATAAAATGAAACCCCAGAAATTTAGAAAAAAATCTCTCTTTCTTGCCCAGCACCGAGATTATGATATTTTGAAAAAATAGAGGCTGTGCTAATTTGTGCTAAGCTCATGCCGCACTGTGCCACAAACTGAAAGAAGATATACATCTCGAACTTTTCTCGAGAAAATTGCATTAAAAAAAAAAAAATTCAAGCACCAAAATTGTACTTGCAATTCATTTGATTGACTTCCGGATAATAATTCCGAAAAAATTCGTGCCTGACGGCAATCAGCGAACTGTCGAAGAAAGTTGGTGAGCGTGACGAGTTTCCTGGCACATACGCATCTTTGCTGTAAAACCGTTGAACGAGGAGACAACGGGGACGACGTAGGCCATATGAAGTACAGTGCAGAAATCATCAAGCCACGGGCTTACGCCTCTGACAATGAATTGTTTCACGCACACTGACTCCGTTTTCGCCTTTGTCTAGGAGGCGCACATATACGAGATGCACATTGCGTATGTATGTATGTTGTGCATGTGCGGACTAGACTCCTACGCGTATGCATAAATCCTGCATCGTGAATGCCTAAGGGAAAATCCGTCCGCTTCATGCCTTTCTCGCAACAGACCTACGCCAAACTGATGCAGTTCTGCAGTTCCTAGACACGCATTAGTCGCAAACCATTGTCAACTACCCAGTTAGAAACTCCGAGACGATTATTTAGATAATTGTTCTTACTGCAATTACGCTCACCGTCAGTAATTCGCACAAAAAATCATGAGAAATTGTACTTTCGGGGTCAGAGATTGTCCTTCAAATGATTCCCGATTACCGTCTGGACTGATCAGAATCAAATGAGACGCGAGTATTCTGCACTTCCAATTTATTTGATAAATTCAAAAATTTGGAAACTATTAATTTTGGTTAACTCTCCATATAGTCACATCGGGTAGAATCGACCCATCGATCAATTTTTAGTCTAAATATCTTATAATCCTCGGCTCCGAACAGGATTCGAGTCACCACATACCTGAGATCTGAAGTTTCCTCTGTAGGTACAAACCGACCTCTTCACATGTCAGAATAACTACCTTTTTTGAAACGCGGACTATGCTTCTATTTTTTTCCAAAAAGTATCATATCTAGGGAGTATCGCTTCCAAATTTCGGTTGAAAATATAAAAAATTGACAAAGTTATGATTATTTGAGTGAAGAATGTGCGTTGATCTCTTTAGAATTTTTTTTCAACATGTTGCCGTTTGATTTCTTCTAAATCGACTTCTTGTACTTGTAATTGAGAATGTTCAAAGTATGTTTCGTAATTTTTTGAACGACTTTGGACAGATAATTTGCGCTCACAATGGTTTTTTTTTCATTTTTTCAAATTGACTGGGTAGAATCGATCTGGTTTGACCACCGTGATTAAATTTTGAAGTGTGACAACGAAGGGTAAACGTCAATTTTCCCCTTTCTATTTTCATTTGATTGACCATAGCCTGAGAAATTTTTGGACCAATTGTCAGCGAGCAATCGTTTGATCGTGAAATTGGTGAAAACGAAGCGTTGCAATATCGAGCTGTTAATTGATCGCCGAAGTCGAATCGATTCGATTCGCGATTTGCGCACTGTGCAGTGACAAAGCCCCCGCACAATTATAAGAGAACGGCGCGTTTCGTATCCAGCGAACACAATGTCGGCGGAAACAACAACAACAACAACAACAACAACGGCGAAATTTGTATACGTGCATAATTGAAGCCTTCTTTATGCTCGGCTGTAATTATACCGCGCTATGCCGGTGAATTCGCGAAGAAAGTCAACATCTACAATCTCAAAAAGGATTCAGAGCCGAACGCAGACTTCACAGGTTATTGGCTTTGATGATTTCATTTTTTATGTCTCATTCCTTGTCCTCTTATTCGATATCCATTAGAGGGAAACTGTAGCGGAGAAACTGAAGCGAAAAAAAATAATTATAACTTCGCAAAAGACAAAATTTTGATAAACGCATCAATATTTCGATTTTCGTCGGTCTTTTCTAATTTGACCAATTTTCTTTCCGTGTTTTTTTTTTTTTTTTCTTTCTCTTCCGTCATTTAAAATGATTCCGGATGCAGTGCAGATGCGGAGGAATCAGGCGTCCCCCTCGGAGACTTAAAAGAGCCGAGTTCATCCGGCATCGAGTTGCAGTGAGAGGACAAAGGAAAAGCAGCCCATAATGGTGAAAGTATATTAAACGAAACGGTTATAGAGGCAGGGAAGGCAAGAATCATCAATAAAGTTGATGATCCGTGCCGAAAATGCCCAAGAGATTCGCTCGAGCTTTCTTTGCAATTTTAATTGGCGTCAAGTGAAATTAGCCAATCGAAAGTGAAGCTTATAAGAATACACAAGCATCGCGATAATTGGCTGAGAATCGCAATAATCGTTGTCGTTAATTGTTTTTATTTATATTCGTACTTTTACGACTTATTTGCATTTATGATCAGTAACTTAAACGTCTTTCGATGATCGCTGACCACTTAATCGGTCCTGCACTTGCCAGTTGCCTTTCGATGATCATGTCGTTTGGTCGAAAAAATTTTAAAAGTAAGTAACGGTCCCCAAGTGATCGTCACTTGTGAACGGCTTGTCGCATGTCTTTCATCATTCGTATGCATATTACAAGGAAGAGCGATATGTACCGTAAATCATTGCTGCAGGCGAGTGCAGTCGCAACTGTCATTCTAGATGCGGTTTTTATCCGAAGCCCATCATCGAGTCAGAATTCTTCGAATCGATAGTATAAAGGAGAGAAAAAAGACTTCTAAACAAAGAAACGAAGATATATTGATGAGCTTGAACCACCAATTTGTCCTTTTGAAAAAAAAAAAAAAAAAAAAAAACGAGTAATCATAACGTTATGGATTATGATATCACACGCTGTGAAAGTCATCTTAGATTTATGATCATTGCTCAACCGATATCTTTGATAATTGTTATCTACCCGTAGATGTGTGGAAGTATTCGCGGTAAAGCTTATGGAGTTGTACAGTGAAAAGAAGAACACAAAGAATCCTCCGACAATTATTGCAAAATTGTACCTCACACTCGGGGTACCAGGTTTGCTGATTTTGTAGGAGAAAGAAAATTTCATTTTGAGTTTCTAGAAACGTGAGAGTTCAGAACTTGCAAATTCCAAACGGTCGAAATGCAGCCAGCTTAAATTAAGATCCAAAACTTCAAAACTCAGAAAAATTGGCAAACTCAAACGGTCAATTTACTGACTGGTACAATTTGCCGGACCATTTCTCTATATTTGACAAACATTTTGCTTCCGTCTCTTCTGCGATCTTGACTCCATAAAATATATTGAAGTTATTCATAGTCCTGCTAGATATGTTGAGGATATACCAAAGAGTTACAATCCTGAGATGAGAGTAGAAAATAATTACTAGTCAGTGAAGAATGATGGACATAGGAGGCTCGGTAGGTAATCTGTCTGATAATGACACGTTCTTAGAACAGTCTTTTGCACACGTGTGATAATTACACGCCTATGCACATACATTAGTTTCACATACGTCAATTAATCAAACTTTGATTCGTTTCTTTGTTAATTTTTTCATTCACTTATCATCTTTATTATAATTATCATCATCATTTTTTTTTTCTCTCAGCTTTATTGAATACCCGTCATTCATCCTCAATTATTCATCTCGTGCAGAAATTTTGTGGGAAGGCCTAGGGATACACTTATTGAACTCAGATGAGATTTATTGAGACTATCCTATAAAGCCTCGGATTGGTTGATGATGGCTCAATTGGGAACAGGGCAAGTCTTGATCTCTATCAGCACGAAGAAGCTAACCCGAATGAACTTTTCAAAAATTTGATTAGCATTCAACCGATGTTTCATTGATTTCACTAATATTTCATTGATTTTTATGGAACCTCACAGATTCTTCTACCTGTTGGTTAGAATTTCTCAAACTTTATTGACGCTTTTCATAGATTTCTCGAGAGTTTCATCGTATTTTTATGAATTCCATTAATATTCTATCAACTTCATCAAAACTTCACGTATTCATATAGGATTTCAAGTAAATTTCAAAAAATCCAATATGGGTTCACAGATTTCGGGTTTGAAACCAATTGACGGACATCCTCTGGTATTTCATTAAGTTTGTCAGAAACAAAAATTAACCAGCGATTCCCAAAAATTGTCTCCTCGATTTGTTCTATAATTTCATGAATTTTTCCAAAATTTCTTTCACGCTTCAGTGGTTGTCGGTGATTTGGAGAAACACTTTGATCTCCTGCCTGATAGATAAACGTTAATATCTAATTGTAAGTATCTAACGATTACGTACAGGAAAGTTTACAAAGAAAGTACGTGTTAAAAATTAATATGACAAACAGCGTGACGCCCGCAAATTACACTCAACATGTCTCACGTGTATAATTACATCTCATAATTATATGAATTTTAAATTTCACTTCGGTAATTACTTCCTAACGCTGACATACCCCGGGCATAGTCAATAAAACCAAACGATAGCGGCTAGCTAATATTAGAAAATTTTATCAATTGCCTTCGAAAATTCGATCTCCAAGTTCCGGTGCCGATTGATATCAAATTATACCTGAATCGAATACTGACCGTGTCGTGATCGTTAAACGCTGATAAGATTTAGATAACAAAAACGTCTTATCGAACAACAATAAGCCCTTGTGACGCTCCGGCTATTTTATTGAATCCAATTTTAAACCCGCACATAGGTTTGTGCCAATCAAAACTCGCGTGTTCATCGTATTAATAAATTGGCCATGAAAATTAGCTCGATAAGCAAAACCAACCAGTCGGGGGTCCCGGGGATAATCGGCACGATAAACAAGATCAATTGATAATTCCGGTCAACGGCAATGGAGGCATTAATTTTAATACATTCTCTAATTTCTTCTGCTCTCTCTCTGCATGAAATATGCCGTGACTAGCCATCGGCCAGACCCTGAGGCTAAATGGTCGAAGGTTAAACGTTCCCAAAGCTGAGATCATGGCTCGAGGTATTTTATCAATATTTTATTGTCCCCGTAGAAATTTTCTCTCTTTCTATATCTTTCCAATTTTATTATCTGGGTTACAGTACCCAGTACATAGTAATCAACAGCAATTAAGGAAGCCATTAAATCCCTTTTTTTTTATAGAAATTTACACAACTGTATGAATACCAAAGGTAAAGATCAAAATCACTTGAAAAAAACAAAAAGTTGCACAATTTTTTCGAATTTTAACTCTTTCGACGGAGTCATATATGTATGTTTTCGTTTACCATGTTAATGTTTTCGATAGCTGTACACGGATATTGAATAATGAATATACCTACGTGGGTCTGCTGCGTACACTGCGAGTCGAACAATAATTTTTTTTTCCCCTTTCTGATTATTATGATTCTTTCATTGTGTAGAAATTGAATAGGATTGAATCGCGGCGAGTTATCTAAGCCTTCTTTTTCTCCCTCTCTCTTTTTCTCTATCTCTCTTATGTTGTCGCCTGTCTGCAATACGAAGCTGTACAGCAAAGCTGCAGCTGTGAGTACTTCATAGACGTGGGTTTGTGCACAATGTACATCATACAACTATAGCCCATGTCATATTTATGCCTCAAACTTCTAACATATTCATCCTTCATGTATGTACCAATTCCGCGCAGAAAACGTGGGTGTGCATATGGCCACCGTATCTCGCTGCACAATGCTGCACAACTATGATATCGTCATCATTAACCCAAAACTATTACGGTTTGATCATTTTCTGTCAACATCAAGAATTTGATATGATAAGATTGATCGATTTATGACGATCGATTTTGGTAATTGATTGTGACTATATAGCTGATGTCTCACTGCACAATACTGTACAAATATGATTTAGCCATAAAGTGAAATTATTGCGGTTTGATAATTCTTCGTTAATATTAAAGATTTTGTGTTAAGAAATTGGCCGATTTTGGTCATTGATTGTGACTGACTGATGTATTGCTGATGCACAATGCTGCAAAAATACGATGTAGCCATAATAACCGCTTCAAAACTATTGATTGCGCTCTGATAATTCTTTGTGAATATTCCGAATTTTGTGCAACCCAATAAATCAGACCGATTTATTTAGTCATTGATTACGACTAGCTGATGTTTCACTACATAATGCTGCAAAATTACGATGTAGTCACAAACCGGCCCGAAAACTATTGCGCTCTGATGATTCCTAGTGAATATCTAAAATTTTGTGTGACTCAATCAGTCGATTCATGACGACTGATTTTGGTCATTATGATTGTGACTGGCTGGTGCTTTGCACTGCACAATGCTGCATACTACGATGTCATCGCTAACTGGCAAAAGCTACTGCGTTCCTATTATTTCTCTATCCACATTCTAGATTCGTTTGAAGAAATCGGTTCATCGTTAACGACGCATTTTTGTGACGAATTGTGCGAATCATAATCAGAAGCTCAATGTTCGACGAACAAAAATCCAGAAATTGAAAACAATTGTGCTTCAATCGATTCTAATCAGCTTCCAATACGCTTGTGAGGATTCAAGTGAACTGACACGGTGTTGGTACCAGTTTTGTTTACCTTCTGTGTTATTACGCTACGTATAACGGGGCCACAGCAGTTAGTAGTGCCAAATTTCGCGAAGCGCAATGAGTCATTCATAATTCCCAGTCAATTTGAGTGTGCGAGGTGAATCGGGTCATGGAAATCGGTGTGTACCTATTGGTCCAAGAAATTGACAGGACTAAAAGGAGTTTGGAAAATGAGTAAGAATTTTATAGCGTGAGTTACTCACGTGTCTCGGTCGCCGTTTGTGTCCCGGCTTTTATAACCAGCCAATTATCGTGCTACCGTTACTGTCAGTGGCTCTCAGCTTTTCTCCTCACATGTTTGCCGACTTGGGTAAAGGCTTTCCGGAACCGTTTGGTAATTTTTTAATTATACGCGGTTATGATTGACTGACGGTGCAGATGAAACGCTGAAGTTTAACTATACGCCGCCGATAAAGTCTCCCGGGATTATCAGCTGATCGTGGCCAATTATCAACCGGGGCCCCGGAATTGACGACAACCTCAAAGACACTCGGCTCTTCAACAACTGCCTTTACCATTACATACCGTCCTTGCCTTGCCTCGGGTCCCCTTCCAATCCTGAACTCCCTCCTCGCCGTACTCGAACCGTGTTTGAATCGCCACTCGCTCTCCTATCTTGAGACCCAACGCGGATGTACACAAGCTTCCCTTCGCTGATAAGAAGAGGGACCACGTGGTCCGGGTTATGCCAGATGCAGTGAGCCTCGGGTTCGAGGATCTCGTTTTATTCCTTTTTTGATCGGAAGAAGATGACGGGACACCGTTTTTCGACGAGACAGAACTTCTTGTGCTTTTGCTTCTTCTTCCTTTTCTTCTTCTTCGTCTTCTCCTTCTTCTTATTCTTCTTCTTTTTAAGGATAGTTTCACTCTTGCGATCACGATCATCAAGAAACGTAATTGCAGTCTCAGTTTCTTCATAAATCTGCTAGTCAATGATCGACTAGGATAGAAATTATTGATAAACGATTGTGCAATCAGCGATGAAGAGGATCCTGTTCAACCCTTCTTGGTCAGCCTGGGTGAAGTCCACCCATCAATCAATTTTTAGTCTAAATATCTAATAGTCCCCGGCTCCGAACGAGACTTGAGTCACTTCCATACACCTGGAATTTGAAGTGTCCCCTGTAGGTACAAACCGGCTTCTTCACATGTCGGAATAACTACCTTTTTTGAAACGCGCACTATGCTACTATTTTTTCCCTAAAAGCATCATATCTAAGGAGTGTTACCTCCAAATTTTTGTTTGAAACATAAAAAATTGTCAAAGTTATGATTTTTTGAGTGAAAAATGCGCATTGATCTCTTTGTAATGTTTTTTCAACTGCATGTTGCGATTTGATTTCTTATAATTCTTTATTAAATTGTTTTTAACCACTTCGGATGGATAATTTGCTCAAAAACGTTTTTTTGCAAACTGACTAGATAGAATCGACCCAGTTTGAAACCCGTGATTGAATTTGGGGATATGAAAACAGAGGGATCATGTACTCCATTTCAAAAATAATAATCGATTTCAGCTGGTGAACAGACCAACGTATATATTCCTATTTTTCGATTGCCTATTGCGTCTTGTCGTTGACATCGATTTCGATCAACGAATCTAGCAGTTTTTTGTTAATTTCTGGAACAATGTTGTGAAAAAGTGGAATCGTGTCGTTCCGTTGACCGGCTCCAGACGTAGCTATAAGATTATTTGATTAAAAATACCGGAACGAGATGATCCCTTCGAAACCTGTATGTATATTAGTAAAGCCGAAAGAAGCCTGACCTGAAAGGAGGAAACATGTTTTTTTCACATTTCTCATCAGACATTCCATCCATATGCATTTTCGCAGTATTTTTAAACATTATACCGAATAATATATAAGTGGACACAGGTGTTACTCGGCATATCGTGTCGATGTGGTTATAGCTTGGTTCTTCTTTTAACCGGCACGTTATTAGATTCTAGAGCGTTATCTTATTATCTTGTTATCTAATCGTGTTCGGTCGAACGGATGTATTGCGGTACTGGATACACATCGTCTTTGTAACAAACAAGTTTTATTACCATATAGAAATACGTCCTACATCTAGTTCACGTAACATTCTTTTCGAATCAACCCAAAAAATACATAGAAAAACCCAAAAAACATACACACAACCTTTTCTTTTCATTCATATCGTACCAAGTTCACATGCATTGAATAATTTCGCGCAATTCTCTGACATTCGTTCATTTTCCATACCATTAGATAGGCACTTTATGGATAGATATAATACAATTATTTTCATCAGGAAAACTCGCAGACTACTCGAAAGATGATCATTGTTAATTCCATGACTTGATCTATTATTAACAATTGCATCATTTTTGAAGTGACGCAAGTGTGAGTGTTATAGTTACGACCTTTTACAGCTAGAAAATAACTAAACATAAGGTACAAAGTTCCAAAAACAGGACATGGATCATTGGGTAAATGATTGGAGACAATTATCGAATGTAACTAAAGCACACGAGTGAAAAACCAAATTTATTTTCCTCATGCACAATGAGAACATACGTGATTTCACAAGAATTGAAGACCAGTTGAGTCCATAAAGAGCAATCCATCTGTCACACGAAGGATATAAGGACGAAACTGGAAAGGATCAAGTGTGCGAGAGGACATCTCGAAATATATCAAAGTTAAAAAAAAATTACAGCCCAATTTTTGGTATTTGTTCTTTTTTCCGTCAGACGAATCATTTCCTCGCATCATCAGGATATGAAGTGAAAGGTACAAAGGATGCAATTCTATTTAGAATCTGAGGAGAGAAGATTCTGCGAAAAGGTCCTGCAGCTTCTTCTCGATATCTGCTTTAGGGATGTTGGGAAAATACGTCTGGAAAGTTGCGATGGTCTGATCTTGAGGTACCCGTTCTTCCCACGTGAACCCTGAGCTATTGGCCAGGATAATCACGTCGTCGTTGAATCTCACAGCGTAATCAAAGTCCTTGTTGAAGTCTGGAACATCCGGGATTGCCGGTGACCTCGGCTGTGGGTAGTGGATGGCCGTGATACCACCAACGAGCCAGTCCTCCTTCAAAAACTCGAGTACAGGACCTCTGAATACTTCACCAGGATTTTCATTCGTCGACGTTTTATCGTAGGACACAAACCGCGTCCAGTTTTCGTCTTGGGGTTCCTGTCCAATTCAAAATTTGCATATAAGTTCAATTTTTGGACATCATCAGCTCGGAGGTTGATCACGAACTGACAATTACTGCCATAATTGGAGATTTTAATATTCCGACTACTATGAGCTTTCGCAGCTTTTATCAAAAGCGAACCCATGATGAGGATTTCATTATAATGGCAAAGGTACTCTGACTTTGATTTTGACACCGACCGTCCAAGGCACACCAAATTTCACTTGATGATTTTGGACTGCTGCAAGTATCTGTGCAATTATGTCAAAAACCAAAATCGCCTCGAATCCGTGTGAAATTTTCGTTCCAAAAAAGTTTTCATCTAATTTCTTGCACTCAAAAGTGCATCACAAATCTCATTTCTGGACGTTCAGTGATTGATTTTTGCAGAAATGTAAACCAAACCGATGAATTGCACTACCATTCTGTAAGCGCAATAATTTTCGGCTAATCTTGCACAAAGTACGAGAAAGTCCTTCTAAAAAATTAATTTCAGATCCTAATCTATGTGAAAAGAGCTTCCCACTGATCGATGATCATGTTCAAAGCAAAGCTAACGTGTACCTTGCAGTCGCCGTGCCACTGGCCATCTTCATCGACAATTCTGTAGCTGACAGTGACTTCAGTGGCGGTGTATGGCAGTTGGTCCAAAGGAACAGGCTTGAAAATGGGAAATGATGTACCAACGTCGACCAGGTGAAGATCCCCGGGTTCATTAAGGTCCTTGACTAAAATGGCGAAATGGCTTCCGACCTTCCTGGGTATTGCCGAAGGTGGGGTTTCTATGGTACCAGGAAGAAATTCAACATTGTAGCCAAGGGCTTCTAGCAGCATCTTGAAAAACCAATTGTTATGGACCCCCAGGCCACCCTTAAGACTGTTGCCATTTTCGACGACCACTTGCTCCGTTGGAAATCGTTCTTCGGCCGGAAGAATACTGGTCGAGATGTTCTGCGGATAAAAATGGACACAGAAACTGATGAGAGACACTCTGATCTCTCATTTTGCAATTTTCGTTCAGGAATCAGAAAATTTTTGATGAATAGTAACCACGCACGGTGCATCAAATGAGCTTTTCCAAATTTCCGTTAGCTCGTAACTCGAGAAGCGAATTAACGATGACGTGTGTAACGAAGCCAGATTAAATCGGCGGAATCAGTGGTATTTATAGACAGCTGAGTGGTATTAAATTTCTTTAATCAAGTTAAACTTCGAGGCAAGTTTGGCAACGCGCAGTTTAGGACGCAGTGCAAACGGATGTTGATGTAGCTACCTGGTAAGGCACCTTCTCGAAGAAAGCTCTAACGATCTTGTGCAAAAGCTCGGACTTGTTCTGGACCAAGTCCACACTCAATTTTTCCTTTACGAACGATTCTGCTGCTGCGGCAAGATTCATTTTTCGCTTAATACTGTTTACCGGCTTTTTGATACGAGGCTTAAATAGCCTTTCAAACCCGAAACACGAAGCAAATAGAGATGATAAGATTAGCTTTTCGTCAGCCAATCCAAATCCGAGCCTGCTGAAGCCTCGTTGTCAGCTGGTAACCGCTTCAATTCAATGAGATAGAAGCATGAAACGGGCTTTTCAAAATACTAGAACCAGAGATCAAGCCTTTTCAAAAAAATCCACATTTTCTTGATGGTTCTGATAATCTTACTCTCTTTCGAAAACCAAAACTCATGGTTTATTGGTTCTGGTTTAACGACACGTAGGCCAGGAATATATGAAGTGACTAATGGCTGTAAAATGATTGCTGGAAATCGCGGGAATTTCAATAGCGTTCTGAAACTAGATAAGGCGTATCGTAATGGCTCAAAATGATCGATTCCAATCAAGGCGTGGCGGAGATTGCATAAAAGTGAAGCTCATCAGGCTGATCAAAAGCTATGCGAAGGAAAAAACCATCAGCGATAATTTCTTAAACTTTACACCTGTACTTATCTTCACATATATACCTCTATAAAGACACACATACCTACATATAGACATTGACGAACATATACGTATGTATAGATTTGAGCTTTGCCTATTAAATATCCATTCGATAAGAAGAGGATTAAAATCGAAACCAAAGTCAAGATAACCACAAATGCAGGTTTAAAGGTAGCTTTCGCGATCATGGAAGCTACTGCTGCAGTTACCAAAATCGAGTGTCTCGCTATAATTTTCCATAAATTTGTTTTCGAATTGATCAATTACATTCGAAGCCAATAGTGAATGGTGAAGAGTTCTATCTTGTTGATCGGTATAGATACATGACCGTTTCAGGTAGGTGAAAGGTTGATTGCAGCAAGTTCGAGAACTGAGTCGATGAAATAGGCACCGTGCCGTTCCGAAAGCAGCAATCGGTAAATATCGATTCCTGTAAGTATAGCTGAACGAAAAATCTGTGACCGACTGGTCTGAGTTACTGATGGAGTAATAGCAACAGTTTTGTAGAGAAATGCTGAGCCGCTGCCAGATGGGGCTGCCTAACGGTTCTTGGCTATTACCACATTTTACAGGTTACTGTTTCACGAGCCAAGCATGCACTATAAGTGTGAGAGTTGCAAAGAGGACTGAAATGGATTCATCTAGTAGACCGTTTTGACTATTGTCAATTCAGCCGTTCAAAAAGTGTTTTATTCCAGTTTTTCTTATAGTCGTAAGCATCACGATGAACGATATGAGTGGTTTTCCTTGTCCACGAATTTCTTGGAACTAATTAGTGTCCAGATCTTTGAGTTTTTGTTCACCAAACTCAGGTCAGCCTTTTTTCCGAATTCGAAATTTGAAGATTGTGAATTCGATACGATCACCATCTGAAATTTTTTAAAAATATTTCACGTGTTTTTGCATGAATTACCTCGAAAATCCTCATTTTCGGATTCTGTTTTAGGCAGTTTGGATTAAAAAATTTATAAACTTCTCGTATTTCTAACTCTCATAAGTTATTCGAATTCCTGCAGAAGCCCAGAATCATGGAATTTAAATCGATTCCTTTATCAAAATCCGAGTTAGACTTTTCGATTTTTTTTTAGCAGCGATTCAGACTGTCTAGCACAAGAAATAGCAGTGTTTCTTCTTTTTCAAATTCTAGTTCGAATACTTTTTGGATCATTGAGTCAAAGAACACCAGTCAGAGAACGATAAAATAATGGAAACAAAATCCGAAGAATCTAGTGCGGAGAAAAATCTGAAAAAATTCTACGTCTGACTTCCGAAACGAACCAATCTCAAAAAAACTTATCGAGTCTAATTGGAAGCCATGGTACAGTACAGAGTGTCTAAAATCGTTGGAAGACCTCGCAAGTATTTTAATTCATGATTTATCGATGCAGATGTAGTACATCGTAATACCAATCGGAAATTACCGAGACGGATTAATTTATCTAATCGTAGTTTATTCCAGAAGATAGGAAAAAAATTGAAATCGAACTTATCGCTGAATTCTAACAAGTGGATAAGAACGTGAAAAAAATTTAAATTATAAAAGGAAAAAAAGATTCCAGAAGTATATCAGTCGTGGCGAGATATGATCAAGTGTTCTATTTATGTTTGTTCGACCAAACGTTGAGCTTTTATAGACAACACGTTATTCATTAGCGTTCTCGACTTTGATTCGAACTGAAAGATGACCCTTTCGCGATTACGTTTGCCCGGATTCGAGTGAGCGTAATTAGCGTCAGTATACAGGGTATAATCAAACAAGCGCTCAACCGAAATCCATTATCCTTGTCAAGTGAAATTCATCATTCGGTGAGCAGAAGCCTCACTGTCTAGTATAGTGCTGACGGTATTTTTCTAGTAATTATAAGACAGATGCGCAAACATGTCTTCAAAATGCTTCACGCCTCTAAAATAAAATGAAGAAGGACCAAAGAACCCATAGAAATTTTATACATCCGACCTTTCTAACAATCCCCAACTCACCCTTATCTCAAAACCTCCATTGTACTTGGTTTCTAATAAAAAAATAAAAAAAATGAAAAAAAGTACGAGTTGATAAAATTTGAACCGTGAATTTTTCGCTCACAATCACGAGTTGCTCTTCTTCTTCTGCTTTTTCTTTCTTTTTATCTGTCTGTCTCCATTTATCTCCCTTTCTTCAAGTTATTCGCTGCGGTTCTATCGAAACGAAATGAAACGAAACGGAACGGAACGACGCGTGTTATACAGGATACAAGGAAAATACGGGGGAGTCAATTTCAATACCATCGAAGAGGCGAACCGTTCCTATAGATTCGTTTCAAAGTTTTGATCGCCTCACGAATCTCGGTACGATTCCAATTTTAAGAATCGGAATCTGTGATTGGAAACGTACTGGAATCGGATACAAACACATATCATCGTATACGCTAGCCACCGTGAGGAATCGCTTGTTCGACCCAGGCCCGAATTTAATTACGAAAAGAAAAATTCAATCCAAACTGTAACATTGGCAAAAAAAATATTTTTGGATAAAAAAATTGATTGAATTGCTGGAAATAATTTTATTCAGGGATAGGTATCCAGGTTTTAATTTATTTTGATATTTAATTACTAGATAATTTGGCGAAGAAGGAAAAGCTTTGGTGATTTTGGAAAAAAAAGCAATGCAGAAGAATTTCGAAAGCGGGAACTTCGAATTGACTAAATCAGTGACTGATTGTGAGAAAATCGCGAAGATATTTACTGAAGTGACTGAATGTTGTTGGAGAAATTTATGCGACTCAACCGACCGCGAGGCCCAAAAGCTCGTTTTCGCTTATACACGTGATTAGGAAATGAAAGGTCTGCGAAAGGCTAAATTAATGAGAAACATCGAGTAATATCAAGAGCATCATCCGTGGGATCTTTAGTCAAAGAAGGGCGAAAGAGCGAAGGGCGTACTGCTGGTAATTAGGAATTAAACGGAATGAACCGTAATTGAGGTAAAATTGAGAAAATCTCAAAACCAGAAGCTAATTGAAATTCATTTTTTTTTTCCTCTCTGCAGTTTTATCTTGAATCACTCCTATACGATTCAAAGAAATATTTCACTAGTCTCGTTGACTTCATCTCACAAAGTTTCTCTCTATCGAAGAAAAAGTGGCTGTCGCCAGAATGCAGCGTCTTCGATTAAAAAAATGTTACGAATTCAGATAAAATATTCAACACTCATGTAGTTTTGAGGAAAATCAATGATATTCAATGATATTCCAGTCGATGGATGAGAATCAAATTTTAATCCCAAACCGGTTTTTTCTTTCTTTGTCGACGTTCGAAAATTCGAAGACGTTGAAAATCTGATTTTGTCTCTATATCTATAATTTGTTCATCAGGTCCATTGGTGTACTACATTCTTTCGAAATTTAACGAAGTTTTGGTGAACAATGCATCCTGTGCCCTGGTGACGAGCACTATTTTGGATTAGCAGGACCGGAAATGTTAGAAAATTTCTATGAAATCTCAAAAAGCTATGCATTATGTGTAAAAAAGTATTAGTAATCAACTGTAAAAGCACCGAGTCGATGACATACATCTTGAGTATCAGAGATTCAAGGAAAGTTGTTTTCAACCATCACGATCTGCGTTTCCATCGATTTTCCTCATTATCTCGTTACCACGGAGAACGATTTGCAAAATAATTACATGCGATTCTGCGAGGAATCTGTGGCGAGGTTATCAAATTAGAAAAAATTGAATTATGTACCTAAGTGGACTCGCTTCTAATTTTATTCTACGATGGATTACGATTTCCATTATCCTTGCAGTTGCGAAATTTCAAAACTAATTCCTAGATCAGAAAATTTTCACCAGATTTTTTCTCAAATTAGATAATCACAATCCTATGTATTATAGACGTTTAGAGAAAAGCAAACTCCAAAATCTTTCGGGCTGAACGTAAACCTTGAGAATTAGGAACAACGATAAAAAGTCTAAACACGGATTAGATTTGGAAATAATCAAACGGATGGGAGTGAGGAAAAAAAACAAAAAAAAAACGGTGGTACCTAATGACAATTCAGAAATGAATTTGTAAAAAAAGTGCTTTTTCTACATTTCGACTATTCCAACATAAAAAAAAAGTGCTTTATTCCAAGAACTTGTGATTTTCCAATTAGTGCTACTATTTTTGTTCTGACTCTTAAAATTATTTGAGATATTTGATCCGCTGGGGGTTGACGAGTACGAAAAATGAGATTATAGCCTATTATTATTATTGAATTTTTTTCAACTCTTTATACTCTATACCCTTTTTAGCCTCGTGCCTTTCCAAGCAGCAGCAGCAGCTCTTGCCAAGCAAGCGCGAGTTATTTGACCGAGCCAGCAAACATCTGCTTTTGTTTGACTTTGGTCAGATAAGCTTGGAAATGTACCATATGCCGCTTGGATTAAACATTTTTTTCCCCTCTCCCTGACCCACCTCTTTTATTTTTTTTTTTTATTGTCCTTTTTGTTATATCTTTTCTCTTCACGAGTCAAACTTCATATATCTACCTACTCGTGAAAAATGGCTCAAAACGTCAAACACTCCTGGCAAATTTTGGGGCCTCTATTAACCGGCGATTCCTTAGATCTTTCAATCCGCAAAATCTCTCTAATATTGCTCCCCCAGATACACACCCAAGTATATACCAAAATTACATTCGTATTATATTATATCAGTAAACAATTTATTACTCGAGCAGGGAACTAATTCCCCCCTCAGAGAGACGAGAAAAAAAAAAAAAGAAACAAGTAGATAAATGGGCTGGGTATCCTGGAACTTCTCGCTCATTGTCAGATCTTTCAAATTCGAACGATACGAAACTACTGCATCGATCTATTCCAAAATACACTTATTTCTACGTTGAGGAGCAAATGCTATCGATAAAGATCAAAATGATGAAAATCCGTAATTCATTAGTTCACGAGAAATGATTATTTGAAATTTTTTTTTGTAAAACTTTGTTCGCTCAACTACTCAAGAACCACTTGACTGATTGAATCCAAAATCTAATCAGCTCTGAGTTACGAAAAATCGCGTCGATTGACACCCAAATCACGGAAATCCTTCGATTCTTTCTCAAGATATCGTCGGACAAAAATTGATCCACCAAAAAATGTTCGGGGGTGATTCTCTGGACCTCAAAACGTGAAAATCTGGTGGAAACTCAACTTTAAGTTTTCCGGGTGATTATAATAACTTCGTTGTTTTTCAATCAGGATCTCAAAAATTCGCCATCTGGTAACCAGTTTAAATTTGCCACAAAAAAAAAAAAAAAAAAAAAAATTTGAATGGTCTTCTGGAACTGGACGAATTTTGTATTGCCTGAATGAAAACATCCTTATAAATTTCTACAATTACAATTAGCGTTGGTACTTGCATTTTCGTTGAAGAATCTCCTGATATATACATTTTGATTTTGTCCATTTGGCTGCTATTCTCTAGACCATCCAGATCAGGGGTGAGTTTTGAAACTCGGACAATGTTTTTTTCCCATTTCAAAGAGAAAAGTGTTTTTTTTTTTTTGTTTTTTTTTTATGTAGGCAACTCATTTTTCATCGTTATCATCGATTTGAATACCAAAAACTGAAATCGAGGGCTGACTTGTGGCAGAAAAAAAAAAAAAATCCGAGTCAAGCTATGAATGGCGAGTTTTGTTTTCGACTCTAAACCCGAAAATTTCGAATTCTGGTAAAATTCGAATGGCTGAGAAATAATTCGAGAATTTTCGGAGATACGCCGTTCGCTTTTGAGGCTCGGGGCGATTGGATGGCAATAAGTTGGCCACCTGGGGTTCAGCCCCCGGGGGTTTCGTACCGATAGAGTGACGCGGGCGTCGGCGAAGCGCCGGAGCGCCGGAGCGTCGGGACACCCCTCGGCTCACCCGGCGTCGTGGCAGCGTCCCCTCGCCTCGGCAAGTCAGTAATTGTCAATTGATCCCACGGTCGCTTCGTTGTTTTAACGTGTCTTAATTAAACGCTAGATTGGACGCCTACTGATCCTCGCTGCCGTCCGTTTAATCATTTGAAGCCTTCGCCACTCCCGTTTGCATTGCACAAGAGCCATAAGAGAACGAAGCGAATAAGCACCTCGCTGAACGTTCGTAAAAAGTTTCAAAAAATTCACAAATTCATTCCACGACTAGATTTTGTAATAAGACAGGTGATCGGAATTTTTGAACGAGCAGAATGAGCTTTTTTTAATATGAAGCTTAATCATTTTGTTGAAAATAGATCGAATCGAATTAAGCAGCGAGTTTACATATCAGCTTTTCGTTATGGCGTTTGTAATTTTTCCATTCCTCTTATTGGGCACATCATTTGTAAATTTGGGGATTGAACAGTCCTGACCTGATTTAGAAAATCTGCAGCTATTCAGTAAACGTCTAGATAGTAAGCGTTGAGAAATATTAGGGCTAGGGATATCTCAAATGACTTGGAAACGACCGGACTTTTGATTCGAGAAAAGCCGCATTGATCGAAACCAAAATCGTCTAAATCCATCGAATCATTTTCAAGATATCGTAATAAAAAAAATCTAAAAATTAGTCACATACGAAAGCTCGACTTTTCATTTTTGGAATGATTAGAAACAATTTCCAGTTCATTAAAGCGAGAAGTAATGAAGTAGATTTTATAGACTCAAGGGTATTTACGGGGGTGGTTTTTTGAGGGTAACATTAACCGTTACTTTTCGATGTTCCGTCACGACCCCCATAAGTTTATTCTCTTAAGGGGTGATATGGAGTAGGATCGTATAGAAGCGGAGAAAAAAGTCTTTCATTTCCTGTACGCGTGGTAGCGGCTATACAAGTATAGTATAGTGGACAGTGTCCAGTTGGGCGAAAAATAATTGGACATAAATCCACTAGGGCCGATTCGACGCGGTCATTAGAACGGAGCGTGTCTACGTCGACGACGAGAACGAGGACGAGAATCTCGAGTGCAACGCAAATATACATGGACTGTGGTCAGGCGGGGTGAAATCTGCCAAGAACGATTATTATCGCCATATCTACACGTACATTCACGACATTATACACGAAATACATCCCTCCTATATTTTCATGGGGGTAGTTTTCACTCTCGTCACATTTCCCATCGAAAATCGTCTCTTGAATCATCAAAACGTTGTGTCTTTCTCTGATCCTTCTGATTTGCATCCCTTATTCGAGGGTGAAAAAGTATTGGTTACATACATCGAAAAGGACTTTTGCCAATTCCTGAAACTCTCGACTCTTCAACCCTCTGGTCTGTACCTGGGTTTGTCCGGAATTAATAAGCCAAGTATTCTGGAAAATAGTGAGAAACAAATTGGGGTGGGATTGGAGTTTCAAAATTCAAAAACTTCGAATTTATTTGAAACGCGATTCTGAGCTTCTAGAAACGTTAGAGTTCGGGACTAGCAAATTCCAAAAGGTCGAAATGCAGACGGCTCAAAAATTCGCAAACTTAAGGGAAGCTCATAACAAAGCTGTCAAATACCTAAACGATATTGCATCTCGCAAATTTCTTATTCTAGTTTTTCAAATTGGCTCCGTAGACTTTCTGGGAAATAATTTTTCCAAAAACCCTTAATAGTCGTTGATATAAAAATTCGGAATTTTCACCACTCGCAGCTTTTGGAATTCGAAATTTCAATTTCACCCCTAAAAAGTCAAGGCAAGGGATTCGTTACTACTGATCAACAAAACCGCAATTTTGTTTCTGAATTCTGAACTGATCCTAGAAGCACAACTCGTCTATCAATTGAAAGTAATACATGGGAAAACGTAATAGTACAAGTCGAGGGGTACTTTTATTTCTCCTCCCCTTATAAATGCGCGGGAGATTTGCTTTCAGGATTCCTTATTGTTTGACCCCGTGGTCGTCAGGGTCCATCCCGCATTATATTTCCGCCGTCAGTTATCCGGATATGTGTTTGTTGACAATCAATTGATAAAGATCGGACATCTGCGTTATCGAAGTGACAATCTTCCCACTTCGTTTGGGGTTTGTTAAATTGAGATATTGCTGTAGTTTCCTATCGTCCCTTCGCCTCCCTGGACTTTGTTTTCCCCCTCCTCTCCTTCATTTCTCGTTCGCCCTCTCTATTCAATCCACCCTTAGAACTTCACCCTCTTCCTTTATCTCTCTTTCTATTTTTTTTATTTTTTTTTATTTTGTTTTCTTTGTTTTTTCTTCCCTTATGCTTCCGTGCGGACGATTCCTGCGAGTTTCAGGATCTCTGTTCTGCCTGGATCCCCTGATATACAACTAGGAGATCTCATCGGGTAGAGTCACCCCCTTTATCAGTCAAAGATTACTTCGGGTGATAAGGAGTTTAAATTGAAAGCTTAGTATTTCCCATTGCATTCTGGTCCTGGTAGTGCAATATATATAGGTATAGGTATATGGCAATGTATCGGCAAAACGAGCCCGACATCCTAGAACGCAATTCAGTACGTCGCTCTCTGATCGTTAGCTTAACAATCCAACTCTTCCTTGTACTTCGACTCTGACTTCGACTTCGACTTCGCAACTCTTCCGAGAGATTCGCGCGTAATATTCTTAGAGGTAGTTATCGCCGCTCGAATCTAAGTATGTACTTTCGGGTAGGTAGGTATATAACTATGTGTCCATGTATAGGTAGTTGGTATATGTATCTAGAATCCTCGTTATCATTCGACCTAGATTCTATTTTTCCGAAATAATATCCTCTGCCTTCGTCAGTTAGTATTTGGACACGAAATCTCCTGCGAAGAAATCCTCGACTTTAAATACGAGGCAGAATCCCTTGAAATTTTCAAAAATTTATTCCGGTCACTTTGCTCGTAGCTGAGCAAGAGGAAAAAACCATCTCCATGCAATGAAAATCGTCCACTGCTCTCGCGAAATGTCTTAGAATTTTCAGGGAAGCTTTGGATCTAAGAAGCTTTCCGTACAAAGTTCGAGCTTTTTAGAAAAATTCGTTTTCCGAAGATCAAGCGAAAAAAATAGCAACTTCCTGATGACTTTGATTTTTTTGTACCTTGCTGAAGAAACTTTATTTCAAACAATCAGAATTTTACGATATTTGTATCACATAAGAAACATGAAACACGAAATGAAAATCGATAGTTGATCTCTACGGATTTTTTCTGAAATTATGTGATGTTTAGCAATTTTATTGCAGAAATCATCTCGAAAATTGGAATTTCCAGGAAATCAGACTTTTTGAATGATTCCTCCGTACAGAATTCTGGAAAAATCGAAGCTACAAACGTGCCTATAGCAAAGATCGTTGTTTTCTGTAGAATTTCCTTCTTGATCTTTTTTTTTTTGTGAAAACCGTATTTTTGTCAACTCCTAAACTTCGTCCCGAAAACTACACGCCCATGAGTCACAATTATCCAAAAAATTAGCAAAAATCACACCGTCTCGATATTCCTTTATAGGAAAAAGAAACCGAAACAGAAGGTTTTCGATTTCTCACGGGTATTTTTAATGGAAAGAAAACCGAAATTTCATAATCCTGAGCTGGTGAAAATCCCAATTCTTGGCGATCACAGAACGTGACGTTGAAGCAAATTTACATCTCAAAAAAAAAAATCCGGTGATAAATTAATTCCTATGGGTGAGTGGGTGGCTGTAAGTAGGTTTTCGAAAGGGTTGGCAATTCTCGGATGAAGGGTTGGTTATAGGTATATCTAAATACGTGGAGGACGCAGATGCGTGTTCGCCGGACATCCAATGCATATTTATACAGTAGGTAAAACCACCCCCTCTACTATGTATAAACGAGAATGCATACATTAATGTGCATACTACGTATAATAATCCTGTTAAGCGGTCCGTTAAATAATATTTAGCGATGGACACAAGTATTCGTTATGCGGATCAATGGGCTAGTCCCACTGGTCTGTACCTACACACCTATAACAACTTTCCCAGAGCCGGAGATATCCATCTCTCTAATAGCAAAAAGGGGATGAAATTGCGAATGTCGTCAAATTACGACGAAAAAAACAAAAAAATAAATAAATAAATAGAAAAAAATATACGTGGATGAAGATATGTTGTTTCTTTGGCAAAATTATAGCAGAGAAAAGAAGCCAGTGGTTTCTCGGACGTCCGCAATTAACACCTTTACGGAAAATTAATATCGCTAAGTGCAAACCCGGGTGTGAATATTGGGCGATCCGTACTCAGATCCTGAAGATCGTTAAATCGCCCTATATAGCTAACGATAAACGGGACGATCCTCAGGATTTTGGCAGGATTTTATCCCGATTTTGTACGCTCGTAAGCCGAGCATAAAACCGATATAAATCTCGCATAAACTAGACCAGGTCCTCGCTTCAGTACGAGGACGAAGATTTTTTTTTCTCGCTTTTTCGCGGTGGGTACAAATCGCAATTGTCGTTCATGTCCATTGAAATAAATCGAAATTGGCAATTTATGCTATTCAGGATTTTTTGCGGTGATTTTAGACGGTGAAAATCGACTAGAGGTGTAAGAAAAAAAGCTCATGTGAAAGTTCAGCTGTGACGTGTATTGATTAGATCGAAACTGGCGTAGTCAAGATCTTAATTTCCTTACGTACGATTGGAGAGGAAAAAAGTTCTGACGTTGTTAGACACGGAGGTACCTTGTTTCGAACTTGTGTGTTGTATATAGTATATATGTAAAAAAGGCCAAGTAATTATCTTCTGATGAACGATTACCGACGTTTTCACTTCATTGAGCTTTGTAAAAGAGAGGAAAAGGCTGTTCGACTAATTACCATAATGCGCAACTACAGAGAGCCATGGGATCTGCATTAAAGGGCGAAGAAAGGTCCTCGAAAGCATAGGAAATTAGATAAATAAATAATCAGACAACTAGGTCGCCATGGATCTTTCGTCATCTATTGTGATTCTCATTTTTTCTTTAGAATTATAGTTTTGTGACCTAAGATTAATAGTTTTTCATCCCTTACATACGATTCGAAAGCTGCGAAAGGTGAAAATTTCGAATTTTTATAATACTGACTCTGAGTTTTTAGAAAAATTATTTCTCCGAAAGTCTATGTAGCCAATTTGAAAAAGCTGAAGATCCGAAGGCCAAAACTCCGAATCTAAAAATTGGCGAGATGCAACGTCGTTTATTCGAAAGCTTTGTCACGAGCTTCCCTTAAATTTGCGAATTTTTCACGTCTCAAATAAATTCGGAATTTTGACCATTTGGATCTTTTGAAAATCGGAACTTGAAACTTGTACATCGTATCTGTGTAGTCTTAAAATTTTGATTGCGGATTTTGAATCACGTGAAGAGTATGTATAGATATTATCGTGCAATCCAGAGGTATGAGTACTGGAGGTGAAGCATACGCCCACGATTAGCTTTACGTACATAAAATATATTAAACCGTTCCGATATAGACGGTTTTTACGATACGTTAATATCGGATCCCCGTGATGATCGAGCTACCTAACTGATAAGATATACCGAATTGTACGGTTAATGTAACCGTCCCGTATGATTACAGGGTCGGGTAAAACCTGTCGCCACACGCTCGATATCCATCAGTTCACTTATTTCCACATTCAATTTCAACCGATTGAACGGTATCGATTGATTCGTGAAAAATTGGTACTCAATTGGTCTGTATGGAACAAAAGAAAAAAAAAAAAAAGTGAAAAATTCGAAATCGTATCAATAATTGCGACACGAATCCTTTCGGTCTCAGATTATATCAGCTCCGGCGAAACTGACTTGACGATTAGTCGTTAAAAATCGTTTGAAAAAATTAAAGATCCTATACATTTTTTCAAATAAATCAAACAACATATTCAGTGGTACCTGCAGAATCGTGTCGAATGATTCGGTCCCTGTCAAAATCATTGGAAATATTAGTGGTTTAAAATTATTATTTATTTATTTCATCCCTTAAACAAGTTCGAAAATTTGCTCGATCCTGAAAATTTTTAATCGTATTGTTTATTCATGCATTTTCATTTCATGTTCTTTTTCATTCAAACGCTCTTTCCGGGTACAGTCGTGCAAATCTTCCAATTTTACAATGAAAAAGAGAACCGTGCAAATATACATGAGGAAATTTCGTTCAATACGATTTGTGAAAAAAACTGACTCGAGCAATCGATGGCAGCGAATAGAGAAGAATGGCAAAATTTATTTCAATTCATCGTTAATTCTCTGGTTAATCTTTCTACAAATTGTGTTACGATTTTCTCACTTGAATTGTACCAGAAAATAGAAAAACTGCTTTTTGTTCTTACCTCTGCTTTATGCAGGAAGATGAAATTATAAGTAAAACTATATAGACGCCTGAGGAAAAAAAAACAGTAGATCGAAATCCTACGGTCAAAAAAGCTTCTAAGTTGAATCCAGAAGGCAAGAAAATCACCTAAGGCAAAAAATGAAGAAACTTGAAAAAAAAAGTTCCTAATCACTTTCAATTCAAATACGTGAAATGTGCATGAAGATCTTCGACCAATAATCGAACTTTGACGATATTTGGAGGTCCTAGGGTTAAAAAAAAAAAAAAAAAAAAAAAAAAAAACCGAAAAATTGACCGATTACAGGATACCTGAATACGTTTTTTCCGTTTTTTCATCATTTTCCGATACTTTTGCTCATTTATTTTCTAGTTTTAAAATACGAGGTATGATCAGACACATAGCTGACACGGTCCCGCATGCGAGTACAATATTGTAATATACTCGGGTTAAATTGCCCTTGGCTTCTGACTCCTGGGAAGCAATAGGCAAGCGAGCGAGTTCGGGACATCCTATACGTGTGTAGGATGAATGGCTTCTAGTATACCTACATATATAAAGTCACCTAGATATATACATCTTTATATATATATATATATATATATATACGAATACAGCAAGGATAGAACATCGTGTGGAACGGGGGCGGCGTGCGTTGGCTCGTGAATATTTGTCGGTACTCGGGTTGCCGCCGTTAGATTTGCATAATTTCCGAATCTGCTCGCCGCTCCGCGTCGCGTCGACGTCGAGGGCACCGCCGACGACACGACAAGATGACGTGACACCCTCGGCGAACATAGTGGAAGATATTAAGGCCTAAACGACTGGAAAATTGTCCAAACAGCCAGGCGGTATAATTTCCTCGTTGCTCGTTGATTTATGCCAGAGAAAAAAGAAGCTAAAAGAAAAAAGAAAACCAAACAAAAAAAAAAAAAAAGAATAGGGTCCTGTAGGGGGCAGAAAGGAAAAAGAAAAAAAAAATTTCTTTCCTAGAACACTGTTTTAATTAAATACCTCGAAACCAGGAAGATCTGGCCCCCCCCCCCCCCCCCCCCCCCCCCAGTTCATTAATCAATTCTCAATTTTTTGCAGATTTTATTTTATTTTTTTTGGACTTTTAGTATAAGCTTTTGGGTGGGGATGGAAAAACTGAGAGATTGAAGTTCAGAATGATGAAAATTCCGGAATTTCGAAGTTCTAGAAACTTAGAATCCAAATATTGAACTTCGTACAAAAGCTCCATGAATCTGATATTAAACAATGCAGAATAAGAAAATGTCGAAAGTAAGCCAATCGTATATTATATAAGTACAATTGAGAGTTGGCAAAATTTCGATTAACTAAAAGCCCGAATGACAAAAATACTAAATATTCGAAGAAGCAAGTCAACAATTTTCAGATGAGTTAAAATTCAGAAAAATTAAATACTGAAATAAAATGACAGAATGAAGCAATTAGAGGTCAAAATACCGAATAATCAAATTGTCGACGATCCAAAATCCCGAAAATGGATACTGCATTGAATATTTCCAACGTCTTGGCATTTTCGGGACTTTAATTTTTCAGAATTTTCATTTTATGTATTTTGACTCATTTGATCTTTCATCATCAGTGGACGGATCTTCTAAGTTCTGCATTCTACTGTTTTCAAAATTTTGGAAAATCTTTTAGAATAAATGAGCGTCGGGAATTTGGATGATTCGATGAGAAGGTATCTCGAATTCTTGGTCTTTCCCAACTTCTTCATTATATCTACTTCATGCTCTGATCATAAGTTTGATATTCAGATCGCTGAATTTGGGGATTTTGGTGCTGGAATCGGCATCGGCATTTCGATAATAATAATCATGAATCTCGATTGTTCGGTTTCTCGCCCTTCAGCTTCGGCCAATCTTCCCAAAATGCGTAAGAGTTCTGGAAAAAGACTGGACGGACAAATTTCAAACTTCACAGGATTGTAGCATCTGATCTGACGATGAAAAATAACTACCAAGTCTCATCAAGATAGACCGAATGTTTCAACCGAAGAAAGTCACAATATCTAAATCCTAAATCGAGCAAAGAAAGAAAGAAAAAAAAAAAAAAAAAAAAAATGTCTAGGTAAATGAAGGTGGTGAAAAGTCGTAGTGTGTGGGATGGCATATTGTGACATGGTAGTTGATGTGGCTATATACGGGCGGGAGTTAAGCTCGGAGGTGGAAGTTTATCGAGGATCTATTTGACGGACGACGAAGCAGACAGCGATGAGATTGTTGCCAGAGATACGAGATTGGCACGTGTTCGGATCCCACGTTTAGGCCAAGTGGATGCGACCCTCACCATCCCCCAGGTAGGTAGGTAGGTAGGTATGTATGTACATGCCATGGTATATACACACCATACCATTTCCACTAGATATCCCGTCACCGTTTTAACACAGCGTGCGGTAACCGCACACCGCGAGCTTCCACAAATTATCGCTATTGTTTCCTTATACCAGGATCCATTCTCCTGAAATTTCTGATTGTACATTGATATATATTTATATATATAAATATATATGTGTATACAGTAGATGGATTATTCAATTCGTCATTTTCTTTGTCCATGCGGAATCGTCAGTCGATTCGTTTCCTTAATTTTCCTCAATTTTATACAGATCCCATGTTCCACGTAATCACAGAAATAAAAACAGATACACAACAAATTCTTTTCCACGGTTACAATTCTGTAAATTTCATCAGATCATTAAAAATCGTTGAGAATTTATAGGTAAGATATATTATCAATGTTTCAAACATCCGAGTTTTATCTATCAAACATTATCGCGTCTCTAATGCGCACCAAAAATAGATTTTGGGTTTTCAGTTGTCAAAATCTTTTTCGTGCAATATAAAATCTTGAGGGCACAACCGCAGAAGAAAAAAAAAAAAAAAAAAAAACAATTTGTTTCGGCGCTTGCGACCTTATGGCATTAGTGACGCGATATCATAGGTCTCCATAAGAATGAATTTATAAAGGCATAACATTTTCAGAAAGCTATTGCTGGGATTACTTCATCTTTCTATTTCAACAATTTCCGGATCAATTTCAAGCCAGAGTAGATTTCTTATTGAGTATAAGAAATCGATTCGGAGATATTTGGTTACATTTCGAAAATTATATAAACAGGAAGTTAATTATGGATTGAAAAAGTGCTTGACGTCGTCGCAATGGCTGGAAGGTCCTTTGCAGCGATACTCGGTAACTTGGCAATACAATCGGATTGAATATCTCGAAGTTTATCAAACTCCACGAAAAGCGTACCATTTCGAAATTTCCCGAACAGACGATTATCCGAATACGAGTGATTCGAGAGAAGATATATTATCATGTACAGGCAAATATATATAAAAAAAACGCGATTCATTTGATGATCTTTCAAAGACGCTTTAGGTAACAATTTGAAAAAGCTTCGAAGAATTTCACATTTTTCAACAAGATCAGATCACGAGACACCCCTCGCGATCACATCCGCTTTACCAACGTTTGATAAAGAAAATTTCGAGTCTCGATTCGGTATCTTACAAAAGTTCAAAGAAAGAAAGATAGAGATAGAGACACGATCATCCGTTTGAAGGATAAATAAATATACATGCAAACGAACTGCATCCCTTCTCAGAAATTATTTTTTCTTCGTTCTTTTTTTATGTTTTTTTATTATCCAAAAGCGAAAGAGGAAAGATTTTATTTTTTTTTCTCCCAAATCTGAGTGTATAAAGACGAGATCGGATAAAATTTCGACAACGATGGATCTCGATTCATAAAACATGATAAAATATATTATTGCTAAATTAAAGGGATCAGTGGAACCGAGACGAAGAGGGATACCCGTGCCTAGGAGTGCGGGGGAGGGGGCGACGCCCACCCCTGTTACCTCTCGGCGTCGTGGCGCCGGGTCTCTGTGGTTTCGTACAATCAAGTTGTGGTCTGTAATTCGCAGTGAATACCCTCGTAACTAGCCGTGGTGACATGAGTGGAGATAGAGAGAGCAAAGAGAAAGAGAGAGAGAGAGAGAGAGAGAGAGAGAGAGAGAGAGAGAGAAGGGATGAAGGGATGAAGGGACGAAGGGATGAAGGGTGAAAAGGGTGAAGGGTGGGATTGGAGAGCGATACACGCTCCGGAGCAAACTGACAACATAATTTCTGGTTTCTATTCATGGGGTAGGAACGGACCTGACGAATCGCGTCGCAGTGAAAACCGAAACTCTGAATTGATTAATTAGTTCTCATTGGTAGGTATCTGTATACACGATTATTGCTCTGCTCTGTCCTCCGCGGCGACGCTCCTTGGGGTTAAATTACCATTCCGCGTAGTCCGCGCCACTGCAGCACCATCCCCTAGTGTTGTTATATATATATATATATGTATAGATAGCCGGCTCTTTTATCAACGGATTATTCCCTTCAATTCATATGTATGGGGATTTGATAGATAGCCAACAACGTCCGTGCAATTACTACATAATATAGTGTCAAGATTTTATGGGGTGGGAGTACACGTGTGTTTTCATCCCTTTGCGAAACACGTCTGATTCATTGAGAAATCCTTGAGGAAAGAGTACGTCTTCGTTAACCCTATACGTAGTCACTGTGGGTAAAATTGAACCACCTTCCAACTTTGGGGATGAATATCTTTATGGGGATTGATTCATAATGCGTTCTGTTTCGACTCCAAAATAGACCCTCTTCAGATGTCAAGATGAATACTTTTTCTGGAACTTCTGATATTATACTTATCAAAGTACCATATTTTGTGAGTATCGTCCTAAAATTTTGCGAGAAAAAATTGAAAAATGAAAAAGTTGCAATTATTTGACTGAAAAAGTTCATTTTTTGCGCATCTACATCATCGCAAATTTTTTCAGGCACATTGACATTCGATTTTGGTCAAATTGACTTTTGGCACATATTTTACGATGTTCGAAGTACGTTCCATAATTTTTTGAAAAAAAACGGAAGGATACTTTTCGTACAGCAGTCGATTGAAAATCAGTCGGGTCAATTTGACTCAGTGTGACTGCCACGTGATTCTACAAAGTGCAAAGGTGTGGGTCGTCAGAAGAGCAAAAAATTATTCGGGGTCTTGCCAATCTGAGATGAGAGTGCGGTAGGACTTGTAGATTTTTATTCGAATAGCGGAAAACTGGAGCTACCTTTTTAAATAAAATATTTTAAAATCAGTTAAAAATTGCATCCGCAATAGAGCGTCAAAGTTCGATCGCCAATTCGACGCGCCGAGGCGATTCCATTCGCTCCACCACTCAAACGCAAGCTCGGAAAACAAAAAATAAAAATTGACTTTTCTTCACCGTCAGACTTGCGGCTTTTGAGTGATCTACGATCATATCGACTAGTCGGAAAACATCCAAGTCTGGAATTTTTGATCGGAAAAATACAATTTTTTGTTACTTAATCGGAAATGTATCGTTGAATTGTTCTCTTCAGTTAACACGAGAGCAGCAAGCCGAGCGGTTATAATGAGTTCGGGTTTTTGTATTTCTGAGTTTCGATTTGGGTTTTCGGATGGAAGAGATGGAGAGATACCTCTGAGTCAGAAAAAAATTTTTTTACCGTCGGTAGCGGATGCGATTCTCGACGGACTTCGAATTTTTCTTTTTCAAAAATGTAATACAGCTACGGTTTGAATAAAATTTGCTATTCGAATAAAAATCCACGATTCTTGCTGTGCTTTTATTTCAAAAAGGATACAGTTTCAAATAAAAGTACCTAATCGAAAAATAATACAAAAATTCTTATTTCCAGTGGGAAATTTTTGAAACAAATTCACGTCTTCCGGAGAATCGACTGGTTATATTTAGTGGTAATTTTCTGCTGGTGCTAAAATTTCTTTAATTTTATCAAGTTATCATCAGAAAAATCGAGACATAATTTCTTTTTGTACTTTGATTAAAAGTTCGACATTTTTTTATCAAAACTTATCTTTTCTGAATTGAAAATATTCTTATGTTGTATCAAGACTTGAATATCGAAATAGACCGCGTATATATTTGAACCATTATAATTTATTCCGTTGATAATTCCATAAAAAATTTTCATACAACGTACTAACAATAATTACAAAAAAAAATTCATAAACTCGAGTCATAAATGAACTTTTGCCGATATATTATGTATTCGTATTTGAACAAATCATTTTTGTGGAAGCGTATTCCGTTATTGACGAAATATTTCAAAAAAGCATATCATATGGATGAACTATGAGGAGTGGGGGATCGAAACGAAACTACAAATATATGAGCTTTTGATGAAAATAGGTTTTTTTTTCTTATTGTATCAGTACCTACATGTATATTTCGTATTCAACACATAATCGGAATAACGTTTTTCCTATACCGCGTTACTATAAAATGCCATAGAGATGTAAGCGCTGGGAATTCGATTGCGATGCCAGAAGTTGGTCAAACTTTTCCGAATTCACCCTAAAATAAATACGTGTAGCTTAGATGGATTAGTTGGGATTCAAAATAATGAAAATTCGAAACAGAAGGTCGTTCGTGCCGATTATCAAACAATAAAGCCAAATTAATCAAATTACATGCAGCTATATCGAAAATGTTTTTCAATCTATCACAAGCATGCGATCTTTGAAATTGCAGAGAAATTCTTCATCTCGCGAAACTTTCACAGCAAAGACATCAAATTGTATTTAAATTCAGTAAATTGTACGGCAAGTTTGTGGAATTTGTAAATTAATTGCACGGTAAATGTATAGTGAATTTACTACTCCTATATATTACACGGATAAAACTTCTAATGCCGTTCCGGAAGTTCGTCAAAGAAACTTCTAACAGTTCAGTGAAAAAGAAAACGATGATCAGTATTTCTAATTCTTTCGTGAATTTGAAGCTAGTTGGTCGTATCCAAAAAAAATTCCTATCTATCTAATTTCAGTGAATTAATTTATATAATAAAGTTCGAATTTTAAGTTTCAAGTTTAAAAAAAATTGTAAATCTTCTATCTCAAAATTAATTTATGTGTATTCGTGAATTTCGAGATGAATCCCAAACGATTAAGAATCAGAACTAGAGCTCGTGGCATTTGTAACGCGATACTATACATATTTCAATATTAGTAATAAGGCGTTGGAAATAACAAAATAAAAAGTCGAACTCAATTTCGATCATCCTTTTTCAGATCTTCTCAAATTTTGCTAACCAGTACAGGTCGGAGACGTATAGAAATCGGACTGTTACAGTTTGAACCGATTCATTTTCGAGATTATACTCCCTAAATTCGAAAGATTTAAGAAATTGGTATATATCATATCAGAGTTCGTCATACTCCGAACATTCCCATATTCTTACAATTTTCAAAATCCTTTCAAAATAGTTCCTCAAAACATCGCCACACTAAATCAGTCAGATTTCCCAACTGCATGCTGCCAATCAGTTTCGGTAAGAATCATTTCCCAGCTGGAGTAGAAATTTCGTTCCCTGGATAAAATCCCAATCCAGTACCATGACGTAAAAAAAAAAATAAATAAATAAAAAACCAAAAAAATTCGGAAGAGCTCGTTCCAGTAGAAGTTGGAATACCCGCGAGATATCTTGTCCAACGGTCGTAAAAATCAGGTGTGTAACGTTATAGGCTCGGTAATCCGAGAGCTTCTTGGCTTCATCTTACCTCACCCTGATACTCAAGCGTCTCCTCGTACTTCCATAAGAACTCATATCCTGATCCTTACGTCGACCCTGTCGTCCTACAGGTTCGAAATAAGTCACGATGATGTTCTACTCCCAATGTACCTTATACTCTCGACATTTCTCTATATTCCCACCCTTCCACCTCTTACTCTTTCTCTATTCACCTTCTGTCCTGCAGAGGGTGGAAAAAAAGGGTGGGAGAGCATCAGGAGAAAGACACATAGGTACGTATATGTATATAATACATGTCCTTGTGTTTCTCTGCAGTGAACCCTTATACGCACACACGTGTATATGTCTTCAGTCGCGCGCATAGGGTATGTCGCCACGGTGCGATATGTCGCGTGTATGGTATATATACGTGTAGATACACGTACGCATGTCGTAGGGACAGATACCACCACCAACCCCTGTGCAGCAGGACGTCAGGGGGTGCGAGTCACAGTATACATATACATACATATATGTATAGTACCTACAGGAGTGGAGCTCAGTAAGGACTAGGCATGCGCAAAAGGACATTGTGCCACTCCCGTGGCCCCACCGTCGCCCCGTATCACCCCGAACGTTATCGCTTAGAACGCGGTCGGACCGCACGGTCCCTTCACAAGATCAGTCTGACGCCCGCACTCGTACAGCCAGCAACCCTCGCCTCGTCCTCTCGCCTAGAACTTGTCTATACTTTTTGTCTATTACGATATTACCCTACGTTAGATCTACGAGTCTTCGAACACTTTTTGAAACAAGAAAAAAAAAAAAATAAATACACCACGAAAGATTTGCCACTGCGACTGGAAAACCGAGTGCCAAAATCGTCCGAACCGTCGCGAGGTGCGGAAACACGTATTGTCGAAAATAATTTTCAAAAGATAAATCTATACCATCGGTGGATTCGTGCGTCAGATTTAGACGGAACGTCAAAACGTAGATCGAAATTCACCGAAGGGTTTTTTTTTTTTTTTTCTTTTTCTTGTCTTCCAAAATTATTTGGTCAACACGTTTTTTTCCGCACACGTTACGGACTCGGTTTGAAAAATATTTTTACGTTAACTATGGGTCGTACTTGTATGAAAATTTTGGTATACGTACGATTCATTGTTACATGTATTTATATCATTTGGTATGACAAGTCGCAGTGACAAGAATCGCGGGATGATCCGATGATCTGAAAATAGAGACAGAAAAACGGGAGGCAAAAAAAAAAAAAAAAAAAAGACAAGAATTACTGACGCGAAATTTTTGGAAATTCTTTGATACATTTTTATCGAAATTCGGTACAGTGAGAGAAAACGATTGTCCATTAAATCTAGACGTTCTAGAATCGATAGAAATCGAGGAGGTTGACGAACTCCTATTTTGGAGAAAAAATAAAATAAAATAAAAAATTGATGTAAAATCGCTGAGAATCGGAAAACAGTTGAAAGAATTTTTAACAATTCATCGAAATCTGAAGAGGAGACGAGAATAAAAAAACGACTACCGCAAAAGTCAAATTTAATGAATAGCCGCGAGGTGCGGGAATCGGTTCGGTTCACAATATACGAGAAAGAAAATGAAAGAGTGAGAAATAGAAACAGAGAGAGAAAGAGAGAGAGAAAGAGAGAGACTAGAAACACCTGCCTGACGCGTCGCGACGCCGGTTTCGTGTCATGCGGGTCCAGGAAGACACGGGACACACACGTGTCCGACTTCTGACGTCTATACGTGCGGCGCGCAGGCGGGTGAGCTAGGAGGCGCTGGTCACGTACGTACGAAACACCGAAAAACTACGCCTCACCGGTTTACGCCACATCGAGATTAGCCGCGACGCGACGCTAGTCTACGACGCGACGCGACGCGAACTCATCATCCGCTACGCTGCCACCAAGTTACGACCCTCACCAGGATCTCCGCTCCGTCCGACTACAAGGTGAGTCTTACTACTTGCTACAGTCTTCCCGCGATTCTATCTCACGCTTGATGTGTCACATCAACCATTTTTATTCTTTATTTTTTCTCTTTTAGTAGAATTTTAGAGTCTCGATTAGAAATGGAATTTTTCTTCATTTTCTTTTTCTTTCAAATCGGAAGTAGACTAATTCTCTTACTGGTCATTAGGATAACGATTGAGGATGTTAAAGCTGTGTATATGTATTGAATTGCTACTCGGAATTAGGGAAAAAAACGAAAAGAATTTTGGTTTATTTATTTGGGAATAGATGACGAAGACTTGCGTGGTTTGATTAGAAAAAAAAAAAAGAAGAGATTTAGTCTGAGGAATCGAGAGATTCGTTCAAGTTTAACAAGACGACGAGACAGTAAAACGAACTAGAGATGAGAAAGAGAATGAGAGAGTGTGACTTTGTGTATCTTGTTACAATTTCATTCTCGCGATTCGAGTAGGTGTATTTCATCCCCAGACGAAGAAATTTACGTATGTGTGAGTGTATATAGGGGGTGAGAATTGAAACTTGAAACTCTTTCTGAAAACTTCGTTATTTCTTTTTATTCCCTTAGCTTTCTTCGGTAGAAGAAGTCTTGCTCGTGGTATTTTTAATACGTTTTTCCAATTTTTATTACACTCAAGAAGAAGAAGAAGAAGAAGAAAAAGAATAAGAAGAAGAAGAAGAAGTTTTTGTATCGGAACTTTTAGCCGCGAGGTTTAAGCTGCTGTTTCTTCTTTACAGATGTCTAGATACTTAAATACGTAGCATAAAAAAAATCACGAAGTATCGAAGTAACTAACTTTGCATATTTTTCACGCGTCAACTAACAGGATTTTGCGAAAACTGTAATATAAAATTCGTCGATGCGTATAGGTAATTTCTCTTGATCGCAAAATTCTTTTTGAGCAAATGTCAGCGATGCTCTACATAGATAATGGCACATTTCGGCTTTCATGTGTCGCGGTAAGCTCGATCGTTTTCACCTGTAGATAGTGAATAATTAATCGACTCGTTTTATTACATTTTAGGGGTAGGTTTGGGCGTTTTCATGCTGTATTATCACTTCGTCCGGTATTTCCGACATTTCCATTCCATCTAAATTCCATCCATATCTCTCCATCAGTCGTGAATTCTGTTAAATCATTACTGATCCTCTCGTTAATTAATATATTCCGGAAATCATTGACAGCTATAACCCCCTGTATCAGCATTCACTGTTTCAAATTCCCAAATACCGCATATTTCGATCCTCGTTTCTCTTTTTCCACGAAAAAAAAACAACATCATTCAATTAAAAACTCTCATTTTTGCAAATGACAACTTGTAATTGATACCAAAAATATTTTCATGAATTTTTTCGGGAATCGTAAATGCAGATTTTGCATAATATCTTCGCATATAGTGCGAGAGTGAAACGAGCTGGAATATTCGAAAAAAAAAAGTTTGCGTGGTTAAGCAGGCAGCGATGTTTTTATCAAATTACGGTCATAGCGTCATTCAATTTATACTTCCGCCAACTGAACAGGGCAAATACGTGTTTAATGTGTGTTACGTGGGCCACAAACCGGAGCTGGAACTTATTCTTCCCTGATTTGCATAATAGCCGAGGGGTTGCGGACCTAACTATGCGTGTATCATAGACTGAAAACTAAATGACCCAACAAGCAATTATACAATCATTAAACACACGTTCATATATAGCAAACGGGCTAACGAATTTTTTTTAAACTGATGAACCATTCTATGATAGCCAAAGTAAAAAACCTAATCAGAGATGAAAATGAAATTCATTCGCTGGTCATAAAAACCGTCTAATCATTCAATTTGTCAAGAGGCGGGTGAACAAATCAGTGAATAGTTCAACTGTTGATAGCTTTTTTCTACAATCGGTCGGTATGAACTATTCAATTTTTCGTAACAGAATCAAAATCAAAGAAAACAGAAACTCGAAAGTTGAATTACGAACCTCTTTTGTTGTGGATGGAAAAATCCAGCGAAGTCAATTTATTTCTTCGTCCAAAGATCATTTCGCATCATTATATTCTTCTAATCTCAGAACAGCGCTGGTCGGATTTCTTCTTTTTTTTTTTTTTAATCGGCTGTCATAGATCGAGAGCGGATAATTGTCAAGTTTCATTTTTGGGCCGGGTCACTGGAAAATAAGTGACGAGAGAGTGTCTAATTTTTTGAAAACTGACTATACATTTTCAACGATGATTCTTTCAATTCAGTTTTCGATCGGACCCAAGATATTCTGCAGTGGGTATTTTGAATCGATTTGGCGGAAAATTGTATCAATTTTTTTTTTTTTTTTATCACGTTTGATTTCTCCTATCGCGACATACTGGGCTTTTTAATTTGACAAAAACCGTGAGTCTTGTGTACTCTGGGGTCTAAACTACCCCTCTCAGTCGTCGTCGTTGTCTACTGGGGTGAATATCGCTCGGACGTAACTCAGTCGGGATTAGGGGTTGGCCAAAAATGAAAGTCTTATCTCACCATGGCTGCAGGGTGGTTTCTGGTTGGTTTGTTGGTTCGTGGAATCGCGAAGACCAAGTAAAGACGGAGCGTGAACTCGCTTGCTGGAATAGAAGTGGTGAAGAGAATAAAGGAGAGGAAACATCAGGCGAGGCAAGAAGCAAGGGTTCTCTCATCGCCTTTTGCACCCTCTTTACCTCATAGGGGGTGGCAAGGGGCCCTTGGCTCGAGTAAAGGATCTTAATCCTTAGCCAACGCTGCAATTTCTTGCCATTAGCCTCGCTCCTTGGCGATTAAACATTTGCATAATCTCAGGCGGTTGTTCTAATTCGGTAATATACATATACATGGTATATACCCATCATACATATACCCCATGTACAAATGTCGGAGTATTTCCGTATCTACCTACATGGCACTGAATTGGCACTACCCCGGCTGCCAAATTTCGTTCGGTAATACTGGCCCAGTACAGAGAAATTATTTGCCCAACGTTGGGCCAATGCTGATGACTAGTAATGACTAGTGAACATACATGGGGCTCAGCCGGAAGTCAGTTCTGTACTGGAAATACACTGGGCCAATATGGTGTTTCATAGTGACTGGGGATTATTTCGTGCCAATTTACGGCACCATGAGTTCGACCGGTGTTAACAACCCAAAATTGTCCCAACATTGATTTTGACTTGGGCAAAGCTTGGCCCTTGGTAGCTGTCAGTATTGGCAGCTATGGCACCAATACCGTGCCAATGCCAAGCCATTTCCTACATGGGACGTTGTATGAATGATTCGCGGATTATATAGACCACATAGAATTTTGGCTCATTACCTGAAAACGGTTTCTATTTTTGTCGTTTTTTCTTATTCTTCTTCGGATTCCGATAACGCCAGGGTGCGGCTTGCCCAGAGGGACACAAGGGTGTGTTAGGATGGTCAGGTCAAGGGTTGGCAACCCCTGTTTGCTCAGCACGCTATGAAATTGGTTGAGGTACCACGAGGCCACTTTGACGCACCGACGAGTATACCTTATGCCTCTGATGGCAGGGCTCTCAAAACTTCTCAAGCCTGCCTGACGCGATGTACTAAATTCCCACACGGACCGTTTATCACCGTCGAATATCATCACCGTAGCCTTTTGCCCTATCTACCTACCTGCCTACCTACCCAGGGTGGTTTCTCTTCAACCCTCAACCCTCAACCCTCTTCACAGCTCCTGCAGTTCCCTTCCATCTCACCTCCCTTCACATAGGCCCTCTTCATTATTTTATTACGTCTTTGATGAAACGGTGATAAAGGGAAAGGAGAAGGATAGGGTTGCAGTGCCTGGGCGAATAATGACGATATCGAAAATAATGACAAACATTTATGCCAGTGATTAGTTCCGGCCGATTTAATTAGCTACCTGGGTTCAATTATCTGGGATTATATCGAGAGGCGGAGGGTCTGGGCTTTGAGAGATCACGGTTGTCGATGATGAGGAGTGGAGAGTAAATCCCAGTGTCCTGGCCGAGGGATTGGCAATGGTCAAACGGCATCATTCTGCCGAATTAATTGGTTTGATCACAACCTGAGGGTATCGGCTTACCTGACGGACATCACGGGAGTTATCAAGCCGATTTCAACCCTTCGCTAACGGACATCCAAAGTCTCAAATCTAGGGGTAGTAATTTCATTTCTACCAAGAACCGCAAGGACCTTTTTTTTTTTTTATCGTAAAAAACTCTCGATGGATTTTGGGAAAGGAAATGTCATTCGTCTCCAGTTTCTCCAACAGTGCAATAATATGCAGTCCAGTAGGACTAACACCGTGACGCAATTGACAGCGAAGGAGCCTCAGCAATTTTGGGGAGATACCGTGGAACGCGTGGGGTACATAAGGGATGGTTCCCGGGTCGAAGGAATGCGAGCTGCTCTCTGGAGGCCGCCTAATTCTGAATTTAATAAACACATACCTAGCCAGCTCTATGCAATATCTAGTCCGACAGTATTACCCACGTTCGTATCATCCGTGTGTAGTATCTGTGCGTAAATTACATATGCTCATATACCACAGACTACGCTGGTTTGGGAGATGTACTAATATACTCTGCTTCGATTAGCTGGGGTGGGATTGTAATTCCGAATTTCGAAAGCTGCGAAAGGTCAATATTCCGTATTTTTCGATTACTGACTCAAAGGTTTTAGAAACATTATTTCCCCTCAAGTCTACGTAGCAAATTTGAAAAACTCCGAATGGAAAAACACCGAAGGTTCAAAATTCCGAAAGCTAAAGAGAGGGAGACAGCATGAGGGATAGTTGACTGCAGATTAGAACTCAGAAAGTATTTTTCATCCCCTGGAAACGAAAATTATCTTTTTGACTGAAAAATGAACGAATTTCGACTATTTTTAGGGATTTTTGAAAATTTTTCGAGTGTCCCCATCCCACCGCGACTTGCATACCATATATCATCAATAGTGTCGCGGATGGTGGACCAAGTATGGTATAAGACGTTGGGGGAAACATATGGGAAAAAGTATTTTCGAAAATGGAAGAGGAGGAATATACATATATTCTGGTTTCACTCGGCCCTTCGAGTCGTTGGTCTCGTCGGGAAGGGTGCCGAGCTGAAAGCCGAGTAAATCTGTTCCAATTCCCATCTCCGTTCCGGGGGGTTGAATTCGGGCTTTGAATTCGTAGCGCAGATACGTCGACGAGTCACAGATCGGACTATACTGGGCATTTTATATCTGGAAAATTCAACTGGAGAAAAAAAAAAAACGATAAACGAACAAAAATATCCCATGCAAAACCCGAACGGAATCATCCCCTTGACGTAGTTTCTATTAAATGCATGAAAAAAAAAGCTCAAATTTGGGTAAACAAGGAGCAAAAGATCGTCAAGCTTTGGCTTCTAACGGATGAGAGTACGCGATAGGGATGCCTTTGGCAAAAAGGTCCCCCGAGGTGAGTGAGGTAGTCTCTGCTTTCTCTGGCTTAACAGAGATTTGCCGCGAATGTTCAGGAAGCTAGGGGTGTTAACTGTGCTCAGGGTGAGCGGGGAGTTTGTGGCCCGTAGAAAGAGGAGCCGCAGGCTGGTCTGGGGGTGTTAGTTCCGGGTGGATGAAGGGAGGAAAATTCGAGGAGGCGTTGGTGCCGTTGGTGGTAAAAAAGGAAGAAGAACAAGAAGAAGAATAAGAAGAAGAAGAAGAAGAAGATGGCGCTGCAAGAGATTTGAGAAAGAGAAAAAAGCGAAGGAAGAGGAAAAGGACGAGTGGGGGGTGGCTGGTGTGAGCAGAATCGCTCGGATTTTACGGATTTCCGGATTTCATGCCGCTTAGGCATTGCTTGCTCAAGCTCTGCCCAACCAGCGTGCGAATCCTCCCCTATATTCCCATATGCACACATACCTAGTCTGCCAATAGATTCTGCAACTTCACTTACACACACTTTCTCACCCACGCAGTAGTCTCTCAAATTACACCCTCGGAAATTACCTGACTTTCTCATTCCCGGACTCGGAATTCATAAAGCTCAAAATTCCTCTTCGAAAAAGCTTTTTCCAATTAATTTTCACAATTCAATTCACAATCTCAAACAGTTCTGCATTTTTTGCATACCTAGATTTGGTCTATCTTCTGATTAACGAGAAATTCGTATCTTGGGAGCTTTTTTCAGTTTTTTCGAAAAATATAAGCTTTCCACTGTCTTTTTTCAACGTCACAAATATCTTCAAATGTATTTTGTAATTTATCTCTACACATTATCGTGTAGTATTTCAACTTTCACCTTCAAAGCTCAGAATTCGCACAGCTCGGAATACCTTTTCAAAAAAGCTCTTCCCAATTCATCTGGCGAATCCAATTCGCAATCTTGATTAGTTCTGCAATTTTTGCTCACTTATATTTGAATCTACGTTCCAATGAACGAGAAATTAGTATCTCGGGAGCTTTTTTCAGTTGTGTCGAGAAGTATAAGCTTTTCGCTGTATTTTTTTTAATGTCATTAACATCTGCCGATAGATTTTGCAATTTCTCTCCACGCACTGTAATTTCTTCATGTAGTCTTTCAACTTACACGTTCGAGAATGACTCGACTTTTTTATCTTCAAGCTCAGAATTTAGAAAGCTCAAAATACGTTATCAAAAAAGCTTGTTTCAATTCATAGTGTCAATTTATTGTGCAATTCAGAAAAGCTCTGCAATCATCTTAACCTCTGGTTGTGGTTTTCGGTTCCAATAAACTCAGAATTGGTAATTTTCCTGAGCTTTTTAAGCTCAACCCGTGAACGTCAAGAACCCATAGGAATAAAAACTGAAAAAAGTAAATGTATATTTTATTCTCTAGCAGAAACTAGGATTTTAGAGGTTCGTGGGCAGCCGATTCAGGCTGGGAGAAAGGCAAGTCAATTTCCATTAGCTTCCCAGGGACCGAGACGACTAAAAAAGCACTCGCCAACGATAAAGCGAAGAATGGCGGAGAGAGTCGGCTGGTTCTGGGTACACCTACTCTTTGGATTATAATTCCAAGCTTCTCGTGTTTTGTATGTGTGCAAGGGGGGTTTGGACGCGTGTATAAATGCCATTTGCAGCTTTTCCATTCATCCCCAGTAAAGCGAATAAATCTTTGTATGTACTGCCACATAGGTAAGCGATAAACATTTGGTAAATTATGTCCAATGTAGCCAAAGACTTACTGCATCGTGGATAAATGGAAAAATAATTTTAACCAAGGGATAAAAATTCTTACGGTTATTTATTTCCGCGCTATCTCAACCCTTCACGCCCTAAACAATCGGATAAGGGTCGACAAGGTGCCGTGGAATAATTAGAATATAATTTTAATTAAAGACGTTAAGCCGTGTAAACGAATGTGGGGTGGCTGCAGGATGCCTTAGCTCACGGTTTAGGTTTAGGTTTAGGGTTAACTCGGCTCCCGCCCTAACAAAACTTCTTTCATCTTCGGACCCTTCTTAGATAAAGTTCAACTAACGAAGTCGACCCTGAAGACCACCTATCTCGGACCTATACTTCATTTTGGAATTATTCAACTCCCATCCATCTCGGCTTTCATCCCCTTTCCATTTTTTCATTATTTTTGCACATTTTCTCTGCCTAAACAATTTCGGGACTCTTTGCCAAACTGTTTTGAAGAGACTACAGACGGATGGAAAAATTATTTTCAACTTCAAATCACGTTTTATACCCTCGATTTTGAGGGCCGAAACGAGATTGTTCACCACGTGTCCATCTCAGCTTTCATCCCCTACCGATTCCTAACTATCCTTGGCATTTTCTGTGCCAAAAAGATCCCATAAAGTTTTGGGAAATCGAGTTCAAGATGCTACACATGGTTTTGAAAGTGCTTGTTAACTTCGAATCACTTTTGGTCCCAATTTTTCAGAGCCAAAATGAAATTCCTTTTTATTCATCCATTCGTTTAATTACTTTTTACTCGTCTCAGATTCCATCCCCTAGTAATTTCTAATTATTCTTGACCCATTCTGTGCCTAATGAAGGATGTGAGCTTCGGCAGAAGTGATCTGAAGATGCTGTGCACGGTTTCAGAAAATTCTTCTCGACTTCAAATTACCATTTGCCCGAATTTTTGAAACCTGGAACGATATGCGTTTAACGTCTTCGAGATAAAGCTGTGCCAGATATACATTCGCATCGGCAATCTTTATTTTAAAGTTTTAGAGGGGTAGGTAGGTAGGTGTAGCCGTAACCGTAGTCGTCCTGGCGTCCGCGTGTTTAGCGTCACTTGGCCGACTCTGGAGCAACCGTCTCCGAGAGTTAACGGGCGAGTTGGCGTTCTTTAACAGCGGTACTAAATCCTCCTTCTCCGGGGTTCGCTACGTCGTGGTATTCGCCTTAAGTACGAGGGGCAGCTTCTCCGTGGCTGAGGGAGGCTGTCTGCGATCCTGGATATTTTATATTTTATATAATGCCCTCGTCGCCACCATCGTCGTCGTCGTCGTCGTCGTCGTCGTCGTCGTCGTAGTCGTTGTCGACCACTAACGTCAGGTTATGCCCAGGCGACGACATTCTACACCCTCTCAACTCTAACATATATTTTCACAACCCCAAGTCACCCGCAGAGTTCAACTAGATTTTAACTAGTTTTCTACTTTTCGTTTCTTTAAATTATATTTCTTCAAATTATCAAGAAACTTTTACCTTATTTTCTTTACCGTTCAGATACCCGCACTCTATGAACTCTAGAAATGAATTTGCAACGAAAAAATTACTCTGACACAAACTTCTGCCAATTATTTTATACTAATTACTGAATAACTCGTTTCGAGAGTAACAAGCCAGTCATTTGTCTTCCCTTCAGCTACCAGTTCAAATTTTTCAAACTCAAAAAGTTAAATTCATTCAAAGTGGATAAATGTCACTAAAAGTTCATTGACCTCTCCTCGAGATGTCAGCCATTCAATTATCAATTTTCTTTTCGAATAACTCGAAAACTACTGGATCAATCGAGTCCAAAATACGATCGATTCTAAGTTCTGAAAAAACGCATCGATTGAGACTAAAATCATCAAATTCCGATAATTCGTATTCGAAATAACGTCGAAGAAATAAATGGATGAAAACTGAACTCTATTTATTTTCAGTCGGTCCTAGTAACTATTTTTTCTGTCTCATCTGGGAAATTGAAAAGATTATCAATAGAGTTTGAATCGTCAAACGATCGTGACTATCAAATTTTGAATTTGGACGATAATTTCGATAAAACAAGACGTTTCTCCGAACCGTTTTTCCTCGGGATCAATTTTTCCATTCGTAATCGGAACTTGAACGGTACGGAATGCTCAAGTAAAGAGGCACTCCCGCGTCCTTTCGTCTGGGGGCACGAAATTAAACGAATTTCCGAAATTCCACAGGTCTGGAGTTGGTCGATGAACGGCATGGCGTAGCTGGTGGATTGCTCTCGACGAGAGTATTGCCTCAGTCGAATTAATAATACAGGTGACAAGGCGCGCGCGGGGCTGTTGATTCGAGTTGATTTGAGTTCAATTCAGTTCTGAATTAACGATCATGTTGTGAGCATTCGGTATAACGACTTGTCCCAAAATCCGCAAATTCAATTCCGATTATACTTCACCTCAACTTATACCAAGTCGATTCATTCTCATCCACAGGACATGCATCCCTAGAGCTTTTTGATGATTTTTAATTTCATTAGTCTGCACCCTGAGCTTTTATACCTCTGTGCAGATATTACCGTTTGCATTTACACGCATCTATATATTTGTATGTACTCGTGAATATCCACATGGTCATTTATACCTATGGCTAACCATGTCAGGACCGCACGTGGTCCACGTCGTATATTTTACCCTTTATGAACGGTAACCTGGTTGGCTTCGAAACCTGCACCCTCGACAATATGCCTCCGGTACAAACAGTTATGAGTTACACGTAAATTCCAAGGGACATAACCACCCTGTTGGGCGAGGCTGTGTATACATTGCGTCAACTGTCCACCGAAATTTCGTTGAACAACCTGCATGATCTGCGCATGTGGAAGTAATTGCTCTGTCCATTGGGACCGGAATTTATTATACGATCAAAAACTGGAAACCGAGTATCATATCGTGTATACCAAGTCATTAATTCCTGTATCGATGTGGACACATCGATCATCAATGATCATTTTTATCCTTCGTGACAAAGAAAGTTCGACTGAAAATAATGATCGGTTTGTGAATTGGGTTGGAAGGTCACTGATCCTACTGGAATTTAATTCGAACTGGAGTTTTTTTCCTAATTGATTGTCGAAAAAAACGATGACTATGGAATAAAGGAATTGATATCCTTTCGCAATTTCTGTCTACATTTCACTGCGATATACAACGGTGATGAGTTCAGACCGTTGCCAGACCCCCATGTACAGGAATATTGGAGTATTGCCGGATCTATCCACATGGCACGAAATTGGCACTACCCCAGCTGCAAAATTTCTTTTGGTAATACTGGCCCAGTACAGAGAGATTATTTGCCCAACGTTTCGCCAATGCTGATGACAAGTACTGACAAGTGAACTTACATGGGGCTCAGCCGGAAGTCAGTTCTGTACTAGGAATACACTGAGCCAATATGGTGTTTCATACTGGCTGGGGATTATTTCGTGCCGATTGACGGCAACATAAGTTGGACCGGTGTTAACGACCTAAAATTGTCCCAGCATTAATTTTGACTTGGGCAAAGCTTGGCCCTTGGTCGTTGTCAGTATTGGCAGCTATGGCATCAATACCGTGCCAATGCCAAGCCTGCAGTTTGCAGTTTCACTACTGAATAGCTGCAACGAAATTGAGTCCTGAAAAAATTCCTTCAAGATGGATGCCTGCGGTTCGAATGAATGATCCTGTTAACGAGCAGGTAATAAAGGCAAACACTCATCTGCCAGTCTGTGAAAGAAGAAAAATATGTATGTATGTACAAAGAAAAGAAGACAAAAAGCAGACGGTATGACAAACTTGAGCCGAACATGTAGATACGATAATTGAATTTCAAGTCGCTTAATAGACCGTGAGTGTGAATCGAAAATCCACCTTTTTGCCAAAATCGGTAACCACTAGATCCACCCTGTGCACGAGTAGAACGTCGCTTTGGAAAAAGCTTTTATTTTCAATTTTCATAATAGGCGTATCGACCTGCAGCCTGTCGTTTCGTCCTTTCGTCCTTTCGTCCTTTCGGGGCTTTCGCGTAAGGTGAAGGACTGGGGCACAGGAAGAGGTGGAGGATGTTATAATCTAAAATACGGGGGTTGACGGGGTGCGGAACCCGAAGTGTGGGTGGCGGTGGGAGATATCAATCATAGGGGCTCTGGGCTGTCAGGTCCTCGGGCCTTCGCGCCGTTTTCCCCGCTTGTATTCTACCGATAAAGCTAGTGAAATCGAGCGAGACAATGGACTGCCGATCCGTCATCGCCAACCCCAACCCCATCGACACGGAACCCCTCATCTTTGTCGTTTAAATAATTAACCCCTGAAATTTAACCGTCCGTTGAAATTCACCTCATTTTTTTATCATTTCTTTTCAATCGGGGTGAAGGACATGACCGAGTTTCTATCTTCGTTTAGAAAGGAGGGCATCTTGGATTCAAAATTTGGTCCCGATTCATCGGATAAGAAATGCGAAAGTTGTTCTATCTTTCATGGGGAAGAATGAAGAAGAACTTCTTGATGATCCTTGTGTCTGAATCCTGCTTGAAAGATACCCAGACATTTTAAGGAAATGTTCGGAACAATGGGACGAAGATTTTCTGGCATTGGATTCTAGATCGGATCTCTACTTTGGCAGTAACAACAAAAACGTCAATACTCGGTTGACATTTGCGAAGAAAAATTTCACCAAAATATGTCGATTTCCTATTCCCTCAAGGTAACTATGGGGATCCAATCTCAAATCCAATGCTACAATATCGTTTCCTAAGCATTCTGTACATCTTTCTGAAACATGAAATGAAATGAAATCCTGCTGGCACGATTGAGCCCAAAGGAGAATTTCGAGTTCCTCCACTTGTCACTGTGTGTCAATGAATATAACTCCTGCATTTCTTATTAGATTTCTAATCACAGGGTGGGGTATGATTTGATTGGGGTGGTTCAGATTTTGTTTATTTTTATTTATTTTTTTTCAAAAAAGGATTGACACGATCCAGATCGATTATCGATTTCAAACCAAGGAATACAATAAAGCTTTTATCATCATTAGAATTCCCTTTGATCGTAGTTTCGCGATTATCACTTACATAACCAACATAAGAGTGCAGAAAATACTCAGGCACCTGGGGTAAAAATCTGATTATAATTATTTCGAGGAGCTTTTCCTACGGCGTATTTTCTATTGCAAATGGTTTAGAGAAAGGTGGGATTGATCCTGAGGGACTGGTTACTGTAGAGACTAGTGGCCGCACCTTTGCCAGACGATTTTTCTATTACACCCCTAAACTTGGCTTCGGTCCGAGTCACGCTATTGCGAAGAAATTGATATAACTGTGGTTGAGCTTTCAGGCAGGTACCTCTAGGAGTATAGCTGCAAAACCTAAGGTAATGGAAAAGACAAGAGGAAATAAATAAAGATACCTGAAGAAAATGTGGAAATGGTTACCCACCTCAGACGGATGGATGGAAAACAATAACTTTTTGATTTACCCAACGCGATATTACCGCAATATAAACATCCTTGCGATAAAAGCCGCAGACCTCGTCGACGAGCTTTGGCTAACTCTATACGACACAAGCCACTCTTGACTGTGCACAATCCGCGGCGTACATTAAATTGTCTATTTCTGTATTGGTACTATGCGGTTATCAATTTAGCTGTATATACATATTCAGCACTTATACTATATACCTATCTAATCATTTTGTTTTTGTTTTTATTTTCCAGATTCTCGGAATTGCGAAGGACATCTTCAGGGCTGTTTTCCGGGCTGACTGAATCCCCGAAAGCTCTGTAGATCGAGGTTAGTAGAAAAATTCATTAGACATCGATCGAAATTTCTCCCGAAGCATTGAGATAAACGATCCATAGCACAGAATCCGTGAGTAAAGACCTTTTTTCCCAATAAAAAACTATCAACGAATGGTACAGTCGTTTGTCTAGAGCTTTTTTTATCGGTGAAGTTCGATCAACTATAGTTAGTCACTATTTTGTTGGGTCAATTGGGGACGGAATCCCATTGGCGTACGCATATCTGGATCTGGAAAAGCTCGAAATTTTAGAAAAAAAGCTTCAGGACTCTACTGGAAATCGGATTAAAACGAGCTTTATCGGAAAATTTGATCCTGCCAATACGACAAGATGTCATTTAAGCTCGACGTCCTGACAGACTGACATTTTGCCAAAGTCAAATGATTTTCATCGATTATGGGGATTTTCTAGTCTATTATTCCGAATCTTCCTTGAGTCATTTTCTGGTCTTTTCCGAAGCTTTTCCTCTCTAGAAAAATACTGCAGAAAAAAAAAAACCAACTCGCTAAACGTACTGAAAAATTGTTTGATCAAAAAATTGGGGATAAAAATAAAGAAAAATTTGCTAAATCGAGTCCGGGCTCAAAGTACGGGTATATGTATATTAATAACGGGATGAAATCACATCACGCAAACCGTGGATACGAGGTATATAAATATAGTTGGTATACACCAGTTCGGAAATTGTTGGGTTTGTTTTTTGATTGTGGTGACATGGCAATCGGGGAAACCTTCTGCGGGAGTTTTCCGATACAGTAGAAAATATTGCGAGGGAAAAAAAACAGAGACAGAGAGAAAGAGAGAGAGATGGTTCGAATCCCTGTAGCGGTCGAAGCGAAATGAATCCGGTGGGTGACGAACGGCTAACAAATCGAGTTACCCTGGACCAGCACCAGCACCAGCAGCTTTCCCTGCGTGAAATTAATCCTCGGCTACCAGCTACGCATCTACGCCCACCCATCTTCATCCCTAATTCCGATGGGGCTAACCAACCCTCAATTTTACTGTCCCCCAATTAACCGATCAGCCCAAGTGTTTCTCAAGAATTTTTCTAGGACCAACTGAACGAGGGAAAAACCAGAAACATCCTGATTTTACTTTTTCAAAGTTTCGCCTTTACCGATTACTGTCAAAATGAGGAAGAAGTAATCCGATTTAGAAAAAATAATCGTCAGCCAAAGAAGTTTAAATCGAAAGATCGATTTTTTCTGACTTGAACTGACTTGTCATTGAATTTTGACTTGTTTCACATGATTTTTCAAAATCAAATCGAGCTTTCTTGCAGAATTGTAGATGTTAATGATTTTTCTGAAATGATCAGCACCTGTCCATTTGATAATCGAAATTGCAACTTCTTTCGGGTTCACCAAGTGCTAGAATTATTATTTTCAATGATTCAGGATCCAAGGTCCAATTAAGGGTTCAATTTTTCCTATGGCTGGAGACTGAAGGGTGAGTTTTTGAGGGATGTGACTATGAGCTTGCAAATGGGTCTCTTTTCTCTTGTAGGAGTTATTTTTCTCCCTATGTTGCTTGACGAGGTAACTTTTGTCGCCTTGCAGTGTGTCTAGGCTTCTCGCATCTCTCGGGCAGTACTTCTTGTCCATTTTCTAGTGTCGCCTTATATGGGTTTTTCTTCATGGGTCGAGACTTGGGCAGAGGAAAAATACGCAGCAGCTCTGGTCCGTTGTCGCGGACGACTAGTCCGTACGAAATTGTTTCATATAATATTCATAAGACAAAGTTCTTCCGCTCGACTTTCCTTATTCTCTTCTAAACAATCAGTCGACGCCCTGCAGACTTCATCCTGTTTTTCCACGAGTCACGCATATACTCAAGAGGTTTTTTTTTACACACGTGATGTTCAAATTTGAAAAATTCTTCAAGAGTTTCGAAAGATTTACAACTATTTCCAAAGTGTTCAAAGATTTTTAATACATCCCAAAAACGATTCTGAATCATTTCAAGATCCTCAACGGTTACTAAAGATTGTAATAATCTCGAAACGAGATGACAGATTCCAAGTGATTTCAAGATATTTCGAAGCTTTGGCGTGATTTTTGAAATTTCTCAAAATTTGATATCATTCCGGAAGGTTTTCAATGATTCTACTCGATTTCACGTGATTTATCACAAGATTTCAAATGATTCAAAAGTATTGGAAAAATGTCAAATGATCTCATCGATCGCAAATGATTTCGAGGTGTTCCAGGAATTTCAAATAATTCCACTATGATTACTATAAGATCATTGATGATATTTCTAAAAATTCCGAATGATTATCTGTAAAATTTCAGATGATTTCAACGGATTTCGAGAATCCCTAACGATTCGAAAAATTCCACTTCCTCTCAAGGAGAATATTTCCAAAGATTTCAAATGATTCTGAATAATTTCACAAAGTTTCTGACGATTTACGAACAATCTGACATGATTTCTCACCCCTTTTAATGATTCGAAAAACTTTCCAGATGATTTCGTAGATATCAAACGATTTCAAATTACGTCAAAGGGTTCCTCGAGGGATTTAACCGTGGATATACAGTTCTATTCCTACCCAATTCACCTATTGATTTATTCATTCGTTACATTATCATGTCTTGGGCTAATATCTCGACCGACCCTGTGTCCGGTCTTTGAACTCAGAAATACGTACAAATGGTCTCTTCCCTTATTGATTTAGTCAGTGTGTTCAGAGAATAGCTGTTTTGACCATTATTATTACAATCACTATCATTATAAGGGTCTTTGTCGTCTCTAGGGCAGACCACAATAGGGCAAGGTTAACTGAATACAGAAGCCGTTTTGGGTTCCAGATCCGTTCGGGGCTATATAAGGGTCACTTTTGATGTGAACTACCTGCTAAATAATTGATCAAAACAAGGGGAACTAACGAACCGTAGATTTTCCCATACCGCCAAAACAATCGAACCCAAATTTCGATACGAATTATATTCTCAAAAAATATAATTTGAGCAGAGAATTATTTTTCAAAATCGTATTTCCGGTGGTTTGTTGGGTACGAAAAAAGCTCGAATACAAAAACGGTGAGCTTTTTCCGCTCAATGTCTAACCTTCGTGTATACAAGCATATGTGCTTTCAAACCAGGGGTGCAAATATATATAAGCTGACGATACCTACCCTTGCTAGCCAATAAGATGGCTCGATAAAAGAGATTTTACGATTTCAAAACCCGATGTATATTCTACGGGTTTTATAGCAGGTGATCGACTTCCGAGCCAGAAACGTGAGATTCGCATAAAACGGACCACTTATCATCGCTGACGTTCGGAACTGTATCTTTATACGACATTTTTCAAATTCAAAACTGAAGAGAAAAAAAAATTCAATTTTTCGGGGGATTGGATTTTTTTTCGACGTGATATCGATTAAGTTCCGAAAGGTCAAAATTTCGAATTTATTTGAGACACGATTCTGAGTTTATAGAAACGTTAAGAGTCCGTAGCTCGTGACAAAGCTGTGAAATAAACAACGTTGCATCTAGCGAATTCTGAGATTCATAGTTTTGGCCTTTCGAATCTTTAGCCTTTGGAATTTTGAACCTTTGGTGTTTTTCCATTCTTTTTTTTTCAAATTGGCTACGTAGACTTGAGGAAAAATAATCTTTATGAAAACTCTGAGTCGGTAGTACAAAAATTCCGAATTTTCATCTTTTATAGCTTTTGAAATTCGGAATTTCAATCCCGCCCCGTTTTTTTATTTTTATTTTATTCATTTTTTTTTTCTCATGGAAACGAAAAATGGCCTTCTGCAATTCATCTCTCTTCTTATCTCGAAGCGGGTTCTTCATCTCCTCTTTCTCGGTAGTGTCGTATAACAGAGGAAGAGAATTAGGAAGCAATCCATCCGCTCCTCTCGGAGTAATTAAAAGTTGTAATTCCCAGCAGACAGTGCAGCAGCCGGGGCCCTTCGGGTTGTTTCCCGCTCGTTTTCCAGGCGTTTCGCGTACACTCGAGCTTTCGCTCTTTTGCCAACGGCACCCACTCGACTCTACTACCCCAACCAAGCCAACTTCAACTTCCCGGTCCTCTTGCATATTTCATATCGCGTAAAGTAATTACGTTATTGGGCTTTATGCGTTTAGGCAGATGCCTGATAATTAACTTCCCGCGTTGACGGTCCGCAGAAAAAGGACTCTGCCATGTTTCATTCATCTCCTCGGCAATCTTCGAATATCCATAAACGAACTTTACTCTCATATATTCACACAGAATGAAATTATTCATTTTTTAGCTTATGTACTAATTGCTTTACGATCTTCAATACCCACTCCAAAAACCATTAACGTTCTTCGGGCAAAAGAAAGTCAGAAAGAAAAAAACAGAACGGGAATTAAATCCATGAATAATCACTCATTATGATTTCTCAGTACGGTAGCCAACATTTCTCTGAAACAATTCGAGGTAATTTGATCAAATTCACAGAGAATACTTGTGTGTAATGTGTTTATCGTATAAACTACGGATGTTGAGGTAACTCGATCAGTTCGTTAAGTACGAATTAAATTCTAACCTCCAACTGGAATACCTGAATTAGTGGAATGTTGATTTCCTGAGCAGAAAGTCACAAAACCAATAAGCTCAAAGGACACTATGATAAGATACGGGGTGAGAGATGAAAGAACATTTGCTGTTTGAACGATCATCTTCGGTATTTCTTATCTTACTTGAATCAAAGTTGAGGGCAGAAACCAAGAAAACCTACTCCAAATACAATATGAGCTTTCGAAACAAATCTAGTCCAGTGAAGATCTGATTTTCCAATTGCAGTAACTCGTTAGAAAATTTCCGACAAATAATAGTTTTTCGAAATGAACCGGAAGGGGTGAAAATATTTCCCGTTTCTCAACACACGTCTTCATCTCTTCCAAAACCCACGTAAATGCAAAATTGTACATAGCCAGTTGAGGATAATCGACAGTGTCTAGATATATTGGTGCTTTCGATCAGCTCAAGGGCCTTTTGCAATGTGCCAAAGTTTGTTACATCGGTGAACCGGGAAAGAGAAAACGATGAGAAACCCCTGATGGGTTTGTGTGAGTACATCTGCTTCCATGTAGCACATTGCAGCTTGCAATGGGGATGAAGGACAAACGGAAGCTTGCGGGGTTATAGGAAAGCATCTGAGCATATCCATACGAGTATAACAAACAACTGAGTTTGCTGCGCGTGCAGGACGAAATCCCAATCCAAGGCGAAGCCCAAACCGAAGCTCCATTTCGAACCTGCAGGACTATCCCATGGTATCCACACGCAAAACCTGGAACCCGGGGACCACAGATGGCACGGATCGCTGATCCACTCAATTTCAGATTCATGGATGCCAGAGACTGAAAAATCCATCCCCCCCACCCCATACGATGCGTTAGCAACCGTCCATCCATTCCCGTTTCCGAAAGCTCCAGACGCGCCTGAAATACAATACAAAATGTCTAACCGTGTGTGCAAGGATACCAAAGGATGTATGTATCTGTATATATATATATATATCCTGGTAACAGCCGAGTAGCATGTTTAGGGTGAGGCGAAGAGATGTTTCGAATACCCCATATAGATTTCGAATATTTTATAACCCCATGTACGGATACATATATATATATATATATGTACACATCTCTCTTGCTCTGTCGTACTACGTTGTGGATTGAGGCAACAGGCTTTTGGATTCATGTATGTGCAGGATTTTTCCCTTTCAAGATATACACGCAAGGATGTATGAGAGATATGTGAACACATACGAAGGATACCGACGTGTCTGACGCGATTTACTCCAGGCGACCTATGGAAATATCATTTTCCTCGTATTGTAGAAGATTGACGCGTGGAATATTGCGAGAATCGGATTCGTACCTATACATCGTATCTATCTATACGCGTATCTTTGTTCGACCGTGAAAAACGAGGTGGAAAGAAAAAGCTCGATTCTTTCTCTAGGGGGTGAAATTTTAATCTACTCGAGAAAAAAAATTTCACATTAGGATTAGGTGAAGAGGAATTTTTCAAAACTCTAATTTCTGTTACTAAATGAAATCCTTTCGTTATTTTGTTATCGATAATCTCCCATTCTTTTTAATCCGATTTCAACCACTAAGCACAAAAAAAAATCAACCATCGACTGAAAAAATCTTTTTACGGCTCTATCAAAAATCGAAATCATTCGTCCTGTGGTGAAGGATTCTGCGGTTAGGGATTTACGATTTTTAGCATCGTTATAGCAAAGAGCTTTTTCGGACTACAACGAGAGCTTTTTTTCATCATCATGTTAATATTCGAAGGCAGTTAAGGGGGTCAGTGGGCTGCGGTTGTAAAAACGAAACATGGTTCAAAATTAATTTATTTCTTCACCAAAGTTCATTTTACATCATTGTAATCATTTCACTAAAAATCAGTCGCTGGACGAATTGGGGCACACCGTAGGTCCGATTTTACTTTATCGGGATCCGAATTGTTCGGAAGACACGCCGTCATAAATTGAACGAGGGAAATTGAATTGAAAAAATTATCATAGAAGATACGGCCAATTTTCCGAAAATCGAACATTTCTTTTCCACTTATTTGCAAATAACTCAGCCTAAAAATTAAATTTGCCAATTTCCCTCGTTCAATTAGTGACGGCCTGTATTCCTTCGAATTTTGGTCGCAGATAAGTCGAATCGGACCTACGGTATGCCTGAATTTGTGCAGCAAAATGAACTTTGGTGATGAAAGAAATTGATTTTGGACTATGTTCAATTTTTTCAAACCGTGACATACTGTTCCCCTTAAGAGGCAATTAGTTTCAGTTCCATTGGATAGTGTGGGTAAGCTCTGTGATTCTAATTATCGGATCTCGGAGGCTGATTTGTCAATTAATGAGAGAGAGAGAGGAAGAGGGGGAAAAAAAGGAGAGAACTTAATTGCAGTGTCAAGATTTAATACTGTAAAGTGTTAACTCTAGACAAACTGCGAAAGTAAGGTACTGCAGCGCAGAATCTCATCGCGGTTTCGTGAGTTTTCGAGTTTCCCCAAGCCTCCCGCGCCCGTCAACCCAACGAAATTACAAGCAAGTAATTTATAATTTAGTCGACGGTACTACCGTCACTACTTTAGACACCCCGTGGTCTGCGGTAAGCTCAACTTTTGTCTGGCACGAAGCCTCCACTCCCGTTTATATACGTTTGTGCTTTACCTGATTTTGAAGGCTTCGTGCCGCTCCGCGCAGGGTGGCGTTGGAAAATGGAGACAAATACAGAACTTACCAAGTAGGGGACCACGAAACCTCGAATTTTTGGCAAAAATCGGTTTCTCATACTTCACGTGGTTACCCGATACCTCGTTTTCAAATCTGGATTCATTTATCCCAAAATTATAGTTTCTGGAAATTTTCGTAAAGCTTTTTTCACCAGTCGATTCAAAGTTCTCAGGCTTTGATTAGCTCGAAAAGCGTATCCTTGAAGTCTCTTCTACGAAGGAAAAAATATTGATATACCTCTCCGCAATTTCTGCAATGAATTGCATTTCACGAATTTTTTTTTGTTCAATGGTGAAGATCTGTCTTAAAAAAAAAAAAAAAAAAAAAAAAATAAAAACTGGATCTAGAATGAGTTGAAATAGACTAAATTCTCACCACAGGCTTAATCTCATCTAATCCTACACTGCCGTGATTTATTGATCAAGTATTCATGGAGAATATAAGGTTCATAAAGTTCAAGCAAGCTGCATCACCATGAATAATTAACTTCACGCTTTTAAGAAAAACGAAAGTTATTATGATCACATCGAAAATGAAAAGTTCAATTTTCACCAGATCTCCACGTTTTTGAAGTCGATATAGAATCACCATCGACCATTTTTGGATTGATCATTTTTATGTCCAATGATATATTGAGTACGAATTGTGGAAATTTCACGATTTTTGTCTCAATGAACGCGGTTTTTCGTAACCCATAGCTGATTAGGTTTTGGGTTCAATCGATCGTTTAATTTTCGAGTAATCGAGCAAATAAGATGTTACAACCAAAATTCCAAATAGTCATATCTCAAGAAGGAATCAACGAATTTTGATGATTTTGATCTCCATCGATAGCATCCCCTCAAACTTAGAAATGACTTAATTTTGGAATGGATCGATGCAGTAGTTTCGTATTTTCGAAACTTAAAACATCTGCATAGGAAGTTGTAGGGCTGGTCCTTCGTGGCCAGCCAATTTACCTGCTTGCAGTGTTCTGAGATAACAAGAAGATTGAGTATTTTCAACAACAAAAAAATGGAAAATATTCCCAAAATTTCATTCCTTGAGTTTGGAAAAACAATTTTTCTCACCCTAAGGATGATTAGATTAGAAATACCAACACGCACCATGCTCGAACACCTTATGAAAATCGCGATATCCCATAAACGTTATAATAGTAGGTGTAACGCGTATGCCTTAGAGATTAGGAAAGTTTTGTTGGTTCTGAGCACCGCTGTGGCTAGTATATGTATATCTACGTATAACTTGTGCCCGGGGTGGCTGCTGCTCGGCTCTACAGCTATAACAGTTAAATACATGCATATACCTACGGAGTTAGATACGTGGGAGTAGTAGAGAATGATTTTACCCTGGTAGGTAGGTATTATACGTAACCGAGGCGAAATAGAACAATCTCCAGCTTAGTAGAACGTTAAATTTACCCCGATGAGCGGATGGGGGCCAAAAGGACCCCGCCTTCTCCTCCCCCTGCCATTGCGGATGGTCCGCAGACACTAGCCGCATCTGCGTATCAGCCGGCTAGTAACTTTGTCATTACTCTAATTGCTTGCCTAATGCCACCGATATTGTTCAGACCAGACTGAAACCGTATCATCCCTACGAATCTTGTACAAGCTACCTGGGCTCTTAAAACTTCACCGTCTCAGACGAAGATAAATACCTTCAAAACCCACCCCCGTTTGTCTGAAACGGAAAAACAGTCAAAAGCTCGCCATTTAACTCGATCGTGATCATCGGAGCTAATCAACCCCTTTTCTAAATTTACTTTTAAGTCAATTTACGTCGTAAATCATCCCTGTTTAGAAAGAATTGCTATCCAGTTTCAAGTAACTTTGGCATAAATGTACCACTTCTTGTGCTTCATGTTTGGCAAAACTTTGCCAAATGTTTTTTTTTTTTTTTTCCATGTTCAGATCACTGCGAATTTTGCTTCGATGTCATGGGATTCTTCTTATTATGGTTTGATAGATAGAAAGAAAGAGAACTAGTTGGTTCGTTACGGGGTGCAGTTTTCGATCAGGGAGGGGTGAGAATTGAGCTTTGCTGGAAAAAAATCCTCATGCGAGGTATTCGATTCAGCTGAGGCATATAAGGGGGATATGAAATTTTTGTTTGAGAAAACACGTACCTCCTAATGCACCGGTGATCCCGTTCCCGACTACCAGCTCCTACCTCCTTTTTCATCCCCTGGGTGAAGAGGGAGTTCTTTTTAAAACCAGAACCACTTAGCCACGTACGGTTGCTCCGTTCAAAACCCGTGAACGGAGAACGGAAGCTCACTGGTTCACGGCGATTCCCTCGATTTTGTCCCCTTATTTATGTCCTTTGCCCATTTCGTCCTCTCGCCTTCAATTTGTCGTATTTCTTATACGATAGACCAACCTCCTTGACTACTTTCGTCCTTTGGAGTCAAGTAACATTGGCAGGACCTGTCATCCTTCGGTACTCGATTTTTTCGGCCAAGCTTTGAACGGTTACTGTGTATTTTTCCGAGATTTTGGTAATGGTTAGCCATTATTTGACTGAATGGTGATAGTTTTGGCATCGTTTTGAGATCTTGGGATCCAAATTAGGTGGAAAATTGTATGAATTATGACACTTTTAATAGCAAACCTGATTCCTTAGAAGTCCAAAATTGTCAAAAACCGCATTTCTTCGTCGGTTCAGTACTGTGAATGAATTCGAGCTTTGGATTCCTGTGAAAAAGATACTGGTGTACTGTTTTCGGAAGTTTCAGATTTTCTTATTACGGTTTACAAAGAATATTGAAATCACTGGAAAATTGCAGGCTTATGAAAAACTGCTTTTCTCGCTGGAATTAGTATGTGTTGGACAATTTTCGACCTTTCCTAGACTCTTTCATCTCAAAATCTAGATAAATTGCTATACTAGTGTCATTCAGCTACATCGAAACGAGCCCTTCAAGGATCAATTGAAAATCACCTTTCCAAGGATGACAAGGTCCAGATTTTGAAATGTGATTACATAATAAGTGATTCGAAGGATCAGTTTCGATTGAAAGTTCAATTTTGTGTAAACAAATGGAAAGTTTATAAATGTTCAAAGATACGGAGATAGACAAGTCTTTTGAGAACTGCATCTTTTTTTTTCCTCAGTTTTACTTACCAATTTTGGAGAGAAGAAAGGCAACTAATAGTTTCGGACTAGGGGTTGATGGGGAGAAATGCGTCTTGCAAGTAATGGGGGTACTTACCGGGCAAAGCATGACGGTTAGACCGATGTTAAGCCAACTATTGCGAACGTAGGTACTAGGAGGACGAACAAACTACGTTACTAACAAGTATATAGCTGCATGCCGGAGCCTAGTAACGTAAAAGTTAATGTACCAAATTACGAATCGCCAGTTTGGGGTGGTGCGACTACGGGAGGACTCTATTTGCTGGTCTCTTAATGTTAAGTCTCTCTAGAATTCAGTGGTGGCCAACCTCGAGCTTCATTTTTTATACAGTTTTCCGCCTTTTTCTCATTTTGCAATTCTTCACCGTCGTAGTCTATATCAAGATTCAAAATCTCATCAGGTTTCACAAAATATTGTAATTCGTAATCAATTGGGTTCGGTTTAAGTTTGTATCAATTTTTTGGAGTCGATTTGAGAATATCTACTCAAACACGAATATTTGATACATGAGTCTCAGAAACTTCGACTTGAAAACTGTAAATGCTCTAATTCTTGAACCAGACTTGGAAATTCTCATGCAAATCTCAGTCCGTTCAAAACGAGAATGCTGAATATCATATAATATGCATTAGAAATTCTGGAAAACGATCATGACCTTCTGAAGTTTGGATATTTGCTGATTTGAAAATTATAAATTGAAACCAAAATCAAGTTTTTTCGAAAGCAAAAATTCCTAATCTTGAATGTGTATTTTTTGTTTTATTTTCATTCGGGACGATTGGCCCTGAAGGGAAATTCAAAGGTAAAGGAAAGCAGCCGCAAAGGAACAGTAATTTTACCCTCACGACTAGTTCGCCCTTCCTCAAAGACTCGACCTTCTCTGTTCGCAAGCATCGCAAGTCTCTCCCTCTGGTCCGGAGTCTTAAGGAAACTGCCGCTTACGTTTCACGGTTAATTTTCGTGCCACACGCAAACCCGGTGAAGTTAAGCTTGGCAAATATATCTACATGTATATATATGTATGTATACATAGCGAGGGGATTTAGCCACGAGTCTGCATAGACGAGAATCGAATCCTGCACAAAACGCCAAGTACAAACCTATCTAATAATTTGGAAATTTGAAAAACTCCGAATGGAAAATTTTTATTTGCGGATGTTTGGACTTTCTGAGTTTTTAACTTTCGGATTTTTGAGCTGTCTGCATTTCGACTTTTCGGAATTCCAAACTTCTGAACTCCAACGTTTCTAGAAACTCAGAATCGCGTCTCCGAAAAATTCGGAATTTTGACCATCCGGAACTTTTGGAATTCGTAACTTCAATCCCGCCCCAAACAATAGATGAGCTTTATCTTATCCTGTCAAGTTTCAAAATTTTCTATTTATCTGTTTTCCAAACCACAATGCGTATTAATTTCTGATAGGCAAACGACCGACAGACCAACGTATGTTCAAAATCATCTAAGGGTGGAAAAATTCCATCCCTTAAGTTATGAGAAGTAAAAATTGGGGACCTGGTGATCGGGGGGGGAAAAAAAAAAAACCTGAACCGAAGAAATCGACAGAAGTGGGATTATCGGATGCCAAACGGGGTTGAGAAGGAAAAGAAAAAACGTGGAGGCGAGGGTTAGAGGGAGTTAAGACTGCCTGGACGAAGCTGTCTGCCAATAAGGGCAGATAATAATTACCACGTGGAAGGAACTCGCCGTTCCAATTTGCCACTTGGAATTTAATCATTTCCCTGCCACTCGCAGCCATTTTCCATCTCGGGTGGTTCACGGGGCGTCGTAATCCAAGCCACCCCGAGATATTGGTTACTAATAACTAATTACCAATCTTGCGTTTTGACATTCTCATTAACTCGCCCTGACGCGAAACGTTAATGCCTTAGCTTTCCGATCGCGATCCTAATCTAGCCTGCAGACCCGAACGAACGACCGACTTTGATCGCAGCCAAAATAATACCCCCGCGATACCAATACACGCGGGGGTGGGAACACCCCGAGGTTATAATATCGCGGGAAAATTTCCAACCCCGTCCGTTACATAAATCCATAATCAAAAAGTCCAACGGTGCAATTAACTTGTAATTAATTGAATACAGTGGGAAGGGGTAGGGGGAAAATCTTTACTGTCAATTAATTAACACAGTAGTGAGCTCATTGCCGATTCTCGTTAGAACAGAAAAGCCCTTTTTTTTTCACCCTCTGGGAAAGTGACAAGGAATCACCCTCGTTACTTCACGATTTTATCGAAAATCGAACCTTTCTCTTACCTTACCAATCACCCATGAACGAATGCCGGAATATCGCCGGATCTACCCACATGGCACAGAATTTGCACTACCCCAGCTGCCAAATTTCTCTTGGTAATACTGGCCCAGTACAGAGAAATTATTTGCCCAACGTTGAGCCAATGCTGATGACTAGGACTGACTAGTGAACTTACATGGGGCTCAGCCTGAAGTCAGTTCTGTACTGGGAAATTGGCAGCCCATATAATTGCCACACTTCGATGAATCTCGAATGGAAACTTAAAAGTAACAAAGTATTCCCTCAGAAGCTGCAGTGATACTCAGGAATACACTCGCTGGACATTCAGCCCATGGGTTTTCATACATCGGTGATAATTAATTTATTCAAAAGAAAGTTATCCCTGTACGTTTCGCAAAGAGAGAAAAAAAAAAAGAATGGAACAGAAATCAAAAAAAGAAAACAAAAAACAATGCTTCCCTTCCAATTCGAGATTATCGGATATCGAGTGAGCCTCTGCTCGTACAGAGGGTGAAGGTACGGGTTCCCAAGAGAGTTTCTTCTCGGGTAGCCCGATACTGATTATACCTTTCGTCGGCACCCACCAATCTCGAAACCCGTATATATCTACCCAACTTCGTGTTTTCCAATGCGAATTAAAACGTATCAAAAGCACATCCGAGGAGGGTATGCGCCTTGCAAGTTCAAACCCTCGATTTTTCGATCTGAGCTTGCAGCGCGTTGGTATACATATAAATGGGCTTGATAAATCGATCATACTTTTTATACTAGTCAAGAGATATATATTATGATGCAGGAAGGTAATACACAATATGGCGAACTACACGGATTGGTTATATTCAGGATTTTCAAACAGGGGATGAAAGCTGGTTTGATTTGCTCTTCCCGGAAACGAACGTCCCCAACGACACAATAATTTCTGTTTTATTTTCAATTATTCTGGTTTTTCACCCCTTCAGGTACCTACATACCTACTACCTAACCCTGGTGATCAACCAGTCTTTACGCATATGTTTTTATCTGCAGTATTCGAACGAATTGAGTTTTAGGGGTTGTTTGAGTCCGGAGGGTCGATTCTCCGAACTCTGTAGATCTATATACCTGCAGCTTCCAGCAAGTTTCTCTCGATTTTTGTGCTTTTAGGCGCGCTGACGCGAATACGCGTCGAAGTATTTTAATATCGAACGCACCCCCGACGGGACTTCCAACCCCGTCATCATCCCCTTCGGGGTACTCCTGCCGTTCTGTATTGTCCTGCAGGATACATGCACGAGATGTGAGCGGCCGGACCAAAACTCCTTCCATATTTCGCCTTCTGTACCTTCTGTACGTGTGAATGCTTGAGGAATGCCACCGTCGCTTTGTACCCTCGAGTCCTTTATAGTTCGGCTGTCCGGCAGCCACGGGGGTTGCCAACCCTGAAAGAATTCTCAAAGCTCGCAGAATAAGAGAAAACAAATAAAAAAAGTTCACTCAGCGATATCAGAGGTGAATAGTAAGAAGCAGATTATTTCACCAATTGCAATAGGCCAGATTTTCTCCGCTCATCACTCCAAAATTCATATCCTTTGGGTAAAAAGTATTCTTTCATTGAAAATCTTTCACAAGCCACTGGATCAGTTAACAGAAAATTTTCGTCAGATTTTCTTCGCGAAAAATCCCATCGATCGAGACCAAGATTACAGAAATCTTTTGATTCGGTTTCGAGATATCATTGATTCAAATTTTCGTTTCGAAAATCTTGTTTGTTAGATATCAAAAAAACTATCAGAGCAATCGAATTAAAATTTTGATCAGTTCTAACTTATAAAAATCTGCTTCGATTGAGACTAAAATCACTGAAATCGGTTTATTCGTTCTCGAGATATCGTTGGACAAAAAGTGTCAAAGGTTCATCGAGAAACTGAAAAACCGACTTTTCATTAGCGTGGTAATAAACCCTTCGTTGTCAGACATCCCGAAAGTTCCGCGCTTGTCACACAAATTGACCCCAGCAATGTTTGAACGGTTGGCACATGAAAGCCATCGATCCGATTGTGACAAAAAAATTCCTGAATATGCTTTGAACAATAAATAAAACATGAAAAAATTCCGTGCGTGAAGAATCAAATTACAACATATTAAAAAAAAAAAAACCAATGTCCTAGAGAGGTCAATTCGCAAAAAATACACTTTTTGGCTAAAAAATTCATAACTTTCACACGTTTGATTATTTTTCGATCAAATTTATGGACGATACTTTCGAAATGAGATACTTTTAGGAAAAGAATAGCTTGATTGTGTGCGATCCAAAAAAAAGGGCTGCCACGGCTGAAATTCAAGAAAAATAGCGCTAAAATTTAGAATGGGGTCATATTGTCCCCTAATGAAAACGACGGGTCAAGATAACTTCTTTCACATCAAAGCTGGGAGTTGATAAATAGGGTCTAGATCGTCCTCAATACAATCGCGCGAATAAACTGAAAGGATTGCAGCTTTCAGGGGTGGATTTGACAATTTTTACTCAAAAAATGGTACCGATGATGGGAGTCGCTCGAAAAATTCTTATTCGGGTTAAACTGAACGTTAATGATATCCGGAGGGTTTTATGGCCCCAGGGCATTGATAATGAGCTCTTTTCAAGTCAGCTGGTGATTCTTTCGGCAAGTGTTACGAGCTTGCGGGATCCCAAGACCACAAAAGGTTAATTTTAGTTTTTGGCTGAGCTATTGGAGAACCGACAGCTTCCTCCCACCCTTAAGCTCACTCAGTTACTCTGCCTTACAATTTGCATCAATTAATACTAACCCTGCCGAGCCAAACAAGCTTCCCAAAGACCGTTTAAACTTCGCTTAAACTCTCCAGCTACCAGCTTTCCTCGACTTGTGCAAGCGGCCCAGGCCCCTCAGCGCGTGTTTCGAGCACGGCGAATAACCCACGTATGTTGGGTATGTTATAGTACATATGTGTGTTTATACCTATTCAACTATGTAATCAAACGATGTGACTATGTGTGTGTGTGTGTGTGTGTGTGGAAACGTATGTATTGGTACCCACTTTACACGATACAAATTTCTACTCAAAACTTTATTTCGATGTTAAATGTTTCGAGTTTACAACCTATTACATTAAATTTACCTTCCACAGATACGATTTTAACCAACGATTCAAAAAAGGCGCGCCAATGGCAAGCGCGATGGCAATTTTTCAAAATCGACCAATTGTCCAAATTATTCTAAGGGCTGAATGGATCATTTGAAAAGTAATGAGCAATAAATTGTGCGGACGATGACTATTCTGTCAAATTCAAATTCTCAAAACAAAAAGCTCGACTGTTAGTTGTTATTGTGAGTTTTGATGAATGGAAATGTCGAAAGCTTTCGAGATTAGTGGAGAATCGATTTAGAACGTTTATCGATTCCTTGTGGGGTGCACGTGCCATTTTTGGCAATGATTGATAAATGCATTACTCGTAATTTCTGCCACATTGAATCTATTCAATTATTGAACTAATTGCGAAAACATACCCTACGGAAAACATTGAACCCAACTTTTGAGTACTTGATTGTTTAAAAGCGGAGTTTTTAGTAATTGAAGCTGTGGCCAGGCTTTGATTTACATGATGGTAATTGCCATGGCCACAAATGAAGCAAGTGATGATCACAAACGGTACCTACTGAAGTGGCTGAAAATGATACGTCTACCCTAACTGTACAAAACAATTTACAGGAACGTCCATTCTCAAGAAATTTTGATCCCAAAATATTTCAATTCGATGATGAGCTTAGTTATCGAAAAATGAACAACAAGTAGCTACATATTTGTGAAAATGAGCGGACCAAAAAAACTTCAAGACCAAAAAATATCCATCAAAATGGATCCTATTCGGAGAAGGCTTCGTTCACGAATCAGAAATTTCCTACGCAAAAATTTTCAGGAGAGAATAATAACCTGGATGAATTAGAATGCCATTGAAACGTTTTTTTTTTTTTGTTTTTTTTCGAAGCCCTGAAGAAACTACCGACTGATTTTCGAGGTGAATGGCTTAGACAGGCTATCGAATATCCATTATATTCATAAGTTTTGCGGACTGATCTAAAATTTCGGGGGATCCTATGCTTCAGAATAAAACGATCGACTTGGGGTGCTAATATTCATATTTGTGAAAGACTCTCTGGTCTTAAATAGCGATCGCATTATCCTTGCGAAAAGTTATCCTCAAGTGTAATATAGAGACGCCATGCCAGGATGTCCCAACCTGACGCACCACCACCGGTGCTTTCACTTCTTAGCTTTTACACGAGAAAGAGAGAGAGAGAGAGAGAGAAAGAGGAAAATGGAAAAGGAGCAGAAGCAGGAACGTTATTCCTTGTGGAAAATGAACCGAAACGAACGTAACAGAAAGAAAGAGAAGAAGAGAGAAAGAAAACAAAAAAAAAAAGTTAGAAAGGAAAAGATAGTGGAATAAAATAGCGTGGAATAGAATAGAATAAGAAACCAGGAGAGAAAACTGTGCCGGGGGTTGGGGGTTGAAGGTTGGAGGGTTGGGGGTAAGGCGAGAACCGTACGGTGGGGTAGGGAAAAAAAAGGTCTCTTGCGGTACATTTGGGTTTTATTGAATATAACGCGCGACCCGGCGCACCCACCCCCGCCAGGCACTATGGTTATTACCTACGCCACTGGCTTATGGCATTTTTGCGTGCATTTAGACAGTTTTTTTCTAACTTTTTCTCCTTTCTTCTTGTTTCTTATTTTACTATTTTTCTCCTTTTTCTGTCCAGACCTAATGGTCTTTGTCCTTAACTACCCTGTATCTGAAAATAACCATTCGCTGAGGATATGGACCTACCGTATATCCACACCCTAAACGCAACAACCCCATCTTCCGGCTGAAATACTTTTTGCCAACGAACGACGAGCTCAGGGCGCAGCCGGAAAGCTCGAGGGCTGAGGGGGTCCTTATTAATAAAAGAATAAGAGGGCCAAGGTGATGGCACTCTGACTTGCAGTTAAGAAGATTCTTTGTTCATTTTTTATCACTGGGTATATAGAACCCACTCTCTATTCCCACCCCTAACCTCATTTTCACTTACTATCTGTTTTTCTTTTCTCTCTCTCTCTCTCTCAGTCTTTGAAAAATAAATAATTCTATTCTTTTCTATACTCTTAGTAAGGTGGGATTGAAGTTTCGGATTCCAAAAGTTCCAAGCGATCAAAATTTCGAATTTGTTTCAGACGCGATTTTGAGTTTCTACTACTCAGAATCAGAAGGTCCAAAAATCTGCAAATTCAAGGGGAATAGTATGTCGCAATAACAAATTGATTTTGAACTTTGCAATTCGAAATTTCAATCCCGTCCCTTCTTAACTGCAAAATCATCTATTCAACTCATCAGTCAACCAAATGACTGATTATTTCGGATTAGCCTCAAGATAAATGGATAGAATTAGTCAACTAGATTCGCCCTGGACTTTTTATTACTTTCAGTCCTTTTTTTTTTCATTTTATTTATTTATTCTTTTTTGTTCATGTTTAATTTAGAGGTTATAAATTTTTTTGGTCAAACCAGTCGCTCGATCCTAATGAGACGTGGTAATTTCCCATCGTCAAAAGACAGGCTACAACCTTGTAAAGTTTCAAATTTGTTTCTTCAGAATTTCTTCTTCAGAAAATGTATTAGGACTTGAATTTGAAGATTTGTGGGACAAAAGTGATTTTTGACGTGAAACCAACACTTCTCCATCATTCACGGGATAAAAAGTGAAAATAGAAACGAACTAGACATCGAATATCGCAAAATAAAGAGAAAGAGATAGAGCGATGAAAAGAAGTGAGGAAAACGAAACGCGGCAATATGCTTCGTTGAAAGTTCTGCCCTATGGGGTACAAACGGGGGATGGTTGGGGGCTATTGGGTCGCGGGCACTTAATATGGTAATGCCTAGAGAGTACCAGGGGCGTCGCGACGCTCGTTCATCCGATGTGGCCCAGGCACCTACTGGGACCCGGGACTCAATCGAGGCTGGCGAACTAACGGGGCCAATACTTTAATTTACATTTAAAATTGCTGAACGGCTGACAACGGCGATAGTAACACTACCACTAGTTCCGGTGCTGTTACTACTACCAATACTAGTATACCTACTACCATTCGAAACTACCCCTAGTTTATACTCACCCCTATAGTCCTCGGGTAAATACCCGACAGCTTTTCCCGTCTCTTGGACATCCAGAGCTTTTCCGGTAAGCACCATCTGCAATGGCAAAACGGACCGGGAAACTCACCCCTTTCGGAGCTTTTTGGTTTCTTTTTATTTTTCTTCTTCTCCTTCTCCTTCTTCTTCTTCTTCGGCTTGGGAAATATACCACCGTGGCTATTATTCCTGGTACAATTTAGCAGTGGGCAACGACCTGGGCAAAGCAGCGTCACCAAGAAAGAGAAAGAGGAAGTAGAAGAGGAAGAGGTTGAGGCTCGGGGGTTCCTCTAGCCAATCTTGGAGATTGCAAAGCAAAGCACTTAGGAGACACGGCAAAGTTTCTTCCCGACTGAATCATGTTTCGCGAGCACGTACCTCTACCTCTACACCCCCAACCCAAACCCCCAACCCTCCAACCCCAACCCGGATTTTACCCATCTAAGAGGAAAACTGGCGGCTCGGGTAAACAAGCTGGAAAAATAAAATGGAGGATATATACTTCTCGGATGTTCGGACGAATCAAGAAAACGAGAGGGTTGTTGCGTGATTTTAACAGGCGTCAAAATTTCTTATTCAAACTATTCGAACACGTTATAGGTACAGAGTCTGCACCCTAGGAGTTCACGTTTCCTGTCGAAGGGGCCTAAGGGTGAATCGCATATTGAAAATTTCCTGACACTCTTTTCCCTATCAATTTCTATTATCGAACAAGTTTTTAATTGCTTTGGTAGACACGCGGGTGAAATTCTATCGAAAAATATCGAAAACTGACAAAATTTCAAAATACCCAGTGACAAAACGATATAACGATGCCATCAAGCCAACAAGTTGTAATTCTCGCCGTAAAATCAATCCAATCTGCAATATCGAGAAAAAAAAAACCAAACAATTTCAACATCCCCTTTGAACAATTTACTTTTTCAGACCACGGGAATCGATGGTCGAAATATTCAGTCTTTATACACGTTTGAGGTCAGTCGAAATTGTGGCATCCGGTTTATCGATATATTTTTTCGAAAGTGTCGTCCCCGCAGAAACACAGCGCATTATTAGAATCTCCAATTTCCAACGTTATGTACAAAAATGTTCGAGTTGGTTTCCACGGGGCAAGATTGAAGTTTCGAATTTCAAAAGTTCCGAATTTTTTTGGGACGCGATTATGAGTTTCTAGAAACGTTTGAGTTCAGAACTTGCTAATTCCGAAAGGTAAAAATGCAGGAAGCTCAAAGATCCGCTAGTTAAAAAGTGAGAAAGTCTAAAAATCTGCAAATTTAAGGTAAGCTCATGACAAAGTTGTCAAATAAACAACGTTGCATCTTGCGAATTCCGAAATTCGCAGCTTTGGCCTTTCGGATCTTTAGCTTTCGGAATTTTGAATCTTCGGTGTTTTTCAAATCGGCTACGTAGACTTTTGGGAAAATAATCTTTTTAAAAACTGTCCATCGATTGTACAAAATTTTACAACTTTAACATTTTGCAGCTTTTCAAATTCGAAATTTCAACCCCACTCCGTATCTACATGACTATTTTTAGTAGGTATCATACTCGAGTTGAAAGGGGAGAAAAAAAACCATGTATATCTGAAGATCCTGCTCGGGTTAGGGGTAGGTGACGGAATGCGCATCCTCTTGAAATTTGTTCGTTCAAGTGTCGTGGGGGGTGTATATCAATACAGGGAGCGAATTCAGAGTGGCGGGAGGGGGGCAAAAAATGAATGAATCAAAAAGGAAAAGAACAAAATAAAAAAACACGATAAATAAATAAAAAGGATATTACAATATTGAAAAGCTCTTGTTGTCGCAGTAGCTAGCTGGGGCTAGCTGGTAGCAAACCTCCCCCTTCGGAACCACCCTGTCGACCGAATTCGACGATTCGAAACAAACAGTTGAAACGCCGGCGGTGGCTCGCCCGGAGCTTTACCAGCTTCGTGCTTTTTGCCTGGGGCCGAGGATTTGCTCGTGTCACGCATTCACACTCCACGCGTTACGATATCATGCCTCCGGTAATATCCCCCCAACCCTCGAAACCCCAACCCCCAAACTCCCACACCCTTTCGCTACCAGTTCGCCCCGCTTTCCACCCCCCCAACCACCCACCCTCAGGGACGAGATATATTCGACGGAAAAATCGAGCCATCCTCCCACCGGCTTTTCGTATACACCTATTTTGTACTCCCGCGATGTAACCGGATACCGTTTCCGATACTACAATTTTTTCCGCCTTTTGTACTCCGTCAGTTTTACGCATCCTTTTTTCCGATTTCCTCATTTTTTAATCGCTACTTTTACTTATTCATCCCTCAGGGGATGAAAAAGTCACTGGATGCTTCTTTTTGTCCTTTTTGTTTCTTTTTCAAAATAGAAGAAGTAGAAGAATAAATTCTGCTGCCAAAAGTGGGGGGGAAAACCTTCAAAAATTGATGATTAAAGCACAGTATCCTTAAGGTCTAAGCAAAAAATTGAAGCTTTTTTCTTGCCGATCTTTGTACAGGAAAAGGGGGCGAGTGATCGAGTTCTCTTTTTCCTCATAAATATTCAACTTGACAGATAGCAACCCTTTTTGCGAGGTCGTGCCTGTGAATTTTTCACATTGAATCGTGAACAATTTATACCCTACATATATAGGTACGTTTCACAGTTTGTTTACCTAAACCCCCAATATTCGCAAAGGCAAGAGGGGGGGGGGGGGGGGGGGGGGGGGGGGATGCGCGAGGAAGAGCTAGGCCAGGATTGGGGCGCGTATATAATTTCACGTTAAAAACCACACGTGTAAAACCTTTGAGCGCATTGATTCGTGGGTAATATTGCACGAGGGTTGGTATACACATATATATATATCAGCTGGGGGGGTGAATATTACCGAAGAGATCTGCGGAGGCCCAAACCCTTCGAATCCTGTGAAAGGGAATTCGGAATTGAAGCGAATCAATATAATTATAATGATGATGCCATAATAATCGTAATTATTATTATGATTTACCATCAGATATTAGCTCTCTGTATATAACCAACTCCCCCGTCCCCCTCTTAGGTTAAAATCCCTCTGACTTATTAACGCCGCGTATATACCCCCTCAACGTCCACTTTGAAATTCTCCTTGAAACACTTATTCCCGGTCCCTACCCCATGCTAAAGCCAAAATCATCCCTCGAATGAAACGACCGGAAATTATTGATGCGTCTTGTTCGCTTTGCGATGGAAAATGAAGCGGTATATAAGGGCCGGTTTGAATTTTGTACAAAGAAGAAAAAGAAGAATAAGAAGAAGAAGAAGAAGAAAAAGAAGATATACACTTCGATGTTCAAGTTGTAGGGTAAATTTGAATAGTTAAGCGAAAATTGATGGGGGTTGAATTGGTACGTTTATAAGAATCGAGTACTGATCAAATGATTGAAGAATCTTACGATCTTCATTGTAGCAGAAGATCAAACGGTAAAGATTTTCTCTTGTCACGTAGATATCTACCATAAGCGAAGGTTCAGTATGAATTGAATTGAGTCAAGTTGAATATTTCTGTCAGCTTTGTCAAGGTGGAGTTTAATGCAAGAAATAGAACCCTTTGACTCGAACAAGCGATCGAAGAGCTGTGGAAGATAGAACGAGCTCTAAAATGGCAATAATTCTCCAAGAAGGGATGAAGAGAAGAGAAGAGAGGAGAAGAGAAGAGAAGATACGGGGATGTTGCAATGCAGTGGAAACTGAAATCCGCTCAAACAATTTCAAATGTCTGCACCCTCGGTAGCCCGAGGAAGGCTATACCTTGCCTCAAGGGGCCTGCCGCGGGGGCCGTGAGGTCCCACCGCGTAAGACGATTACGTCAAAAATAAAGAATTAATAATGTCAAGTGGAAAAGTCGGGACGGTATATAAGAGCATATTGAAAGAAGTATAAAGGAGTCAGTTGGAGATGGAGATATCGTTTCTGAAAGAAGAAAGACAAGAGAGAAGACAGGTTGGAAAAGTTTTTCTTTACTATGGCAATGCCGACTCTTGCTACCACTCGTACTTCATCCCTTATACAAGGCAGAAGTCACCCTCTCGCGGTCTTGAAGCTACCGCATTGCCTAGATGGATATGTGTGTGTGTCTCTAATACCGTAACGTATCTGAACTTGCGAGGGCTAACATGGAGCTTTGCTTTTTGCCTGAACATTTATTTTACTTCATTTGTCTCGAAATGTCTTCGGGGCTTTACAAGCTGGTTGGGAAAATACTTTTATAATTCTTCCATCTCCTTACATATACATTCCCATCTACATTTTTCCTTATTCTTATTCTTCTTCTTCTTCTGGTTCTTCGACTTTTTCTTCTTTTTTACTCTCAAGTGATGTGCAGGAGTGGAGGAAAAACCGAGGGGGTAGTTTTATAGATCGATAGAAACTGGTGGAATAAAATAATAAAAGACCACTGCGGGAACGTTACGCGTTGTCAAGTAAGCCAAATATTTGCTCGAGGCAAAGCGAGACAACCTTTCAACACGTTTTGACTAACGGACCATAAACGAACACCAAAATTATCTAAAACCGACAACAAACGTTCATTATTGACGAACATGACAAGAATTTCTTCATACAATTGTATATCTATCAGCACGTAAAACACCGGACCCAATATTGCAAAGTTGATTTTGGATTGAAATGGAAGAAAATTGAAAGACCGATCGATATTGAACGATACTTGAATTGCGTTATTAGGAAGGTATTGAAATTTATTCCGAATCATTTTCGGCCTCTGTAAATCTGGGTGTGATCAGACGGCGGCGAACCGGTAACGACGTTTAGTAATTTATGTATATCGATTCTTCAAGCGAGTCAATGAACTGTCTGACACGCTAAAGCATAAAATTCCAAAGAGCATGCGGTATAGTATTATGGTATGAATAACGGGTTGGATTTACGTTTTTACTATTTCAAAAGAAAATTAAATGTCATCGAATTAATTGACCCCACTGGCGAGCCGCAATGACCCTGTCAATGTCGTAACAGATTCCGATTAAACAGGGTGTCAGCCTTGAAGGACATCCGGTCGTCTGGTCTGCATTGCGATTCACTCCACCTTGATCGTGACTTTCAATAATTTTATTACTTGTGATTATGCAATGAGACATTCTTGAAGAACCGATAGCTTCCCAGTGCATACTGCAAACTGGCTTGGCATTGCCATGGTATTGGTGCCATAGCTGCCAATACTGACAACTACCAAGAGCCAAGCTTTGCCCAAGTCAAAATCAATGTTGGGACCATTTTGGGCTGTTAACACTGGTTCAACTTATGGTACCGTCAATCGGCACGAAATAATCCCCAGCCAGTATGAAACACTATATTGGCCCAGTGTGTTCCCAGTACAGAACTGACTTTCGGCTGAGCCCCATGTATGTTCACTTGTCAGTACTAGTCATCAGCATTGGCCCAGCGTTGGGCAAATAATTTCTCTGTACTGGGCCAGTATTACCAAATGAAATTTGGCTGCCAGGTTAGTGCCAATTCGGTGCCACATGGGTAGATCTGGCAATACTCCAGCATTCATGCATTGCCTTCTTTATTTCACAACCCTTCCAGCCCACGTTACCATACACGCATTTCCTCGATCTAAAGTCAGGTACAAAAATCCTTTCAGTTTAGAGTAGTCTGCAGGATTCGGCCTGGATTATTCCTGAAGTGATGTTAAAATCCCAGGTCTGGATCAACACAGTGCAGCCCAACGAGGGCGGTTCGGAATAGTGAAAAAGTTTTCTAACTGGATTTTAAGGATAGTCAGGAGAACCAGGTTGAATTAATGTATTCCGGTCAAACTTTTCATTATGTCGAAGTTAATTAAGCCTCGACGGGTATGTCGAAAGCGTGAAGAGCGTGTGTGTATATGTTACCTGGTGAGCAGGTGGAGGCAGGTTATACCGGTGTATCGGAGATGCGGAACATCCGACGAAGCGGATGTCCTGGTGCCTGTGGACGGGGCTGGTTAACGCGGCGACACGCACTGGGATACCCACCGGGGAGTGGCCCTGGTCACCGGTCAGTCGATAATTACACGAACCCGGTTAACGCCGAGAGGAGAGACTCGAGTCCACCGTCCACGCTATCAATACCACCCTCCAGAGTGCGTACGACACCGCGCCGATTACCTCTAATCTACGAAATGACCCATGGAAATAACCGCAAGCCATTCCACCATTTCACCCTTTCATCCCCTTACCGATATACCCTTCACACTACCCTTCCATTCTCATATTTATCCATGAATATCCATTCTTCTCACGATTATGGTTAGGCTATCGAGCTATGGGCTGAACAGCAGCAATCTTAGACCGTCTGTCTTGAAGAGCTGTAGCTTCTGCAGCGATCAAAGGATCTATTGGAAACTGAGGGTGGTGGTAAAGGGTAGTTTGACGATGAAAATGAGTGGTCATAGACCTTTGTGGCTTGAACAGTTACTAAGTTATGCTAGTTTTAAGTAACTCGTGCATTTTTCATACTGATGAGGATTGCAGACGCAGTGTTGAAGATCATAGTATGAAATTTGAAGGGTACGCTCACCAAATGTGCCAGTATGGTGCTGTGAAACGGTTTTCCAATATCCATGTTATTCGCGATGAGAATTGCTGGTAGCTGTGCTTTTACCGATTCCAAGTCTGACTGAAAACTTGTCGCTGGACTTTTCGTGCAGCTGGAATCGTGGTGAGAGTAAAAAAATGTCCAAATCAGGTAAAACTGGCGTAACTCAGTAACGGTTTGAGGTACAGTGCTCCATGATGTGTCATTCGATTCTCTGAACTACCCTCTATTAACACCTTCAATTGTAAGGACGTTCCTCCATTGATATAGCAGTCATGCGGCTTTTCAATAATCAGAGTCTTTTTATTCGTTTTTGACAACTTTGTAATCGGACGTTCTCCATTCTGGGAGTGAGAGAAAAAAGGTTTCTGAGATGTGAGTAATACCTGAAAAAGCAGTTTTGGCATCTTACCATAATACTAACTTTTATTCTCAATAATAAAAAAACATACGGGTTCGCAATCGGCAAGCCGCAGGCGGCTTGATCCTTTAATGGTCATCGCAGCAGAAGAGCGCTGGACAATGGGGGGTTGGTGATTCCAGGGAGCGATTTTCTTCAAGAGAATTTCTGTTGCACTCGAACGAGTCTGAGCGTCTAGCTTCAAGTCGGTACATGTGGAAGAATTACTTACGTTTTTATTTACCAAGGAAAGCAGTGACTGTGTCGAAAGGAATTGCGAAGAGGAAAGGAATAAGGAGTTGGAAAAAGCGAGAAGAGAAGAGAAGAGAAGAGAAAAGAAAAGGAAGATGAGGAATGAAGGGAAAAGGAAAAGTGAGGGAGTTTCTTCAGCCCTTTCCAATTACAGCCACGAGATTGTGTTGCGGGAGGTTTTAGCACAGTCCAACGAAGGCGAGGCAAAACGTGGGGTCTCGGGGGGTCGGGGAGAAAGAGCTTTAAAACTAGCCTTGGAAATAATTAAGAATTCACTAAATTAAAAATCTATTCCTTCTGCTCTCTTGCAGTAGTTGCTCAGCTACTCGCTGCTCAATGCTGCTGCATTTTTCCACCGCTTATATCCGAACCAACCTCCAGAAAGCCGGGCTTTTTGTCTTATATTTGATCAGCACCGACTGAAATTGCTTCTCATATCTTCAGTCCTGCTTTTATTTTTCCTATACTATTTTACCGATGCGATGCCCATCATTTCTTACCTAATCATGAGGAATTGAAATTATCTACTCAACTGCTGATGTGACGCAGAAATTGGATTCTGATAAACTTTCGCTTCGTTAGGCTGATGTACTAGAGATCATTTCCAATCTAACCTAGCTTAGATAAAAAACGCGAGTGTTACTGGAATCCTATCAGTTTTGTTTACAAACTGACATACTTTGCCACTTTGCCAAAAAACTGAATCCATTCGTCGAGGGTTCGTCCGAATCGGTTGGATAGTCGTTGAGAAATTACGATTCGTGTTTTCGAGGTGAGGATAATTGGTAATCATGGAATGTCGAATGGACTTCCATATTGCCTTAACCCTCCGGTGTCACAATGGGGTGGATTCTATCCAGACAGTTTTAAAAATACGATTGTGAGCAAACTATCACTCCGAAGTATTTGAAAAAATTACTGAACATGCTTCGAACCTTCTAGATTATGTAGGAAAAATTGATTTTTGAAAAAAAAGTTGCGACTTAAAAAAAAAAAAAAAAACATCACGAACAGGTAAAAATGCCAAGAGACAAGTTTACTTGAAAAATCATAACTTTGTCATTTTTTAACATTTTTAATTCAAATTTTGACGTAATACTCCTGAGATACGCTACTTTTATGATAAAAAAGTACGATAGTGTGCGTTTCAAAAAAAGGTAGTTATTCCGACATGTGAAGAGGTCGGTCCGTATCTATGGGGGGGAGACTTCGAACCCAAAGTATGTGACAATCAAAATCCCATTCTCACTGGGGAAATTTTAAATATATAGGCCCAAAGTTGATGCATGGGTGAAATCACCTCTAAAACACGATTTGTAGTTTCTTCCAAACTGTACAACCTACCAAAATATGAAACTCAGATGATTTATGCTTTACTGTGGCAGAAAGTGGCTAAGTATTTTACTGTTTGGAAAAAACGAATAAAATTCCACCCAGATTCATATTTCTTATGTTAGCTAGGTTAGGTTCAAAGCGACTTGTACCATATCGTTTGAAGAGAAGTGAAAACAGCAAAAGTGATGATCAGCAACATTTTGAACCAAAGTTTTTTAGCAATAAAAATATTCGCGAATCTTATGTATATCTCTAGATGAAATAATGTCTAGAGAAAAAGAAATATATTGCGAAATTTTCATCGATTATTTTACTCCTCAGTTTAGGGTATTGACAGAATCCTGGGGAAGTATATAGCGAGTGAGAAAATAATACCCGGGTTCGGTTGCTTCGTAATTTCAATTAGCAAATACAATTACCGAGCAATTACCGAGAAAACGTGGTAAAACGGTAGTGGAAGCGAGCCGAAGTCCTTCTCTCATGGCTCTTCTTCGGGATCGCACAGACACCCTGAACTGTTTTTGTATTAGGGGTTGAAGTCTCGTAACGAATTTCATTCATGGTCTACACTCGGTTGCGGGTTTGTTTTTCTGTAGTAATTATTTCCCGCGTTTTCCCTTTCCGTATATAGGGATGACAACAATCTACCGCAAATATGTCCTCGCCCTTTTCTCCATTCATCTCACAGCAAAATTCCACCCACCCCTATCCTCTGAATTAAATGGGGTCGAGAGTTCCCGGTCGACATTTGACCGCCGGATACCTAACCCCGATTTGAATCCGATCGAACCGCTTCCACGCCCTCGATGAGCCCCGGAAACGCCTGTTCGATTCACCCTTTGCCAACGGGTATCAAAGTACCTCTCGCGACCCTTGAATATCGCCGTAAATTACCCGGCTTGTATCGGCGGCCTACCGCACGCGGTCAATCAGTGTCCGCAGGTCGGCATACTATATGTAGTCACACAATATTTATACAGAACGGTGTAGGCGCAGGGCAGCAAAGTACTGAGGGCTGATTGATACAGGGAAAAAGCTTTCGCCAGGGCAAAGGATCGGATTTTAGAAGCAAAGTTTTTCGAACACTGAAAAAAAAAAATTGGTCGACTGGATTGCCCGGGACTTTTCATACACCCCAATTAATTTCTTTCTTTTTTCGGTTTTTTCAGTTCAATTTGGATGACATGACTTTTTTCTACCGAACTAGTCAGTCAACCGCAAAAAAGGTCATAGAAATTTTTCAACGTCAAAAGACAGAAGCTTTGGACAGTAAAAATTCCGAATTTTCTTCTCACGGAATCCAAAAATCGATTCGGAAAAACTTCTGATCGAAAAAAAACGGGAGGTTTGTCTTTTCCAAAGCTGAAGATCCAATAGGCAAAACTTCGAAACTGGAGGTTCATGCCTATCGAATTTTTCTTTCTATGAAATCTCGGATTTTTAGACTTTCTACAGTTTGAAATTTCGGATCTTTGAACTGTTGAGGCATTCGGAATTTTCAAGTTCTAAACTGAAACGTCTCTAGAAACTCGAAATCGTCGAAATTTCGACCACCCAGCTCTTCTATAATTCAAAACTCTGACCTAAATCTCGTTTCGAAACCAATACCTTTTCATCCCTTACGCGATGAAAAGTGCGGCCAACGAAGTGAAAAGGAAAGAAATAAGAAGAGGATCTGATGGATCGGCAAAGGTATAAGAAAAAGTATGGAGGGAAAAGAAGCGGTCGTATAATGACTACCATTTAATAACAATTATTATCTTCCCGGCCGACACACACCTAACTGTACAGGACGATGGCCGTACGCCAGGTTATGAGGATTTATACCTGAGACTATTTCATCGGGTTGGAACAGCACGGAGGGTAATATGCAGCAATAGTTTTCAGCCACTAGTAGCCATAGTCATTTGTAACTTGAAACTGTGCCCGGCTACGGCGGTTTATTGCTATCATAAAGATCTCAGTTTCGCCTGAAGCTCGCGCAGGTTCTAGAAGCAACTTCTATGTATGGTCTTTCCGGAAGCGAAGCTTTCCTCGCACGACACACTTACTCGGCAGAAAGTGAACTTTTTCACTTATTTATTCTGTCGTTGTTAGTTTTTTCTATTAACTAGAAAACAGAAAAGCACAAGAAACGTTTCAGCTTCTCACTAACAATCATATGATTATACCTTCGTCCTAAGCTTTTCCGAGCTTTTTTGAATGCGATGCGAGTTAACCAGCGAGTGAAAAACCGTCATTTGGATTTCCCCACGCAAGAGGGAGGCATTCAATTCACCATTGCCTTTTAAAATTGGAAAAAGTCAAAGATTGAAGATGAAGATGATGAAAGCGTGAAGCTCGCAGGTTCTAGAAGCAGCTGCCATGGTGTTTCCGGAAGCAAAGCTTTTTCCGCACGACACACTTACTCCACGGAAAGTGAACTTTTTCACTTGTTTATTCTGTCGTTGTTAGTTTTTTTCTATTAACTAGAGAACAGAAAAGCACAAGAAACGTTTCAGCCTCTCACTAACAATCATATGATTACCTTCGTCCTGAGCTTTTCCGAGCTTTTTCGACTACGATGCGAGTTAACCAGAGTGAAAAACTGTCATTTGGATTTCCCCACGCGAGAGGGTGGTAGGCATTCGGTTCACCCTCGACTCTTAAAATTGGAAAAAGTCAAAGATTGAAGATCACGTGGCAGGAAGGGGTGTCTCGTGACTGTGACGTACTGATCCCTTGAGACTGCTTCACGGTATTCTGTCGAGGATGAGATGATTCGATATTCAATTATCATCCTTTTCAAAGAGTAACAGAACGGAAAAAAAATGGGGTCGAAAGAAAACGAGGAAGAAAAAGCTTTCGAGCACCCATAATACCCAAAAAAAAGTAGATATATTTGTGCAATTCGCGCATGACAATCCCAAACGTAGGGGAAAATTAATTAGTATTTCTGCACCAGTGAGAGACAGAGAGAAAATGAGAATTTCAGTACCTCATACGCGTTACGGTATGAATATTATATAACGCTGACCGATATTATTAATATGCGAAACTCGACGTTCTAGGGTTGGTGGTGATATCACCTGAAAATGGCAGAGGGTAAACGCCCTCGTGGATGGAATGGGCTTCAGTATTTCGCACTTTCTGTCGCGCATACCAAACTGACCGCTCTGTTGAAGAGCTACGCACGTTGCTGTCGTTGATGGTGCGCTTCTGTTGCTGGTGCTGGTGCTGGTACTGGTACTGGTTCTATACGCATTCTAACCGCGTTAATAAAGCATTATTGTGCACGTTGATTAAATACACGAGCTGACTATGCCTCTACACCCGCAGGGCGCACCCTAGACACTGTCGTTCCTATAGAGTGACGAGACACGTTGGCTTAAATGGCTCTCGGCATTTTCGAGCCCGTGAAATTCACTTCGACATTCAGCTGATCAACGATTCATATGGAACCCCGTCCTTTTGCAGTTCTGTTAAGGGAATCCTATGCAGATACTAAAAAATTTTTTATTTTTTTATTATTGAAACTTTTTTGGGGATTTCATGTCAGTGTTACTAGAAACAAAGAAAATTCTACTTCCAGACTGAAAATTGAATCAGAAATGCAGGAATCATCCAGCGTTCCATATGAAAAACCAAGAATAGTTCAAAAAATTCCCTGCGTTGCAGTGATGTTCGAAGGACATTCACGTTTGGGACTAGTATTCAGAATACTTATGTGATTGAAGATATTTATGGAGAAAATTCAGGATTGGATCCCTAATTCCTTGAAAACTAAAGAAAATCCATATCTTGTTCTTCAGGAACAAGAGACTCAATCGTCAATTTACTTTGTGATGATCTTCATATAAGTGTTCTGAATACTACTTTTAAATATGAATCTCCTGCGAATATCACTGCGGAGCAAGGAACTTTTAGAACTACTTGGTTTTTCACATGTGACCCTGAATAATTCATGCATTTCTGATTTAACTCCCAGTCTTGGCATAGGATTTTCTTTGTTTCTCGTAACACTAACATGAAATTCCAAAAATCACAAAAACATGTTGATAACATATTTGAATCATATCATTTCTAATATCTATAGAGGACCCCCTTAAAACTGTATACCTAAAGAAGAGATGAATCGATGCTAATAACTTGCAAAATGTTGACCGTTGAAAGGTGGGGTCCTGTACTTTCTTAGATTGCCTATCGATCCCCAAGTTATCGTCCTAATCGACTCCAATCACACGTTTTCATCAAACTTATCGGTGATTATTGATCCAGGCAGTACTCAAAGTTTTCCACAGCTTTATAGGCTCACACCGGACTTCCAACATCATTTTGTTATTTTCCTTTTGCCACGGTGAATGACACTTCTGACGTGAGTTCTATGGTCACTAAAAATTGTAGCAAAGGTGTGTACCGCAGTACTTGATTTTTTTGTTTGTTGATATTTTCCCATCACAAAGGAGCGAGACTTGAGCACTTTTTCAAAATATTGTCTACCTCTTTTGAACTTGCCACATCAATTTTATGGACAACAGATCAATCAGACGAGGCCCTGTGAACACATGATGCGAAGACATCGGGTGCCATAATTTCATCGAGAAGCGTGTAAACGAAGCCCTAAATTTACCCTGCAACCCGTCAGATGGACGCCACGGTGCTATGTCTGCTGCACTTAACGATGCAGATAACCCGGGCTCTCCAGTGCTATTACTTAATTGCAATCGCCGCAGAGTGAGCGAGTGCGGTAATGCAGCACGTAATTCACTGGCTTGGATACTCAGGAATTGAAACCCACTCGAAAGCGAACTGTTGCAAGAAACGATACTCATCAGGGGTTGCAGGAAATTCGTGATTGGTTTATTTCGCCAGTTAAAGTATCTCGGAGTCTCAGTAGAGAATTTTGACTGCTTTCGAAATCATTGAACCTTTGTACCTAAGTGACACGCTGGATTCATTGCAAATTGGTGAGATGAGAGGTGGCTCCCAAGTGCACAATTTACGTGGAGCAAATTGAAGATGAGGTTAAAAGATGCATGTCGCAAGCTCCCACCCCCTAAAAGACAAAAAACAAATTTTGCATGTTAGGCAAAGAAGCCGGGGCAATCTTAGCAGACTGGAAACTGCAAGCTAAGGTATTTTTAATGAGGTATAATCCCGTCCTTGCTGAGTAGCTCGACGTGAGAGTCATCCCCAGTGAACCCAGGAGCAACTCTTGAACCACGAGATCCAGCCCAAGAAGCTATAGTGCGAAATAAAAATGAGAAATCCTCATCGGCTACCGAAAGTTTCTCGTATTCTTCGATTCCATATTTCTGATCTGGGATACTCCCAGCTAAAGCTTTTCGACAAAGAGAATATGGAGGATTCAAATACGTCATGCTTCTCTTCAAAAACAGACATCTCTTGATGGAAGTTCGGCTCGTAACTCTTTCATACGCTTGGTAAGTGCATGTCGTATTCCCATGTGTCAAGACACAAATTTCCATAAAGTTGGATGAGACAATAAGTCAGTACTACTCCGGGGAACTGTCATCCGAAATGTCCTGTTCAGCAAACTTCGCAGATTTCGAGCTCCAATATGATTGAAAGATGATATCTGCAGCAATCACGACATTCCAAATCCAACGAGGAATTAATGAATCACTGTACGAGTTCAATGTGGCGTTTGATTCTTGGACTATCGGTCACGCCAGGGATCGTGGAACCTCCAGGAGGCTGAAATTGAGCTTGCGGATGGCGAAGGAGGACGAAAGCTTGGATAATACTCGCGTGTGTATTTAGGCGAGCGATTTGGTTGCTTATTCATGAACGGTTGAGAGTGGGGTAGTGGTTACCCTGGCAGTGGTTGCTGGTAGTTGGTGGTCGACGGTGCGCAGCTATGCCCAGAGTTATTAACAATGCAAATGGCATTTTGCCGCAACGTTGAAATAATTCAAAAGCTACGGGTGTGTAAACAAAACTGAGAAAAACTGCTCAATTTTCCTTCTCTGACTTGCTCACTGTAATGCTCACCTTATTTCAGCTCTGAACCAACCACGTTCGTTTCCATCCACTTGTCACCGCAACAAACCACATCATGACAAATCACACCCACCACTACCTTCACTGCAGTAATCATAATTTTCTCAATTTTTCATCAACTGAACATTCACACCTGAGGATCATCTCCAACGGTGAAAGGTGCGGAAGGTATGCACCTCGACTTTACTCGTCCAGTACAGCAAAAGAGATTCAGGGTTGGTTCTACCCTACTCGAAGAGTCGACGGTGCGAGTGATTGATGGGGATGGTGATGGTCGTCAAACATCCAGGCTGTCGTTGGGGTTGAACCCGGTAGGTTCTAGCATCACCACGTTGCATTTACTAGGGGTGGCTAGTGACCCGCAACTTCTTTGCTATATACCTGAGTGATTCGAGGTGTCAATGAAATTTCTTCCTCTCTTCAGATTCTCATTCGTGCTACAAGCAAACGGAGTATCAGAGATGAGGTGGTCTTTGGAATACAAGTAAAATGTCACATGGAAAATGAACAGTAACGAATTGATCATATCCAACTGAATTTCGCAGGGTATATATCTATTAAATTGACCGCAATTTTGCGAGGAGCAATGTAAGTTCGGCCGTCGTAACCGCGTTAATAAAGCAGCATTGTGCTCAGTTGATTAAATACATAAACAGGTGGTTTACTGTGACCCTCACACACTGCATACCCAGACGCCGATAGTTCTCCACTGGCGAGACACCGCGAAGTCAATGACCACTGTGATATTTCAGAGGTAAACTCAGCTTCGGAAACATATGTCTCCATCATTTTTAACAAGACACACTGTGTTAGTGTGTCATGTTCGTACCATTGCATGGCTCTAATGATAGATAATGAACGCACGATAGTAATTATGTTCACCGTTTGGCGATCTACTGTGTGAACAAGTGGCCACTGATTTGCAAATAGATAAGTCGACATACGAGTTTTGTTGCGCAATATTGCGATTATCCTCGAGGTCAAGCGGTGGAGATTGAGCAGCTTACAGCCGTGCAAATACCATGGAATTGCCTGTGCTGTATTACGCGATTGAAATAGCTCATAAGTGAGTGTAACGATGCGTGATGATAGTTAATATACTAGTTTGTCGTGAACTCAGATCATTTGCAATGGAAATGAATGTCAATATTGTGTATCAGTTGCAGCGTTTGTTGCATTCAATAATACTAAACATTCAAATCAAATATTCACTCAAGATCTTGAGTGCGTATTCAATCTTTTTTCTTTTCACTAATTTGCTCTTCCATTCCCCTGGTATTTTTCTCCAAATCAAGTGCCTATAAGCACAGAAGCCCGAGAAACACAGTGTCTTCATTATCAATTGTCGAACATGATCACGTACCTGGCACGTGATCGAATACACATATACGCGTGTTACTTTAAACACAGCGGTGAATGGATAGATGAATCGCATGAAACCAATCCGTACAAGGTCATCATCCATCAAGCACCAGTCGCTTGGCATCGGCAGACTCTGCATCTGTTTTAGTTGGCAGGTCGAAGATGGAAGCAGTGAAGTGCTTGAGATAAAAGCGGTGATTTGAAAAATTACCTAAGTCCAGTTGGTGTGATTAGAAATCTTGAACAGTTAGTTTCAAGTTGTTGTTGTTGTTGTTGTTTTTGCGTTGAGAAGATACCAAAGCTACGATAAGACACTTGATAGAATCGTCGCCTTATCTCCCGGGCGTTTCATGACCCAAAGATTTGTGACTGGTCACAGTAACTTGGCATTTCATGCGCGGAGCAGACTTGTGTTGCAAGCATTTCGTAAAAGAAGCCTGTGAATCCCAGGAAACTGTGAATCCCAAAAGTTTTTATACAGGCCTTGGAAGGGTGAAGTTACATAACGTGCATCGTGTAATCTCTCGTGTCAAAGATTAATGTCAACTGATTGATGATCTAATATCGGCTGGGGAAACAAGTGGCTTGGAATCACAGTCGACACATTTGGATACTGCAAATAACCAAGGAAGAGATGGATTTTTGCGGGACATTGATCCTGACCATTTTGGCAGGTGCTCTGGGAGTTTATTATTTTCTATACAAAAATTTGAACTACTTCAAGAGGAAAGGAATTCCGTTTGTGAAGGGAACGCCTTTACTGGGAAACATGGGGCCGATCTTCTTCGCCAGGCTTTCATTCGCTGAAAATGTCCAGAGGATGTACAACATCCATCCGGAGGCCAAGTACGTTGGGGTTAACGACTTTCTTACTCCGGTGGTGATGCTGCGTGATCCGGAACTGATCAAGGCAGTGGCAATAAAGAATTTCGACAATTTCCAAGACCACAGAAACTTTATCGACGAAGTACAGGACCCGCTTTTTGCGAAAAATTTATTTTTTCTCCAGGGTGAACGCTGGCGTGATATGAGATCCCTCCTTAGTCCGGCTTTCACTTCAAGCAAAATGAAGATCATGTTCAAACTCGTGTCACAGTGCGGCTCTGAGCTCCTCGATTATCTCACCGAAAAAGCCTCCCAGCCAATTGCCATGGAAATGAAGGACACTTTCACCAGATACACCAACGACGTGATAGCGAGTGCGGCTTTTGGCCTTAAAGTCAACTCGCTGAAAGAGAGAGATAACGAGTTTTACACTATGGGTAGAAAAGCGACAAATTTAAGCGGGATTCAAACGTTAAAACTATTCATTATCAGATCCAGCCCATTCCTCGCTAGGTTGTTCAATATAAAAATTGTCTCTGACCAGGTCAACGACTTCTTCAGCAAAGTGATCGCATCTACCATTGCTATGCGTGATGAGAAAAAAATCGTTCGAAACGATATGATACAGTTGCTGATGCAGGCCCGGGACAACAGTGGTAAAGTCAAACTGACCACCGATGACATGACTTCCCAAGCTTTCATCTTCTTTTTCGCTGGTTTTGACACATCATCAACCCTGATGTGTTTCGCCTCACATTTGGTCGGAGTTAATCCGGAAGTTCAGGAAAAACTGCAGGCAGAAATCGACGCAGTTCTTGCTGAAGGTGATGGCGAAGTGACCTACGAGGCTCTGCACAGTATGCGATACCTCGATGCAGTGATCAACGAGACTCTGCGTCTCTATGCTCCAGTTGCTGCACTTGATCGGTACTGCAATAAAGCTTTCGAGCTTCCACCAGCCGCTCCAGGTCTGGCTCCATTCAAAGTTGAAGTTGGTACCAGCATCTGGCTACCTTGCCACGGAATGCACAGAGACCCTCAGTACTTTCCTGATCCGGATAAATTCGATCCAGAACGTTTTTTCGATGAGAATAAGGATAGCTTTCCAACATACGCCTACTTCCCGTTTGGTGTTGGTCCAAGATCCTGTATCGGGAATAGATTTGCTCTTATGGAAGCTAAACTCGCACTATTTCATCTATTCGCTAAGTGCAATCTGTCCCCCTGCTCCAAAACCGTTATTCCTATGCAGTTGGATAAGAAGAACTTCAACACCAGTTCAGCGGATGGTTATTGGTTGACCGTTCAACGTCGTTTTTAATTTATAATTTTCGTATTTTTATCTACACTTTTACATACAGGACTTTGATGCGAGTCGCTATTCCCAAGAGGTTCTGCCAGGGCTGAGCTCCTGTCTTTCCAGAAAATTTTATATTGACATATTGTCGTAGCTGATAGGGATTTGAAAAATTCTTGGGTATATCGATATGGAAACCTGCTGGAATCAGCGAAATAAACTTTAATGACTAATCACTAATTAGAAACATCTTGTAATTTGTAATATGAAATGTTACACTGTTTCTCTTCAGACTCAGTTATCACGTGAGATAATGAAATGGACAATGTTTCGTAACTACGTTTAGTTAGTAATTAATGTTTATGAAATTTTTATGAGTAATGATACGAACGATGAATATGCTGTAAACTGCAATCAATTATTTTGTACTTTTTCACAGAATAATAAATAATCAACGTTAAAAACGAAGAAACTCCGCTTCTTGCTGTATAAAGCAAGATTTCTACGAATGTTCAATTTTCGAATCCTTGAAAGTCTGGTGAGTCATTTTCACATCAATGACTCGATTGCCCCCTTCGAATTTCATCCAGAATCGGCCAAGTCGTTTTCCCGGAGATCAGGATTCACGTCATGATCATTCGAATTGAATTATACAAATTCTAAAAGTTCTATGAAATATCTTGATCGAATACCTTGTTTTTTTGTTTTTTTTTTTGGACTCCGTCCGGAATTCAAGCTACGAAATTTCTATGCAACAAGCACCAAATGGCCGTCGCCTTCTCTCTGATTCAGTCCATCGATTGAAAATTCTAATCAGCCGTTTAGCTTAATATCTCGGGTTTAGCGGGAACCGAAGATCGTCACGATTTCCGAGCCTGAATTAAACAAATTCAAGATTGTAAATTCTCACAAGTTGCCAGATTCCAAGAAACGACCAGTTTTAGGTCGTTTTAATTCAGGCAACTCACTTGGGAGGTCTATAGCTTCGAGCAGAAAACAAAAAAAATAGTACATAATAAATTCAACTAGTTTCTGAAAGCCTAGAGTCTACTCTGTCAGATAAGTCAAAAAACATCATCGATAAAATCGCATCGAGAGCTAGGTCTGTCGGAAAGTTGGAAAGTGTGGTTTTTTTACTGTTCGTCGCCTCAGGTAGAGTTTGGATGCTCACCAATTGCCGAAAAATTATGTGAAAATTAAAAAAAAAATTTCAATATCTTTCCTGAACATTGATGAAAGTGATGCAGTTTTCAAATTTCAAAAATATTGAAAAACACGAAGTTTGCGTGCGAAAAATTTCAGAGTAGCAGTCTCAGAGATGACTTAAGTTTGGCAAACATACAATAATTTAGCGCAAAATTTGCAGAAAAATGTCCACTATCCGACCCCATTGACAGCCAATTGCTCGCGTTGCTGAATTGTCAGCAATAAATTGAAAAAAGTTCAGAAATTCGTGGGCTCAGAATGGTGTCACAGACGCTGCATTCATCGCTGCTCCCAACAATGTACCCGATCCACCATGAGCTGTAAGCGAGGCTGTAAGTTATAGTTACCATAGTAATTTGTAAGCGTAGATTGTTAAATCTTGTGGATAATATTCAACAGGTGCGACGGTTGCAGCAACTGTGGCACTGTCTGGACCCACGAATTTCCAAAATATTTTCACCTAATTTTTATAAATTCAGTAACGCAAGCAATTGGCTGTCGACGGGGTTGGGCAGTACACATTTTTCTGCAAATTTTGCGCTACATTCAAGTTTGAAAACTGCGTCATCTTCATCAATGTTCAAGGAAGATATTGGAAATTTTTTTGAAATTTTTTACACCATTTTTGAGCAAATGGTGAGCATCCAAACTTTACTAGGCTTCCAGAAACTAGTTAAATTTTGTATGTACTATTTTTTTGCTCGAAGCTATAGACCCCCAAAGTAAGGTGCATAAACCTGACGCGCTAACAGTATAATCAGAATGTGCGGCGTGCCTACATTTCAAGATGCGCAAATGAAAAAATGAATTTTTCTCAATTTTGGTATAGATTCTGCATGCTGTATCAAAACTATTTTTCATGACCAATGAAATCCTGAGCGGGCGATCTGTTTGGTATGACGATAGGAGAGCAATTCGAATAAATGTCTCACGATACAGTGCCAATCGAATGGGTACCTGCAGCAAACCGTTACTCGTTGCAAAGATTCAGACTAGATTTTGCTTGATTGCTCTGTTCTCTTTTGGGTTTTTTTTTTTTATTTTTCGTTTTTTTTTTCCCTTCTGCTTGCGTCTCTGTAGCTGGTTCACCTTACTATCGCTGACGCAAGCAGTTCAAATCGTATTGCTGCAAAAACCATGCTATCAGCGCAGCTTGCGACACTAGGGGGAATTACGACTGGATGAAGAATTCTGATCAAGCCGTTAAAATCGACCAACATCATTGATGCTTATATAGCTGCTCCGATCAACGGATCGCCATCAGACGCTCCCAGCCTCTTGAGGAAACAGCGATTATCACATTTGTATTGGGAAATTTCCGAATTCCGATCAAATAACAAAAAGTCTATACAAGTAACGAAAGTGTGAGATAGTTATAAGAGTCGGTGAAAACCATGGAGTACTATTGGACGTTGGTCCTTGCGATTTTGGCAGGTGCTATGGGAATTAGTTATTTTTTGTTAATCGACCTAGACTACTTCAAGAGAAAAGGAATTCCGTACGTGAAGGCGATACCGTTGTTTGGAAATATGGCACCGAATGTCTTTAGACAACTCTGCTTTGGTGAGAATATCCAAAGATTGTACAATACGTACCCTAACGTCAAGTACGTGGGAATTTACGATTTTTTAAACCCCGTGGTGCTCCTACGTGATCCTGAACTCATAAAGAGTGTGACTATGAAGAATTTCGAGAATTTTCAAGGTCACAAAAATATTATGGACGAAGAACTGGACAAGCTTTTTGCCAAAAGTATTTTATTCCTTCGAGGTGAACCCTGGCAGGAAATTAGATCACTACTTAGTCCGGCTTTCACATCTAGTAAGATAAAGTCGATGTTCAAGCTCATGTCCCAATGCGGTACAGACCTTGTCGATTATTTAATCACTGCAACTTCGGTACCAATTGAAATGGAAATGAAGGATATTTTCGCAAGATATACGAACGATGTTATAGCAACAACAGCCTTCGGCCTCACAGTCAACTCGCTGACAGACAGAGAAAACGATTTTTACACTATGGGTAAAAAGACGACTACCTTTGAGGGGATTCGGACTTTCAAGATGCTTATAATGAAGATTAGTCCATCTTTCGCTAGGTTATTGGGCTTGAGAGTGATCGGGAATGATATCAATAAATTTTTCAACGATATCATTGGGACTACAGTAGCAACGCGAGATGCGAAGGGAATCGTCCGCAATGACATGCTACAGCTAATGATGCAGTCCCGGGATAAGACTGTCAAAATAGATTTAACCCCCGAAGACATGACAGCCCAGGCATTCGTTTTCTTCTTTGGTGGTTTTGACACCTCGTCAACACTGATGTCTTTTGCGGCTCATGAAGTCGCAATCAACCCAGCAGTCCAGAAGAAACTGCAAGACGAAGTCGACGCAGTAATTGCCGAAAATGATGGTGAAGTGACATACGAGTCTCTGCAAAATATGCGATACCTGGACGCCGTGCTCAGCGAAACTCTGCGTCTTTATCCTCCGTTTTCGGCACTTGATCGAGTCTGCAACAAAGCTTTCGAACTTCCGCCAGCTGCACCAGGATTCGCCCCGTTCACCGTGGAGGTCGGAACCCCGGTTTGGCTACCTTGCCACGGGATACATAGAGACCCAAAATATTTTCCTGATCCGGATAAGTTTGACCCGGAGCGATTTTCGGAAGAAAATAAAGGCAACATTCCATCGTCTGTGTACTTCCCGTTTGGTCTTGGCCCAAAATCGTGCATTGGGAACAGATTTGCACTTCTAGAAGCCAAACTTGCACTGTTTCATCTATTCGCCAACTGCCACCTGTCCCCGTGCTCCAAAACATCTACTCCTATGAAGTTCAACAGGCAAATCTTTCCCACTACTGCAGAGAATGGTGTTTGGTTGACCATTCAACGGCGTTTCTAATTTGGCGCTCAACCATTGCCAATTGTTAATAAAACTACATTGTTACTTCACCAATTTGCTATCGACCTCAGTGGTGCATCAAAAGACAATAATTCCTATGGAGTTGTAGCTACTGTACGTTTCTGTTTCGCATAGGCATGGTCTGCACGTTCTTCGGAGAAAAAAAAAAAAAAAAAAAAAAAACTTTGTAGATAGACAGTCGCGATTTCCACTTTGTCTGAGGACAATCGAAAAGAAAGGATTGGTTATAAATGACGGATTTTTGTAGGTTATGAGAATTTATAATTAATACCCGGACTAGCAAGTTAATGAAATCACGGCAACTTCATACGTAATCAATCCTCACCTAAACAGGAACTGCGCTAAGATAAATGAATTCATTAAACATATGCTTTGCGGAGAAAAACAAGATTTGATCAACCTTCGCGAACGTAAGTGTGTTTTTTTTCTCTTCTTCTTCTCAACATGGTAATTCGTGATGTGATCAATTGGACTTGTTGCATATTGGGAGGACATCCGTAGAATTTTAATGATAAACCGATTCCGTAATCTTTGAAACCTTGCGCATACATTTTCGTATAGCAAAACATTGACACTAGTACTAAATACACATATCTACTAAAATTGTTGGAATTGTTGTGTGGGACATTTTTGCAAAAAATGAAATCGGTTTTATCCAAATTTCACCGATGTTCTTACTCAAATACGCGATGAACTTGTTTCTATTGAACTGAAATAATGGTATTGACAATTAGATCATTATCTACGAAAATAGAATAGAATAAAAAAGAATTTGTTCATTTGTCCATAGCAGTTTTGCACAAGCACAAGTTCAAAGTACGTTTAGATAATAAAATTACAGAGAATGATAATGATGTAATTTAGAAGAGTATAGATGTACGTAATTTAAATAAATAGACCTAATTTCTTACATAATGATGATCAAAAGATTCAACATACTTGACCCTTCATCAAATCCTCTTACGCCTCTTATTCCCAAATTATTCAACTTAACAGTCGAACAAAAACTAGGTCGTTGTCGATTGAAATATAAACCGTTAAATACAGTCAGATTAATCAATCAAAGTTGCATAAACTAATAGGAATTGTGAATTGGTCGATCATTGGCGACTTCTGTTTATTATAAAAAAGTTGTTTTGTATCTTCGTAACCTTTACGGGTACATAAAAGTATGGGCTTGGCTCAAAAATGAATTCTAGGTAGATTTCGACGAATTTTTATGTTCAACGCTCTAGTATCTGAAGAAAACAGGTTTTCAGAAAAATGTCAGTCGGTTTGGCGATTCGGTCGATGTGATTTCAACGAATGATCAAAAATACTACATTGCAGGGCAATGCCAGATACTAACGGCTAATTCGATTTGCCGAAAAATTGCGCGACGATTCCCTAGATTCTAACCAATAGAAATCCAGGAAACCTAGGGAATCCGCAATTTTACGGTAACTCGAATTCGCCATATATAACCTGAAATTTGCGGGTAGCATCGATAGATTTGCAGGGTTCTGACTGACGTGGCTATCGAAAAGAAATAAAATTACCTCACGTCAGCCTACTTAAGTATTACGTCTTGGAGCACAATCTGACTGCAGCTAGATGATAGTATATTTATATCTATTTAGAAATGAATGAAAAATGATAAAACCTAATATTTGTCTAATGAAAGCCTAATTCCCGGAGCTGTTGTCTTTATCAGCTATCAGGCCGTGACACGAGATCACTGATATGTATACTAATTGGAGTAATTGAATGGAGAAATTAACGGTCCTCGGACGCGGTTCCAAATTGAACCGAGAAACGCAGGCCTTTTTCAGACAATACGTGTGGCAATCTAATTCGCGTCATATGTTGCGGATATTTCGAAACAATTTGGCAAATTATTCTCAATGCCACGAAATCGTTGTTTCTAGTATCTGCGTTCGTGTCGGCAATGGAAGTATGTGTAATTCCTTCAAATCGACGTGACGAACAATCAGTGAAGAGTTATCGATGGACGTTGCTTAGTTCTAGCTAACAAGCCGAGCAATCGTGATCATTGCAGCGGGCAAGATATCAACTGTTGTGGATGATTCTTTCGGAATGACTGTTTCGCAATAACTCGCAATATTATTCTCAATCTTTTTCCTGCTATTATCAAGCTTATCAACTCACGATACGTCCGTTTCAAATGACGCAAAATTTTTCGTAGAAATCAGTTATGATAGAGAATGGAAGACAAAAAAAAAACAAAAAAAAAACCACATCATCCGGTTATTTTGTCTGTTCTGTTTTGACTATTACATGAGCCTCACACGGCCAGAAGAATGACGCAAGACCAATGACGATTGCAACAGATTTTGGTGCGCAAAATCAGCATGCTTTATTTTTTCAGTCTCCGACTCCAGCGATGAATGAATCTCTAACAGTTTCAATGAAAAATACATAGGATGGATTGATTTCTATATATAAAATACATTCAACGGTAATCAGAGCAATGACTTGCCTGCTGAAAATTCGAAAGCACGAAAAATCCTTTCACTGACAATCAGAAAGCTTGGCGAAATAAATTTTGTTCGCTACTATTGTGTGTACCATAATTCACTAATTTTCATCGGTCTGGAGTGACCTAAATCTTTACTCTTACTTATACTCTTACGATACTTTATTCCTACGTCACAAAATTTCCATCATTCTCAGTCTAACCAAAATAAAGTTAACCAAGAGTGCTGATTGCTGTATTTTTTCCTGATTTTTTTTTTTTCTCTTAAGGCATGGTTCGTGTTCAGGTTCACTAGGTATGTGAACTTTGCCAGAGGATAATCAAAGCGAAGAAACTCACTATACGTAATACATTGGTTTAACTAACCTATGACTAGACTTTACATAAATGACGACACCAACGGCCAATACTAATAAAAGTCACGCTGATAAAGTAGATAATAATAAATTTCTGTGAGAATGAGTACTTTATTAATCGATGAATAATTGAAATGTTTACGTTCCTGATTCCAACAAGTTTCAAACGACGTCGATAGACAATATAGGCAATTTTTCGTAACCACTACATAAATTATGTGTAATGTGATCGAATAAACTTGTTCATAATAGACGTAAAATAGAGTGAGTAGATGGTAATATCAATAACGACGTAATCATTTGTGTAAGCACAAGATTGAAAGCATTGTTGTTCGAAGATCGTAGGAATGTATAATTATAATATGCGTAGGAAGCAAATTATTCATTCTATATTTATGATCTCAATAAAAAATTTTCTTTTCTTCACATAATTCTTTGTCCCTATTTTGAAATTGTAAGCACTGGGAATATACAGAAACAAAATAACATTCGACTTCGCCGCTTCAAGAAAGATTCAAGGCAGTCAAGAAAAAACCACATGCACATCGTTCCCAAGTCATTAACGATGAGATATTAAAGTTGTGGCAAACTATTAAATTACCAAAGTCTTTTGAACTGGATCATTTACTGGTCTTTTTCTTCGTCTCTGTGCTTGATTAACTCCCCACCACTGAAGATATAAAGGTGTCATTACACTCAACAAAACATGCAAGCCATGTCTGAATCGAATCCATTAAAAGATAAGACAGATAAGGTTTTTATTCGTCATGTAGTAGTCGACCTTGGCTGCTGACGTTCATAACTTTCTATTCGTAGTCCGATTACTGGCAGATGTTGTGAGCATCTTGTGGAGGAAACAGTGATCAATTCTGTGTATAGTTGAACATTTCTCGAGAGTTTTCGTCGCATTTTTCTTGTAAATTTCGAGGTTTTATTCCGGAAAGAGGGTGAAATATCGTTGATGATCATGGAATGGTACGAAACGTTTTTACTGACGATTTTGGCTGGTGCTTTGGGAGTTTGGTACTTTTTGTACAGAAGTGCAAACTACTTCAAGAGGAAAGGCGTTCCGTACGTGAATGCGACACCGTTGTTGGGAAATATGGGACCCCTTCTCTTCGGGAAAACTTCCTTTGGTGATTGTGTCGAAAAACTGTACAATACTCACCCTGAAGCAAAGTACATAGGGATATACGACTTTTTGAACCCCATAGTGATGATACGTGACCCAGAACTGATAAAGTCCGTAACGATAAAGAACTTCGACAGTTTTCAAAACCACAAAAATATCATGGACGAAGAACTGGACCCGCTTTTTTCCAAAAATCTTCTGTTTCTTCAGGGCGAACGATGGCGAGAGACCAGATCCCTCCTCAGTCCGGCTTTCACATCCAGCAAGATGAAGGCCATGTTCGAACTCATGTCCCATTGTGGTAAGGACCTTGCCGATTATCTGACCAGTGAAGCTTCGGCACCCATTGAAATTGAGATGAAGGACATCTTCACAAGATACACAAACGATGTCATAGCAACCTCAGCCTTTGGCATTAGCGTCAACTCGCTTAAACACAGAAACAACGAGTTTTACACGATGGGTAAAAAGGCGACTACTTTCAAGGGTCTTCGAACACTCAAGATCTTCCTCATGAAGGTCTCTCCACTTCTTGGTAGATTGCTAGGCGTGAGGATCATCGAGAGTGAAATCGACGAATTTTTCAACCGTATCATAAGTTCTACGATATCAACACGAGACGAGAAGGGAATCGTTCGCAACGACATGATACAGCTGATGATGCAGTCGCGCAACAAGGTTGACAAAATAAATCTCACCGTCGAAGAAATGACAGCCCAAGCTTTCATCTTCTTTTTTGGTGGTTTCGACACATCGTCAACTCTGATGTGTTTCGCGGCTCATGAAGTTGCGGTCAACCCAGTAATCCAGGAGAAACTACAAGCCGAGATTGACGCGGTCCTTGCCGAAGGCGATGGTGAAGTGACGCATGAATCTTTGCTGGGTATGCAGTACTTGGATGCTGTGATCAATGAAGCACTTCGTCTCTATCCTCCGTTCTCTGCAATGGATCGGGTCTGCAACAAAACTTTCGAACTCCCATCAGCTGCGCCAGGCTTTGCTCCTTTCACCGTAGAGGTTGGAACCAACCTCTGGCTACCTTGCCACGGAATACATAGAGACCCAAAGTACTTTCCTGACCCGGAGAAGTTTGACCCAGAACGTTTTTCGGAGGAAAATAAAGGAAGCATTCCATCATCCGCGTATTTCCCGTTTGGATTTGGTCCAAGATCCTGCATCGGTAATAGATTCGCACTGATGGAAGCCAAACTCGCTCTCTTTAATCTATTTGCCAAGTGTAAACTGTCCCCATGCTCAAGAACATCTATTCCCATGAAGTTTTGCAAGAAAAATTTCACCATTACTTCAGAGAATGGTTTCTGGTTGACGGTTCAACGTCGATCCTAGTTTTGATATGTTCTCCATTTTCTAAGTCGTACACTGTTATGAACCCAAAAAATCCGACTCTGACACAGGAGTGTAAGCTTCACAAGAATCGTATGTCTCGAAAGAAGATAAAATTGTATGTATGTACATCGATTCATATCGGTACCAGACTCCGGATAACGTATAATAATTAGTTTTATCGTCGGTGCAATGTTAGCCATTCAAATACAGTAGAACTCAGGTGTAGGTGTATCCATATCATGCGATAATTAGTGCGAAGATGTCGGACAGAAGATATCCGATACCAACAGAAATCCGTGATAAGCGAGTCTTACTATATTATCGCACAGGGAATTCTTGTAAGCAGAATAATTCCGTCTCATGATGTATCGGTGATAAATGTACTAAATATACATAATACCTTATCCAATACTTGACTCTTTCTCTATCTTGACTCTCAAAATGACTTTAGCTACTTAAAAGCGAATTAAGGGAGAACTTTGGGGTTTTGCCTCTTTTCTCCTTCAAATGTCTTCCGGTACCTTAACAGTAAGGGTCTCGTGCCCAACTCGCCGGAGGCGACAGTGCGAGTGACCGATGAGGTTGGTTATGGTCCACAAACCTATGAGGGTCACTAGTGATTCCCCATGCCAATTAGATGGTGAAGGAAAATTCTTTGAAAAAGAAAGTGGAATCGTGGAAAGACGCGACAAGATGCCTTCGAACATGACTAATTTTAATATTTCGAAGCGAAATCTCTGGTCTGATAAATCAGCACGAAGTCACGAACTCCTGGCATGAAGGGAAGCCTGGAATGGAGCACGGTGCTTTGGTACGCTGGATGTACATATTAGGAATACTCTCCAATGCGCCGGCGAATAACTCACTTATAAGTATGCATGAAGTTGGCTTTCGGCTGTCTGAAATATTAAGTAGCACTAGTCTCTTCACCGCAGCCCCCATACCACCACCCCTTCCTTCGAATCTCACCCCCGGTTCCAGTTCCAGTTCCAATTCCAGTTCCAGTTCCAGTTCCAGTTTTCCACCCAGGACGACGAAGTATTTCGAAAGACGATACGAACCCGACTATTTGCCAAGCGTCAGCATCCTCGAGCTATTCCTATACACGCATCTACTTCATGATGAATAATTCGAATCATCGACTCCACGAAGAAGGGTGCGGAGTATGAAATCCACCCTGTATCACTGCGGCACTTAAAAGGTTAAACCGTAATCCCAAGACTTGTGCAACCAAATGGTCGAATGGCTGATTTCCAACCTGGGGTTCTACGATTCGAAGGAATAATTGTTTGGATCTAGTATGAAGCTCGTGAGGGTATCCCACGGTAGGTTTCGAGTTAGTTTGTTGTTTCACCGAGGTTACGGCACTTAAAGTTTTGGCAAAGTGAGGGAATCCACTGAAATATTTAAAGTAGTTGCAGGTTTGCTTTGGCACGACGGTCTTGGAGTGAGTAGTAGTAGTAGTAGTAGTAGTAGGTACCCCTCCATAAGTTTCCACGGTAGTACCTAAAGATTGCAAAGTTTAGCTGAGATTCCTTAGAAAGTCGCAGACTTGTTTGGACCCTGGGTTGACTTCGAGCTTGCGGTGGGCGGTGGTGCAGCTTTCGATGTTGGAAAAGTGAGAGGTAGATAGGCAAAGGGTGAGGGAAATAAGGGTGGATGATGGGGGGAATGAGGTTGGGTGAAAGGACGAAACGGGCTTTTGTCAGTTATTTCCCGTTCTCGAACCGCAAAGCGGTGAGCATTCGTAGCACAGAGGTGAGTTTGAACTTTATTAATTGCGCTTTTTGTTATGCAAATTGGTCCGACCCTTCCTTCTAGAGAACCTTTAAAAGATCAGTCCTCGATTCATTGCCTTGGAGATTTGAAAACTTTCAACGATATGCCAGCTCGGCTTCGGTTCTTGGGTTGGCCCTCTAATGCCCCTCTCTTGCACAAAGGCATATTTCCTCGCTCGACATCTTCGTTTTCGTATATAATTCGCCTGTCCTCGAACACGAAAATCCTGGGGCACTGGCACAAAGAGGAAAATAAAAGATTCTCATACCCCCCCGATGCAGAACCCCGGAAAGCTCCAGCGCCATCAACCTCTTCAGCTGTTATTACGCTGTATTTCCCGAAGGGATATTTCGTTTTGACTCTGACTAATGACCGGCTCCCGCAGGAGCGTTGTTCACGGAAAATGGTCTTGTCTTTTCTACCCCCTTCAACCCCCTCCAGGCCAAGATCCTGGAGGCTGGTGGCTCCGTTCTGTTGCCGCTCAATTATCAATGGATCAAACGACTTAGTACTTGGCTGAGTGCCGCATTGTTACAAGAACAACACTACTTAGTCGTCCCCATTCCCATTCTCATTCCCATTCCCATTCCCGTAGAGACGAGGCGAGGTGGTTTCGTCGTGCCTTGTGCTCAACGGGGAGAAAGACGATATCCAACGAATAGAAGGAGAAGAGAAGAATTGTTACAAAAAGAAGGGGGATGAAGAGAAAGAGAGGGTGTTTTAAACAAAGGAGAGATATCTCGTGGACCGCTCAGTACTTTTGTTCCGCGGTATTCGCCCGGGACCAGAGGATCAATTTTCAATTACTTACAGGTGTTTTTTTCTTTTTTTTTTCTCTCTCTCTTCTTCTTCTTCTTCTTTTCGTTTTTCACCAAATCTTTGAAAGCTTCGCAGCTCTCGATGCCATCCCGCGCCTAACGAGCCGAGAACAAAGACAAACCCATCAGAGACGAACACCCCCCAATACATCTACGATCACAAACGTGCCGGGAATCCAACGCTGAGAATGAACAAAATAAACGATAACGTTTGATAGTCGGATTGATTCCTCTTCGATTGACTGTGACTCGTTTATCGCATCAACGATATACTTGCGAAGCTGGAAATATGTCGACGGAATCGATCTTCCCCATCATTCAAACTCGACAGGGTTGAAGTAAGAGAAATGCACACATTTCCGGTCACTGGTACCGTTTCAGGTGGTCCAGCTAGTGGCACCTTTACTTCGAATCGCTTGATTGCGAATGAACAAGAGATGTGATCCCAGTGATATTTTCCAGACTCTGTAGTCCTCGAGGAGAAAGCATCTGTGCAGGGTTAACGAAGAGCGACAGTAACGCCCCAAGGTATCCCTAATTTACCGCTAAGTGCCAGGGCTTTGTTTTCCCGGTATGATCCGGAGCCCCGTGAGGATCGGGAGTCTGTAGACCAGCCCCGAGCTGCAAAGGGTTGTCTGAAACTGGAGAAAAGAATCCAGTGATCTTCCACCCTCCAAGTTTTTCGCCTTCAAGATGCTGTGCAGCTTCAGTCTCGCAAAGTCAATCGAGTGAAAACTCGGAAACTTCGATAGCAGATCGTATAGAAGAAATCCTGAAGCGAAGAGTGCGCCAGGTACAGACTTACGTGTAACGCCAGCATCTCCAACCCGTGTTCCTGGGTTCATCAATTCGGACCCGTCTTCTCCCACGATATCGTGCACAAGGTTGTACACAGCAGCTTGTGTGCTCCGAGACTCACACGGATGCGATTGAATTACATTAGGAAAGGGGTAGTTTCGCCGAATCAACCCTAGCGATATCCACTCGGGTGGTAAGAGTGCCTTGGCCATTGGAAAGGGTGCCTGAAATCTTTCCTTCCCAATCGGGATCTTTCCATGCATGTACATACAACCTATACTCGAACCCTAACATTCCCATTCACGATAAGCTCCAGCCTGCAGAATCAGTTTGATTGCACCCCCGTTTACACATACCAGAATTTCCCAAAATCAGTTCTCTCCAGAAAGTTGAACAGATTCGTCCATTGATTTTTCACCCCGAGCTTTTGATGCCTTTTTCTTAATCCCACTGCCTATTAGCAACTGTCTTCAGCTTTTGAAGCTGATCAGTCATCGACTTAGGGAAATCAGCATCATGCTGAACGTTGCACTGTAGCAAAAATCGCGTCTTTAATGTTCATAGAGTGATGTCACAGCCGTCTCTGTTTGTCTAGGGCAAGTTGAGCAGGGAGCTAGGACCTAACGCAATTATCTTGGCAATTTCGAGATTGCGGTACACGGTGAGATAGAGTGAGAAAGCCATAGGTCACGGAGATCGTATAGAAGCGACAAGTTCGTTCACAGTAGGGTATAGAAGGTACTTTAGGGCATCAGCCGGTGGTTGAAATCACTTGGAATTAGGTAAAGTCATTCGAAATTAGTGACAGCATTGATTCATTCATTCATTCATTCAGTCGTTCATTCGGTGTGGGGAGTAACACCGTCATAGCAACTCATCAAAACGCCATTCAGCAGATATCGGTTCCACGGAAGCGCGAATGCATTATCGTCGCTTGTGTCTCTCAGCGGACGAAGTCGGCGCGTGATCGGCATACTGTAGGGGATAGTCGCGTTCATCCCTTGCAGTACCATGGCCATGGTGCAGCCTCGAGGTTTGAAATTCATGGGAAAAGGTAGCTAGTGGAATATGTGTGCTGGTATCCATCCTTCGCCACTGTAATTCCCGGTTGCCCACCACCGGTGCTATACCAGCTTTCAATTCCATTCGTAGAACGAGATTTTATTTCAAAGTTACCGGAAACACCGCGCAGCGCCATGCCATGCCATGCCAACCCAAGCCAAGCCAAGCCGGAACGAAATTCATTTGGGCAAATTAAATAGAGTTTAGCAATTTGCGCTTAATCCATTTGTCGGGGATCCCCCGGCGCTGCCCGTCACTCTCTGCCCTTCCTCTCTACAACCCTCCACCCTTCGTCCTTCTCATCCTCTAGCAGTTTCATCCTTCGTCTTGGGTCTTGGGTCTTGTTCATCCCCTTACACTACCCCGCGAGCTTCCATCCTTGTCTCTTATTACCGCGAAGCTTGTTTCCGTTACGGTTTCTGTATCTGTTACCGTTTCTTCGGGGGAAAATACCGACGCGGAAGTTGGGGCTAAGGAGGAAAAGGGAGAAAGGAACTGGTACCGGAGACCTAAGTGTATTGGCAGTTTTACGAAACCTTTTATTTTCCAGTACCTACCGGTCCAGACCTTGGACACAAGGAACTAAACACACAAGGACATCCGTAGGACTGGCTAAAAACTGAACTGGTTCTTCTGGACCATTGTTTGGAAAAACCTAAATGGTCGGTTCTTTCGCGATAAAAATCTCCAACGATCCGAGATTTTACTCCGCAAGAAACATCTTTACATACATACACATCCATCCCTTGGCCATAATTATTTTTCAATATCCTGCTGAATCCTGGGAAACGGATGTGCAAAAGCCCCGAATCCGTAGGCGCCAAAGGAAGAAGCACATTTCCTTTGAGGCACTTAAGGGATTTTTTTTTTTTTTCTCTCTCTTTTTTGCACAAGATTCTCCTTCGGGATTCGGATACTTCGAATTTCATTTATACCGCTGGAAAATTGGTGGATGAAAAACTTATGCGATGAAAAATGTGAACGGTGTTGAAGAAGTCAACGTTCGGACCACCAACTAGTTCTTCCTGGTTGGAATAAAAATTCTGCGTCCGCGATGTTTCCAGGATATTAGAATTTCAGGTACATAGGGTATGCAGGGAGGAGTTGACGTACAGCTACAAAATGTTAGCGACAAAGTTAATTTCACCAAACCTTTGACAATAAGGGGAGAAATAAAATTGAATTAGGTGTTTATAGCGCAGGTACTGCAGAAACTTACCCTCCTACATACACTTTGCCTTCATTTTGATGATATACGCAGGTAGCGTCGACTGGCTGTTTTCTCAACTGCGATTACACTTCCCATATATATACAAATACTCCAGCTGTTCTCCAGCTTGATGGAAAAATGAATTAGAAATAGTTGAAAAATTCATTTTAGATAAAATCTCCTAGCAAAAATTTATGCAATTTTGTTAATTGCTAAGTCGGTGTGCTCTTCTATCCGTGAAAATGAAATCTCAAATGTACATACGTGGGTGTGTATATGGCTTTACTATACCTGGTACCAGAGCTGCTATTCCTTCTAATTATGCCGTGTTCCTTTTCCCAGGGAATCTGTTTCTGTTAATTAATTTAACAGACCGCCCAAAGGCGCTTTCTCTCTTCCCAGAAGCAAAACGAATAGGAATTACGTATTTTTTTTTTCAATTCAATTCAATCCAATTCAATTCAATTCATTTCATTACTACGAACCAACGAATGGCGAATGAGCCTCTGGCAGTTATTAAGCAAATCACTTTTAATCCTGAAATATGAAAGATACCCGCCATTAGTCGCCCTTCGTACTGTTTGTCTGTCTGTCCACTTTCAATCCCCTTCACACATTCTGCACTATGCGCGGATGCAGAGCACTTCTATTACCATATCCATCGCCTTGTCTCTCCTTCATACCATTGACGTCGTCATCATCCCGCATAGTTTTTTAATCTTCGTTGAAGTGATATATGTGAAAACGAGAAAAAAAAAAAAAAAAAAAAAAAAATGAAATAAAATAAAAATTCTTCATCTGCAGCTGCTTGACTGTGAGGGTGAACGGATATGTTACGGGTTTTGCTTCCCACTACTTGACCCCTTGACCTCTTGTTCACAAGGAGTGCGCTTGCAGGCTGACCTGACAAACCTGTTCAAAGCCTCGAGATATTTTCACTCGAGGGAAAATATGATGGAATAGTTTTAATGCAGGTGATTTGGAATTTTGCTAAAAGAAATTTTAAGGAATTTTTTTTTTGTTGGGTAATGGTATATTTTTTCGAAGAAATTTTAATACCCTCCCCCTTCAGGACGAATGAAAACGGGGAAAAGAAAAATTGATAATCTTCTCGATGTATTAACTGCAATGGGGGTTTTCACGCATTTGCAAATTTCCACTAACGCGCAACGTAGATCCAACGGTATCCGACAAATTGAACGTAAATTAATTGATGGAATACACATTGTTCGAATAACCAAACAATTCTAACGTCCCGTGTGATCCGAAATCATTCGATTAGCACGCTCTCATGTATAACGTAATTTAGGTATGTATGTACGTGCGATCGCGCTTCAGGGAAGCAAAATCTGTCCCGGTATTTGCCCGAGCGGAGTACCTGCGAGTCGAATATGAAGTATAAAAATTCGATAATAGGTACAGTTTCACAAATATCAGCGTTTATCACGAAATCAGACTAGAGACTAATCAATCTATGAGATTAAGAGTTCCAGTTTTATTGAGAAATGCTTTTCGTTTTTAATTGCCAATTTTCGGGACGCAGAAATGTGCAGAACAGCTCGCTGAGTGGCTGACCAGACATGGGTATAACTACGTACGCGAGTGAAGACTTTAATGTAAACTTCTTGCGTGAAAAAAAAAGGAAAGTTATTAGAATCACCCCGAGAATGAAAAATTCAGTTTTCACAAGATCTCCACGTTTTTAGGTCTAGAGAATCATTTTTCGACCATTTTTGGATGGGTCAATTTTATGTCCGACTATATCTTGGTAATCAATCAACAGATTTCCATGATTTTTGTTTCAATCGACGAGGTTCTTCGTTACCCAGAGCTGATTAGATTTTCGATTCAATCGTTCTACTAGTTTTTGAGTAATTGAGCGAATAAAATTTTACAAAAAAAAAATTCAAATAGTCATATCTCGAGAATGAATCAACGGATTTTGATGATTCTGACCTTTATCGATAGTATTCACCCTAACTAAGAAATGACTAGATATTAAAATAAATCGATGCTCTAGTTTCATTTTGTTCGAACTCGGAAGATCCGCTTGGGACGTTTTAGGGCTTGCCCATCTTGGCCAGCCGATTTACCTGCTCGTTATTAGACATCATTTCCTCAAAAATTGATTCACAGGAACAAGAAAAGATCAACGGAACACACTGCTGAGAAATTGTACTGCAAGAATTTTGAATCTGATTGATCTTCAAATCGATTTTTGCATTCTGATTCACCAGGTAAGCTTCATTTGAATTTTAACACTAACTCCTATTTTAAAATCCTGTATATCCAATGGAAGATGATCATCACCTGTAATTGGCAATAGTCAATACTGCGGTTCACTCCGCAATCGAACTTCGAAGGTCAGGTTGGCGACGCGTATTCTTGGGGAATTAACACACATTTGCGCTGTTATTGCTTGAGAATACACGTAGTTTGCCTGGCCGATATCGTCCACTTTTACGAACAGAAGATGAAGAAGAAAAAGAAGAAAAATAAGAAGATAAATTATCGGACGGATCCTGCGGTAAATTTCACGATCGATGAAAAATGTCAAACTGCAGAAGTCCAAAAACTGAACTTATCGCGAATTCATAACGAAGGAAATTGTTATTGTAATTCATAAATTATCGTACTGCCATTTCTGACGTCTGCAACTAGCTACAGTAAGTTGGTACAAACTGGAGAAAATTGGAGAATACCTGGAACGTAATAAGCTGCAAAATGCATCGGGTTGTCGATTCGAGGAAATCCGAGAGCAAAGTTCCTTGTCGAGAATACATACACATTGAATTTGTAATAAAAGGAGTAAATTTACTCTTGAATATGCCCGGTAGTGATTGTCGGAGTTTAACAAGCACGGGCAGAAGTCGCAAAGTACCTTGAGGCACTAGTTTCCAAGACTCACGTGATATTCCAGGGATGAAAATGGCCCGCTTGAGTAACGAAAGCTCTAGAGAAAGTAGGATATAAGGTATGTACACCAAGTATAAATCACTCTTCACTGAAGCAGCAGCTTCGGATTCGCAAGGTTCGTTGAAAAGTTAACAGGCCGAGTAATGAGAAGGCTGCAGCTCCGAGCGCTAACTCGGAAACACTTCTACCTAATACTCCAACTTCCTTTCGGATGGTTGAGTAACTCGAGTGTCAAGAACTCCGATTCAAGGACCTCCAACTAGCGCAGCGGTACCATCACATCCTTCAGGAGTAATCCTTTTGCGTTTTATTTCATCAATTATATTCACAAATTGCTCAAAAATTTATTTTTTGGAACCCTTTGTCCATCCACTTTGTCCATCCCTATCGCACTATCTGATCACGGAAATGTCTCGAGAGCGAAAAATTACGTGGAATTAATTGCCCCACCGAAGCGACGATATCAATCGGACAAACACTTAATTGCAGCAAATATAGCCGGTGGATTGGGAATTAAAAGTTTTTCTCACAAAAAAAAAAAAAACAAAAAAAAAAAGACGCCACGCGTTTAGGAAAGTTAAAGGTGTCCATAGGGAATCCCTCGCGACTTCTGACCACAATAAAAGTCTTCTTTATTTGGAGACTCTGCGAGTTCCATGGAACAGGAAACATAACCTTATTCTATATAAATGTATGTATTTGTGTTTGCGAATCATTATAATTTCATCAGAATTGGCATTGGCCGGTTAATTTTTTCCAAATTTTCAGCCATTTATTGGCCCTGGAAGAGCGCGCGTTTTTTTTTTTTTTTTTTTTTAAGAAATTATGGCGTTTTTTGACTTGCAGTTCATCGGGAAAAAGTATGCGAATTAGACGTTTGATTTTTTGGCTTGCAAAATTGCAGATGTATCTATTGAACCTTATAACCTTATAGTCTGGTGAGGTCTGACCTTTGCGAGTCAGACACGTAGGCAAAGCAATTACAATTACAACCCTATTGTACGCCGGGGTTCTGTGGCGAGGCGCGCGATTCAAAATTAGCAAGTGAAATTTACCAGGTTGGATTATTTGAATGAAAATTACAGAAAGAGATACAAACATATACCTACCCAATTTGCGAAGACGCCTGCCTCCAGCTAAGAAATCATGGATTATAATGAAACAACAGAAATTCATTGGTTCAAAGAAATTGACACAGAATTTCATGATTCCGGATTGAACACCATCCAGTTCTGGTTCAAGACTTGAGATGCCACTGTTGAGACTAATTTTGAAAAATCAAAGACGGAAAAATGAACGAGTCCAGTAAACCAAAACGAATTGAAACGAATTGAGTGTTTCGAAAACATAATTACCACGAATTATAAATAGATTCTAAAAGAATTGTGTAGCAATTCTTTTTTATTCTACAAGTCTTTCGGAATCTGTTTGATTCTCTTTTTCACTGAGACTTTGCTTTACTGAGAGGTGCGTTCAGGCTGATTGATCTGAATGAAGAAATGAAAGTGAAATTTTGTCTTATTCGAATTCGAGATCGATCGGAAATCGATTCATTAACCCTTCGTGATCACAACTCCAAATTCAATCACGGTGGTCAGACTGGGTCGATTCTACCCAATCAGCTTAAAAAAAAAAAAACGATTGTTAGCGAATTATCCGTCCAAAGTGGTTCAAGAAATCACGGAACATGCTTTGAACATTCTCAATTACGTACAACAAGTCGATTTAGGAGAAATCAAATTGCAACATGTTGAAAAAAAAAATCACAAACAGGCTAATGCCCATTTTTCACTCAAAAAGTCATAACTTTGTCAATTTTTTATATTCTAAACCAAAATTTGGAGGAGATACTGCTTGGGTATAATACTGTTCAGAAAAAAATAGCAGCATATTCCACGTTTCAAAAAAGGTAGTTCTTCCAACTATTGAAGAGGCCAGTTCGTACCTAAACAGGAGACGCTGCGAATCCCAAGTATATGGAAACTCAAGTCTTATTAGATATTCAGACCAAAAATTGATCGATGGGTCGATTTTACCCCATCTGACCACGAAGGGTTAAATTGACTTAATTTTAAGCGGATGTTTTTTGGTGCCCGGTTCCGCCCCTGCAGTCTACCCTATGTAATTCAATTTTCAAAGCGTCCAAAACGAGGAAAGATTTTCACACTTGAATTTCTAGCCACGGCTGTATCTAGCCGGTCGATTTTCCTCTATATATAGCTCACAAGTACCTGACTTCTAGTAGCGGTAAAACTAACCGCAAGTCAACCGCATCGATCTCATTAGTTGGTTTGCCCGATCGGGGCGATAGAAATCTTTCCAACACCCCTGGGGCCCCGGGGCGAGGCAGAATCAAGATTGGGATGGCGTTGAGGGCGGCCAAGGGATGAATCGAATGACCGAACGGGGCTCTATTTGTTCTGGCACTCCTAAACTTTTAAGCGACATCACGTGACTCGAATCGACTTGGTGTTTTTTGCTAAATTACAGGACAAACCGTTTCTCTCTGTTTATTTTTTCTTCTTTTTCTATTTTCTCCCCGAGTTTTTTTCTTCTCGGTTTTTCTTTCTTATTTCATCTGGTTTTCTCGCTTTTGACTGCTAAGGGAAATTCCCCCTGAATCGTGACTGATAATTATGAGTTAGTGTTTTTGCAAGGGGCTCGCAGAGCTCAGAGCTTGAAGCGAAGAGAGCGAGAAGCGAGAGGAAAATCTGAGGCTGAATCAATTTGGCAAAAAGCAGGTCTCCAAGGTACTCTTGATGGCTTGGTGGCGTTGGGGTGGGGGGTTGTCTCGAAATCATCACCCCCCGGGGACAGCCCCAAGGACCTTACCACAGTCCTTCGTAAACTTCCAAGATAAACTCCTGGTCGCCTTCATTAGAGTTTTCCGGGGCTATTTGTACGCCAAGTAGTATACCCGGTCAGTGGTCAGCCTCGGTTCTTATATTGCTTGCCAGAAACAACACGCGAGCTGATTGACCCGGAGCTCCGGCCCAGGCGTCGCGTGTCTATCGTTTGTCCGTCAGTTACGCGTCGTCTAACTGATTGAACGCCGCAACAAAATCTCGTACGTTTGCAGAGGGAATTTTACCAATGAACCCTCACCCCTAAATCGCTTCGGGGTTTCTCACCAGTCTTTAACTAATTTACTTTAGAATCAGATTTTTGTAAACGAAGATTAGTGAAAAATAGTCCGAATTTAAATACGGATTGACTGTTCAATGAAATTTGTTCAAATTCTAGTGAGAAACTCGATTTTGCTTTGGCAATGGACCGAAATCATCCAAGTCAATAATTTCTTTGTAATTTCGAGTATGAAGTTTTATGACCGTTTGTTTGGATGGAATTCTAAGAGATCCAGGTCAGTTTTTCAAAATCGAATTACATTATTTCGTAGAAAAAAGTGTGAAACTTGGTTTGACGATCTAGAATTGGTATGGATTGGAAAGTAGAGTTGTCTGACCCTACTGAGATTAAAGTTTGAAGAAGCAATGCGGAAGTTATCCCTTATGTAATAGTGACGTTTAGAAAATTTCAGAACGCTCCTTGTGTCTGGATTATGTTTGCAGGACGTCCATGTGGGACGGGATTAAGGTTACGAATTCCAAAAGTACTAAATGATGAAGATTCTGAATTTATTTGAGACGCGATTCTGAGTTCCTAGAAACGTTGGATTTCAGAACTCGCAAATTCCGACTTAATAACCGACTTAACAATTCCTAAAAATAATCTGTCTCAAAACTCTCGAGTCGGTGGTAGAAAAATCCGGAATTTAACCCGTTCACTGCTTTTCAAATTCGGAATTCCAATCCAGCCCTGTCCATGTTTCAGGTAAGTGTGGAGAACACCCAGACCAAGATATTGGGAAACTTGGATTTTTAATGGATTTTCTCCTGCCAAAATGGCAAAGTATTATTTTTCTGGTTTTCTCAGGGAAACTAGGGATTCAATTCCAAGTCTCGTACTCGAACATCTATTCGTCTCACGATGTCCTAGAAGCCTCCGTGAGCCATGCCATGAACAATATAATATCCTGCATGAGTATGATCGATTCGAAGCAGATCATTTTGAAATCCGTCATTTTTCATTACATGTTTTATTGCACATGTCAATCCTGCAATTCCTGAAATTCTTATCCAACTTCCACTCTTGATATGAAATTTTGTCCAAATTTTGAAAAAAAGAATAGTTCAAATTCTCACCTTCGGTTGATCGTTCTTCCTTCGGATAAAGTAATAAATATTAAACCAGAATATCAACGACAATTTTTTCACTCAAGTCAATTGCTCTTGTGTGAATATATTGCCACCTAGATACTTTGGATTTTGACGATAGGCTGTAAAGGGTGAATAGCTGAATATCCCCGTTCCCCATAGATCCCCTGAATGATACACTCGTACTTCCTGAGTTACACATCGGGGTGGTTTTCCTCAGTGAAATTGCTAGTATACTGGCTAGGGTCTAAGGTTTTCTCGACGGAAAACGATCACCTTATGATTTTCAACCCAAGTAGGAGATGAACGCGCCCCGTATATATGGGGCGCAGATGGTATACGCAAGAGAAAAATACTTCCCCGGTAAGAGAATTTCAATATCCCGTTACAGGGTGCTTTTCCAACGCCGTAACTTACCGTCATCTCACATATGTATATCTAGGCGTATCTACGACCCTTCGATAATTCGAAAAAAATATCCAAGCGTCTATTAAAAAATCCCGAAGACAGAAAACAATTAAACAGTCCTCGCAGCGTCAAAGAAAAACAGATATAAACATTTTTCTGCCAAAAGACGTATAGGAACACTGGCTAAAATTCACCTTTTCAGAGAAAATAACGTTTTACAAGGGACGATTTTCAAAAAATTTCACGATTTTTAGACGAATGATCATCGAAGGATGATGACCACAAGTGTGACAAACGTGTTTTTCCTCCACGCGTGTATCTTGTGCGGTTTTCTTTCAACGGCTTCGAAAGGTATATTTTCACGTCTCGGTGACTTTTTTCACTTTCCTGGGCAGGGGTTGGTGGCAGTGAGGGTTATAGGTATCGGCTAATTCAATTCTTAAACCAAGAATAAAAGTGAGGAGAGAAGAGAGGGGTGAAAGGAAGAGAGAAAAAAAAAAGAAAAAATGAAAAAATGAAAAAAAAAAAAGAAAAGCATAAAAGCTATTGTCATGGAAAGCGGGCGCGGCCGTGTTCCCCAGCCCACTCTTTAGGGGCTCTCTTTATATTTCACATTTAAAATGAGTCGGGGGTAGTACCTACGCGATACCTAATAACTGCGGAGAGATTTTCCCTTCCGTTATACTCCAACCTACCCTACGTAATACGCGCCTCGAGCCAAAGCCAATTTTGTTACGGTTCGAACTCTGGAAGCTCGCCCTATCCTTGGATAGAAATTCGAAGACCAGATGCAGATATCGAAATTCGAAATTCACCAACTCCTATAGTCACAATACCTCGTCGATAAGGATGTATTGGACGTACCATTCTCAACCCAAAAGTGACTTTCATCAACAATATTGCATACTTTATGATAAGATGAAAATCTGAAAAAATCAACCATACTGCAATAATGAAGACGAGAAAATTGATTTCAAATAATAATAATGCCAAAAAATTATCAATAAACTGTCTAAACAAAACATTGTTTGACAAATTTGTACAGAATATTTTTTTTTTGTGTCGTGTGAAATGAATTCGTTGATTTTTCCAGGTACACACGAATTTTTGAGGAATTTTCGTACCATTTCCGTTTTTCAAAATTTTTCATTTTAAAAAATGAAGGAAAAAATGTTGTTGGATATGTATGTTGGATATGTTTTCCTAAAAACGATGTATATTACAGATAAGAAGTTACCAGGGCATTGAATGAATATAGATTCGCAAATACAGCCTTTACAAATTTTGGAAAATGGAAATTTCAAAATGGTAAGAAAATTCTTCAAAAATTTATATGTATTCAAAAAAATTAACGACTTTATTTCACACGACGAACAAAAACATTCTCTACAAATTTTTTGAACAATATGTTTTGTTTAAACAATTTGTTGATAATTCTCGGGCGTTATTATTATCAAAAATCAATTTTCTCATCGTCTTTAATGTGGTTGATTTTTTTCAGATTTTTTTATCTTATCATAAAGTATGCAATATCGTGGGTCACTGGAAAGTGATTTTTGGTTGGGAAGGTACGTCCGATACATCCTAAAATCAGGTTGCGTCACATTTCTTATTTTTCATTTTTTTCCTAGAGCCATTAACCTTTGCTTGGATACCTGAAACTCCAGCCACCTTCGTACTTCGTCCTATTCGTATAGTTCGTACTTCGACGTCAGCTAGCGAGGAACGAATTTCCTGCAGGAGGTTGACTGCTCGCGGAAGCCAAGGTAGACTGAGTCCTGTAAGAGGAATGAAGGAACAGGAATGCCAGGGTATATAGAGAAGCGATGGCTATATGCATACAGGAAATACGCGGGGATTGATGCAGTAGTGGAAACGAAGCGGGACCGGAAGTGGAGGTAAATTCACCGGAGGGGATGCGCCCGTAAATCCGGTGGAAAATAACTTGGTAGTTGACAAACCGACTCCCTCTCGCGTGATCCTTTCGTCCTTTTTTGCCTAGTCGTTTCGCGCCTTTCGTTTCGTTTCGTTTTTTTTTTTTGGTTTTTTTTTCTCTCTTTCTTGATTTTCTGATCCTTTTTTGTTTCCCTCCCTTTTCTATTTCTCTCAGCTTCTTTGCCGTCGCGTCCCTCTCGCTGTCTAACAAAGGCGACATAAGTTAGTGGAAGTGGTCCGAGCCATTCTTTACCGGTGCCCCGGGTCTAGTGCCCCGAGTAACGAATGTTATTGATGTCAGGGATGCCGGTGTATGCCATGGAGAACCGCGCCAACCCCCTCTTCATCCCTTACCCCCTATATACCAGTAGTACCGTTTTCACCCTTATTGTCATTTTATACGACGACACCTTATTTGTTCGACAAATATTCTATAACGGTATACACAGGAAATTTACTCTTCTCCATATTTCCCCTTCTTGTTTTTTTTCATCCCTTATTTTCTTCACTGATGTTATAACTGTACTTGTTACCGCGTTTTGTAGCCAACGTTGAAAGAAATGTTTTTCTTACTTTTCATCCCACATGTATGTATGTTATCGGAAAAGAAGGATCGCATTATAGGTCGTAAGGGGTGGAATTGAAATTTAGAATTTCAAAAGCTACGGAAGGTCAAAGTTCCAAATTTTTCTACTACCGACTCAGAGTTTTTGGAAAGATTATTTCCCCGAAAGTCTACGTAGCCAATTTGAAAAACTCCGAATGGAAAAACACCGGAGGTTCAAAATTCCGAAAGTTAAAGATCCGAAAGGCCAAAACTCCGAATCTCGGAATTCGCGAGATGGCAATCGTTTATTTCACAGATTTTTCACGAGCTTCCCTCAAATTTGTGGATTTCTGGACTTTCTGAGTTTTTAACTTTCGGATCTTTGAGCTGTCTGCATTTTGACCTTTCGGAATTTCCAACTTCTAAACTCTATCGTTTTTAGAAATTCAAAACCGCGTCTCAAATAAATTCGGAACTTTGACCGTTTGAAACTTTTTCAATTTGGATCTTCAATCTCAATGAATCTCTGCGTCCTCGGTCTCTGATATTCGAAAAACAGATTCTCGAAAAGATCTCTATCTGACAAATAAACAATCCAGTATTCGGGAAAACGACAGGATGAAAAAATGTCAAACTTTACAGGATCATGTATCTCATATCCTCAGAATCAAAAATCGCTGAGACCCATTAAGATCGAACAACTGGTTCGGCGATAGAATAATCCATATGATCTAAATTGGATGAAACCCAAAAAAATAATCAAAGATGAAAAAAAGTCCAGGGGACCAACCCAGATGATCGATTATTTATCATCCCTTTTGCAATAAAAAATAAATAAAATAGAAACAGTATCATTGACTCCTCTTGAGCTTGTCTTAAAATTCGTGTTCAATTGAAACTTGTTACGGAATTTGGTTTGATCAATGCGATTTTTGAGTTGGGTGTTTTCACGGAGATTACTAGGATTCAGTATAGGTGGATAGCAGGCAGGCAGGCAGGCAGGTAGTGGATTCAATTCGACGGGATTCATTTTCATACGATAAATATTGAGTGAGATGGATCTTTTATTGATGTTCTGCAGGCTATAGCTGGACAGCCGGTAGGTATTCGTTAAATAAATATCCGGCAGCTGCCAATAATAACTTTTTCATTTCTGTTTATCCAGGTAAACATTTGCGTACGCGATATATATTCGCACTGTGAACCATGTTTCGACGCCCGGCGTCCTTTCCCACCAGCTCTCAGCTATACTACTCGTTATATATAGGCGAATACCTAATACCGCGCGACATTTTCAACCGCGCTCACGTTTTCACGTTTACCATTTACCTCCGATATATATACCTAATAATTAAAATTATATAGTCACATTATATACATACGTACATACATATATACTCACACGAATTCCGTATATATTTTTCCAGTCACAGTTTCATCAAGGGTAGGAAAAACGGCCGTTTCTTTCATCCCTAACAGCTCGTTTCACGAATTTCTCGGAAATTGATAACCGGGTCGTTGTTTCACTTTGTTTTCCAGTTTCTGGTGGCTTTTCCGAATTTTTGTTTCGTTTTTTTGCTCTCTAATTCCCACGAAAAGTAAGTTCATGGCGGTACATAGCTTTAATTCATTAATTGTCTTCCTACCATATCCAGTTGGATTAGACGGACTGTTTTTCTGTTTTTGCTGTTTCAAAATTCTGATTTTTCATATTCTCGAAGCCTTTTTGAGTCCAAATTGCTGTATAGCAATAAAAATTTGGATCTAAGCACATCGACTTTCCGCTTGTTTAACGCAGCGATCGAAAACTCGTGCAAAACGAACTAATACCAAATGCTTTATTCATTGGCATGATTTTTTTTCTGTCTTTTATTTTTATTCTTCTTCTTCTTTTATTTTTTTTTTTTTTTGCCTGGTAAAAAAATACGTTAAATGATAAAAAATTCAGTTATCGATTCGGAGGGGTTAGGGGGTTGGTTTGGTTGGTTGGCGCTATGAAGTTGGCACACGGTGCGAGACTCAAAGTATGATTTCGTTCTCTCTCGCTCCTCAGCGAGTTCTCCGTTAGGTTCCAGTTCCGGCGGAAGTCCCCCTCGGTTGTGAAATGAGCGAGCTAAAAGCCACCTCACGAACCCCCCTCTGCACCAACCGGGTACTAGCACTGCACCGATACAGTCGATATCCGCCATCGATCAGACTCTGAACTCGCTACCCCTGCAACTACGAACCTACACTTCACCCTGTATTGAATATGATGTAGATATTCCTCGGATGGCACCTACTACCCCCATCGTCAACCCGCACCCCTGTTACGCGTGTCATTTTCAATGGTGGTGCTGAAGTGACCGTTGAACTTCCGGAAACCTATGCATATCTTTGGAATTAGACATGGTGTACCAACGGGGTGGTATTGCGAGTAGATGAGGGGGAAGATGTATGGGAATTACAGAGAGCCAATCAGGCAAAGAAGCAGGTAAATCGGCTGACCACCATGGGCCAGCCCTAAAACTCCCCGTGGAGGTCTTCCAACTTTGAACAATACGAAATTACTGCATTGATCCATTTCAGAATTCTGTCATTTCTAATTTGGGGCGAATACTATCGATGAAGATCAAAATCATAAAAATCCGTCGATTCGTTCTCGAGATATGACCGTTTGAAAATTTTTTTCGTCGAAATTTGTTCGCTCAATGACTCAAAAACTAGTCGACCGATTGAATCAAAAATCTAATCACCTCTGAGTTATGAAAAACCGCCTCGATTGAGACGAAAATCATTGGAATCCTTTGATTCGTTCTCAAGATATCTGTGAACATAAAATTGATCAGACACATAGACGCCCATCCAAAAATTGTCGAAAATTATTATCTGAACCTGAAACTTGGAGATCTGTTGAAAACTCAAATTTTCATTTTTTCGTGATGCTGGAATTAGTTGAAAAAGTCTCTTCATTTTTTGCAGTTTCGATCAGCCTGATAATCAACTTTTAGCTCGAGTGTCACAAAACTATACTTTTGGAGCTGGTTGGAATGGTTCGACTTCTCCAGGGTTCATTTTATTCGAGAAGCAAGCCCTGATCTTTTATACGTGAGCGAAAAAGTTGAAATAATTTTTCACTGCGTTATTTACAGATGAATGAAATCCGGTACTGAAATTTTCATAAATCAATCATTTTCTCTACCGATAAATTGTTTCATGCAAATTTCCTCTTTCCAAAGATGAGGATATGTCCTGCGAACAAACTGGATCTTGGAGAAGTTGAATCAGACCAACTTAGTGTAACCAAATCGTTACGAAAGACTGAGTCTTCTCTATTCCTGGATCGCTGTAATTTATCATTGATAGATCAGTTATATGTAATGTCGAGTTTATCGAACTCGAATAAACAGCATTTGCTCTGGATTTCCTAAGAACTCCGCAATGCACGGTTTCTCAAAAAAGATTAACCCTGTTTCGCGGATTCAGGCTGAACTCAGCAGTTTCAAGCTTTCAAAGTTCGGAAATGTGCCTCTAAAGACTCTAAGATTTTCATACAAATTCGTGAGCTTGATGAGAGAGTGTGAGATAGGTTGAAGGGATAAATTCCACTTGAAGAACTTCAATAGTGCGATTTCAGTTTCTTCTATAACTTCTCAACAATTCTAAATTACGTTTTCCATGATCTTTTAATTCGCACACGAGAGGGTAATGTCGTTTTCGAAGCGATTGCAGATGAAAGGGCGTGAAATCGAAGCTGCAGTTAATCCGAATTCCTTACCCGGAATCTTTCATCCCTTTGACTACAAGTTCTGACTACGAAGAAGTACTGCTAGCGAGCCCTGTCACAGACTTGATTATACTTGAAAACAGAGTACCCAGGTAGTCAATAGCCGTGACAAAAAGTGTGTATTGAAAAATTCCGTAGGAAGATTCGAGTCGTTCAAAAAAAATACTCGGTTAATATTTACCCAAGCCGGTATGTGTACATCGCAAGGTAAGAATAAAACAGGCTGGAGAACCGCTGGCAATATGTGAAGAATTTCTAGGGGTTGTCTCGCGGACTCTCCGAGGGTTGATTAACTTGACGGACCTCCAGTCCTCGACATACTTAGCTTAACAATACCAAGTTCTTTTCCCTTCATCTTGCAGTACAGATCTTACGCAGTTCTCCCTGACACAGTTGGATAGTAGAAAATGAGAGGGTGGAAAAAAGAGGCACCATCCAGTTCACTTTGTCCATCTACCAACCCCTCATGCAACCAGCTATCTCTTTATGAGATACGAGAGTCCACTCGCATAACGCGACCTCCATAGGGTAGTTCGGGACCAGGAAAAGGGGATGAAGAAGAAGAAGAAGAAGAAGAAGAAGGTGAAGAAGAAGAAGAAGACGACGAAGAAGAACCCGGAAGGGGGGACCGACTGCCGGGAATTCTCAAGGAAATTGCTAGGGAATTTTTGGCGCGACCTGGGAACGAATTAACCCGGGAGATTCTACGTCTACGTATTTCAGCTAGATACATAGCTCTCTAGTCATGGCGAAAAGCCGTTTTCCTAGAAGTTCTAATCCAGAAGTCCAGCATGTCGCAGTTGGAAGAATGAAGCAAAGTCCAGAATCGATTTGAATATAATTGAAGGGCAATAGCTGGATCATGATTTTGGATGATGGATAATTTGGATAGGCAAATCCATCGAACGGTTCACCAATGTGAGGCTAATTTGGATCCACCGATGCTGGAGGATGGCTCAGTTTGGTCAGAAAGCTGCACCCAGTCGGGTTTGTTGATACTGAGTCTGCATTGACTTAAATCATAAACGCTTTAGACCGCTTGTCCAGCAGGTCCCTTGGAGTGAATCGCAAACATGGTCTGTCCCCAGTGTCGCCAGCTACCCCTTCGAAGTATCTACCTACCTACCTACCCCGAACCACCTAACCCGCCTACCACTTTGCCGTATTTTTCATCCCTACAGAGACCCATGGGTACACGAGGCGGACTCTCAAAAGCTCGCCCGTGTAAAATGCCGCGATGTTGAGTGTACGACGATGTTTTACGTGGTGTACGAATTTCGAAATGTCACTCAACGAGTCAGGTGGTCGAGAGTTTGCTTTATAAATTGTGTTCACTGGTCACTTGCCATTTGAGAACTGAATAACCGTTTGTCGCTAAATTTGGACGGATATTTTTCGGTTTGAGTCAGTTGAAGTAATTCAAGCCAGTTTATGTCGGTTGAAGGTAGTTGCAGTCCCCTGAAGTCATCTGATCTTAGTCAATGTCAGTTGAAATTGGTTGATGAGTCAGTTGAAGTAAACTGGAGTCATCTGGAGCCAGTTAAAGTCAGTTTAAGCCAGTTGAAGTTGACCGAGAAGCCAGTGGAAGTCAGTTCATGTCGATTGAAGTTAATTGCAGTCACCTTAAGTCATGTGAAGTCAGTTGAAGTCAATCAGAGCCAGTTTATGTCGGTTGAAGTTAGTTGCAGTCGCCTGATATCATCTGAATGTCAGTCGAAGTCAGTTGGAATTATTCGATAAGTTAGTTAAGGTCAGTTGAAGTCACCTGAAGTCGTCTGAAGCCAGTTAAAGTCAGTTTAAGCCACTTAAAGTTAATCGAGAAGTCAGTGGAAGTCAGTCCGTGTCGATTGAAGTTAATTGAAGTCACCTGAAGTCATCTGAAGTCAGTCAAAGTCAGTCAATGGCTAGTTGAAGTTAATCACAAAGTCAGTTGAAGTCAGTCGATGTTGGTGGGAGCCAGGTTGAAGTCAGTCAAACTCAGTTGATGTCCTTCGAAGTTGGTAAAAATCACATGGATAATTTTCGTCCTTGGAATTCCGTAGGTGTGAATTTTTGCTTCGAATCAATCGACCCTAGAGCCGCATAAGACGTATTTGAAGCAAGCATTTTAATTTCCTCATCAACGGTTCAGCACATTTGGGAATTGATAGATCGCTCAATCGATAACATCCGGTTAAGCGGATGATACAATTACGAGCTAAAATATTTATCCAAGGCTTAGGGTTCCGCCTTGATCGCCTGAAGGGAGATATTTCGTTCCAATATTCTTGGCTCTCGCTCTTTCGTCCACTTCCAGCTCTTTCTATCCCTCTCTCTTTCACCCTGTGGATATTCAAGGGTGGTTGGGAGCCTATGAGATAGAAGTAGATGCGAGGTCACGGGGATCGACCTGACCGTGAGTCGGATTATCCGAAGATAAGAAAAAAAGCAAAGTAAGAAGTAACGAACCAAAGTGCCGGATCCCCTTCTTTTCTCTCGCTCTCTCTCTCTCTTTCTCTTTATTTCTATATCTCGCTTTGTCTCCAAGCAAGTGATGAACGGTCGAAAAGATTTCATCCGACATAATATCATGGGGAGAAATTCATCGGCATAATCTTCATTTTTCGTCTAGGTATAAGACAAGGAACGCTTTTGCGAATCCTGAACTTTGTGTCCAGAGGCCGTTTTTGATGTACATGTGAATGTGCGAGGCGATTGTGTGTTTACCGATTCACACCTACGTCCTTACGTCCGCTAGTGCGAGGATCTGGGTATGGGAGTAACGTATTGGATACGAATTGTAATGGACAGATTCAACCCCTGATTTAGTTCGAGATGCGCCCGTCCTCGTCTCGGTTTTTGCCCACAAGCCTTACTTAGGCTCACCTTCCCCTTCGACGGGGTCCTCGCAAAAGTCTTCGCGAATCAACCAGCCCTCTGACAACCAATTATATCAAGAACCCGCTCCCGTATGAGCGGGATGAAATACGCACAAAAAAATCGTGGGACTTTTTACGCCGTTGGTGGAAAAATCGTCATTCCGTTTCACAAATTTCTTCATGCTTCATATGCATATTAAGTAAGTTGAAGTCAGTTGAAGTCAGTTAAAGTAAGTTGAAGTAAGTTAAAGTAAGTTGAAGTAAGTTGAAGTCAGTTGAAGTCAGTTGAAGTCAGTAAAAGTATCTAGAAGTCATCTGAAGTTCTGTGCAATGTGGTTAGATCCGGCAATACTCCAGGATTCGTACATGAGAATTGTTGGTTTCCGAAATCCTGTGCTCTAAAACGCAGGGCATAGAACACACCGCAGAGACATCCCCCTCCGCAGTATATAAACGAAGGGATTGGTGGATTCATTTATTCCTAAATCCCTCGAGGGAATGCTGAACCAAGGGTCTCAATTCATTATCAATGACAGGAGCCTTCCTGTATTATGCATGCGCAGACAGAGACATGCGTGTCAGGGTAGTCCAGAGTCACCAAAGCCCTTCCAAAAGGCAGGTGCACTCGCTTTGCGCAGTTCTGGCATCAGCGAGGTGTGGTATTCGTTCAGCCAGACCGAACCGGAGGATAAAACAAAGGGAAAGGGGAGATGAGCGTCGGAGGATGAGGATGAGGATGAGGATGGGAACAAGGTGGAGGAGCCGAAGAAGCCGGCACACTGGTGAGTCTCGGGGACGTTAGGGGATGAAGGAAGGAAGGAAAGAATGAAGAAAGCACGAGGAAGAAAAGGACGAAAAGGTGAAAGCCGGCAGCTACGGATTCCAGCTTTTAGGGTGCGACTTTCCAACTTATTGGCATCGCCTGAATAAATTTAATTCCACCATTCTCGACGCGCATCGCTTTTCTATTCCGTCTTTGCTAAGAATTTCATCTTTGTGCCCTTTCGACGCCTCTTTGACATGACGAAGATAAGACACAAGGGCCTCGTGGTGCCCCCCAAACCCCTAAAGGTCCTCGGCGTATCGGTAATTCCTACACGATGAACGATACATGTAGCTTAGTACATAACGCGTGTACATATGTACACAAATACACGAATACGTTGTATGTAGTACAATACATGGATTCGTGTATTTTTCCGGACGTTATTTCATTGTATTTCTTATTATCTTTGAACAACAATGAAAAACAAACGTGGTGAAAACAAACAGTCGAAAATATTTTACCAACGCTCGCTTTCGGCCCGTTGAAATTTTCTCCAAATTGTCAACCGACTGGCAAAAGTATGTATTTTCAGGGCTGCCCTTTCCCCACTGAATTCATACTTGAAAATTGCAAACAGACAACACAGACTCGACTCATCTCAAAATTCCAGGTAAAATAATTTCAAAAATCAACCCCGATTCGCTTTCTTCGGGTGGCCACCCCACCAGGATTATTCTTTCCATCATCGATTTCATATACGATTTTAGTTCATCTGAGTCCGAACGAATCCACCGGCAGTATTGGAATCTATTCACCATCCATATGTACGAATCTTGGACTATTACCGGATCTACCCACATGGCACAGAATTGGCACTACCTCGACTGCCAAATTTCGTTCGGTAATACTGGCCCAGTACAGAGAAATTATTTGCCCAACGTTGGGCCAATGCTGATGACTAGTACTGACAAGTGAACATACATGGGGCTCAGCCGGAAGTCAGTTCTGTACTGGAAATACATTGGGTCAATATGGTGTTTCATACTGGCTGGGGATTATTTCGTGCCAATTCACAGCACCATAAGTTGGACCGGTATTAACGACCCGAAATTGTCCCACCATCGATTTTGACTTGGGCAAAGCTTGGCCTTTGGTTGCTGTCAGTATTGGCAGCTATGGCACCAATACCATGCCAATGCCAAGCCAGTTTGCAGTACCTACGTGGGCAAACTCGGGATTGCAGGTTTCAGATGCCGAAGTCTTTGACGTGTCATTCTCTTCATTGAATGAGGAAGGCTTCTTTACTTATACAAGAGTTATCACTCTTTGGAGAAAAAGAAGCTTTCAAAACAGTCGAGTGATTCACCTTTGCTCCCTTAAAATTGTTCTCCTGTACCCCCGCAGGATCTGAACTAGACTTTGGCGGGGACTCGAGTCCGATCGACCCTCTCGGGGTTGACTTTGGGTCGAGCTACGGCAGACCGCGAATCATCCCTCAGCTTTAAGTCGTATAGGGGTTTCCGCACGCGCCATTAGACGTGGCTAGTGTATCCTCAGCGTGCTCTTAGCACCCGCTGTATGCTATCGGAGTATTCGCCGAGCGGTTAGGCGTTCTAGGACTGCATCAGGGTGCGGGATGAAAGTCTGCAATAGGTGAGGCAAGAATAAGGGAGAGAAAAGGAGAAAAAAAAAAGCGGAGGACCAGAAGACGAACGGATGCGTTATAAATAAAGCGCACAACCTGGTACACAAAGATAACCCCGAAAGGCCAGTCATGCGCGAAACAAAGGTGGACTCTGATGGACGTTAAGCCATAGGCGCGGCGCCAATCCTATATATAGGAAAAAGCTCTTCCACGCAGGGGGGTAGGTCCCAGCATGTCCCAGTTATCACCTAATTGACTCTTTCGGAACGCCGCAATTTATGTCGCGAGAAATAATAAATAAATATACGAATAACGCAGACGTACACCCAACGAGATGGATTCTGTCGCCCTCGAAATATGCAACCGCTTTTCCAGGTCAAAATAAATGACTGTAGGTTGGCAATACCAGAGGTAATGGTAGGGATTTTCTAGCTTGTCGCTGACGGCGTCTAAACGTCGATCTACATAACCTCTAACCGGTTTAAGCTGTCAAAGTGATTGAGCAAATCTGGATGCTCCGAAGAGTAACGCAATTATTGTAAAGTGTTGAAAAAGTGACTCCGAAGCATTTGGAAATTCACTACGATATTGAAATTCATCAGAATGATCATTTTTCTATTTTACACCAAGTCGTAGAACAAGATTCTTCCGGATTTTCTCCATCACTCCGTTAGTTTGAGCCGGTTAGAGGTTATGTTAATCGACTCCGTCAGCGTCAAGCTAGCAGATCCCTACTATTATATTCTCCAGCACTGCCAACCTACGGTCGCTCATTTTGACCAATAAAAACGGTTGAATACTTCAGGGCTGACAGAATCCACCTCGTTGGGTGTACTTAAGGCGATGTAGTATAAGTCGCTTCGAACCTAACCCAGCTAACATGAGGAATATGGATCTGACTGGAATTCGATTCGTATTTCCCAAACAGTAAAATACTGAGCCACTTTCTGCCGTAGCGAAGCATTAATCTCCTGAGTGTCAGTCCGGTAGGTTTTATAGTTTGGCAGAAACGACGAATCGCGTTTTCGAGGTGATAACAATTAATAATAATGGAATTTCGAACATAGTCCCATGGCACCTTCAGTGGGAGTTCATTCGAAATTCCATGATTACCAATTGTTGTCACCTCGAAAACGCAATTCGTAGTTCCTCGACGACTACCCAACCGATTTGAACAAACCCTCGACGAATGAATTCAGTTTTTTGGCACAAAGCGGCCAAGTATGTCACTAGGTCAGAAAAAACTGACTGGCTTCGAGTAAAACTCACTCTTTTCATGTTAGCTAGGTTAAGTCGGCAAATGCCCCATGCTTTCCCCCTCACTTTAGATCAGAAATAATCATTCAACTGTATTGCCTTGGACTTTCCATCACCTTTAATTATTGTTTCATGTTTAATTCATTGTCAGACGTGAAGATTTAAAAAAATGCTGAAAGTAGGTAATTCTGAACACGGAACTAACACTTTCCTGTCATTTACGCTATGAAAGGTGATTGAAAGAGTCAATACTGTTCACCAATAAATTGATCACCAGGACCAAGAGCATAAGGTCAAATTTCTAACACGATTAATATATCCTTGAAAATTAGTAAAAATTGTTTGTTTCTGAATGGAAACCGAAGACGTCGTCAATGGGCTTGTTAATCCGTCACGAATGGGTTATTTTGCTAAAACGTAGACCATCCTGTCTTGAAACCGTCTTCCGCAGTGAATTATGACGGAATCTAATTGAAGAATTTTTCACTTCGTTTCGATGCAGTCGGTGAGTGACTCGGTAGCTGAAACTCGTCTTCTCATACGTATTCGTAGGTCGTCCCCTGACTGCAGCACAGGGCGTTTTCGATGCAGCTCCGACACGCCTAATCATATTGGCATTCTATTAGGGAACGCGTCTCCTCGCCGTTTCCCCATTGCCGCAAGGATCCTCTCGTCGTTGTCCTCGTTGGCGTACTAGGAGATGCTGCGGTGTTCTTGTTGAAATCAATCAATACTTGTGGGGAACAACGCGATTATAATACAATACGGAGATTCGTGAGGCTCGCCAATTATTCAGAGAGCTTTTCATCCCCCTATATTAAAGAACGTTAGGCGGGTACGATGCGGTGCAAATTGCAACGGATTAGTCGGTTTCGAACCAAACCTTCCATTCGCACAGTATATGTTGTACCACGATTTCCTACAGCTCACGTTTTCGCAAATAAAACAACCAACTGCAAATACCATCCTCGGGGCAAAGAGGCTCGAAGCTCAGCTCACAACATTTCGAATATTACACGCAATGGTGCTTGGGCAAACAAATTTCCTACTCTCTTACTCCTTTTCAACCAGTTTAATTCAGCATCATCAAAAGTAGTGCCTGGCCATAGGTGTGCGATGGACGAACACCGAGCTTACGGAGCTTGCGAAGCTTCGGTTAATTCGCTTTTGTGATTTTACGTGTATTAATTTCCCACCCTTGGACGGACGTTATACTCTGACCGTTAAGGCCTTCGGCGATTCGTGTTTTCCTCGGATCCTGCCACTGATGCTGCTGCTGCTGCCACTGCAGTCAAGAGTTGATGATGTTTGCTCTCGTCTGCTGTCTGCTGGGTTTAACTTATAAATGTAACCTGAACATATGAACCTTTGAAAACCTGAGGGGTAGTAATCGGTTTGCAGTTTTACTCGCCTTATGATTTCTCTGAACTTATCGATAACGCTGAACATAAACAGAGTTTCTCATTATACACTCGCCTCATGTAGGTACGAATGCCAAAGTATTGACGGATCTACCCACATGGCACAGAATTGGCACTACCCCGGCTGCCAAATTCCGTTTGGTAATACTGACCCAGTACAGAGAAATTATTTGCCCAACGTTGGGCCAATGCTGATGACTAGTACTGACTAAGGAACATACATGGGACTCAGCCGGAAGTCAGTTCTGTACTGGGAACACACTGGACCAATATGGTGCTTCATACTGGCTCGGGATTATTTCTTGCCGATTGACGGCGACATAAGTTGAAGCAGTGTTAGGAACCCAAAATTGTCCCAACATTGATTTTGACTTGGGCAAAGCTTGGCTCTTGGTAGTTGTCAGTATTGGCAGCTATGGTACCAATAACATGCCAATGCCAAGCCAGTTTGCAGTACGTAGATGGGGCGTTCCAAAGTACCTGCGTACATTTCATTCTGCAAAAACGTAGATTCAGGTTCGAATTTCAATTATTGGAGGTGAAATGCGCCTGAGAAAATGCGTCTATAGGTAGATCCGAGCTCTAGTTGAGCAGAAAACTGCAAGGGGAATGAAATTCCGAAGAAATAAAGTAGCTGCATGGCGAAGGTTTATATCGAAACCGTTGGAAGTGGTTCGCTGAGAATAATAAGAAATGTACGGAATAAGGTTTCCTCCAATTCGGTCAGACCGCAACTTCGCCATCGCGAACCACTTCCAATCGCATCTCCCTCATTTCTTCTATCGTTTTGATACTTGTTCCATTTCTCCCTCATTTTTTGTTATTATTTTTTCATTTTGTTTTCGGTATATTGTCGTTGTGGTTGTCGGTGTTATTCTTTCTCATTCAAACCGGTGTACGAAGCCTTCGTACCAAATTTCTTTGGACTAATATAAAAATAAGGTTGCTCCTTGCCCGGGGCTGAGGAATCGGGGTAATATAGGGCCGGTTGGTATCGGAATGTTCTTCATTTCTAGAAAATAAAAATTTATTCGGTGAAGACAAAATTCACCGTAAAACGAACGGATAATTCTTCTCGGTCTGCCTTCTAAGGATCTCCGTATTTTATCAACCTGTAGAAATTTTGCAAACCATGCGTCCAGGTATCCTCCCCTGAATCTGAAATTGCCGTCTATTATTCATTAGATGAAAATTTTCACGGATCAAATGACAATTACATCTCATAGAAAGGATTTTTGAACTCTAATTCCGCATTCCATCAAACTTTTCAAATTCGTCCGTGTAAAGGAGTTCACGTTTCGAGTGAATGATCTCAGAGTGCAGTTCATCCTGTGCGGATTAGGAGTTCTTAGAATAAAATTAGTCATGAACTTTCGAACAAACGATGTCTGGTTCGCCATCTATGAACACAATTTTGATCTCAAAGTGCCAAAGATCCGTATGTAAATGATTCGGGAGTAACTATTTGCAACAATTGTTCAAACTTTGCAATCATTTTCAAAATCATTGCGAATTCCGATTGGACGTCATTCTATTACATTTTAATTGTGAAACTTGTTTCGTTCGTTTTTCTCTACTTGTCTCACCATATTTTTCGACTTTGAGTCAACAGATTTGCATACTTGATAAAATTGATTCAAGAAATTTACAAGGTTTCACATTCACCAGACTAATCCGGTACAACTGCCAGTTGACTTCGATGACAGAACATTATTTCATCAAATCGTCTGTAAATGGGGATAACATATGCTTCTTTCTCACCCTCCCTTGTCACCCGGGGGCCAAAATTACCCCATTTTACACCTGGGCAAAGATTTAACTATTTTTCAGCAAAAAAACTGAACACTACTCATAATTATATCTTCATCTTCTTCACTTCAAAGTACATAGTTCCTTCTCAACTCAAATCTCGTAGTGCATTATTTTTTTCTTCCGGGCCCACCACAGTACTATTTTTTTTTTTCCTAAAAGTACAATGTGTTCAAGAGTAATGTTCATAAATTTTATTGAAAATGATACCAAAAATGCAATGACTATAACGACCTTCACAGCGATAACTCGTATTTTCCCCCACTCACAACATGCAGATTTTCTTTCGCCATTTTCTCATTTGATTTTACCCGAAAGAGTGGTTGTCTTGTATTCCAGAGAAGTCTAAGTACCTATCGTCTATAATTTTTTCGAGTCAATTTAATTGGAAGGACGATGTTCGTAAGGCAGCTCTTAAAAATCGACTAGGATCATTTCGACCCGGTGTTTGACCGGAAAGGATGACAACAAAGTCTGGAGAACGGTATAATTTCGACTAATAAACCCGATAATATCTTGAATTTTGAATCATCCTTCCGGCTCTCAGCTTTTGCCAAGTAAAATTTGGGGCTGTTTTCGACCCCCGTCGAGTTTTAACTCAATATATGAAATATTTTCGCCTTCAGATGCGCAATTAGAAGAAAAGCGTGGCAGGACCTCGGCGTATACGACTTGGGGAAGAACTGAGAACAGAGACGAGGAGAGATGAAGTAGAAGAAGAAGAAGCAGAAGAAGAAGAAAAAGAAGAAGAAGAAGAAGAAGAAGAAGGCACGCGGTGGCTCCAAAAGGCAGGGGTTGGTATCTGGATGGGGGTTGAGGAGCTGTTGGGGTGAACGGAAAAGCAAGAGAGCGAAGAGCGAATTCAGGTGATCGTCCGTGCGTAAAATTATTCCAAAACTTATTATTCCTGCCGGCTACGGCCGCCCGGCTACGACGGCTAAGGTTCCAAACCTCGGAGCCTCCAAGCCTCCGAGCTTCCAAGCTTTCCAAGCTTTCGAAGCTGAGACTACGGGCATAATATAGCCGCACATTGCCCACGCCTCCTCCACCGTCTCCACCTTGCCGCTTGGCTATGTTATGAAAATTAATACGCGCTTGGAAAACAGAAAGTTTTCTTGATATTTTCCCATTACCGTGAAAAGAGCGCGCGCGGTTTTCCCGCGGCGAAAACGTCAGGATCAGGAATCACTCGCGTGCTACGATCATACCAGAACGTGGAAAGTTGGATCCAGAATCTGGAATCCGGGGTAGGATCCTTAAGGATCAGAGTAAAACCAACCCTCCTGCCCTTCAGCAGTAACTGGCGAACCGCACATCGCGTGGTATGTTTCCGTCGATAGCTGCGAAAACTTGCGGTTAATTCCAAAGAATCTTACAAGTCTTACTTAGGGGAGGAAATACCGCCGTGAGGCAAATCGATAAACGGCAAACTCACCCCTTGCGGGTGATCCTCGATTTTCTATGCAGTGTGAGGTAAGAAATTTGGAAAAAAATGTTGAAAAAATAGAAAAGCTTTCGATTGACTCAGGGGTTGGTTTGCAGTAAGGAAAAAACCCCGTGAGCTTCTGGTCGGAATTTTTTTCTTTTCGAAAGCAACGTGCGCAGCGGCGTTATAGTCCGGGGCCTGCAGAGGATCCCTGGCAATATTCCAAGATCTCCATTATCACTAAATATTTCATAATAAGAAGTGGAGCGGGCGAATTTTTACCCGGATCATAAATATGGAAACTGGGGCGCCGCGCCCCGCGTTCCTATGATACCCCCGCCACGTTTCTACCCTTATGAGAATACATCATCGCACTTATACCCGACTTCCTGGCGCACTTTTTTCTTACTCCAAAATTTTTGCTCTCCTTTTCGTCTTATTGGTTTTACTTCTTTTCTATTGTTCGCTAATTTTCTCAGAAAGCATGGGTCTGCATTAAAATTTCAGAATCCAAAAATCATGTACGTGTATAATTTCGATAGGCTAGCCGGAAATCTTCTCCTTATAACTCGTACGGACAATGGAAAAAATATTGTCTAGTTTCGTTTTTCGTCATTGTGACGTTCTTTGGTTGGATATACAAAAATTTCAGAGATCAATTTTTTACCATGGAAAATCACGACGACCTCTTTTGTTTCCTGGATCACGATTTATTAATCACTCCGTTTAATCAACTTGAGTAAACAATGAGATGGCAGAATATCTTATGAGGTAACTTTTAATTAATCCTCGTGTAGGTAGGTATATAGGTATTCGTACGTGGCCATATATATTTCATATGAGAACTCATGCGACCGAATAGAAACTAAATAAAACAAAATGATAAACAATTTTTAGGAAAAAGTCAAACATAACAAAAAATTTTTTGTAATTGTGAACGCAATCAAGCGAGACCACTTTTCCTCGCCGCTGGCCGTTTCTGGAAAAGTATGTGACTGGTTGCTCACCTTCTCAGATAATCTGTACTGAGGCAGGATTGAAATTCCGAATTGCAAACGTTCCGAACGGTCAAAATTCCAAATTCATTTAAGACGCGATTCTGAGTTTCTAGAAACGTTAGAGTTCAGAGGCAGGAAATTCCAAAAAGTCGGAAGGCAGACAGCTCAAAGATCCGGAAGTTCAACACCCAGAAAGTCCAAAAGTCCGTAAGTTTAACGAAAGCTCGTGACAAACCTGTGAAATAAACGACATTGCATCTCGCGAATTCAGAGATTCGGAGTGTCTGCCTTTCGGATCTTTAGCTTTCGGAATTTTGAACCTTCGGTGTTTTTCCATTCGGAGTTTTTCAAATTGTCTACGTAGACTTTCGGGGAAATGATCTTCCTAAAACCTCTGAGTCAGTAGTAAAAAAAATCCGAATTTTGACTTTTCACAGCTTCTGAAATTAGCAATTTTTATCCTGCTCTTCTGTACCCCAAACGAGAAAAGGATTCTCTCATATACTCCCACGAAAATAAATTTCTCTAGCAATCATCGCCGAACTGATATTCAACGTAGTTCGTCAATTTCCTCATCTAAAATTGCGCCAATGAATCTCAGCTCACTCGCTTCGAAGCTGATAATCAGTTCTTTCCAATCGGAGTTTGAAGTTTTAATTAGTCTCATCGATGTCACTGCCGATGGCTTGCAGAGGCGTCAGTAAGCTTAGTACCTGAACAAGCCATTGAAGAATGTAATAGCCTATGACTTCAGCTCTTTATCGATTCATTTATCAGACTAATCGTCTGAAAGATAAGCCTATTCTTGTTCGACTGATTTGATCTCAGTTTTCCATCTTTTCCTTCACGGTTTGTATATTTATTATCAAGTTTAAAACCACAAACGTGAAATGAAACGACGAAGTGAATTTAGCAACAGGATCATGCCACGATTTTTGGCAATGAACATGACGGTTTCAAAATGAATGACTATCGAGCAAATTAAATGACTAATTGGAGACATCGGAGTGAGGATAATTTTGGAACTGGGGCAAAAACTATCCATTCAAATTCTGGTCAGAATTTCAGACAGAATTTCGTGAATCCGTTAACACGGTAAACACGTATGTTGAGGACGTATGTAGATGTCCTGCGAGGTTTCCCAACCCCCTAGGCATATACGCATGGGTACTCACACGCCATCGCCTAGGTAAACCACAATTAATTAAACTTCCTCGAAAATGTTTAAGGATCCCGTACCTACCTGGAAACTGAACGGTATAGGTACCTACCGGGCGAACCCAGAACCCCATAGCACGTTCTCAAACATTCTGAAATTCCTAGACACCGCTAATATAAACATTCCCAAATAGATTTCATCGAAAAAGATAGAGACCGTAATGCTGTCATTCCGCACCATCACCCTCAAAATCTGATCCTAGACAATCGTGACATTCCAATTAATATGCTGAGGGCCTCATATGCAAAATTGCGAAATCACGAAAAATGTACATGTTTCGTAAAACTAGAATAAATCGGTAACGATTTGGGATCCAGAAGTCTATGATACGCTATTCTCTTCGGCAAACTGAAATCTATAACCTTACTCAACTGTAGGGAGATTCTTTGGTTAATTCAGAAGCTGCAGCGGTTCAAAAACACCGTTCGATTCAGACAAGAAGCTCATATACTCAAACCTAGAATACGCTCGGTTTAATTGTCCACAGTGTGTTGTGTTGGAAATCGAAGAGAACGCTATATATCACTAACTGCAAGGGTGAAATCTACCCCCGTAAACGGGAGAACGGACTTAACAATTCCTCGAAGTTTCCTCAACGCTCTCCATTATACTCGAAGCTTTCAATGGCGAGATGCGCTGCCCACCCTTCAGAGGATTTATCTCGAACGTTTACTGTATCGTTCCACTGCACCAAGTTGTCCAACCGAGTCCATCAACACTCACATTTTCACATTATTACTTATTCTATTGATTTTTCATTTGATTTTTTATTCTGGCTAGAATCAAGATCGGCAATGTACCGAAATTACTCAAACCTGAATTTAAAATTCAATTCTTCGGTTTGAATTAATTCACATCATTGACCTTTTCCACTTCATTTAATTTTTATAAGTCGATTTGATTCGTTATGATTCAAGGTAATTCACTATCATTCGAATTATTTGCTTCCAATTCGGAATCATTTCGTTCATTTCGAAATAATTCATCGATTCCAAATAAATTTCTAATTATTCACGTTAGTTGAAGTCAATTAGCTGCAATAATTCACAGAATTTCATGTAAGTACGAATTAAATTGGGCCTGATCCTTTAGGTAATTCCGCATGAATTTTTTCAGGGCAGAGGATTGTTCGTGAGCAGTTGAATTTTTTGCACATCATTTATTTCGGAACTCGCGATTTTTTAATAATACGTGAAATCGACACTACCGACTTATAGTGAATTATCAAAATAATTTGCCAATTCCTCTAAAAAGTATAAAGTGAATTGGATACAAATCCGGGCAAATTCCGATCAACTCCGATAAATTCGAAATAATTTCCCTCGATTTCGTCTAATCTATTCCAATTCAATCTAATGACATTAGTTTTATTCCAGTTTGTTCAAATTCTTCTCAAATTGAAGTTCATGTAATGACAATCAATTCATGTCAATTCAAAATTATTCATTCGACTCGTTTCGATTGATTTGTATCAATTCACCAACCTTTGGCAAGTCAATTCATCAAGTTATTTTCCCTTCGGGAAAATCCATTCGAAAAATCGACGGAACGAATCGTATCGATCGGCAAATTAGAAACCCATTTTGGATCAAATTTGTTGCTATAGATGTGACGCGATGTTCTCCAGCTACGTCATTCGTTATTTCTGTTTCTCGTTATTTCTTATTTGTAATTTTTTTATTCATTTTATTATTTTCATTATTTTTTTTCCGAATAGCGAAGGGTATGAAAGGAGATGCGGGACAGGCGCCTGCACTGCAGAGACATACGGACGTTTAACATGCAAGAAGAGCAACCGTCAAATGCGAAGAGGCGGGAAGGACTTGAAAGACTAACAGACTGTAGGAATGCACAATGAACCACGCCGATAAGTGAATCGGCCTGCCCCCAACCATCTAACCATCCCCTATTTTCCCATCACCGCAACTTTCCCTCATTCGATTAAAGGCCCTATATAGCCGCCCCCGTCATCTCCTCGAACTTTCACACGCTTGGGGGATGTTTTTCTTGGATCCTCGATATTACGTCCCTCTTTATAGCCAACGAGTTTCGCTAAATACGATAGTTATCATCCTCTTATTCCTATTGGCGGTTTTTTTCATCCCCTATTTTCCATGTATCTTATCTTTCTTATCTTTTATTTCATAATTCTTCTTCTTCTTCTTCTTCTTCTTCTTCTTCTTATTCTTCTTGTGATTATAATTATCTTCGTCATCGTCATCAAGGAAGGATCTTATGAAATATTTATTACTGAACCTCAGGAGATGACGAGGAGACCGCGTCCTCTGTGGCAAAATATTTCAGCTGCTTATGAAATCGTCTAGTGGCTTGCGACGGAAGAGAGAAGATGAGAGGTGGAAGATTACGCGCGAAGAGGGTGGATCTCTGGTATATACTACATAGTGTAGTGTATAGTACCTATACACCACGCCGATAGAGATGAACGCGAAATTTCAACGAAGAATTTCGCCAATTTTCTGGCCATGGTACCAAAGGCTCTTCAGTCTCGTCCTCGTCATCCCTTTTTTTTATCATCTTCTTTTTTCAGATGATTTCGAAAAAATTAAACCTTGCCAAAATCAATTTCTTCGCCTTTGTCATATATTTCGGAATAATTTGAACGATGGAAACTTTCCTAGGTGAAAAATTGCTCGGGATAGAAACCGTCGCAAATCGAGTCTGAAAAATTGGAAAATTCCATCGGCAGTGTCCGAGCCATTTGCAAATAAATAAAGAAAGAAAAAGCCTTCGATCTTGGAAAATTGACCATATCTTCTATGACAATTTTTTCAATCTCCTTTCTTGGGCTCAATTTATGATGTGCCTAAATTTGCGATTTTAACTATCTGAAATAAACCTCAATCAAAAAATCGTACTGATTACTGACACGAAGTATGATTTGTAATTTGAGCTTATTTTTGGCAGTTTTGATTCCACGATCCGCGTTAGAATTGGAATGGTCGTTTTCTTTCCTCGCAAAATGTCTGTGTGCGTTTCGTTTTTCCTTATTCTTGTTTATCATCCCTCTGATATTATTGTTATTATCATATTTCTCGTTCAATTGATGTTTCCCTTTCAGGAAAACACTTTGCCGGCTTCTTCGCAGGGACTCTCAATACATACGTATAATATTATATATACGCGAGGTTGGTATACCAAAAACATCGGATTTTCGCTCCACTTCACCCAACGACGGACGTTATATTTAGCAACAATATCAATTATCACTCTCTGATAGAGTTTGCTTCGAATTTATATCATTCAAAAAAGAATCACATCATCCAACGATGTCATTCAAAAGCTCACAAGCTCGAAAAACCCGAAAATTATCATCAACCTTCGCCACAAACAAACTAATTTCTTTCCACAAGCCTCTCCAAGTTTTGCAAACTTCAGAAAAATAAACGGATCACGATTGCGATTTCACAAAATAATGTATCGCAGAGTTCGGATTGATCAATGGCCTTCTTGGTACTTCGAAAATACCGAAAATCATCGAAGTTCAATAGCAGATCGATACTTTTGAGTCTTAGCATTCTGTTTTCTGAATTTGCCATTTTGGATGAGCGAGAGGAGCGAATTTTCGGATGAATGGTTTTCCCTGGTTTGGTCCCGGTTCAGGGATTTCCGGGCCTTCTTGGTACCTCGAAAATACGGAAGATCATCGACTTTGCGAAGCAGATCGATGATTTTGGGTCTTGGCAATCTTTTTTTTTTTTTTTTTTTTTTTTTGTAATTTGCCATTTTTGATAGGCAAGTGGTGGGAATTTTCGGATGAATAGTTTCCTCTGGTTTGGTCCTGGGTCAATGATTTTGGGGCCACCTGGTACCTGGAGATGGTTTGGCCAGTGAAAATGGAACGATTGAGTACGACTGGTAGGGTGACACGGTGGTCTTTCGACGGGTATAGGGCATCCACCTACCAGTTTTCACCCCAACCTGAGAATCCTTGGGGCAAAGGCTTCCCGTCTTCGCATTTTTACAACAGAAAGCAGTCGATGGATACATCTAACAACCTGCCTGAACATCAAACGTACTTCTCGGGTGTCCCGGAGCAGCAGCGTACCTTGTCCTCGTCGTAGTCCTTTGGCCCCTTTTCCCATTCCACAATTCATCTGATTTCTATTGGACCCTCTATTGAGGCAGGGCAATCATTCCCCCATTTTTATTGTACGGGGAAATATCGCTGTCGAGGAACGATCGCTGATCGAGAATTGCAGGCTGGCAATATCACGACTTCGACCTCGTGGAGAACTTTGTGGCAAAAATAGTTTGCCTCACTTCTGGGATATTATATGTGCCGCAAAGCTATCGAGGCGATACGTGCGAGTAGAATCCTTTGAAAGAAGCATATATCAAATTTATCTAGGTGATATATACCTAGAAGCTTCAATTTGCAAAAGGGCCGCTGCACTTTCTTGTATAAGAGGCTCAAGGACCACTCTTTGGTCTCTTTGCTAGCTGAAATCTAGAAACGTAAAGCCAGTTGCACTCCAGAGAGGAGGTTGAAAAACCGAAAAATCAAAATTCATCATGACCGAATTGCAGAAATTCAGTGATTTGAATATCGAACTTATGATCAGTGCATAATCCAGAATGAAAAAGTTGAGATAGATCAAGAATCCGAAGTACCTGCTCGTCAAATCATTGAAATTTCCGAAACTCATTTAGGCCAAAATATTTTCATGAATTTTGAAAATAGTAGAATGCAGATTACGATAATGCGGAAGATTCAATTTTTGAATCCAGACGATATTCTTTGCTTTACTTTGGAATCGAATCATCTTTGCAGATCGTATAGAGCTGAAAGATTCTTTGCAAATTGGTATCCATGGAAATTTCTGTATCTCGAAACCCCGCAGACTATGATTCTCGATTTTTCGAAAGACTTGTATAAGCTTCCGATAATTAACCCGATTAGAGACGTTCTACCTTCAAAGCCCCGAGGATGATCTTGAATATATTTATTCTCAGAAAAGAAGTTTAATTGCAGATCTGTCGGCGAACAAGTCGATGACTTCGGAGCCCTGGGGAAGCTTTTCTTCGGTTTCAAATTACAAAATGGCACCTCATCGACGGTGGCAAAGAACCCTTGCGATCGCCACGCGACGGACACACCCCTGCAGCGAAGCTCGAGCTTTCATCCACGACGACGTATACAATACATATACTTTTGCTCTTGTTTTTGAAAGAAAAAGCACAATAGATCAATACCGGCTATGGATAGACTGAGGGAAATTTGATCCGTTGCGGAAATCTGTAGAAATAAATACTGCGAATTACTAATTAGGATATTCTCGACTGTAGCTTTTACTCAACCGATGAAACTTCTGTTTGCAATTTCAATCACAGTGGCAACGATCTTTAGATAGAGAAGCTTGGGGTAAATTCACCACCTTGACTTGTCAATCCGAAATTCCGAATCGACCCCGAGGAAAAATGACAAATTCACCTCAAATGCAATTTTTTCAAACACCGTGCGGTCGTTTTCGTGATAAAAATTCCACAAACTTTAGCCGAGACTTGAATTAACGACAATTCTGTACATTTCAGAATGCTTCATCGTATTTGCTGAATCCAGAATCATTCATAGTCTCTTTTGGCTTGGCCTCAAAGACGCTAGAGAATATTTTGTAGATCGCTCTTTTGAGTATACGAAAAAAAGCTCCAACTTGCTCGACGTCGCATCTACATCGATAATTTCAATTACCAAATGACTTCTTGCCAATGCAGAAGAAACCTACTTTTCAAAGTGTAAAATTTATTTTATGGCGAATCTACGAAGCTATCCGAAAAAAGCCTGGAATTCTCAGGGAATTTCGAAAAATTCTGGAAATCGAAAATTTTGCATCTAAATTCAGAAACCGAATACGATTCAGGATTTTTAGGGGTCATTGAATAATATTCAAAGTAAATGCAGGTTACTTCGCATTTCATATCGCGTGACTAACGCCAAAAGCTCTTATTGCGCCATTTGAAACATTTTTCGATTCGGAAAAAACCAAAAGGGCCTATAATTTTCGAAATTTTGCCATTCGCTTTAGGTATGCTTAAAACACTTAGATCCGTCGCAAACAACGATTCGGAAATGTAAAAGCATAATTTACTGTGTGACACGACATAGGCCATTTTGCCTGTAACTGTCGGAAAATTTCTGGAGATTTAACAAAAAGTTCAGAAAGTTAAAGGCAAAAAAGCCTACGTGACAATCATGTAGGCCGTTTTGGCTTTACCTTTCTGAACTTTTTGTCAAATCTCCAGAAATTTTCCGACAGTTACAGGGAAAAGGGCCTATGTCACTGTCGCTTAGGACCTTTTGGCATTACTTTCTTTGTTGTTTTTTTTTTTCATGGAAATGAATTATTACAAAAAAGATTAAAAAAATTAATGTGAATAATATAAACTGCAATCGAGATTACATTGTCGTGTCACATAAGACCTGATGCCTGGACCAATGTATTAAGATTTGTATTTTGGGAAAAGGTCAAGTATTGCCCTGGAAAACCTGAAATCCTTTTGGAATTGTGAAAAAAATGGTCAGTTGTTGGACATCTTGTAAAATTTCTACCCCTAAAATCCTGGATGTGTTGAAGTATATTGAAGAATAATAATTTTCCCGCATTTTTAATGCATCGATGAATCGAAGACGGAACCCATGATCGAAGGGCGACAATATAGCGAAATGCGAGCCGCACGTAGCCCGCAAGTGTGTAGCGATAATCGATTTACAACGCGCAATATACGAAATCAAGGAGTAGCTCGACGACCGCCTTTGTAGAGGAAAATGGTGCACAGCGGCGTGCTAACAGGCTTGATGTCACCGCGAAGTTAATTACGATCCTAGGCCCGCTGATCTGAGACAGGAGCCGCGGGGACCAAATTTATGTTACGCGATCATTTGATCTTATAATTGCAATATCATTCTCACCCGTCGCCCCTGCAGGCAGCAAGCAGGCAGGCAGGCAGGCCTATAGCCTGCAGTACTGTCGCGCCAAAATATTTAGGTCGTCGCACCCTGAGGGTGTGAGGGAAATTGACGAAATCCGGCAAATCGAGGAAACGTGACGGAATTTGTCGCCCTTCACCCCCGTCCATTTCTTCGCCTCATTTCGCTCCGAAGCACCTTGAATTTAGGGCAACGCTCAAGGGGTGGAACCGAACCTTGCAAAACAGAAATGAAAATCCAAAAACTGATAAAACTTCTGCATATATCTTCATTTATTATTTTTGTCTTATTGCTTTCTATAGATCGCTTCGGATAATGGAGAATCGAAGCTCATTCTTGTTTCGCAAACCTGTGTTGAAATCTCTTTTCCAAATTTCGAAAAAACATTCAGTTTAGTATTTCGAATACATCGATCGGTAATACCTGGAGAAACGATATTTTGAAAAAATGTTTCTAGTTGTTCAATTTCGATGAAAAAATCGATGAAATTTCGACAGTAAAACGAAAAAGTGAGTCCGGATTTCCATTAATAGAAAACCTATGCTGTCGAGATCCTAAATATACATTTCGGGGGCAAGAAAAAAAATCCAATTGAATCCTAAACAGAGTTTTTCCATTCCTTGAGGAGAATTAGAAGGTATAGCTGTCTAATTGGGAGTGCTCAGAAAATGATCTTAATAGCTAAAATATCAGTAGCTCTGACAAGCAAAATTTTTCGAGACAATCGTATGATCCACAAGAAAGAAAATTACCGACAGGAAAAAGCAGCGAAAATCGAAACCGATGGATGTGGTTCGCGAATTTGTGACTGCAAATCGTATGAATTGAGTTCTTCCTCGATTTTCCAATCGCCAGATATTATCTGTGCAACAAACTCCAGCCTTGTGAATATTTCCGAGCCTATGTATTTCCCGAATATTCCCAAAAACGTATTCGGAATCGAAATTTCTTTCCAAAAATTTTGATCATATAACTGTGTCTGAATCCCTGACCTCGATTTGTCCAGTTTTCACCCAAAATTCCAATTTTTTCAACATGCAGCTCTTTCGTTCATTCAATTTCGAATCCTTGAATCCTCATGACTTCTGACAGGATTCAATGATTAAATACTAAAAGTCCCGTTAACGAAGGAGAAAAATCGGCATGGAATCGATAGGTAAAAAAATAAAATAACAAATAAAAAATCTGAATTCAATTCGCAGAGTTCGTGCCTTTCTTGAGTCGTCGAATTTGTCCCAAGTAAACGTCCACCATCCGTCGTCTTTTGCTGAGAAAAATATATATACGGTGTGGTACGGCGGTCTGTTGGCCGTAGGGAACGGGGATTGGACGGGGGCCGTTGGGCGTCGGCGGACGTCGCGACGGGACAATATTGTTTTCCGCGATCGATCTTTATTCGAAACTAAGTAGAAATACGATCCCGCTTAAACCACCCCCCGCGTCGCGCCCCTTCCCACCCTCAAAATAGGACTCCTTACCCTGCAGGACCCTGCGGGCGATCGTCAGGGGCTGTCAACCGATCTCTCGCCCTTGCCAGAATGGAAGGGTCGTTTTTCTGACGTTTTCGAACGTTTTCGACAAGAAGAAGAAGAAGAAAAAAAAAGAAAGTAAAAGAAAACAAAAAACAAAATAAAGAAGAAATATACTCTCGTCGGGGATGGAAAGAGTTTTTCAACTCGCACATAATGCTTCTCTGGATCTTTGAGGCACTCGATACCCACCGGAGACTCGAAAAGTTCGAAGGGTCGATAACCGTACCCATGTAAGAATCCCAGAGTATTGACGGATCTACCCGCATGGCACAGAATTGGCACTACCCCGGCTGCCAAATTCCGTTTGGTAATACAGAGAAATTACCTATTTGCCCAACGTTGGGCCAATGCTGATGACTAGTACTGACTAAGGAACATACATGGGACTCAGCCGGAAGTCAGTTCTGTACTGGGAACTCACTGGACCAATATGGTGCTTCATACTGGCTGGGGATTATTTCGTGCCGATTGATAGCACCATAAGTTGGACCGGTTTTAACAACCCAAAATTGTCCCAACATTGATTTTGACTTGGGCAAAGCTTCGACTTTGGTTACTGTCAGTATTGGCAGCTGTGGCACCAATACCGTGCCAATGCCAAGCCAGTTTGCAGTACCTACGTGGGCAAACTCGGGATTGCAGGTTTTAGATGCCGAAGTCTTTGACGTGTCATTCTCTTCATTGAATGAGGAAGGCTTCTGTACTTGTTCTTCTGTATTTGTTCTTCCGTACTTGTTCTGTACATGGGTAGATGCGAAAGAGTCGAAAAACCGGGACCATGACGTACCAACTCGGGACTGTCATCGTTATTTGTGACAGAAGTAGAAAAAAACCAAAAAAAAAACAGTGCGATTTGATCATATAATGAATGAGGGGTGAAAAGATGAATAAAAAAATATCCAAAAAAACGTCCAATCGGTCCGGCCAAAATATTCGATGGTAAATCTTAGCATCGAGCCTTTAGGCGTCGCGGCGCTCTTTACTCCGCGTGGGCGTCGCTCGATAACACAGGCTCCTCTCTTTCTCTATCTCCGTATGTCTCTCTTACTCTCATCTCGGATGCCCCACGCTTCGGCACTCCATTTTACCCTCGATAACCCCGGATGCCGCGTACGTACTTCGGTCTCCTGTAGGTACCAGAGCCACCACCCCCAGCAACCCCCAACAACCCCTAGTCGGCACCCCGTCATCGGCGTGTCACGTTACCCGACGCCGGCTGTTTGTAGCTCTATAATTGAAATTATGCAATGAATTTGTTGACTGGATGATCGGTTCTCTCGATCGGGCAAACATTGACCCGCCGCGACCACCGGTCTACGGGTTGAACAATTCGCGATGATATTTTCGCTCCGTACTGCAGGCGTAGGTATAGCTGAATTCGGAAAACGTGACCCACGTCACGCCGCGTCACGATCACTGAACTTTGCATATTTGATTCAGTGAAAATTATTCACAATCCCTCTCACCTCTTCATTTTATAGGATTCACCTCTAGATCCCACCAAAGTGACCCTTTTGGCTACCGTTTAATGACGCTGATGAAGGTCCTCTCAAAGATCCGAGTGTCGATCCTGCCCTCCGATTCGCGGTCGAGATCCTTTCCATGTACCTATTGCAAACTGCAGGCTTGGCATCGGCAGGGTATTGGTCCCATAGCTGTCAATACTGACAGCTACCAAGGGCCAAGCTTCGCCCAAGTCAAAATCAATGTTGGGACAATTTTGGGTCGTTAACACCGGTCCAAGTTATGGTGCCGTCAATCGGCACGAAATAATCCCCAGCCAGTATGAAACACCATATTGGCCCAGTGTATTCCCAGTAAAGAACTGACTTCCGGCTGAGCCCCACGTATGTTCACTTGTCAGTACTAGTCATCAGCATTGGCCCAACGTTGGGCAAATAGGTAATTTCTCTGTACTGGGCCAGTATTACCGAACGAAATTTGGCAGCCGGGGTACTGTCAATTTTGTGCTGTATGTGGTTAGATCCGGCAATACTCCGGCATTCGTACATGGGTTTGCGTAATTTCCTACACTTTAACTCCATCATGTCGTTTCCAAGGTCTAGAGTCTGAATTTTGCTCCGCGATGAGGAGCAGCCTGTTCGATACTCGGATTCATCACTCTATACGAAGGGTAGTCATCAGATGGTCCAAGCAATTGCATCTCTATGTGAATATAGCTCGTACGAAATTACGGCAACATTCGTGCATCTGACCATCATGATTTCTCACTGAATTGCATTGTATCGGATATTCCGCGGGATGGGTTGATCATGTGAGAAGAAATTTTTGCTTCAAGTTCCAATTCCACGTTCAAGAATTGATAAATAAAGTCTTTGACCTGAAAATATAAGAAGGTTCTCAGTGAAATTTGAGCGGTTTCAAGTTCTTGAGTGAAAACTTCTTTTCTCCCTTCCTCAAACTTTGTTATCCTCTGTCAAAAGTCTTCGGAAGTATGTATACAGGTATACCGTTTTACGTTGTACATATATACACGCCAGTATCTGATACGTCCGAATTGGCACGTGGATGCCTGTTACAATATCGCCTTTAGGTACCTACCCAGTGGAGATGGATGTAGACGCCCGCAGTGGGCACGCATACATACATATATAGGTATAACGTTTGATATTATGCAGTAGGTCAAAATCGAACGCCAACGAGGAGCAGGGATCAAGGAGGAAGGCAAGGAGCAAGGACCCTCGTCAAGCCCGAACGCGCGACCAGAAGCTTTGATCAAGACCGAGGCGATCTCCTGCAGGAGCCCGCGTCTCGTGCCACCCGGGTACCCACCCGGGTCGGTACCCGGACCCGGACCCAAAGGACCTCCGACCATCCCACACCGGCGTCCATCCAGGCCGTGAATTCCATCCTGCGTGTTGGTCTCCCAGGCAAGTCCAGCCGACATGCCAACTGCAGAGGACGGGGCCACTCCGAACCTCGACTGTCCCCAAACTCGTCCAGCTATGGACTTTAGACTCTTGAACCAACCCTGGCGAACGTATGTAATTGTATATGTGTCTATGTATCCCTTTTCCAACATTTCTGAACCTAAATAACGATGTGGCCTGGTGTGGGAAACTATCCTTCATCTGACAGCCACAGGATCTTCTGATTTTTCTTACCATGCCCTGAACTTTGCAACATTTTTTGTACCAAGAAGTCGTTATCCAAAGATAACTAATGCTTCGTTCGTGGAAAGTTCACTACGTTTTGGAGGTTGAAGATGCGCGAGTCTGGTTTTCGAACCAGCAATTTTTCCAAATATTTGATCTCAAGAATTTCGGAACTCTTGTCAGGAAACCTCCACTAGATTGTGAGTCCTGATGATTTTATGATCAAGTTTCAGGATAGTTGTGGACTGTAAATTTGAAAAAGGTTTTCAAGGGTGACTATATGTTTGAGGGATCAGTCCACTTTTGGGATTCCAAATTTGAAAGAGTGATATGAGGTGTTATAACCAACTGAGAAATTAAAAGTTGAGCTTTCGTCAGATCTCTACAGAATAACCTCCGATGATTTCGTAACGGTTGTATATCTGATCAATTCTCATCCGAGAGCGCTGAATTGATTTTTAGGATTCCGGTTTCAATCATTGCCAGTCTTCCGAACTTACGATTAATTCGGCCTTGTGGTTTTTGAGGAATTTACGTAACATTTCATAGCAAATATTTCATTTAGTAATATTCCAAAAGCAGATCTTCGGATTTTCATGATCTTGGTGTCGATCGATGTTGGACTTTTTTCTCCAATTGATTTTGCAGTTCGTGAGTTACAAGAAATACCTACTTATTTTTTCCTAGCTCTAGCAAATTTCTTGGATGCGGTTAAAAAGTCGTAGAGCAGGATATGGAAGTGCAAAAGCAATTGACGTTTTGCTCGTATAGCACAGTTCGTTCTCCATTGAATAAACTCCTGATCCGAATAGGTTTGTCAATTTTTGGAGTAAAATCCTTAAGCCAAATGCTGTGTCAGGTGATTCCTGGAGTTCGACGAGTCAATTAAATCTGACAAAATCCTATTTTGGAATTCGAAAACGGAGAGTATACCTCGTTGTTTATTTTCGCTGGATAAAAGGACGAGACGATATTTTTCTGAATAATAATCTCGTACGGAAATGAAGAATTAAATGCTGGAGGCACTCTGCTCGCAGCTTCTGCATCTCCGCTTTGGATAGACATACTACTCACTCAGTACACCCACATGGAAACGAGTGAAGGACATACAGTAGACTCAACGCTCGAAGCTTAAAGCTTAAATCCTGGAATCCGGAGGGTCTAGGCGCGTCGCGCTTTGGCTCGGCTCAAAAAGTACAGCGACCTTGAGCTCACGGAGGCTGGAGTGTCCTTGCGGAAAGAGATGAATATTTTAGGGAAAAACATGGGGACCAAAGGGGGGGAGGGGAGAGGACGAAGGACGAAGAGGGGGGCGAAGGACGAAAGGGAGGAATTAATGCCGCCGGAGTGTTTACGGAGTTTGCCCGAGTCCCCTTTGAGCGAAGGACTCTTGCCGGGGGAGAAGTGAAGACAAGGATGAACGGGGAGGGGGAGGAGTAAAGAAGGAGCATTTAATAACCGGCGGGCAGCGTCAGGTAATACTTCAGAGAAGAGGATATCGAGGAAGGCTTGCCGACTCCTCGGTTGAGGAAGAAGAAGAAGGCAAAATATAGGAAAAGGACAAAGATATAGTAAAGAGCGAAGGAAATCGGGCAGGCGGCGTCTCTGATGTCCCTGCGTATCCTACAGGATATCTATAGGGACCTGGGGAACGAGAGGCGGAAGGACGGGGTGTCCTGCGAGCGACAGTCCATTGTTTTCTGGATAAGCCGTTTTTATTAAGCTGGACGATTATTCGCGACGTCAAGCATCGGCAGCGGGATATCCGCGGACCGGACAGAATCGATCAACATTTTGTTATTAAACTCCCTCAACCCCTCAAACCCTCCCCCTCACAACCCCCCTGAGTCCTGTTCTGCTTCCTTTCGCTCGTTTTATGCCTCCCCTTCGCCTGCCACGTGCCGTGTCCTTATCCTCCTTCGCTTCGTCTCCGGAGAACCAACCCAGCCCAGGCACTCGACACTTTACCAAAGCCAATTCGTTGCTGCGGGGTGTGGTGGAAAATATTGACAGTACTGCACACGGTGCTTGGATAATTACTCGTTTTCATACGTTCTTGGTAATTAGGTAATTTACGAAAGGAGATAAAGATATCTCGATTTACGTGAGAATCGGAGAAAGGATGAAGAATTCGACAGGATTTAACTGGAGAGGACATTTTGCCTTTCCGATTTATTCTTCTTTTGGTTTGGTTTCTTTGCAAATCTATTGAACGAATGAATCTGTACCTCCTCTACGTCATTATTTGGAAATCGACTGATCAACTTGAAATTTAGCAATCGGATGAGAAACAAGGAGGTAAATCGACTGACCATCAAGGCCCAAAACTTCCTATGCAGATCTTTGAAGTTCGAACACTGCAAAACTACTGCATCGATCTATTTCTAAATTCAGTCATTTCTAAGTTGGGGCGAATGCTATCGATGAAAATAAAATCATCAGAATCCGTTGATTTGTTCTCGAGATATGACTGTTTGAAATTATTTTTGTGAAATTTTGTTCCCTCAATTACTCAAAAACTAGTCGACTGATTAAATCTAATCTGAGTTACAAAAAACGACGTCGTTTGAAACCAGAATCATGGAAATCCATTGATTCGTTCTGAAGATATCGACGAACATAAAATTCATCAGACACTCAGACGTTCATCCAAAAATGTTCGAAACTGATTCTCTGGATCTGAAAACGTGAAAATCTGACGAAAACTCAACTTTTTATTCTCAGATTGATTATACTAACTTCTCTTTTTTCAACAGCAAGAAGATAAAGAAAAAACATCGATTTCTCCAACGCACCAAAGATATCGAAAAACTACATCGCATTGGCATAGACGGCATGACATTTTATGAGTCTCGTCTAAAAGCTTGATCTGATTTTCTCAAACATTTCGTCTGAAGTCGTTGTCTGAGTAAAAAATGTACAAGTTGCAAAAAACTATGTATTCCATAGCACTGAATTCACTCTTCATGAAATCATCCCCTATTACTATCTTCGACTTTGTTAAGCTCCCTTTATTAACACGAACCGAACGGACTAAGAATCGGAAAACAACCTTCAAAAGCTGAGACACCGAACTCAGACGTGCCCCCATAACTGCACCCACTCTTGGCATTTTGGCAAAATACCCAACAGTTTTACACGAGGATCTGATCATCCGAAGCAATTTACTCGGAGTACCAATAGTGAAACAAAAAAAGAAGAAAACAAAAAAGAAATCAAGTAAAATGAAAAAACCTGACGGTGGCCGGTTGCCACCAAGGGGATGAAAACCATCGGATTATATCGTTGCATATGGTTGCAAAGTGCGGTGGCGATTGGAGAAGCACACACATCCCCAAATATACTGCACATAGATATGTGTACCTACTGGACAGCAACCGGGTTCGGGTTACAAACGAATTTGCATCGAAACTGGGCAGATAGCTTCGAGTTTGGTATATACCTATGTTAGTTAGAAAATCAGAGTGAAACGAGGGCAGATCCTGCACGGGTTCGTCTGTTTGGATATCACGGTGGAAGAGCCACGTATCCGTACTGGTCGAAGCTGAAACCGAAGTGGAAACCAAGCCAAGCCAAGCCAAGCCAAGCCGAACCCTGACCGAACCGAACCGGATATACGGCTACAAAAGAGCCGGGAGAATCGTGCAATTGTGTTGGGTAGAGTCCGTCTGTGGTCAGCCAATCAAATAAAGTAGTCGGAGGCTGCTTTGCTACATGCAAATCTGGCCCCTGCGGCCTTTCGACCCCAAGCTTCTCTCTTCGGTCTCCCCATCTTCCACAGGTCTGCAGGGTACAAGCTCTTCTCTATCATTTTGCTCTCTCTCTCTCTTTCTCGACTCTTTCTCTCTGTCTCCCTTTCGGTTTTCCTGTCTCGCTTGTACCTCCTGGGGATTCACCCGGATTCCAAAATACATGGAAGACCTTCCTCGGAAAATTAAAGTCTAGGATACACAGTCTATAGTCCGTCTGTCCCATACCAGAAACACTTCCTCACCGCAATTCAGTCCCTCTTTGGTCAAAGGAAACTTGGAAAAATGGATGAGCCAAGAACGGGAATGATCAGCTCTCGAAAACCTTAATCGATCGTCCCGAACGCCTAGAATCTCCTCGTTCGTCTTGAAATGGACTTTTGGATAGTTGTGGTTTTTGAATTATTGGAAAAACCTCATTCACAGTCCGACAAGGTAATAGAGGGTAGTTTGACGAAGAGAATGAATCGTCGCAAACCTCGGTATCTCAAACTGTTACTGAGTTAGGCTAGTTTTACCTGACTTGTATATTTTTTACACTATGCCATCTGCACCGAAATAGTCAGGAAATGAATTTCAAACAAAATTTGAGATGAGTGGAAACGTTGCTATCGCAGAATGAAGCGATTTCGCGATTTTCTGGTTGCTACTACTTTTTTCGATGCAAATGACGCAATGATTAGGGGATGAAGATTTTTTCAGAAGAAGAAAAAACTAATTTTCTTAATCAGAATGATAAACATCAAGGGGTGGGATGGAAGTTCCGAATTCCAAAAGTTCCGAACAGTCAGAATTCTGAATTGATTGAAGATGCGATTCTGAGTTTCTAGAAACGTTAGAGTTCAGAACTTGCGAATATCAAAAAGTCGAAATGCAGACATCTCAAAGATCCAAAAGCTCAAAACTCTTTCGCAATTTGGAACCTTCGGTGTTTTCCATTCCAAGTTTTTCAAATTGGCTCCGTAGACTTTCGGGGAAATAATCTTTCTAACTAGAAAAATCCAGAATTTTGATCTCCCACAGCTTTTGAAATTCAGAATTTCAATCCCGCCTCAACATGAAAAAGCAAAAATGAAATAAAAACACGCTTCACAGCGCCATAGTGGCACAACTCATGACTACCTTCTAAAAATTTCGATTGTCTATTATCTCAAAGTATGAATGACTTTTGTGGACCGACCGATGGGGAACTCATAGGGGCCCCTTTGATTATCCACGAATTTTAATTAACCAAAGAAACTACAACATCGGAAAGGATCACTGCGTCAATCAATCAGTATTTTCTCTGAGGTCGAACTGAAAGACGAAAAAGAAAAAGAAAAAAAGAAGCTAAAAGAAAAAGAAGACGAAAAAGTCATCGGTGATTGAGAATCGTGGCGCGAGGGGCACTGCCAAGGCTGCTCTCCCCTAATTATAGGTTAATGAAAACAAATGGTAACATTTGTAGGAGTGTCGCGTCTCTTGACTGGTATCGCTATCGCTGTAAGTTGCGTTCATTCGTTCGTTTAACTATTTGTCTATTTGTACTGATTCCCAGTTCCGCAGTAGGTAGTGGCTCTCGTATAAGTCGTAGCCTGTGGAACCGGCCCGAACGAAACCCCCCCCCCCGTGTCTCAGAACGACGATCAATTTCAATCGACGAGAATACGTCTTCTAACACTCCCGGGACTTTGGCTGTTCTGCCTACCCACTTCCGCATCAACCCTGAGAAGCCAATGGCAAACAAAAATCTGGGCTGCAAAGACTTGAGGGCTAAAACCGTTTCGGAAAACACGAGACTATCGTTCGAATTCAAGGAGCAAAAATTGATCAACAAGAATGTAATTGAGGACGCTAGGAATTGTGATGGGTTCAATGATTATTTCAGTCTGTGTATTAGGAGCTTTGCGTTTATTGTATAATTTCATATTTTATTTACAACCAAATAGTTTCTTATACGAAACGAACGATACAACAAATACCAGGCGAACGTAAACGTTTGCATTTTATATTTTTTTACAGAAGAAATTCGCTCTGCCATAAACAGAGTTGAAAAAAATTGACGGTAAATTGACGAGTCGCCATCCCACCGCTGTCACCAAATTTATTTTACCCCTTTTAACGTCTTTGCGGATAAAATTATAATCTTGTTGATTTATTTGAGATCGTCAATCGTGAAGGAGACGAAGACGAATAAAATGAAAAAAGTCGAAATTAGAAGGGATTGAAACGACTCGTTATAACGGGAAGTATTACGCTGGAAATATTCGGGGAGGAGTTGCGGGTTTCCAAAAGTCTAGTTTTCTCTGGTCACGTCACATCATCGCCATTGTCGTCGTCATCGTCAAGGCAATAAACAATAAATATACATACATACAAAATAAGTTCCTAACTGATGTCTCCGACAACGATTAGTACGCGAAAGTCAAAACATATGTGTGAGAATTTTGAATTTCGTCATCTTTCCTTTTTTTTTTTTTTTTTCTTTTTCAAGTCCGATGTATGGAGAATTCTTTGACAAATGAACGGCGCTTTCTCACCAACTTTTTGGATGTTGTTTTTATTATTCATTAGCCGATTATACGTCACGAAAAAATTTCATGTGAAATCGAGAGTTTCCAGATTTTCTCGCAAAGTATAACCGAAGTCAATGGGAATGAGAATGACTCGGTTTAAGATGAATTCCAGTACATATGAGGGCGGGATTCAAGTTCTAAGTTTCGGAAGCTGTGGAGGGTCAAAATTCTGAATTTTTTTTACTACCGACTCAGAGTTTCTGGGAGGATTGTTTCCCCGAAAGTCTACGAAGCCAATTTGAAAAATTCCAAAAGGAAAAACACCGAAGGTCTAAAATTCCGAATCTCGGAATTGGCGAGATGCAACGTCGCAATTTGCCGATTTTTGGACTTTCTGAGTTGATAACTTTCGGATCTTCGAGCTGTCTGCATTTCGATCTTTCGGAATATCCAACTTCTGAATTCTAACGTTTCTAAAAACTCAGAATCATGTCTCAAATAAATTCGGAATTTTGACTAATCAGAGCTTTTGGAATCCGGAACTTCGATTCCGCCCCTCCATACGGAAATGAACGACGTGAATTTTTGTGTCATCCAAAAACAAGGCTACATATATATATACACATACACTCATATGCCCACTACGTGACCCAACGAAGGTAAATATACATATTATGTATCACAAATAATATCTAATCATTTATTGATTGATTTGTTCCGTTATGCGTCTCGTCGTACATCACCGTCATCTTCATTATAGTCGAACAAATATACATACCTATGCGTAACGTACAGTTTACGATTAATATATTTCTTCATTCTCGCAAGTTCTTGATCTATATACGTTTTAAATACATACATGTATATATACATACACATATTTATAATTTTGAATTGTGTTAATATTCCGATAGATAATAACATTAAATTGAATCCTGGGGGGAGGGGGAGGGGGGGGGGCGGCAATAGCTATTATATACACATTATGTATCTAGATAGATATATGAATAGATTATAGGTATATGTATATATGTATATATATCGATAGAATTTCATTACGACTGTCACTATATTTATTATTCATGATATTATTAATTATTAATATACATATACATATATATATATATATATATATATACATATATATATATATATGTATATTAATAATTAATAATATCATGAATATATATGTATATATATATATATATATATATATATATACATATATATATATATATATATATATTATCAATAACACATTACCGATTCTTCATATTTCAATCGTCAACATTATCCGGATCAATTTATTTATTTTCATTTCAATTAATTCATTAATTAATCATGTTATATGTATAATAGTTCCTATATTCATTATTATATTTGCTCACTTATTCCTCTTTCCTTATTATTATCATTTATCATTATTATTATTATTATTATTACAATTATTATTATTATTATTATTATTATATATTATCATTATGCTCCACGTTTACCTGGTTTTCATTTATTTTATTTTAATATATTTTTTTCCTCTCTCTCTCTCTCTCTTTACACACCTTAAAACGTTAGCTGTACGTTTTCGTTTTTTGCAGGTTTCAGCTCATTGAGGATATCCTCGATCGTAATTATCGCGAAAATTTTATTATTCCAATATTTATAACGAAAAAATCGTAGCTGTCAAATAATCGAAAGGCGATTAGCAAAAGCAAGTCTTTCTTTTTTCCAGTTTTTTTTTCGTACCTTTTTTTTTTTTCTTGCCAAAAAAGAATCAAAGACAACAAAACTACGTTCTACCGACCCTCGCACGTATATATATATGTACAATATATATATATATATATATTTCCTTCAAAATTTGATCTCGTAAGGGTTGGTGGTGGAAAAAGGCATAGGGTTGTGTTATTTTTTCCGATTCGTTTTGTATTTTCTTATACTTCTTTTCGTGGAGAGGAACTCGTACAGTCCATCGTGATATAATTATTCAAACCTTTGTTGCGATGTCTTCGCTGGTTTCATCACTAGTCATCGCTGCCAACGATTCGGATTCGGTTTTTTCTACCGTTTCTGTAGTGGCAGCCGATTCAATGACTTCAAATTCTTCGGAAGTTGAAGCCGAATCGCCACTCGATGTAGCAGCGACAACCTCAACTTTTTCCGATTTTATTGAATCCACATTTGGCTCACCACCACCGTTTTCTAAACCGGGACTTGGCCGATCGTCAGCCTCGCTTCTCACCCCTGGAATTATATTCGGATATGCCAAACTTTGTAAAATTGAAATTTTAGATGAGAAAAAAAAAAAAAAAACTTATCAAGTCGGATTTCTAAATTATCGACTTCATATTCTTGAATTCGATGACAAAAATCCGATAGCAAGTTCCGTACAACAAAATTTTTACAGTTGAATTTGAAGTTCATGAAAAAATCGTTGGTGCCAAAAATTTTACTGACAATTGCTTCAGCTTCTTATTCCCGATATTTTTATCGATTTTTTTTTTTTTTTCTTTTAACATTACAAAGCAGACTTTAACAGTCCTCTGTTGAGGAGGTCAAAAAACGAGCTTTCTTTAATTTTTTGGGGGGTAAACCGCGTAGAGGTTTTCAATATTTTTGTCCCCACATTGAAGATTATAGTTTTGAGTATCTTCCACAATTTTTTTTATTGAGAAAAAAATGTTCATCAATGCGAAAGCTTAAACAAGAAAACCAAACGAATTTAGTTTTTGTGTGAAATCATCTAGTACTTGATTGAAGAATTCAATGAAATGTTAATTTTCGAGAAAAATGACTGCAGTTTAAAACAATTGTGTGAATGTCGGTGGAATGAAAAACGCTCAATTTTCTTCGATATAAAGAAAATATGCATTGAAAAAAAAATTCCTTTAATCAAGCACTAGATAATTTCGTACAAAAACTGAAGTCGTTCGGTTTTCTTATTTAAGGTGATTCGTTTAAGAGAAACAGCGGTCTGCAGAAAACATCGTGTCTACCACATTGATGAATATTTTTCAATCAAAAAAATCATGGAAGATACTTGAAACTATACATACTCTTTGTTGTGAAAATTTTTTTTTTTTTTAATCTTTACACGTTTTCCCTAAAGAAAAAAAAATTAACGAAAACTCGTCATTTCCCGACTACGGAGTTGATTCACCCCCTCATACAAGTATTTTGGCGTTTTTGAGTGAGAACTAGAAACTTTGTCGTCTTGGAAGAATCGGAAGGCAAGAATCAAGCTTTCCCTAAAGTCCACCACTTGATAGGTTTTTTTCTGTTTATTTTTGAAACATGAGAAAGAATAAAATTCAATTCAATTCAATTCAATTTGATTCGATTCGATTCTGTGAATTGAATCGATTCATGTTATAACCTTCTGTCTATAATAAATATTTCCAGGAAAAGCTTCATCAGGTACATTTTCCTCACAAATACAACAATGAGATTATTGACAATCGGATCACATTCTGTTTTACCTATAGAACTGCCACAAATAAACGTTTTTCCAAGTGATTGTGAGTAAATAAAATTTGTGAAAAGCGCGGCAAAGCAAAATTGAAAAATTTGACTCAAGATGATTTCGCCGGCTAAAAAATGATTCGGGACCGTACATGAATGAATGATTGATCACCTTCTTCCTGGGAGGTTCTCTGCCTCGAAGATGCCTCGTCATCCGGTCCTCGGGGAGGCCCAGAGTCCAGCTGCGACAACTCGGAAACATAGTTCCGTTGCGTTTGCTGTTGTTCCGTTTCCGAGCCTGTAGTCCCCCCAGGAGTAGGACTAGGCGACGGACTCGTCGTCGGGGATGGACCGGGCGTCGTTGGCGCCGTACTTGGGGTTGGGGGTTGAACTGGCTGCCCATGATTCCGCAAAAGCAATTGCTGGAGTTGCGCTTGCTGCAGTATCACCGGTAGCTCGTAATGGTGAAAAAAGTACATCATAGAATGCTGCAAGCAAAATTCAATAAAAATAGGAGATTATTCCTGATTTCAAAATCCAAAAAAAGTGGCTGGAATGAATCGATGATCTCCAAAATTTCAATTGCATATTAATGCGTTTGGTTTCAACCCCAGAATAGACCCTTTTCAGATGTCAAAATAAATACTTTCACCGGAACTTCTACTATTGAGCAATTTTTTTGAACAAAGTACCATATCTTGTGAGTATCACCCTAAAATTTTGTTAGAAAAAATTGAAAAATGAAAAATTTATGAATATTTCACTGAAAAAGTGCATTTTTCGCACATTCACATCTTTGCGAATTTTTTTGGACATATTGACATTTATCTTTGGTCCAATTGACTTTTGGCACATATTCTACAATATTTAAAGTATGTTCCACAATTTTCTGAAAAAAATCGGTTGGCTACTTTTTGTACGGCAGCCAACTGAAAATCAGTCCAGTCAATTTGACCCAGTGTGACATTCGATATTTTCGAAAACGTCTGAAGTGAAAAAAGGATTTTCTGAATCGTCGAAGAACTTGAGAATGTTCAGACCGAAGATTCTTTCAAGTATTTCAGAATTCAATCAAGAAAATGATCGGAAAATATTGAAAACACTTCGAAGTATGCAAACCCAGCTATTTCTTCACCAAAGTTCATTGCAAAGTAGCCATTGCGCAAATTTAAAGCACCCCATTGGTCCAATTTTGATTCTCCAAGTGAAAAAGGTTGTTTAGAAGACATGTCATCATGAATTGAGTGCAGAAAATTGAATTGAAAAGACTTTCAAATCGAATACATAGTCGATTTTTCAAAAATTGAACATTTCCTTTCCACTAACTAGCAAAGGACTCGGATTAAAAAAAAATAAATAAATTTGATTCGAAATGAATTCTGATTCAATTCATCTGGACTTTGTTCAATCCGAGATGGTTCCATAGTGAAAAATCGAATTGCAGTTGTAGAGAGATGTATTTATTGTACGACCCCGTAGGTCCAGTAGACTTGGAAATGGTATATCGAAGCTAGTTGTGTCTGAGAGATGGAAATTTTCTTTGGGAAAGAGGCAATCGGGAGTTGGCAAAAGGATGAGAGCCGATATCATCCGTACAGGAGGGATGAAAGAAAGATGGGAATAGACTGAAATAGAAATAGAAGAGAAAGCCAGAAAGGTAGAGGGAGTGGGTGGGTGGGTAGCGATAGAAAGCTAGGGGATGATGGCATGGGACGCGGAGCGAATTTTGTGAATTTCCATATAAATTTGCTGCCGCAAACGACACACGAGGTTTCGAATTTGCGGCCCATCCGCGTCTACGTAGTCGACCCACTCCGATCGTCGACACAGGCTTATATTCGTAGCCAACAAGTTGCAATCAGCAACCCTCTCTGGTGAGCCACCCTGACCCAGGGCTGCGCCTTCCTCGCCCAGTATTAGTCAATCATAATGCCATCAAACTTTTCCGTTCTACTTCCCATCTCGCCTCGGTATAGGTACCAAGTTGTCTTTTGACCCCATGCTAATAACCGTATTGCCAATTTTTATTTATTTATTCCTCCCCTTCACATCCCGAATCCTCTTTGTTTTTTCATTACAAAATGTTCAACGCAAATCCATAATTCTTGATTACCAAAAGGGAGGCCAGGAAGCAGGAAGAACAAAAACCTCTCATTTCATTTCAATCAAATTTGATCAATTTGTTTACGGTATAGATTTTACCTTCGAAATACCAAATGATTGACCAAATTTGTGGAATCATTTGTGACCACAGTACTTGAGATACTCCCGTTCAAGTTCCCACTTCCATAAATACAGAAAATATTCTACTCGCTCCAAAAATGAAAAGTTCAAATGAACAGAATTCCATAATTTTTGTCCCAATGCTGGATGCTGTTTTTTGTAACCTAGAGCTGATTAGATTTAGGAATTGATCGATCCAGTAGTTTTTTGGAGTGATTTATTTATGATCTTGGTCGTGATCGATAGGGTTTGCTCCGACCTGGATCTAAATTAATTTTTCGAAAAATCAATTCACAATCAGTACAGTTTTCTGAATTGAGAAGAGCATTGATAAACTTTTCCCTCAAAGTATACTGTTTTGAGCTCAAGAAATCTAGGCGGAAAGTTGTAGGTCTGCTTGATGTTTTTTATTCTGTTTTTTTTTTTTTTTCAGTCCAGCACATTGGACACGAACACAATTTTTTTCTCATGATTTGATTTTGGGATTCGTCAGTTCGAATTCGTCCGGTTAACTTCTGGATCTTGTTTGAACACTGTAGCTTCTCAAAATTGTTACAAAACCGTATATTTTCACGTCAGGGTTGAAAAATATGAAAATTTCTTGTACATCGGCGTATCTACGAATGTAGAGAATAGAAAAAAGGATAAAGAACAAAGTATTTTTGGACATAAAAGTATGAAACGTGCGTTTTGAAAAATATAACTTTCTCCTGAAATTGTCGAAGTGTAAACTAAAGATGTTCAAAGGAGTGAAATGCCTCGTGAAGCCTTAAAAAATGAGCAGAGCAATCCAAAAATGAAAAAGGAAATCAAAAACCGAATAGAAATTCGATGAAAATCGGTAGTTGTTGTAGTTCGGGACGAAGGAAGGCTCTCAAAGCAGTCTGTTATTAGAAGCAATAGTTTCTCCCGCGATTCTCCTTTGGGCTAAATCCAAAGTCCTGCGTCCAGGTCTGACCACCTCAAGGTAGAAACTACGATACTAGGTAGGTATATTTACAAGGGACTCTCGTGGCTAGCTAACAAGTTTGGACCATTGTTCAAGGTACGGAGGCTAACCGACGGTAGTTATCTACCTAGTCCCATTGTTTGGCTCTGGGGCCTTGGCCAACTTGATTAATCAGGTATTTGCCAAAAATCGCAAACAAATGCCGATCCGTAGAGGAATTTAGTGTGCCAGAAATTTCGCGTCAAACTGAACGGATATATTTTTGATTTGATTCTACGAATTTCTTTGCGTAATAAAATCGTACAAGAAGTCAGTACGTAATTCGGCTTTCATCTGAAACTTTTTTTTTTCAAAAGTTGCCCGACATTCAAGTTCGTCGCCAAATAAGCACGATTATATATTTTTTTCTCAATTTGAAAATCACTGTAGACAGTGATTTTATTGAACAACTCAGACAGCCCGCAAGTTAAAAACTCAGAAAGTCCAAAAATCCGGACAATTTGAAAAGTTAAGGATTTTGAATCCACGCACCAAAGTATATCTAAAGATTTTTGAGAGGCGAAAAATCGAAAGTCAATTACAATGAATTAAAAATTGACAAATTTTGAACAAGCGAATGAGTGAAATATGAAATTTTTTGGAACTTCCTTACAAACGATCGTTCGAAACTTCAGACGCAAATACAAAAAGATACATAAAAAAGGATACACTGAATCGATATAGAGAAATATAAAAGAAGATAACAACGTCGTCGAAAACGCATACGTACACAAGGACTTTTCAAACCTTAAAGAATAAGAATAAGGTTCCTGAATCGTTTTCAAGTACGTCATTAGCTAATATCTTTGAACGTTTGGGTAATAGAGCCGGGTAGCTACTTACCCGAACGTTTTACTACATGCGAGCTATGGATGAAAGGGAGTAAGTGAGCATCAGCAGCAACAGGTGAGAGGTAAAACTTGGATCTTTTTGTAAAGGGTCGTAGGTATATGTGCTGCACCAAAGTCAAAACTTTTCCAAGTAGAGAAAATTGCGTATACATATATACATATATACATATATATTTGTTGACAGTATAATACATATAACGTTTTGGTATAATTTATTTTTCATTTTTTCCATGATAAGGGATGAAGGGATGAAAAACTTTCACGTAACGATCCCGCGCCTCTTAATGACGTTACTTTAAACTTTAAAGGGTATACGTTACAGCCATTAGATTGAAAAAAATTAGGGGATGAAAATGGATTAAAATTTTTACGTTACGTGCCAATCTGCACCCTCTACCCCTGTTTCCGTTAAAGAGCGAGCTACGTTTGTTTAAGGTTTTCGGCTTAAGCGCTAGGAATGAAATTTTAACGAGAAGTAATCGAGACTGGAAAACGGGGACAGGGAATATCGGTGGTGTAATCGCGTCGCGAAATTAATCGGTTCAACTTTGTTGACCTATAAACCGGCGTCGACGCGCTGGAAAACGATATGCTGGTTTTCCTGGTGTTCCTGCTGCAGGATAAACGTTGTGGCGAGCTTCACAATTCCGAACCTTCCCTTAAGGGCAACGCGAAATTTTCTAGTCGAGCGGTATTTATTAATTCATTAAGCGAATTAATTAACCATTTAATTGTTTATTATGTCGATGAGATTCCGAGCTAACTGATCCCGATGGGAATTAGCCAAAGCCATTTCCGGCGAGCAAATCACCATCAAAACCTGACTTTTTTTTCTTTTCATTTTTGAAACCGCATTTCGTGTCCTAGAAACAAAAATTTTCCTATTTTTTTTTGCATTTTGTCTCGCATTTTATCGATTTTTTAACTTTTTTTTCCAATTATCCTGACGGCTTTCGCAGCCTGCAAACAAATTAAATACTCGTCAGTAGTTTGGCGTTGTGCCATTTTCGGATTGAAGGAAGAAATAAGGAGGGCATGAAGTTGAGAGATATAAAAATCTCGCTTTTATCTAGAGGAGGCTCCTTTGATCCTGGTTCCATGGTCCTTCGGGCGGTATCAAGGCCTACCTAACCAAACTCGAACCAGCCTAATTACACCGGAGTTTCGCGGATACAACGCCCTGGATATACGTCTTCGAGTAATATATGTATATATATATATATTGCCGTACCTTTGCCCGAGACAAGTTTATTAATTCGTATATATACAATTATAATATACACTCCCCAGGATCCTCTGCAGCTCGCTTAATAACAGGCGAAAATGAATAAAGAATTACAAAACCATTTGCTACAGAGACTCTAATTTCTTTTTTTTTTTTCTAATTTTTTGCTTCTTTTCTCTGTGTTTCTATCTTCAGATTGTTTCATCATCTTCATCAAACGATATACTTCACCGAGAATACAGTAGCTTTTTCGTGCAATTAATGATAAATGTTGAAGGATCGTGTTGATAGAATTTTTTTTTTAAATTCGTACTTTCAGCCTGGGGATCATGAAATTTGGATTGTAACATTATCGACAAGTGTAGAACTCCAACTTGGATAGCGGGTGAAAAAAAGGGAGACAGGTGGGTATAATCGGGAGAAAATTGGGTTCGAAGTTTGCAAAAAGTATGTGAAATACAGGCATCAAAAATTATAACTGACAATGAGTCAAAAAATGAGTAGAAATTTAATCAAACACTGAAAAACCGCAGACTACAAGTATGAGATCTTAAGTTAACGTTGAACCAAAATGTAAATCGGAAAATCATTATTTTTGAAAACAAATTGTCATAGGTAGTCTTAGGGTCATAGTCTATGCCTCTTACCTCCATGTGAAATCCTGTGCCTTATAGATTCGTCCATTTGCCCAATTCCAAAATAATCGCTTGGGTTTGGATTTTCTAAGTTTCAAAAATCGAGTAGAGTCAAATTTAAATTCCGCGATTAACAAACTTAATTGACACTCTGTTTTGATCTAAAAAAATCATCATCATGTATATGGAAGAAAAAAAAGTCAAAGTCGTGTATCGAAAATTGAAAGTCAAATTTTTCTCCAAAGGAAGAAAACGTTCGAACTAAACCAGATACGCCAATTTTTCAGGCCCATTTTCCTTCGCATGGAAATTCCCAAGAATTTCGCATCTCTTCATCTTGCAGTTTCTTAGATAATTCGGCAAGTTTGTGCCCAGAGAAAACATTTCTCGAATACTATAAGCCACTGATAGTGAAAATTCATTGAGACACGCGATTATTCAAACCCACTGCCTCTCTTACATAATAAAAATGAAATCAATGAAGCGACGTATGTTTTCGACATGAAAAATGGGACAGCTGGGTAGTTCGGAAAATAGAAATAAAAAAAAAAAAGATGGGGCCAGTACTGAATGAGCATAAACGTAGGCAAATATACGAAATGATCCTTTCGCCCTAGTGTATTTGATTATCCTGGGCTCGTTTGGTGCAGGCAAAGGACACGCGGCGACTATGAGGCAGGGGCTAATAGCTATTCAATATTTTCCAGGCAGATTGACTCGAATATCTGGAGCCGGTTAACAACGGGAATGGTGTGTATCTGACAGATGCGATCAGCGACGCGATCATGTACCGGTTTACGCAAAAGTAGGCTCCGGTACGATCCTGGAAGGATATTGAAAATTGCCCCAATGAAACCGAGGCGTGCAAATAATATGGGTTGGTATTGCGTAAAGTTCTGAGGTCTCTTTCCTTTCCCCCCCTATATATCCTTCTGTCTTTCAGTTAAACTCGCCGCCAAGAAACAACCTGCGGCTTTGTCGAATTTATGCTAGTGGCAGGCCTCCGGTATATACCTGCGGCTTACGGAAATACACAATCGATATTACCCAACAGTGCGGTTTTGAATTTTAGAGAGGGATTGCGTAACCCGATCGAACAATCTGGCACGTGTCCTTTTATTCGAGGGTGATTTGCTCTTGGTTCTGATTTTTCAGTATAAGCTAATCATAATATCGTTCGTCTGGAAAATTTCCGGAGTTCCGGACTTCCAAAAGTTCTAAACGGTCAAAATTCCGAATTTATTTGAAATGCGATTTGAAATAGAGTTCAAAAGTTGGAAATTCCAAAAGGTCAAAATGCAGACGGCTCAAAGATCCGAAAGTCCAAAACTCAGAAAATCCAAAAACCCCTAAATTTGAGGGAAGCTCGTGACAAAGCTGTCAAAGAAATTACGTTGCATTTCGCGAATTCCAAGATTCAGAGCAGCTATCGGAATTCGGAATTTTGATCCTGCCCGAAATTTTCAACATCGGCTACCAAAAAATGAAGCGCCACAATATATGCAAATTTTGAAAAAGTTTCCTATTCGCTTTCTGCCTGAAATTAGAACTGATAGCAATTTATTTCCGATTTTACGTTTCGATTTTCAACCCGATAAACGCGAAACCCACTCAATTTGGCAATTTTTTGGAGTTGTTCAATCGAAGGATGTGAAAATGTCATTTGAGTGGACATGTTTTCTCAAGCTTATGATTAAAATATTGGACTGGATGCAATTGATTCCGACGTATCGCGGTAATTCGAAGCATATTTTGAAAATACGTATACAAGCAAACACAGTTCGTCACACTTATTCTATTTCTACGAAATTCTTTTTGATACGGCTACTCCATTTCGCTCTAATTTGATTGAACATTCTTACCTGTATGAAGAACCAGGAAGTAACTAGAGCCAGGCTACTGTACTGTCCGTTGAAACGGTAATGATAAGCGTAGAACGAGAAGTGGTAAAGATAGAAGAATCTGTAACAGATTAAAGAAAAAGATACAAGATTAGATTAATTCAGAGGATCCAAAAAATCTATAAAACAAACTTCTATCGAGTTCTAACTATTGAAATACGATTTTTGCGCGGTTTCAAATCGACGAATAGTACCAGAAGCTCGTGGCCATCATAGAACTGCCTTAATTTTTCAGCACAAAACAAACAAGTGAGGGAAAATCGGATGCCTACAATTTTCTCACGCGTCATATTTTCGGGTTCATTATGAGACTGAAAAATTGCTCATTGCTCAGAGTTCGAATCCATCCACAACTGGAAACGAAAAGATTTCGTCGAATTTCTGATGGACATACATCGACCAGGGTGTCTACCAGGAAACTGATGTATAATTCCGAAATATTTGTAGGATCTTTAGGCTAGATTTAGGAAATTTTTCAGGATGAGAAAAAATACTGAACATACTTTGAACATTCTAAAACATGTGTGGAAAGTTGTTATGTAAAATTTGAAATCACAACATGTTCAAAAAACTATCAGAATAGGTAAATTTGTCAAAGAATACACCTTTCTATTCAAAAAATCATAACGTTTGGAATTGTCAATATTTTGAAGTTAAATTTCAACTGGAATACTCGTCAAATATGGTGCTTCTGAAAAAAATAATGGCATAGTGCACGTTTGGAAACGGGTTTTTGATTTCAAATTGTGACAAGGATCGATTTTGGAGTAGAAATGAATGCGGATTCATCTAAAAGATAGAAGTGCAAAACAATGCACTTTTTCAATTAAAAAAAAAAAATCTTAACTACGGCATTAGTTGATTTTTTTTTACCCAAAATGAGGCCTAGATAAAATTTACCCATGGTAGCCACAAAGGGCTGAACAAATTTTCATGTTCGATCTTCATTTACTAGACAAGAAGAAAAGAAGGAAATGGATTTTCCTGCTTTTAAATAGAAAACTTCCCTGAACTTGATTCACAATTTCAGGACTAACACGGAAAAACTATAATTCTCCAAGGATTTCCAGGATCTAGTTGTGATTCCAGTGTAACTCCAGAATTTCAAGAATCTAATTGTAATTTCAGGGCAAGCGATGAAAAATTCCAATTTTCCCAGGATTTCAAGAGTCTAATTATAATTCCAGAACAATCGATGAAAAACTACGATTCTTCCAGAATTTCAAGGATCTAATTGTGATTCCAGGACAAGCGATAAAAGACTATAATTCTTCCAGGATTTCGAGGATCCAATTGTGATTCAAGTGTAATTCGTGAATTTTAAGGATCCAATTATAATTCCAGGTAAATTTCAAGATTGCAAGGATTTCCATGCAGGACTGATAGACACCCTTTGACAACGACATAAATCTAAGATGGCACGTTGTTCATTCAAACTTCGTCACCTGTCACGATACATACGTCGATGAAACGATGTGACAATAACGTCCAATGACGGCAAAGATGTGCGTAATAATTGGATGAGTGTCCGATAGCAGTAAAGGTCCTAGTGTCGCGATAGCATGGGTAACGTTACACCGTCGAGTGTGTTTGCCTGACGTCTCAAAGGAGTCGCGGGTCTTCTAGGCAGGTGAGATTGAGGTAGAGGCGTAAATGGGAGCTGGGAGGTCGCTGGTATAGTCGGTTCATTTTACCTGTCAGAGAAGCTGGTAATGGACCGGGAGAGATCCATAGAAATTTATGGATTAAACAAGATCCTATTTCCCGCCATTGTGTCTAACGCTCGACGAAAAGTGCCTGGCTACCTGTCAATACGTCAGCGAAGAGACTCGCGATGACCAAGTACAAAGAATAGCCAACAGAGACGAGAGATGATAATAATAGCGCAACAATAACCAAAATTATCATCTCATCCTGTCAATTTTTTCTTTTTCCATTCTTTTTTTCGTTTTTTTTTTTTTTAGTCCTGTCTATGGGCCAGCCTTAAAACTTCTTGCGCAGGTCCCTCAAGTTCGATTAATAAATAACAGAATATTTTCTATCTTCTTTCATTAAAGCGAATGAATTCTGGGAAAAATACAAACCAAGTATGAATTGACAGGGAAATTTGATCAGATTTGAGTTGGAGAAAATTTGGTCAATTGAGACGGATATCATGAAAATTCGTTGATCCATTATCGAGATTTCATTTCATTGATTCAAATGTTCGGTTGGAAATGTTGTTCTCCTGAATAACCCAAAAACTACTGGATCGATCGAATCCAGAATCTACCTAGTTTTGAGTTATGGAAAATGGCATGGATTGAAACCAAAATCGGATTGAAACGGTTTTGAAAAATCACTTGTTGGTCAGAAAGTTTAGTTAACAAGCAGGTAAATCGGCTGACCAGGATGGGCCAACCCTGACACTTCCCACGCAGATCTTTTAAGTTCGAACAATACCAAACCACTACATCGATCTGTTGCAAAATTCAGTCATTTCTAAATTGGAGTGAATGCTATCGATGGAGATCAGAATCATCAAAATCAGTTGATTAGTTTTCGAGATATGGCTATTTGAAAATTTTTTTGTAAAATGTTGTTCGCTCAATTACTCAAAAACTAGTTTACCGATTGAATCCAAAATCGAACCAGCTCTGGGTCACGAAAAACGATTGAGACAAAAATCATGGAAATCCGTGGATTCGTTCTCAAGATATCGTCGGTATAAAATCGATCATACACACAGACGTTCATCCAAAAATGGTGGGAGGTTATTATTTTCATTTCGGTTGATAATGATGCGGTTTTAGATTATTCACGAAAATGTCATTGAATCGAATATGTGGATGAGTCGGTTATTGGCTAGGGATGTTAATTAGGTGTTAATTGGGCATCCGATTGGATGGAAATTAGGATTTTGAAATTGCGAAGAAATAGTTCGGATCGTTTTTTTCTTTTTTTCGAAGGAAATAAACCTGGGGACCGACCGGTGCGATTGGAATCGGCGTGCTACAGCAGCGACAATAATTGAAAGAAAATAAACGTCAATGTAGACGAAGCCGAGCTAGGCGATCGTCGTCATCGTGGGTTTCCCCTGCCTATGTTGCCTCGAAGACTCGAGGTTACACCCTTTTACGAGGCGACCAAGTATCGGAGACGTCCCCGTCCGCCGATTCCAATAAAAATAGCGCCCGATCGTAAAACCCTCGATAAATTACATTAATTTCGTGCAACGAGCCCAAGGCTCTGCTTCACGCCTGCCGTCTGGTTATTGGTTATTGGCTCGACGCCTACGTCACGACTACAGAGTCATTCCCATACATCGATAATAATCGACGTTCCCGCAATCTATCGATAATCATACCTTATCTGAAAAAAATTAAAGATCTCGCATATCTAACGTTCGAGCTATCGTTTTTCTCCAGACTTCATTCGACATCAGTGTAATCATCTAATTTCAAAACATCCGTCACACGAATTCAGGATCACAAGATTTTTCGGAATGAATTTAGTGGCGAAAATTGGAATATCCCATTTTTGGGCCAGACGATTTTCTGATAATCGGACCAGAATGGTCCATTTTTGTTTTTTTTGTTTGTTTGTTTTAGGATCTACCATATCGTCTGGGGCAATTTTTCAGGGCGAGATTGAAGTTCTGGATTCTAAAAGCTCCGAAAAATCAAAATTCCGAATTGATTAGAGAAGGGATTCTGAGTTTCTAGAAACGTGAGAGTTCAGAAGTTGGAAATTCCGAAAGGTCGAAATGCAGATAGTTCAAAAATCAAAAAGTTCAAGACTCGAAAAGTCGGAAAATCCGCAAATTTATAAGGGAAGCTCATGACAAAGCTGTCAAATAAACGACGTTGCATTTCGCGAATTCTGAGTTTCGAAGTTTTGGACTTTCGGATCTGTAGCTTTAGGAATTTTTAAAGTTCGGTGTCTTTCTATTCGGAATTTTTCAAAGTGGTTACGTCGACTTTCGGAAAAATAATCTTTCGAAAAACTCGGAATTTTCACCTTTCGCAGCTTTTAAAATTCGGAATTTCAATCTCACCCCAATTTTTCCAATCTAATTGCTGGTACCTGATCCATCAAGCCACATTCTGAACTCTAGTAGAGAACTGAATATCGATTTTGGGGGAATTTCAATTCCTCCAAGATTAACGATCTCGAAAATCATTAAGTCTGCTGATTATACCAATCGTTGTGCAACGTAGTGTATGTCAAGTTAACAGGTATATCTACCTGCTTACTTGCCAACCTACTTTCCACGGTATAAAAGAGAGAGAGAATCTGAGAAGTTTGACGATAAAATTTGGTCCCGCTTCTACCGCACAGTGACACATTGACAGAGGATGATTTATCGCCCCTCCAACCTCCAAACAATCCAATGATTAATCACGCTGATCAAGTCTCCGTTTCTTTGTGTAAAAAATAAACGTTACATCGTGTTATAAATATCCCACCCTTGCAGAAAAAAAGGGAAGTTTGATTTTAGCTGCCAATTCGAAAGAAATTCAATATTCCTCATTCGTATTATAGAATAGTGAAAAGTTGAATCACTATTGGCAATTCTCGGAGCAATTTCATCTTCTCGAATCAATCGCAACCGAAAAAAGGAGCAAAAAGGAGAAGTAGAAAAATACGCCTCATCATTTTCGAGACAATCGCTGCGCTATGAGAGCATCGGGTAAAAAGTTACATGGAAAAGGGTCCCAGTGGGCCCACGACGGTACTTTGCAGACATCCACACAATCTTGGGAAGGTGGGATGAGCTGTAATCAAGTGATTTTTACGAGGAGCAGTTACGGGGTCACCAATATTTGCGGATCAGGGGTTGGAGTCAGCAAGGACTTGCACCCCCAAAGCCTTCAACCCCTCAACAGCTGCGAACCCAAAATCCTTAAGTGTACAGACAAAAAAAAGCCAAGGCATCAAGGATCACCACCCCTTATGGAGAAGAAAAGGAAGTGTACATACAAGTTGGACACACGTCCTGAACCTTGGCGGTTCATTTCCTAGAGTAGGTCCTCTGCCCGGAAATTTTTCCCCGCCAATTCCTAGCCCATTGCGTCCCTAACCTCATCGATCCTATTCACCAATTCCTGTATCTGTTTTTCTCTGCATGGTTCACATTCGCGTTGGTATTGGGTGAGTATGAGGTTGATGCGTAATTGGATATACATATTTGCGACATGGCATGGTACACAGGGGTAAAAATATCGTTTTGAAAATAGGGATGAAGAGAAATGAAACGGGGAAGGATTTCGTGAAGAAATTCACGAAGGAAGTAGCGGGGAATTAATTTCTTGTAATTTTTTTTTGATTTCTTCTACAAAATCTGCAGCAGGATAATATAAGGATGAGGATGCTGAGAAGTAAGAGAAGGGGAAGAAAGGAGGAGAAGGAGGGGGATGAGGAGGGAAAGGAATTCAAACTATTTCTCGAGGCAGACAACGCGAGGAATTTCATTCTCGAAATTTCGCAGCTTGACGGAACTTTTAGAAAATCCTAGCCGATACTCTTGTAGATGGGGGGGGGGGGGGGGGGGGGGGGAGAGGGAGAGACCTAGACGGAGGCGAAACTACTTTGGTACATACAACGCGCGTAGTTCTAGAATAAGAGACCTATTCGCATCGATACTGGGATGATTTTCGATTCAAGTAAAATGCTGGGCATCCCAAACCCACCTCACTATCTCCTGATATTGAAAAATATTCAAAAAAAAAAAAAAAAAAAAAAAAACGAACATAATACTTCGAACCCTGTACTTTTTCATCCCCACAGGATTCGAAAAATATCAATCAGTGGAAACTGTTCAAAGAAAATGATAATTTGTTCCCATAGATAACAGATTTTCAAATGGCTATTCTGTGAAAACGAAAAATCAGATATTTGTGGAAATCGGGCGGTATAGGTTGTCAACGGGGAAACACCCGATAATATTTCGTTCGAGGGAAATAAGAAAAGCTCTCGAGCATCTGCAGGGGAGGTTTGATAATTTTGTAAATTAGAGAGGTGATACCTTTCACAAGCGAGAGTTCTAAGGGCTGAGCCGTAATTGATGTTAAGCTTTTGCTAATTAGGTATTAAATCGAGAGCCGATTTCTGGAAGGTAAGATGATGGAAGGATCTGAAGAAGGAAAACGGTGACCGCGGTGAAATCACCTGCGAAAAAGGATCGTATTGAAGAAAAAAAAACAGGGTTTTATGGCCTCAGGGATGAGTCTTTGCGTCAATGAAAACTTCGTTTTCACTCAACCTCCCCCCTAAGAATATCTCTCAATAATCGAGCTCCCCTAAACGTAAAGAATGCTTTCAAAGATATCGATAATCACGAAGCTATATAACGAGCTTTTACACCAAAGGAAAATTCGTCCCCAAGTTCAGCCTCGACCCAAGATGGTTTAGAATGTGGGAAACTTGCAGAGACGTTATTGATATGAGATAAAAGTACGTACAGCTTAAAAACCTCAATCATTTTGAATTTAAGAAGACATTATTGTAAAGGGGAAATTCTCACCCTTATAAGATGAGACATACGCGTTTTTTCAATGTACTGTTCTCTCTGGACACTTTTCGGTTAAGGTCTCTCATATATGTTTGGATGAAAACATCATCGAGTGTATTTGATACATTTCGTGTTTACCTTGATCTCGAATAGAAAATCTTTGGCGGAGTGCTCGAGAGAATAAGAAGGAAAGAAAAGAAAAAAAAAAAGAAAAAAAAAAAAGAAAAATGTATCCGATGACATACGAAGAAGAAGAAGAAGAAGAAACATGGTTGGATGTCCCTTGGTGAACGGTGAACGGTGAACGTGGCGAAGTATGAGAGCTTGCGATGGGATGGCGTGGCAGGGCAGGCAGGCAGGCAGGCAGGCAGTGAGCCCCAAACAAAAACACGAGACCCTGATCAATACGCGAGCTCCATTGGTTTTATTGAAGCAAATTTGCGTGCTATTGAATTTACGGCAATCCGATCGGGCATTGTTGATCTTTATTTTATTATCCGATTTGCTACAAATTCATACGAAAACTCGAGATATTCTCGATGCCCTCTCGTAGGTATACATAGCGAGATGGGAATAAGAGGGCTCTTGGATACGGGCGTGGCAGTGATCTCTCTGAGCCCACCCCGAAAAAAGAACGTATCACTCTCAAACGAACGTAACCTCAAACCAAAAATATAAGAAATACACATACATACATTTGTGGATGTGAATCACTTGAAAAGATGATCCATCCATTCTCTCCCACTCTCGGAAGAAATTGCATAATCGAACTTGAAGGGTCTGAAGTGTGGAACTTCGATTGAAACTTGAACACGAATTCGGGGTGGGATTGAAGTTCAGAATTTCAGAAATTCCGGACGATAAAGATTCCGAATTTATTTTAGATGCGATTTTGAGTTTCTAGAAACCTTGAGAGTTCAGAAGTTGGAATTTTCGAAAGATCGAAATGCAGACAGCTCAAAGATCCAAAAGTTGAAAACTCAGAGAGTCCAAAAATCCGCAAATCTAAGGGAAGCTCGTGACAAAGCTGTGAAATAAATGACGTTGAATTTCGCGAATTTCGAAATTCAGAGTTTTGGCTTTTCGGATCTTTAGCTTTCGGAATTTGGAACCTTCGGTGTTTTTCTATTCGGAGTTTTTCAAATTGGCTACGTAGACTTTCGAGGAAATAATTTGTCTAAAAACTCTGAGTCAGTAATAGAAAAATTCAGAATTTCGATCTTTCGCAGCTTTTGAAATTCGGAATTCAATCCCACTTACCCAGAATTCGAATGTTTAAGGTAAAATCAGATTTTCGTTGTTGATATTAACATGATTTTGTTGCAATGTCCAATTACTCATGCGGGAGAGATGATATAGGGTGAGGTAGGTACAAGTATGGGAATATTCTCTTTTCAGTATGTTGAAGGAGCCAGGAATAACTCGAGCGCAAGAATACGACGAGTACGAATACGAGTACGAGTATTCTGTCATAAATCTGACTCTGATATTTCCTCCGGCGTAGGTATCTATACTTTGCCAAGGTATAGATAGGTGGGTAGGGGGTGGTGCATGGTGGACGAGGGGCGCGATACGTAGCCACGTATAAATTCTTTCTTTTCGAAGACGTAAGTAAGAGGAAGTATCCCCAAGTTGCGGGATGGTCGAGATCTCTTCTCGCAAGGGATCAACCCGGTGGCTTTTCTCTCTCTCTCTCTCTCTCTCTCTCTCTCTCTCTCTCTCTCTCTCTCTCTCTGTCTTTATCTTTATATATTTCTCTTTCTCTTTCCCTTTCATACCCTCTGATGTCTCTTGGTCGGGTCGACAACGACATTTGGTTATGGAAGGTAGATGGGCAGATGTATACGCTACAGATTCAGCGAGCCACATGTTCACTAGGATAACAATATCGAATTTCCGAGAGCCCGATATTCGATTTTATTTCATCAAATAACAACAAATCTGAAAGCGAAGGATTCGAAAAACAAGTTTTTCCATCAAATTTCACAAGAATTGTTGAAAAATCTGCGAAGATACGCGCAGGAATTGATTAACACGATCGAGAACCTGACCAGTTTTCGAAAATCAACCAAATATCGATTCCACACTCGAGTAACCTACTCATTGTGCCTATTTTGGAATGGGATATTATCGGATACACAGTTTTCCAAGTATCGTTGATGTTGATGTGAATAAATGCTGATTTTGAAACCAGCCAGTGTACTAATTGTGAATATGGCGTTGCTTGTGGATTTTTGTGCTGCTGGCAGTATCTCATCATTGTGCAGTCTAAGAAGCTGCGAAGTTGTCTCATGTCATCAGAGACACTGCACCGTGAACGTGTCGTTTTATTATTATTTTGAAATTGGCCATGTTTCCAGAAATCTTTCTGACGACTGGCCATCAGGAATTCAGTCCACGATCTTCACGAATTTTATTAAAAACCAGCCATGTGCCTCAGAAATTTCTTGCAAAACTGAACATGTTGCCAAAGATTTATACAAAAACTAGTCATGGCCTCAGGGACTTCTGTCAAAACTTGCCTACCATAATCTTAGGAATTTCTTCCAAAGCTGACCATATGTTTCCAAGAATTACTGTTACAGTTGGCCATGTTGTCAAGAATTTCTGTCAAAATTGGCCATGTCTCTCAGGAATATCTCTTAAAACCGACCACGTCCCTCTAAAATTAGTTTGAAAACTTATAGCAATGTTTTCGAGAACTTTCCTCGAACCCGGCCATGTCTTCTCAAGCTTCTTTCGAAAACTGGTCATGCTAGTTTCAGGTAGGTATTTTACTTTCAGAATTCAGCCATGTTGCCAAAAATTCTTGATCCAAAAATCAATAAGAAAATGAATTTAGCATTTTTCGTTCCAGCTACTTGTATGGATGCGTCGTTCAGATGAATCTCGAAGGAAAAATACCGGTGTATGAGTATAAATCGGTTCCTCTCTATCGCACGTCCGATACCTATGGTATGGGAACACACAAAACTGATTTCAACAGAGATCAATCCTCGTCGACGAGAAGGCCTTCCGAGAACCGACACGCCCGAGACGCGTGTACGTATAGTAGACAAACCCAGTGGTCCAGGTTCCAGGATCCAGGATCGAGGTTCCAGGGTTCATGAGTGCTGGAGGTATGAGTATCGTGGGCGGTTCCATAACCGCTAGGTCCACTCGCCGCGTAAGGTAAGTATATTGTCAATCAATCCAGGGTATAAAAGCAATCTGAGCTCCGGGTGACGGGGGACGCTAGGAGACGAGGCAGCCAAGGAGGTTGAGGTTGAAGTAGTGACCGAAGCGAGGTCCCGCGAGGCATCGAGTGCACCAACGTTGGGCAAAACGAAAAAAATAAAAACGTAGAAGCAAAAAATAAATCTAGAATGAGAGGAAAGGCCACTCCGGCAAACAATCCTCTGCAAAGTAGCCGCACACATACGCAATTACATGAAATAAAGAAAAAAAACCACACATGGATCTTTTCATTTCCAAAAATCCTCTCGACCTGCCAGGGAAGAATACCAGGTGTTTTCTCATGTGCACTTCTCAGTGTGCTGAATTGCTTATCATGATCAATATGCTGGGTGAGCTAATGTTCAGCAATCCAACTTATTCATGATAGGCTACCCTGCAACATATTACTGAGAAGCAATCATCAAGAAAATACCCGGTGCACCGAATGGCTGTTTAACGAAACCGGGTATTCGATTAGACGAATGATGAGGAAACCCAGTGAACAACCGGGGAAGCAAGTATGTAACCATGAGATAAGTATATATAAGGGATAAAAGACAGGAAGAAAGAAATAAGGGTGGAAGGAAGTGAGGCGTCTTCAGCGTCCGGTCGGTTCGACGACATAGCAAAGTGCTGTGAAAATATCGTACAGTGAGTCGAGAGGAGTGTATGCGGTACACTCTTGGATCGAATGGAGGAGCTGCAGGGTTCCGCGATGGTAGGATAGGATAGGATAGGTAGAAAGATGGGTAGGTTGAAATAGAATTTTCGTTTCATAAGAGGCGTTGTTATCCGTGGCATAACCACGGCCCCCGGTTGCAAACGGATACAACGCACGTACCGTCGTCTCTCGACCTGCATTAAGAAACCAGCAGCTGGATATAACCTTTCGAAATGTACATTTCCTGCTCCATTTTTGCACACGATGTAGCGGAGTGGGTACAGGCCAGGATCATCATATCCGTGGAATCCATATTGCATAATACGAAAACTCTTCCCGCAGGGGATACATCTGCATGGTTATCTCGAAGAAAACAAATTTTTAACATTCTCTCCCTTCGTTCGGATACGCAGCATCCTTCGGCAGCTGAGCTTTTCCACATTCGATCTTCAAGGTGGGGTTTTACAATTGGCCCAACGTTGGGCCCAGCATTGAAGCCCATTGTTGTAACGCTGGGCCGAATTCGGCTCCCATCGCTGGGCCAAGACTGTTCAAACCCCGGAATTATAAGATCAGTTCATAATTGCTCGATTTCCAATGTTGGTCGAGTATTGGATACAAACACTGGGCCAGCATTGGGCGAACAGCGGTGAGCAAGCATAAATTTCTGGTGTATTAGATGTTGGGTATTGGATTGCTAAGGTGTTCACTGCAGGTATGACAAAATCGGAGATATTTTTTCACATGCAGGTTATATATTCATCGAGACACAGGTTAGTGAATAATCAAGAAATACTGGAAAAGGTAGTTTGTAGATCAGTAAAAAAATGTTACAAGCAGATCTCGACCACAGTCTGCCTTTTTTCCCAACATCTGATGAAATAACTCATTTCATTTCTCTTTTCAATCCGATACGAATTTTTGTTCACATTAAACTACGATATAATAATTTTGTTTCGTTTTTTTTGTGCATTTCGTGGTGTCGCGTCCACGAGTAATAATCGAGTAAATACATACATTTGAATGATATTGGATGAAAAATTCGAATGTTTCTCAGAATTCATATTCAATCAAAAGTTCATTAGGATGATTCATTGGCATGGGGTTTTTCCACTTTGTCATTTCGTGGCTAATTTTTTTTTTCATCAAACTTGCTGCGTTTAATCCAGTCACGAAATAAAAATTGTACTCGCTTCGGCTGATATTGGACGAGCCGTGTGCCAACCTCGGTAAACAAGCGTCCAGATGCTAGCCTGGCCCAGCATCGGGCCAACTTCAGCAACCAAGCTTTGGCCTGAACGATGAGTGCCAAGGTCACGCCAATGTCCATGCCAAAGTCAAACCAGTATTCGACCAGTCATGGCAAACAAGGCTTGGTTTTTGGCCACTGGCTCAATGCTGGGCCATATTTTCAATGTAGGTGAACCCCACCTGGAGATTTGTTTTAGAGACGATGCATTTCCAAGTTCTGCCAATCACTGTCAAATCATAGAAGCAAATCCGAGAAGGTGATGGATAAAGGTGGTTCATTTGACGAAGAAGGTCAGAGGGAGCTCGAATCAAAGGAAGACGACGCCCATAGTGGCGGGTGATAATTTGCGAAAAACCGCAATTCCGAGGAGGATTAAAGCCCTGGAATGGGTGAGGGTAACGAGGACCGTGGTGTAAGGTGTAGCTAACCTTTGTCCAGAAGGCGGTCAGTCGTAAAGCGGCAAATGAGGTTACCGGAGGGTCCGTTTCGACCCATGGGAGTCTCTCCCCCACTGTCTTGAGATGACGGAGGGGGGGAGGGGGGGTAGAAATGTGGAGGCCGACTCAGAGGTGGTCAGAGACTGGCGGAAAATGAAATATCACCCCAAACACGTTGCCCGTAAGGTGGTCTCGGTTCCCTAGGTGCCCACGACCACTGGGCAAGGTACACAACGAACCACCAAGAGAACTCCACGGGGATGTATTCCGTCCGCCTGCCATATCCGAACGGAGAAACGCGCGTGGGCGAATCGTAAGGGAAAAATAGAGAGAGAGAGAGAGAGAGAGAGAGAGAGAGAGAGAGAGAGAGAGAGAGAGAGAGAGAGAGAGAGAGAGAGAGAGAGAGAGAGAGAGAGAGAGAGAGAGAGAGAAGGATATCGTCCTTGTTCTCGTCCTTGTCCTTGTCGTCGTCGTCGTCGTCCTTGTCGTGGGATCCAGTCACATGGTGCTCCTCTTTGGGCAAAGCAAGGCGGACGGCAAATCTGGATAATGTATTTATAGGATCCACCGTCCCAACTCAAACAGCGTTTACCAGGGCATCTGCCCGAGCCGCAAGGGTAGTACAGAGGGATGGACCAGTGCCTTTTACTGATCTGATATCATCTACGTCTTATACTTTCATCCTGAGTATTTTATACATACATACGTCCAGGAGGTCCGTCCGTATTGCGTGTTCTGGCCGAGGGGGGAAAGAAAAATAGAAGAAGAAAAAAAAGCAAGTAAACTTCTCTTATCTGGCTTGTAGAGAGAGAATTTCTGTACAGGGTGGACCAAATCTCGGAGTCCATATCGTAAGAGATTTATTCGATGAAAATAATCGCAATCCTTCATTTGACTGAAGGTCGAGAATAAGTTGCGATATGATTTGAGGGATGCATTCCAATCCGAGTGTGACGAAAGTTGATTGATATAGTACGTCGGAACCCTATAGTGTAGGGGTCTCGTAATATCAATGACATCCCTTAGTGAGTGGATTTCTTGCCGTTACTTTAAGCTTTCTGCAGTGATAAAATAATAATCTCCGAGGGGTGGAGGTGGAGGCGGCTGCGCCATGAGCTACTGTATCATATCGTAGGTATGATTTCATTCTCATTTCGAGGGGCAATTATCGAGGTATTCCAACTTCCTGGGGGCCAAGTGGGTACATCGTTACTTTTACACTCGGCCAGTTGTATGCACAAACGGCATAGGTATTTTCTAGTGAATTCTAGGTAGCAGGTAATTGAACCGAGTCGAGATAACCTTCGCTGGAAAATATCCTCTGAAATCCATCTCTTGAAAATTTTTCCTCCAGATTTTGACGTTGAATATGCATACGGTAACGATCCGATTCAACGTGTGTATGATCAAATATGTGGCAAGACGAACGAAGTAGGTACGGCAAAATTACTGAAACGGATTGACCACTGAGCTTGTGTTCAAAGGGGTGGTATTGGAATTTCCAATTTGAAAAGCTTCGAAAGGTTGAAATTTTCAATTTTTATACTACCGACTAACAGTTTTTAGAAAGATTATTTCCCCTTCAAATCTACATAGCCAATTTGAAAAACTCCGAATGAAAAAACACCGAAGGTTCAAAATTCCGAAAGCTAAAAATCCGAAAGGCCACAACTTTGAATCTCGGAATTTGCGAGATGCAACGTCATTCATTTCACAGCTTCGTCACGAGTTTTCCTTAAATTTCCGGATTTTTGGACTTTCTAACTTTTGAGCTGTCTGCATTTCGAGCTGTCGGAATTTCCAAGTTCTGAACTCTGACGTTTATCTAGAAATTCAGAATCGCGTCTCAAATAAATTCGGAATTTTGATAGTACGAAACTTCAATCGCTCCCCTGTCCAACGTTGCTTTTATTCAAATCTTCTTCTATTTCGAGACCAAGTGTGAAGAGAATTGCAAAATTTTTTGGTCAGAATTCAAAATCAGATCATAGATTACCTTCACGGAAGTTTCCCGTTTTCTCTTCACTTCATTCCAAGTTCGTGATGAAATCTCAATTCCAGACAGACGAAAGGAAGTGTATTAATCATTCGGAAGATGACTGTCTGAACCCGAACGGTCCTTTCTGCCACCCTTAACGTATAGAAACGTCAAAATCTCTGATGATTCGTGCGACAATATAAAATAATTCTTCAAGATTAACCGGAAGTTTTTACTCCAGCCAGGGCCGGCTCCGTTCGTGGTATCATTAATCAAACGATTCCGCAAAAGTGTCGACGCTGAATAAATCCGGCTACTATCACGTATCACCGTGGTGAACACAAAACCACGTTATACCTACTATACAGCATGAGTTGAATGCCTCGACGATTCTATAAGTTTTCCTTCGGGTTATTGTATCGCTGGCAGGTTTATCTCCGCTTTATATCTGTGCCTTAGAGAAGCGCTAATGCCTTAAGATGCGCACTCGGGATGCGAGTAGTAGCTGCGGGGGTGTACGTAGGTATATAGCGACGGAATAGAACTCGAAAATAGTTGTTATTCAGGGGGCACCATACCGGATTACGGGTTCCCAAGTAAAAGTGAATGTTCGGGGACCCGCCGCTCTGAGCTTTTCGAAGGAACGTGCCAAAGAGGGAGATCAGGGTGTGAAAACTGAGGACTAGCTTCTGCTGTGCAAGGAAAAGAAAGAGAGAAAAAATTTAGAGAAAAGAAGCTGCGGTCCAGTCGGTTTATTTCACTTCTCCAGACATGGAAATACCCTCCGTAAAAATTCACGTATAGAAGTAAAAAATCAGGGGTCCACCATTTTTCCTTAAGTATATCAATGCGCCGGAGTGACTCCTAGGGGCTCTGAGACTTATGCGGATTGTCAAATCGCGCTGCCGCAAGAATTTCAAATAATCGTCCTGCACCCCTAAGGAGGCCATTCACAGCTTTGCAATTTCACTGACCAACTGAAAAAAGATATATCGTATCCCTCGTGTAACTACTTCCGGTTTAAGGGTCGATAAAACCTGTCCAACACATCGGATGGACACTTTTCTTCTGTGCTACTAGTTCCAGCTGCTATGAATCGCTTTAACTGTATTGCTGTATAAGATAAGCGCAGGTAAAAGTGATGAAAAAATTTTTCAAAGTCGAATGATTGTTGAAAAAAAATTTTGTTCAGCATAAACAATTTCTGTAGTTATTCTTTAACGTATTTACAATCCCAGAACATTTTCCCCCATTTTTCTTTGCTGCTTTACTTACTTTTGGGTTACAGTTGGAAAACAGAAAGAAAAAGATAAAAGGAAATACTGAAAGCTGATGTACTGAAGGGAAGTTTTTATTTATTTATTTCTTTTGTTTTCATTTTTTTTTTCGTGGAAAACCACCCCGCAGACGATAGTAGGAAGAGGGGAAGGAGCTGCAGCACGTAGTCGAAGTAGTATGAGTTGGGTGCGGGTCGGACGGACGACAGAGTTGAAATTTGGCTTCTTTGACGCGAACCGCGGCGAATTCGCTTCCGTCGTCGTTCCCCTGTCGACCTGTCGGTCGCCCTGGCGTATCCAATAACCGACCGAACCATCGTTAATATTTAATCGCGTGTCGACTAGAAACTTGGACAGAAACCGGCTCGAGTTTAGTATCACGTGTTGTAGAGACTGGGAGGGGGTAGGTAAGCATCCCCAAAGCGTTGTACCTACAACGGGATTCCACTTTCATCATAACAGAATAAAAAAAATGAATAAATGAAATGAGAAAACTGAGGTCTTGGATCATGATGGTTGAGAGAAGAATAGTAGATGGAATTTTGAAAAAAGTTTGCCAAGTGAACGAAGCTCGGGGTGAAATTGAAGTTCCGAATTCCAAATGTTCCGAACGGTCAAAATTTCGAATTTATTTGAGATGCAATTCTTAATATCTAGAAACGTTAGAGTTCAGACGTTGCAAATTCCGTGAAGTCAAAATGCAGACAGCTCAACGATCAGAAAGTTAAAAAGTCAGAAGGTAAAAAAATCCACAAATTTGAGGGAAGCTTATGGCAAAGCTGCGAAGTAAACGACGTTGCATCTCGCGAATTTCAAGTATTGGCCTTTCGGATCTTTAGATTTCGGAATTGTGAAACTTCGTTGTTTTTCTAATCGGTGTTTTTAAAATTAACTATGTGGACTTTCGGGAAAATTGTTTTACAAAAAACTGTCAGTCAGTAGTAGAAAAATTCGGAATTTCAATTTCGCTCCCGAAGCTTCTTTCGATACCTGCGAAATTTTCATCGATTGCGTTGAAACTGAATGAACAAAAAATTGGAAAAAGTTAAAACGTTTTACAAAATGGCGAAGTTTCGTATTTGTTTTTCTTCTTGTTTTTTTTTTAGTTCGTTGTTTTTTTGTTTTTTTTTGTGTTTAATTAATTGGACTCTACCTGGCGAGAATTCATTGACCGCGGGACGTGCTTGAAACCGAAGGGAGGTAGATTCGATAAAAACTTTCGTCATATAGGTAATAATCTACGTTGATGTCCCTTTCATGTGGTTCGGGGGTTTTTTTTTGTGTGTAAATCCACGAGTTTGAATTCTTTTTTTCTTTTTTGTTCTGTTTTCTCTCCCTAAAAAATTGGTAGGTATTGCTTTATGTATATAAATAACGACCGAGGAGGTTATAGAAATTTGATATTCCTACACATGGGAATTTTACAGTCGGGCTCAAAGTCGCGTTAAAAATACAGAAATTTTGCGTTTACGAATTTACCTGTGTCCGAAAAAAAAGTACGAGTATGATATTCTGAAAGTATATGATTAAATTTCGCGAAACTATTTTTTGGCTCACAAAATAGAACTTGGAAAGTTAGCAATGGACGAGTATTCTGTTACATACATGCAAAAATAGAAAAATCGAATCTGACAGAGTTTCAATGACCACGATAGGTTTAGAAAAACTACTTTTCAGAAATGGGGCGGCGATGACGATTCATGTAATAACAAATAGCTCGTTTTGCTATTCCACAGCAAATGAAAACGAAATTGAAATCATCGTGGCACTCCAAAAAACGTTCAACGTATCCGCGTGCGGCTGATTTTGCTGAAATTTAAGAAATCCTATTTTCGTTGGATATATTTACTCAAATTCTTCTCCGGCTTTCGATCTCCGAACATTTTTGGGGCTCATTGAAGCCGATGAAACGGAAACTAAAGTCAGGAAAAATTCGTCACCCACTTTTATTTGACCAGCAACTAAACTACTCAGTATAATACGATGAAATTAGATCGTTGACTGAAATTGCGAATTCATCCGATGAACGCATAAATTGATAAAGCGATTCCCAGCATCTCGATACTGGAGCTTGACGAATGGTCCTTTTCATCCCTTATCTATCTCATCTGACCCGATAGCCTGACATTGAGAGGGTTTCGTCCACGTTTTATTTGAGCAAAAGTATATTGAATGCTGTAAAGCACTGCTTCTCGGAAAAGGGGTTGAAAAAGAAGATGTAAACCTGATATACCCACCGCCAAATAAAAAACTGAAAATTCAGCCTCGGGGTGAAAACATTAAGCAGAAATCCGCTACGTTTAACGATCCCGTTTGCTCTCCGTTCTCCTCGGTATACAGGGTGGAACTAAATGTTGTGTCGCCACTTTGCCAGATGATTCTCCACCTCGAGATCGGTGGAGCTTCCCAATAACATGCCCCGTAAAATTGACCCTGACCGTAAAACTCTGGGTCCAAATTTTATGTAGCTCAAGAAATTCTGATGATCAGTAGGAATAAAAGTCTGTAAGGAACCATCAGTCGGAAATGAACTTTAGTTTCGCATTTTTTTTTCAACTTTATGATCGTTTTTTGCGATGAAAGATCTATTTGTGATCCATGGTCTCCATAGAGACACTTTTTTCCGTGGACTGATGAGAAGATTTTTTTAAGCCAATGCTAAAAATTTCCAATAAGTTTCAACAAGGTCAAAATGGATTTTACGGTGACATCTTGTTAGGGTGCTCCACCGATCTTGAGTTAAAGAATCACCTGGCAAAGTGGCGACACAACATTTAGTTCCACCCTGTACAAGGACGAAAGAAAAAAGAGAAAGAAGAAGAAGAAAAAGAAGAGAAGGAGAGGCGATCTCGACGGGGATGGGAAATGGCGGTCCAGAGTCCGAGATGTGAAGGGTGTCAATCAGCGGGAGGGCAATGGAGTCGCTGGCCAGTACATGGCCAGTGCATTACTTGGCACTGCAGGAGGCCCTTGCCCGCGCCTACACACAAGTAGGTAGGTAGGTATAGGTGATAGGTTGTAGGTACCGATATGAGAGCGAATACTGCACACCTCTGCCCCTTGCGCACCCCGATTTCCTTTCCTTTGCCAGTTTCTCGCGTCTGGCGTCCCGCTTTTTCCACTTCTTTCTATACCTTCGAACCCTCTAACCCCCGCAACGACTTCTCGCCAAACTGATGGGGGGAAGTAGTGACCGATGTAGATCAATATTATACACAAGGAGAAAAAAGGTCCTGGCCAAAGCTGCGAGTGACCTTTGGGAATAAGGAGAGGAGAAGTTTTTAAGGATGCGAAAATTTTATTCCACTACGTCCTATGTACAAATGACGAAGTATTGCCGGATCAACCCACATGGCACAGAATTGGCACTACCCCGACTGCCAAATTTCGTTCGGTAATACTGGCCCAGTGCAGAGAAATTATTTGCCCAACGTTGGGCCAATGCTGATGACAAGTACTGACAAGTGAACATACATGGGGCTCAGCCGGAAGTCAGTTCTGTACTGGGAACACACTGGGCCAATATGGTGTTTCATACTGGTTGGGGATTATTTCGTGCCAATTCACGCCACCATAAGTTGGACCAGTGTTAACGACCCAAAATTGTCCCAACATTGATTTTGACTTGGGCAAAGCTTGGCCCTTGGTTGCTGTCAGTATTGGCAGCCATGGCAACAATACCATGCCAATGCTAAGCCAGTTTGCAAAACCTACATGAGATACACATTTGATCGACTCTTTTTTAATCTGCGGGGGTTGTTTTTAGTGCTTTCGATTCAAAGTTAGATTTTTACGATCAGATGATGAATGGATCGATTGAATTCATTTTAGAGTATTGATTAGTCGTATTTGGTGACGGAGATTTCGGGTCTGTACCAGGCGTTGCTGTCAGAGTTGATTCACACATAGCGTCTGGACTGTACAGATCTTCGATCACGTGTCGAAGTGGTCGACGAGTTCCATGGAATGATCGAAAAGAGGGTTAGAACGGAGTTCTCTTAGAGCCATCAAGCGTTTAGCACATGATCTTTATCGCGAACTTTTTCAAATCCCGCAGGACAGCGGGAGTCTAGGTATAGATCCATGCGGTCCCCAGAGGATCTTGATCGTTTTTCGTCAATCTTTGATTCCGAAAACAGGCATCGAGACAAAGATTTAAAACAGCGAAAGAGAAGAAATAGATCGACAGAAAAACTACCCTTAAAACTTCCCGCGCAGATCTTTCAAGTCCGAGTAATACGAAACTACTGCATTGGTCCATTTCGAAATTCAGTCATTTCTAAATTGGAGCCATCGAAATCCGTTGATTCATTCTCGAGATATGACATTTCGAAATTGTTTTTGTCGAATTTTGATTGCTCAATTACTCAAAAACTAGCCAACCGATTGAATCCAATTAGAATAACTTCCCATTTTTAAAACTGGGAGACACACTAGTTCCAAAATCCTTTCCGAATTCCAACGAACTGCGAATCGCGATTCATCCTCCAATCGGAAAAAAGCTAAAACCTGAAATCCGAAATAGTAGAAAAAAAAAAAAAATCAGGCCCAGATTTTTCTCCTAACTCCATTCCCGCCATGGGCTCTGATGTCTCTGTGACACGTATCGCGCTGCAAACGGGCAAGTGAGTGTGAGGGGTGGATGGGGGGGCGGACAGGGCAGGGCGCCGGGATGATCTCTCAGCAAGTTAATTTGTAACTTGAGCTTCACGTCGGGGGTCACGGGGTGGCAGAGGAAAGGAAGGTGGAGGGTTGGGGGTGGGGGTAGAGCCGAGGGAACACCGTAGCTCGGGGTTGTTTGTTGCGCTAATGCCTAATTAGCGGAGTGATATCGCGTCGCTCGAAAAGCCTGAGTTGCGCGCCCGGTTCTCTCACTTTCATTTTATTTATTTATATATATTTTATTTATTTATTTATTTATTTTAATTTTTTTCTTTTCTCTCTTCCCTCTCTGCTCGCAGCTCTCTTCTTCTCCTCTCCATTTTCTCTTCTTTCCACGCTTTCGTTCTTCTCTATAATCTTTATTCGCGAAAATCTCTAATGAGAGGCAAGCGAGCTACGAGCTTTAAGAAACAAAATTTACCAATCGCTCGTCTCGTGGTTGCTCACGATAACAATTATTATCAGGCAGAAAAAGGCAAGAAGGAGATATCGTCGAGAAAATAACTCGTGCCAAAAAAGCTCGAGTCTTCGAAGATGTTTACGATGTACACAAGATATATTTTTCAAAGGACGTCTGCAAGATCTGATATGGTACTGAGTTTCCATTAGCTCTGGAAGCTATACAACTTTGCTAAAGTTTTTTATCTTCATCACGGGTTTGTGAGAATTGAGCTTTTTTGAATCGAATAAATTTTTATCTTCATCTTCACCCTTAGTGCTGCCGCGATGAAGTCAAAACATGGTCTACCCAATGGCGGAAAATTCAATGGAAAAGTTCCTTTTGTGACACTTGAACTGACTACCACCGTACTTGGATATGTTCTGCTAATCAAATGAATTTCGACAGTTTTATTGATATATTGTCATAACTTTTCTGCTTAGAAATTTCAACTCCTCGAAGTAAGACAGCTCTGGGATCTCCGAGACGAACAAAGCCAGCAAACATATCGGACAAGTATTTTCAAGCCCTTTTTTTTCCACGGCTTGACACGTGTACAAGATAAGAATTTAAATTGAGAAAAATTCAGAGAAATTAGTTTCGAAATTGCAAAACAAGATCGTTAGTTGCTATTTGCAAAAAAAAAAGTACGCGAAAATTATGTTGAACCACTTGAAAGATTGAAAAATATGAATGAAGCTCGTGCTTGAAATGAACTTTCATTCAAACCAATTTCTGAACGGAAGAAGAATTGATCGATAAGCTGAGTTTGAAGATACTTGCAAATACTTATCAGCAATTAAATAAGTGCTGTCAAATCGTGATTAGAATGATAAAAGTAAAAAATTAATCCCCTGGCTGCCGCCTGATTAGTAAAAATCTGGTTCTGAGTAAGAAAGTGGGAGCGAGATGAGATCGAGAAGGAAAGTCGTACTGGATTTCAGTTTCAATTTGAAAGTTAGGGAATGAGTTGTTAAGCGAGCAATTATCTATAATTCGTAATATTGTTATCGTGTAAACTGTTGAAGTATCGTTTGTTGTCTGAGAGGTCGATTCATTGACTCCGCAGGTTCGATCGTTCCCACCGTATATCTTCAGTTCCAGGTTTAAGATTCTTGAAGCGTAAAAATTTGCGGAAGAACCAGTGTGAGTCAATGAGTTTAGCTCTCTACATATAAAGCGCAAGCTTTACTTTGAGGATCTTAAAGTTCGCATCCAAACCAAACCAAACCAAACCCAACCCAGCCCAGCCCAGTCTCTACCCTACGCTCGAAGAAATCGGGGCTCTTCATTCCCAGCTGTTCCTCACTGCCACCCCATCAAGTGGCATTTCGAGCCCCTAATTATACACGTAATAAATATCGATATCAGGACATAGGGGATGCCATGGTAACGGCACGGGACTCGCTCTCTCGGGCATCATCGTACGACCTCGGTCTGCAAGCTCGAGCTTATCATTTGGCGTCACGAAATTTGGGTCTTTTTGGAAGAAAGAAAAAACAAAATAGAAAAAAAAAAGTTTCCATACGTCTGGAGTTATCAGTGGAATTCCAGCAAAAGTGTCCTTAAGTCCCCTCGGTCTGCAAGCTCGAGCTCAACATTTAGCGTCACGAAATTTGGGTCTTTTCGGAGAAAAGAAAAAGAAAACGAAAAAGGAGAAGAAAAAGAAGGGAAGAGAAATGGTCACGGTCGAGTGGTTCCCATACGTCTGTAGTTATCAGTGGAATTCCAGCAAAATTGTCCTTGTGCTTTTGGCGAGAGCTTTATTTTCGGGTTCATACCAGCGTGGCGAGTCCAGTAAGGTTTTTGTTTTGTGGATCATTGGAGTAGATAAATAACGCGTAAGGGCTAATGAATGTCGAAGGGATCTTTGACGGTTCACCGATCAGTGACCCGGCGAGACTTCTACGAGGAAGATCTCAGGGGCGAAAACGCAAAGGCGACGAAATTAGAGAGCAGGGTAAAAAGCAGAGAGAAGAAAAAAAATACGAAAAAAAAAAAAAAAAACGAAAAATAGGAGGTGAGATAGGGCATCGTCGAGTTCGTTCGTATAATTGGAAGCGCTCTGCAGCCCCGCGGGGGCGACTCTCTACTTCTCGTATATATACATCCTCGCGTACATAATAATATATCCACAACATTGCCTGAGACAGAATGAGATGGAGATAGAAAGAGAAGGTATCGTCTTGCGTCATCCCACTGCCCCGCCCAAAACCTTGTAATTAACCTCCATCACGGCTCTTTTCTACCTACTACATACCTTCCGAACACCGGAAATCTAGTCGATCTTTCATCCCTGAAAACTTTTCTTCTAGATTCAAGCTTCCCGCAACTTACTGCATCCAACTACGTGGATTCTGTCACCCTCGAAATATGCAACCACTTTTACAGGTCAAAATAAATCCACGTAGGTTCGCAGTACCAGAGGGTATAGTAGGGATTTGCTATCTTGTCACTGACGACGTCTAAACGTCGATCTACATAACCTCTAACTGGCTCAAACTGTCAAAGTGATAGAGAAAATCCGGGACAATCTTGTTCTACGACTTGGTGTATCGTCACCAGGATTGCTTAATGAAGAGAAAAATGATCTTCCTGACGAATTGTAATATCGTAGTGAATTTTCAAATGCTCCAGAGTCACCATTTCAACACTTGACAATAATTGCGGTACTCTTAGGAACATCCGGATTTTCTCAATCACTTCGACAGTATGAGCTGGTTAGAGGTTATGTAGATCGACGTTCAAACGCCGTCAGCGATAAGCTAGCAGATCCCTAGCATTACCTCTCGAGAAAGTTTTTAAGCTTACGAAAAAATGTTGACCTTGAGTTTTAGGGTCAAGATCAATTTCACGGGGGCATATGTGATTGAGGCACTAGCAATTGAATCACCTAGCAAAGTGGCGACACATGATTCTGTTCCACTCTGTACATGGTCTAGATCTTAACTAGTACCTAAGATTAACTACAACTGAACCCAGTGGAACCTTTCATACGTTGTTTCTGTTCAAGGCTGAAGCGTGGGCTGGTCATTTGCCACCGTTTAAGATCATTTCCTCTCAGTGACGCTGTGACATGCACCTGAAAATCCTATGAACACAAACCACTCCACTGCAGACCTTGACGAATATGAAAAAAGTGGCTTTCCGATATGCTTCAGCAGTCTTCCAACATCGTCACTGCATTGGTATAACTGAAGTAACATTCGAATAAAAAGCACCTTCTTCAATAAACAGCGTAAAGACAGATCGAGCTCTATTAATTAGACGAGTCGGAGTATCGGACGCATGGCTATGGATAGAATCGACTTCGGGACTGTTGATTGGGTAAGACGTCTTGTTGTTCAAAGTGAAAGAATCGAGTTAATCCGGTTAAGGGTAGGTAGCTGGGGAATCACGGTTGCCATTTGCCAATTAGAAACGTTGCAGCGGAGAGCAGTCAGACTGACGACGGTTTCGATGTGATCAACTGACTGGCTCAGCCAGATTAGTTGTGAAACTTATCTCAGCAGTTGGTTTGAGAAGCCGAGGACTAGAGCAGGTACGACGGAATATCAAAGTGCCGATGCAATTAGCAATAATAATTCCACCGGCTTGGAGGGCTACTGAGCACGCTTTGCTGCTTCACTGACTCATGGTTCCTTCGTCTGCTGTGCTTCTCGCCTACCCCCCTAACTTCCACCCCCATTCCCGTTCCCAGTCAAGGAACAACCCCGATGATATAGATGTCGAACAAATTGGATTCCTTTAATTGGATATTACCGGTACATAAGATGAGGAGTGTTTTTCTTCCAGCATTCGACACCTGGGCAAAACCTTCCCCATTCGGCTTCGCTTACCCCGTAGCCATTGTGACACTGGCACTTTTATCAAGGGAGCAATTGGCACGGTTGTTAGCTACCACGAAGAGTCATGGCTACAGGAAAGAATCGTGACGTTTTTTTGGCTTCTTCAATCGGAGATCATTCTCGTCAATGGCACATTGCATTTTTGGAAAGGCTTCCGAAGTTTGAGGGTTCGGAGAGTTATCTTTGAACGAAAAGAATCTCTAGCTACGTTCCCACTCAGTCCACGAGCTAGAGGGTGTTCCAAACATGGTTAAGACTGATGAATAATTTAAAGACGCTCATTACACCTTGAAGGGCTTCGGTAGCTGCCTAATCTAGAGCGAATGGCTTCCCTAAGCGAATTGAATCTGTAATTCGGAAGAGTTAAGTTTGAGAATCATGTGGCTTAAGGATTAGAGGGAGGCCGAGGATCCGGTCGGACATAAAGATTGATAAGAATTTTGATTTCGCGGTTTAACTGTAAGCTGTGCTTCGACGGTTTCCCACACGGTACGGTACTTCATACCTACCTACATCCCTGTCTCCAGTACTACGTCCCCTAGCCCCTTGCCCCCAGGCACCGGCTTGTAAACGGAAGCGACGCCGCCATTACTATGCAAATAGATTCCGAGTGACACGAGGTAAAGCTGAACGTCGAGCTGGCGCCTGCTCAACCGTGCTCGACGGCACACCATTTAATAGAGTGTCGCTTCGCTGGGCCACGCCACGCCACGCCACGCCATGCCATACCATACCATGCCATGCCACGTCGGACCGGGTGCCGATGCTGCCGTTCCTGATTCACCCGATGAAATCGTTTTGGATTTTTCTGGGCACCAGGACCATGAGGACTTTTGCTGGTTTCGTACTGAGGGACCAGTATGTAGTAGCTGAAAAACGGAACATGGTTCCTGATCGATAGACTCCTTCACGAACGTGAACCTTTCCAATCGTGATGGTTCTCTCATGTTGGAAGACCTTTCTGCACGAATTTGGGCGAACGAATTTGAGAGACCAGTACATTGCAGTTGGAAGAACAGTTCATGGTCCCTAATCGAAAGATTCTCGAACGAAGGTGAATATTTCTAATCGGATTTTTTCAAATTGTTTTCGTATTTAAATACAAAATTTTCAATTACTAAAACTTCAGCAAAATTCCCTGATAATTTCTCGTCCAACTGAATTTCCTGAGAATTCCAAGTTTTCCAGGTTTTCCTCTATCACTGGACCCCCTGTTATAGAAAACACGGAAAAAATGTTGGGGGTGACCCGGAGATAGATAACAACTGTCGTCTCGATGTGTCGGTTGGTATATAGAAGTAAAAAAAAGTTCTTCAAGGGTTTCGAAATCCCTTTCAATGCTGTTCAATTCAATCAAGTTGGGCAAAGAAGAGGTGGAAATAGCGATAGAGAGAGAGAGAGAGAGAGAGAGAGAGAGAGAGAGAGAAACCAAGAAAGATGGAAAGATCGCGGCGGGTGAAAGTATGCTTGTTAAAGCGTAAGAAGCTCCACTTATAAGAAAGACGCGAATGAAGCGAAGCACACCGAGAGGAAAAAGGGAGAGGGAGGCAACGAGGTAGGAAAAGAGATCGAAAGCTCGCTGAGGGCTTGCAGGAAAAGCGTAGCTAAGGGAAACCAATTACCAGCCAGAGGTTTCGGTACAGCCTATACTCTTCCATAATACAAGGGCCAACAAAAAAGCTCACCCATAATAATTAGCACAGGGGAGTCCTGCAATTTAATATCACTATACCGGTGTGGCGCGGGCCCGAACGTCTCGCCACTTGTCTCGCAAGCTCGCGAGCTTCCAGCTCTCCCGCACGGCCCGGCCCCGGCCCCGGCCGGTACGGTACTTTCCTAATATATTCATGCCTGCGTTCACTTCACGCACCAATCTCGTTATAAATATAACGTCAAAGGTTCGCAGGAGGGCGAACCGAACCAAACTGAACCGCACAGCACCGCAATGTCAACGTCAACGTCAAAGCACCCTGACGTCGATCGTCGTTTAAGTATTAGGTTTAGGCTGACGACCGCTAACTCTGTTAACGAACAATTGTTTCGTCAGCGAACACGCGGGGACATGGCAAGGAAACAAAGTGTGAAAATATCCGTATACATATAAAATATAAATGTATTAGTGAGTTTAGACCGATATTGGGAATGAAAACTAACTGTCGACGCTCTGGCTTTGAGCTTTTCCGGTAAAATGATAAGCTTTTCTAGGAACGTGAGTGAAACTTTGGAAACAAAGCTCGTGAGTATAATCTGCACATATGTTTTATCAACTCGTGCAACCCAGAGGAGGATTCATTGTCGGTTTGTAGAAAAAAAAAATTTTCCTGTATTATTTTCAAGTCAGACAGAATTTACCGAATTTCTATAACATCTACGTGGTATTCGATTCGTTTGTATCTTCAATTCTAGGGAAATATCGTAGCTCGGGAGCTTTTGATAAAGGTTTGTTTTTTTTTTTTAGGAAAAACCACATTTTACCATTTTCAATACATTTCGAATACAGTCAATCCAGTTATTTGGTAAAGTTAGTTTCTGAGTTTGAATTTGATATTGCTCAATGATTTTTGCTTCGCATTTACGAAGGTGGAATTCCATGGTTTTTGGAGTGTAACGGTAATTGGAAAAGAATTTAGGACGACAAACTATGCGAAACTGTGATTTGGAAAAAAACTAACAAATAATTTGGCTGATCACAATGAGCCAGATTTTTCATATTTAATAAAAACTGATTGTATTCCGAACGAAAAGTTGATGGTTTTTGCCTTTTGTATGCACAACAAGTACCCATTTTTGAACAAATCGTACCCAGCTTCAGAGAATCTGAGTCGGACATATTCGACCCTATACCTTGAAATTTGAGGATCGAAAAAGCCTGACTTCGTTTCAGTGATCAGTAATCCAAATAAGCACCAGCAATAGATACGAAGTTTACATGCATTCCGTGGATCATTATGTTTAATGAAAAGAAAAATTTCATAAAACTTAAGTTGGAGTAAATCGTATCAATTGCGATCGAGAGAAATAAAATCAGCTGTTGTTTCATTCTCGAGGTATCATTGATTGAAATTCCCTCTTAAATTCTGTTTTTTGGATACTACGAAAATCAACCGAATCCAAAATTTAACGAAATCTTGGTTGTAAAAAACAGCATCGATCAAAACCGAAATCATCAAAATCTGTTTACTTGTTCTCGAGATATTGTTGGACGAAAAATTGACCTGCAGCCTACTCAGATTTCCATCTCAAAACGATCGTCTGTAATTTTCTGAACTTCACGATGTTTAGATCCGATGAAAACTAAACCTTCGATTTTTTGGACGATCATAGCAACTTGCGTTTTTTTTTTTTTTTTTTCAAGCAGGAAGATTGCAGCTGATTAAATCAATTTCGATCGATTGGGTAATTCCAAACGAACCAGGGGACTAAATTTCTAAGCTCACCGTAAAACAGCCAGAAAAGAGTAATACCGGTACCTAGAGGCGTGCAGATTGCCGCCATCATCATTAGTTCCAGTTACTTTTAACTTCGTTACGAGAATTCCTGGGCATTTCGCTCGCCTCGTCTACTTTACTCGGCTCAATCCAACGGCTTAGGGTAGCAAAGCATACTTTAATCCGGGGGTTGGTTAGGCACAGACTGCTTAAAAGTAGGCCTCTGAGCATAGCAAAAGCTCGGGATTTTCTGGCTCTAACTTGCGACAAGGGCAGCAGATTCTCAGCCACGATACTTGTCCATACTAAGCTCACCGAAAACCACCCCCACAATAAAAAAAATAAAAAAATAAAAATAAAAACAAGACCCCGAGGTTCTTGAAGGAGGAGAAAAAATTCATAAATAACACAAATTCTCCATTATTACAACCACCCATTCGTTTCAAGGGTGGAAATCTATATCCAGATGAAATCCACAAGTGTGTTAGTTAAGGTGTATGCGGAAAACAGGGGATTCGAAAGCTTCGGGCAGCTTGCTAAGAGCGCCGGGCACATGTCGTCGCCGAAGATTGATGCTTCGTGGCTGCGTGACTTTCTGAAGCCGTAGACCGAGACCGGGATCCCGGTCATCAGTTAACCCTATCGTCACGACAGAATCTTATGTCTTTCGGTTAATTCTTGCTCGTCATTCCACGAGAGGCCGTGTTGTTCGGGATGGTTTGAAACCACCCCCTGACGACCAGGCGGCGGTTAAAACCGGACAGCTTCATACGTATGAGACTATTTGTCGGGCGAATTTATTGCACGGCGAATTCTTAGTCGAATGAGCTATTTGGATAGATTCCATAATTTGCGAGCCTACTATACGAGAGAAAATAATGGGGCTGGATTAGAATTCCGAATTCGAAAGCTTCCAGATGTTTTGATATTACACCGACTTACGGTTTTTAGATGGAGTATTTTTCGGGAAATCCGTAGGAGCAGTTTTGAAAACTTCGGATCAACTCTGGTCACTCTCTTCTGGAAACTTCTAGATTGACTAGGTACACGGGGTCACTATGACCCCAGACAATTTTGAAAGGTTGTGACAATGATTTCGTTGAAATTAAGTTTCATCGTGAAATGATTCCTGGAAGTAGTTTAATATCTCAAAAATTAGTGCTAATTGGATAATTGAGACAAAATTAAATCCCAGCCTCGTAAAAATTCTCAAGGCGAAGAAATTTGGGAAAGTGAGTTTGTTTGTTTTTTTCAAAAATTCATAACTTTTACAATTTTTTATATTTTTGGCTAAGCTTTTATCTAAAGATATTCCTGATGTAAAGAAGTAAAGGTATACTTCAGTTCTTCGTGGCCTTGAAAAAAAGGATAATTATTTTGGAGATCGTGAGTCAGGCTTTTCTTGACTCATCTGAAAATGTTTGACTTGCTTCTTTGAATGTTTGATATTTTCTGTCATTCAGGTTTTTGGTTATTAAAAAATCTCCAATTCTTAAACTTCCTTGTACGGTTGGCATCACTTTGACATCATCTTATGCTATTATGTTCAACATCGGCTTCATCGAGCTTTTGTAAGAGGCTTATTTCGATTATTAGTTTTCGGATCATCGAAAATACGGAATTTCGGTCATTGTGATAATTTCAAGTCTTTCGATTTTGGCGACACCCACCCCGAAACAGAAAATTGATGCATGCAATGACATTTTGAAGTTATTTCAGATGGTCTCCCCTTCAATTTTCCGATTCTTAGAATTTCTAAGTCTTGGACTTTCGGACCTTTGATCTGTCTGCATTCCAACCTATCGCGGGGTTTGAAAATTCTGAGCTTTAACGCTTCTGGAAACCCGAAATCATCTCAAACTAATCCGAGCTTTCGAATGTCCGAAACTTTTTTAATTCGGCACTTGAACCCCATACGTTGGTCCATCTGTCTGTCGGTTCATCCGAAATGAATGAGTCCAGTGTTCTGGGAAACGGCTGAACAGAAAAATTCCAAACTTTATAGGATTTTTGCCCTCACCCTGACGATGAAAAATTTCCATGTCTCATTAAGACTGACCGACTGGTTCGGCCGCAGGAAATCATTACGTCCAAATCCACTGAAGAAAAAAATAATGATTACAGTTGAAGATAAGTCCAGAGCAACCTTGTGGACCGATTCGTTTGGAATGATTGCGGAAAGTCAATTTTCTTTGTGTTTTGAGTAGAACTTGCTATCAGAGATGACGGAAACGCGAGAAGTAGATGGGTGGTGTGTAGAAGTTGCTATGGGACGGACGCATGCTTTCCGAAATAAAGGTTGTGGTTATCCGTCAAGGGAACGAAAACGGGAACTTTTCTGGTTAGTATTCCGGACCGGCGTCTCGTGTGCCAACGCGATTAATTACCTTGGTTAATTATCCTTTGGAGACTAATTTTCCACTCGCGTTGAGTTGCCGCCAACTAATCGCGTGCCTCGCCTCATCTCATCTCGTTTCGCATTCGCTTTGCTCAGCAATAACTAATCACGCGACTAGTCAGAAGGCACGGGAAATTCTTCCCCTCTTCTCAAAACCATTTTTGGATCTACATTTTCCCTACTTTCTAAAAAACCTGCAGCCGGTAAAAAAGTGCTTCTATACACAAGAATACAAAAATGTCAAAAATCCGTCAAGCATGATTATAATGCGATACTGCAGAGAACTATGGGCGAGTTATTTGCAAATTGAGCGTCGCGACGCACGTGCCGACGCCCGCTGCGATTGTTTTGGCGCCCTGCTGGTCACGGGGATCGTATAGGTAGGTGAGCCAGGGGTAGTTCTTCCTCTCATTTTCTTCCCCGTTCATCCCTTCGCCGAGGGATCCACCAAACCCCCCGATTCCCAACCCTCAATCCCCAACCCCGCGACGCCGTTACATTGCGACGCTTTTGCGCCGGGAGGCGACCTCTTGCTCGCTTCCAGGCGCCTGTCTGCCGCCCTCCGCACCGACATTCGCACTTCTCGGGCAATTTCTTGTCGTTATGGGTATATCCATCATTGCACGTGTATGGATCAACGTATGTATTCAGTAACTGACGACTGATGGAGTAATACCAGACCTCCGAAATAGCAAGGCACGATTAACCCCCGGAAAACACGGCAGCAATCATTCCATGAGGATTTTCGAACCGTAACGAGAGCATGAGGATTCGAATGAACTGGTCAAAGTCCTAAGATCATGAAAATGACCGATAGATTTTGATTCGAGAAATATCAACATCAAGGTCCCCATTACCCACGTAGGTACTGCACACTGAGTTGGCATTGGCACAGTATTGGTTCCATAGCTGCCAATGCTGACAGCTACCAAGGGCCAAGCTTTGCCCAAGTCACAATCGATGTTGGGACATTTTTGGGTTGTTAACACCAGTCCAACTTATAGTGCCATGAATCGACACGAAATAATCCGCAGCCAGTATGAAACACCATATTGGCCCAGTGTATTCCCAATACAGAACTGACTTCCGGCTGAGTCCCGTGTATGTTCACTTGTCAGTACTAGTAATCAGCATTGGCCCAACGTTAGGCAAATAATTTCTCTATACTGGGCCAGTATTACCGAACGAAATTTGGCAGACATGGTAGTGCCAATTTTGTGCCATGTGGGCAGATCTGGCAATAACTAGCCGAAAAAGGGCGCCAGTGACATATTTGTGTCGCTTTGCCATTCTCGAAGGCAGGAGGGCGTAGATTTGATTTCGTGCCTCATTCTACTAGAAAGACTCTGCAATAGGGAAAACCCGTGAATGCTGAAAAGCGCGAGAAATTCGGTGGATACGATTTTTTGGCATTATAATTTTATAACCGAAATTCCGATAAAACATTATTTTCGTCAGACTGCCCTTCTCTACTTAAAAAAAAATCAGCGGCTGTTTTTGTTTTAACCTTTCTCGATCAAACAGCGATGACAAAAAAAATCATACGCCCTTTTGCCATTCAAATCGCATTTTCCGACGCTTATGCCCTTCTTCCACGAGTCACGCAAAATATGAATTTCGATTTCTGGATTTTATTATCCGGAATGAGAGGCCTTCGGCGTGTGCAACGAGCTAACAAACTACAGTTGCACCGGGTGCTATGAACTCGGAGAGCATTGAATCTAACTAGAAGTCGGAACAGAGTAGTAGTTGCTGTTGGCATTGTTTGCACTGTAATTTCCCCCGCCCTTTTGGTAGAAACGATGAAATAACACACCCCGGGTAGTCCGGCGCGTGTGTTATTTATATAATTGCTTAATAGCCCCAATTACGAACCTTATTCAATCATAATCATCCACCGGTGTTATTTGCGGACAAGCCTAGCTGATTATAACCGTTCGAGGACCACTTTACTCGTTCAACTACACTCCTGCGCCCTTAGATGTCCACATCCATCTCTATCCTCAATTCTACAGGCGCATTAGACTTGCACACAAGCTACTTTATCATCCACGATTCAATTCCTCATAATTGCAACCCTATAGTGGAGCTCGACACAGTCAATTATCGAACTGAATGGGGGAATCTGTGTGTCTATTTATAGAAAGGGTATTTTTCGGGGGACCGGAAGATGCCGTTGCCATCTGAATAAGAAGAAATTTAGTCGAAAACGCGTGCATAGCCTCTGGACTTCATGCAGCAAAATCCACCCAGCATCTCATCATTCATTGCGAAGTTGTGAAATTCATATGTCATCTATTCCGAAAGCAATTAGAAGCTTGCCGAATGATAAAGTTGAACAAATTTTCAAAATACCGGGTAGAGGGATGGCTGAGAATCATTTTCATCAGACTATTACCGAGTCTACCCACATGGCATAGAATTGGCACTACCCCGGCTGCCAAATTTCGTTCGGTAATACTGGCCCAGTACAGAGAAATTATTTGCCCAACGTTGGGCCAATGCTGATGACTAGTAATGACGAGTGAACATACATGGGGCTCAGTCGGAAGTCAGTTCTGTACTGGGAATACACTGGGCCAATATGGTGTTTCATACTGGCTGGGGATTATTTCGTGCCGATTCACGGCACCATAATTTGGACCAGTGTCAACAACCCAAAGTAGACCCAAAATTGATTTTGACTTGGGCAAAGTTTGGCCTTTGGCAGCTGCCACTGTTGACAGCTATGGCACCAATATCGTACCAATGCCAAGCCAGTTTGCAAAACGTACACATGGTTATTGACAGTGAGGCTTATATAATCACTTGACATTAAGTCTGTAACTACTGACGATAAAAACATTGCATCCACACAAAATTCTTGAACGAACAATCCTCTCCATGGAGTTTTCACAGCACAAAGAAGTCATGTGTGTAAAATGAATGGTACAAGGATGGTGGAAGTTCCAGCTTCCAGGCCATCTTGGCAGTACGCGGTATAACCTTAGCGGAGTATAATAATCGGTAAGAATAGAGGGTGAAATAAGTGAAGGATAAATAAACGAATGTGGTATCCTTGTTTCCCAGGGTTTCTTCAGGTAGGTATAACAGGGTATGAGAGTGAAAGGACTTGAGACTGGCACATAAGAGGTGCATGAGCATCAGAGCTGCAGTGAAAACGACGAGGTCTGGTCAGCCAACGGGGTGCAGAGCAGCCGGAACAGGGTTATAGCTAGATACGTGTACGGATCTGAAGTAAAGTGCATTTCTGCTTCACCCCAAGTTCAGTCATATACAGACATAGATATAGGTATCTAAAAGACACGTCCTAATTCCATAGAAAGGGGAAACTGCCACCCTTACTGCTATACTGTACAAACCACACGTGTGCGGATGAATATCACCGCAAGGAGTTACAGTTTCTATATTATATAGAACTGTAGGTACTGCAGGTCTAGCCACATACAGTAATAGCTATAATAATGATAATAACAATAAAAATAATCATAATAATTGCAATGACGATTACGGTGTACACGAAGCGGCGAAAGTATTTGAGGGAAATATTATTCCACCTTCTGCGATGCGCGGGGGACGTGAATTGAGGACGAAAAGGAATAACGAAATTAAGGGAAAACACTCGAGAATGTCCATTGCCAAATTTCACGTGTCCAATTATGTTGTTTGTTTAGCAATTTACGTTACCTCGTGTTACGAGGAAAGTCGTATTTGCCAATTGCCGGCAATTTCTATGCTTCTGAAAACTAGAGAGTCGTATCTCAATCATCCCAGTGACTCTTCTGAACGTTTTTATTCTTGCCCTGAATTCAAATTCTCGTTTCAAGTCATCAACTGAGATGACTATGTGATTCAAACTACCAATGAAAAGACTGCGTGCAGGTATTGGATTGGAAATCGAATCCACGTCCGTAAAAATTGACCAAAATCGATGTTTCGTGCAATTTTTGTAGACATTTGAGACCGAAGATTCAATTTTGGTTCATTTTGAAAGACAAGAGATTCATGCAATGCTGAAACGTCCTGAAATTTTTTCAGAATACACCCGCATATGATCTGAAATCGATGCCAATACAGAAAAAAAATGAGAAAAAAAAAAAGAAGAGCAATGGGGTGTTTCCGTGAGGGTCAAAGTCCTTTTGCTTAAAGTGAGTTAGATCGGTTGGGGGTGAGGGCGAGAGAAATCCCGGCAGCGTAAAAGGGTTGGGAGAAAGAATGAGGAGAAGAAAAAAAAAAAAAAGAAAAAGAAAAAGAAGAAGAGGAAGAAGCCCCGTTCAATTAGCAATAATTAGATTGGCTTTAGTCCCGGCCGCGTCAATTTAGCCGATCTAATGTATCATCTACGCGAAGATGTAATTAGCGGTACGGGTCTATTTCCCATTAATTTCTCTGGAATAAATTCAATAACGGAAACGCAATCTTCGAAAAATCAACTCGCAACAGATTCCCTGCTACTCCTAATTATATTTTCTCATTGATCTTACGCCCTTCGAGTTTCGCCCTTCATCCCCCAACCCTGTACCCCACTTTTCTCGACAGAACAATTTTCTTCCCTAAAATTATTATTCTTCTCTTCTCCGCTCTCTACACTTCTCTTTTCATCCGAAACAAGCTCCCGCCAACCTGCCCTTAGCTGTTTCCAAAAATCCGTGACTCCAGAACACTTCGTTCAGACTTATATCCACTGGTGAAAATTGGTGACAACAAATTCCAAGAGCCAACAGAAAAAAATTGTGATTGCTAAACTGGGAACGGGATTGAAATTTCAAATTTCAAAAGCTGCAAATGGTGAAAATTGCTAATAAATTTGCGGATTTTTGGACTTTCTGAGTTTTTAATTTTCGGATCTTTGAGCTGTCTGCATTTCGACCTTTTGGAATTCGCAAGTTCTGAACTCTAACGTTTCTAGAAACTCATCTGAACGTTACAAATTTCTTCAGCCAAAGCAGAATTGGAAATGGTAATTTTTCATTCTCAAGTGACGAGCTATATAATCCAGTGAGCTTTCGAATTTTTCTGTTCAGCCGTTTTCTAAAACACTGCACTTGCCAATATCAATTTTTCCAGAATCGTGTATGGTGTGGTGACTGAAAGGTCCAAAAGTGAAGAATTTCTGAATTGAAGGTAATCGTTTCAGGTACAAGACCAATACTTTTTTCTCCTTTATGTGATAAGAAGCAAAGAAAAAAGAAAAAACAAAAAATGGTGATTCGGTATTCGAAACGTGAATAAATGGATAAAACTGATATGGGCAGGTTAGAAGTACATTAGCAAATGGTGTTGGCCCAGTTTGCTACATCCGACGTAAAAGCGCGGTGAGGAGGGTGCGCGATTTGTGTAATTTCTTGTTTGAAGGAGAATTTCCTCAAATATTTGCGGCTATAGTAAAACAGGCTTGTGTCAGACGATGGAAACAATTCACTCAGAAGGTTGGTAACGTGAGATGGTCCACACCCGCACATCCATCATACCGTCTAACCCCGAGCTAGTCGAACGACCCTTCTTTTCCAAAGTGGCTATGCTCTTCGAATGTTTAGATTAAAAAGCCTTCAAGAAAAAAAGAAAGAAAAAATAAAAAATAAAAAATTGACAGACTCCTGTACAGAGGAAAAAAATTTCAGAAAAATCCTTTTTCCTTTCTTTCTATCATTACTTTGAGGTAAATCTTGATGAAACTAAAATTAATCAATGCTGCGGTTAAAATTTCAAACCTTTTGCCGATAAGTTGATCAGTTTCACGTATTTCAAAAGTGCGGTTAGAAGACCGAGGAGGCGTTTTATGTGACAGCGAAACGTACTGGGAATTGTAAGAAAACGATTCGAGTAGCAGCCGGTGCTCGGCGGTGGTTCCCGAGTGGGCGAAGTAGAAGAAGAAGAAGAAGAAAAAGAAGAAAAAAAAAAGACAAAAAAAAAGTAAAATAGGAAGAAGAAGAGGAGGACGAGGGCTGGGTGGTGTATAACGACGGGTAACCTTATCTTCTCCACAGTCTCTCATTTTATTTTATATTGTGTGCACTCTCAAAAGAAATACTCTTCTTGCCCCGTTAAGACAGTTCGCAAGAGTGAGAAAGCCATAGCCCATAGCTTCGAATAAGAGAGTAAAAGATGGAACGCCGAAGGGGGGGATATAAAGTAAAGCTCTTCTCGAGCTAAATTAAAAATACAGCCTTTTTGACTGGATATCTAATACCCACCACCGACAAGACATGCCTCGCCTTTAAACTCCGGTTCATTCTCGCCAAAGGAAATTACATTTCAATGGATTTTTATCTCTCCCGCGTATTTCCCAACCCCCAACCCTCTATACCCACCTAACCCCCAACCCCCGACCCTAGACTTCAGAGCCTCAGACCCAGGGCCGCCTTCTATACCTGCAAGCGTTATCTATTTACCTCTACAAAATCCTCACCGCAGAAGAACATCTGGAAAAATTCGGAGCTGATATATCTTCTGAGAATTTTGTTATATCAAGAATCGGCGTATCGCGATTGGGAACATTGGAAATGGTTCCAGTTTCATTCATCTCTTCAGGAACGTTGGTTTTCTCGGATGAGCTTCAAAGATGAGGTCCCGAATCGGACTGAACTCGTCATGGGGGTGAATTTTTACGGAGAAATTTAAGATTGATTCAGCGGGTGGGGGTCAAAAGACCGAAAGACCGAGAGACCAAAGGATCGAAATTCACAATGACCGTAATCCCGAAATCTCGTAGTTCGGAAAACCAAGAAACGAAATAAGGTAAGGGCTCGTACGAAAACTCCAAAAAGCCAATGTGAAACTAAATAGAATAGGAAAATCTCGCAAGTAATAACCGATTACACAATTAGTACAATTGAGAATTGACAAAGTTTCGAATAATCAAAAACCCGAATGACAAAAGTACTAAATATTCGAAGAATGAAGTTAACCATTCTCAGATGAGTCAAAGTTCAGGAAAATTGAATTCCGAAATAAATTTACAAAATGACTAAACAAGCAAGGGGCCAAAATATCCATTAATAAAATTACCGAGGGTGCGAAATCCCGAAAATGAATAGGTACTGCATAGAATATTACCCACGTCTGTGGTAACCAATAATTATTAAAAATCTATCCAACGAAAAGGATAGCACTGCACTTGTGTAAATCAATGAACAATTCTCGTGGCATATTCTGGACTTGAATTTTTCGGGATTTTCAGTTTGTGTATTTCGACCCATCTGATCTTTCATCATCGGTGTATGGATCTTCTAAGTTTTGCACCATCGAAATGGTGGCTATTCACAAATTAGGTTTCCAGCGAATTGAACCTTTTGCAATATCGTAATCTTCATTTTACTGTTTTTCAAAGTTAGTAATTTGGATAATCCGACGATAATTAGGTACTTTACAGTCTTCGTCTGTCTCGATTTTTTCATTCTGGATTATGCGCTATTCTTCAGTTTGATATTCGGGTGATTGAATCTTGGAATCTCGATTATCATGAAATTTGGTCTCTTGGTTTGTCGACGACCACCCGATTTAACGCGATGCACTGGTACCTTCGATTTGTCGAAGAACAAAAAAATGGGAAATAAAAACGAGAATTTGGAGTGAGTTTATTCTAAGTATCGTGAAGAAAGTCGAGAAGCGGGCTGCAAAGCAGCAGGGTTTGAAAAGCGAAGAAGAAAGCGAAGCCAGTCGATATCTTTCGCGCAGAGTTCGAGCTAGGAAAATGATGAAGTCCCTTTTTTCAAAAATTGAACCAATAAGAGGGTGCACTAGGGTTTGGCTAAAAACGCTTTCCACGCCCTCCTAGACCCGGAGCCAGACCATGATTCGAATAGACCTCTCGGTTAGTTGGGCGAGCATCTATCCAACCCCACTCGAAAAAAAGTTCCAAGTAAATAAACTCGCATATATATTTGAGGGCTTGTCCTAGCTCCAGACATGAGTGAGGTGGATGAATATCTGATAGTAAATGATTCAGAAATTCAAGAATATTTCGATCCAGAGTCAAGACCGGTCCTGATCGTCGAGGATAATAATTATATGATTTCAATTGGAATCCTATTAGAAAGACGGGGAATGAAAAATCAGTGTTCTTGATAGAGGGGATGTTCCTAAATGGCAATTATTGAAAGTAGAATATGCAGAGGAAAGTAGAAACGCATGTAGCAGGTCAGACGAGAGGGAAATACTGTGACGAGGGTGACTGCAGCCATAATAATAGCTTGCACTTAATTTGTTTCACTCCGCAATCCCTCGGCTGGGATTTCTTCCTTTCCAAGACCCACTTCCACTTCCATTTCTACTCCCCGTCGTATATTCCTATGTTTATCCCCGTCACTCGTCCCAGGGCGAGGATTTTATAGTCAGGAATTAAGAAGAAAAATTAATTAAACAACATCGGGCTTAAGATATGGCGAGAAAAATCTTCAACAAGATGAACGACTTGAAAGAGCATTCGAATAAGATGAATATCAGCACCTTCAACGGACTCACACATCTGAAGATGATTTTTTTTTTTTTTTTTTTTTACCGTTGGTAGGCTGAGAGGAGAAAATTTATCATTAGCTCAATGATATTCTATCCATCCGATCCAGAAAATTGATTTCCAATAGCAATTTTTCCATTCGGTAACATTATTGACAATCAGGAGACGATCAAACGAGGGCCAATTCACTTTCATTTCAAGTGTATAAGTGACTTACGACTTCCGATGATTTTTCACAACTATCAATGTCTAGAAATGACTTCCAAAGACTTTCGATGACACAAGATGAGTTTAACGGTGACTTTCAGCGAGTTCCAATGACTTTCAATGACTGTAAGGAAAGATTTCAATCGACTTCGAATGAATATCGACAACTTCAGTGACTTCCGGAAGCTTTCATACTCTACGAGTGAGTTTCACCGAATTTCAAAGACTCCCCTATGACTCCGGATGAGTCTAATGGTGACTTCCAATGACTTTTAATGACTACTGACGATCATCTTTGATTCTAACTGAACATTCCGTGAATGCGCTTCGAGATTTCTGACGAAAACTTGCTAGTAATGATTTTCAAAGACTTTCAGCCAACTTGTATCGACTTCCACGGAATTCTTAAGACTTCCAACGAATTTGAGAGACTTTCTAAGAGTTCCGGAAAATTCAAAAGTCTTCCGGAGACTACTAGGTGACTGCTATGCGGCATTTCGTGACTTGGAGCCGACTACTCGTGACTTCCAGAAATTTCTAATTACTTCCAGGACTTCTCAGACTTCTATCATCATTAAAGACTTCAAGCTTGACTTTAAGTGACTTCAAATGTCATCGTCCGTACAGAAGACTTTTAAAGTGAATAGCCCCTGACAATCAAAGGTTCAAAATTCTTCCGGCAAAAACTTGTCCGCAATGTTCATGCTTCAGAATTGGTTTGGTTCAAAGTCGTGTGATTTTTCGGTGAATACTTAGTATACATGTACCGAATAGGGCTCGTAGCAGGGGGTTTGTTGGAAACGGGAGATAATGCTGTTATTCGAATGACACGGGTCGCCAGTCCATCAGGGGGTCTGACTCAGCAGTACACTGGCATGAGGCAGCCAATGTATGGAGATCATTCGGTAGCACCACGGCTCCAAACACCCCTTGGAACTCGGTGAAACCCCGTGGATCCGACTCGCTACTAACGGGCAAGCCACCTTGCCTCAGAAATTGACTGAAAGCCAACCAAGGCTTGCGATTAGAGAAATGGCGACGGCCTTTCGGCCAATCGACGAACCGCTCTAGGTCGTTAGAAATGAAGCGATACGATGTGGGTAGCTACGCAGACCGTTTCGCCTGGTTAGGGGCTGCTTTTCCAGATACATCTCCGATCGGAAACACCGGTTTAGTGCCCAGTTTGGGGGGACATTCGGTTTCCTTGATACACCTACATACCTTCACAAAACTATAGGTACTTACGTAGAATCGACCGAATGCGAATGCCGTCATGTTCTCTGGGATTAAACCAAAGACGAAAATGAACAATTTGGGATGAAGAAAAAAACTGCAGTCTCGAAATCTTCTGCAATCCTGATTTCCGCATGACGTCAGAATTCTTGATATTTAAGTATGGTTTTCATGGGATTCGATATTCTGATTGTGAGTCACGTCAAGCTTTATCTTCGTGTACTACAGTATTCTTCAGCTTAGGCACATCGATAACGAACATGCGAAATTCTTCCCTGGTAGGAATCCACTCGTACCTACTTTAGCCCACGAGACATGGGATTGTCGAATTTCGTGGGTGGCCTCCACGAATAATTGTCCTTCAAATTCCGATAGAAATATTTCTTGGAAGCCGGATTCAATATTTGTACGAGCTCAAAATCAGCAGCTGTACAATCGTGTCGACTGTTGACTCACATTTATCAGAGATTATGTTTCCGGTGGGATCGCATATCGAATTATACACGAGAATCGGCAATTTGAAGATTTGGCGAATTTCTTGATTTGGCAAACTTCTTGGTTTCGAAACGAATGAGACATGGATTTTTTAGTGGAAAGAGAGGGACAAACAGTTTTCGAGAAACGTTTTACACGAGCCATTTCTCCTACTATCAAATATCATCCTTTCACCATCTTTCCTTGGAAGGTATAGGAGAGATCGCTCATCCTTTCCAATTCGCTCAATCATCGCGACGGGGCTGCAATTGTACATACTTTGTGTATATCTGGCTAGTTCACCCATAGACGGTTACCACCCTCCGTAGTATCGGGTCTGTAGAATCACTTGGTAGTCACACTGGGTCAAATTGACCCAACTGATTTCCAATTGGCTGCCGTACAGAAAGTATCCAGCCGATTTTTTTCAAAAAATTATGGAATATACTCTGAATATTGTAGAATATGGACCAAAAGTCAATTGCACCAAGATTAACAGTCAATGAGTCCAAAAAAATTCGCGAAGATGTGAATGTACAAAAAATGTACTTTTGCAGTGCAATATTCATGAGTTTTCGGTTTTTCAATTTTTTCTAACAAAATTTTAGGCTGATACTCACAAGAGATGGCACTTTGATCAGAAAAATAGTTCAATAGTGACAGTTCCAGGAAAGCTATTCATTTTGACTTTTGGAGAGGGTCTATTTTGGAGTTAAAACAAAATGCATTACGCATTGTACGCGGTAGACAGAACCCCATCTCAAGCCATCCCCATAAAGATATTTAGTCCCAACGTAGGAAGGTAGTTCAATTTTAGCCATAGTAACTACAGAGGGTTAATAATCAGCATGCCGAATGAAGGAAGTGAATCCGTAGACCTGCCACCATGGAACACTATTTGCGGACGTCAGGACACCTCGACTCGACCACTTCTCAATGATCAGTGATGGGACGGGGGATGAACGTCGACGCAAAAATTCTATAGGCTTGCCTGCTATTGCGGATCGGTAACAATTAGCCTTTGCATCTTGATCTCCACAACTGAAACGAACTCTGGAGAACGGTCGATCAGAGAATCATGGAAATTCCCTCGCAACCCTCCTCGTATTAAAGGCGTACGTCTAGGTACTCGATTATAGTGGTCACGTAGTAAACTCGAGCGAGGAAACCGCGAAGCGGATAGGTAAAAGTAAAAAAAACCTGGCACTGTAGCAATAGGAGACGAAAGCAAAGACTAGTGAGAGAAAAAGTCGGAGCCCAAGGGGCTGAATCGAATAAGCAACACTCTGCTCTTCAGTCGGTGGTATGCACTGAAAAGCATGCAGGGTGGATGATAGGGGGAGGTTTGTATTATTACACAGAGACTTCCGGATCATGTTGTAGCGAGGGTATATATCTGGATCAGTCGCAGCATCCCGGTATCCCATTGAGCATGGCGATACAGAAGGAAACGGTATAGGTATCGGTACATAGAATCGAGACTCTCTCGAAGCGAGGAGCGTATCAGGAAACCAATCGTCAAACTTTCCCAGTTCCGTATTACGCTCGAGGCCTTTCCCCCCCACCATCTCGCTCGTATGCATGTTCTACTTCCTCGCCAACCATCTCTTTGATTTTGCATTCAGGGTAGTTCCTGCCATTCGGTAGGTAGCCGCAACAGACGTGGTTGAATTCCCCCTCAATCTCCGACTAATGGTCCTAAATCTGATTCAAATTCGAATTTAACATTTGGCCATCCCGATTTTGAGTCTCAAAACGGATCCAGTTGAAATTGAGTGCCAAGGTCCCATGTATGAATGCCGGAGTATTGCCGGATCTACCCACATGGCACAAAATTGGAACTACCTCGACTGCCAAATTTCGTTTGGTAATACTGGCCCAGTACAGAAAAATTATTTGCCCAACGTTGGGCCACTGCTGATGACTAGTACTGACAAGTCAACATACACGGGACTCAGCCGGAAATCAGTTCCGTGCTGGGAATACACTGGGCCAATACGGTGTTTGATACTGACTGGGGATTATTTCGTGCCGATTGACGGCACCATAAGTTGGACCGGTGTTAACAATCCAAAATACTCCCAACATTGATTTTGACTTGGGCAAAGCTTAGCCCTTGGTAGCTGTCAGTATTGGCAGCTGTGGCACCGATACCGTGCTAATGCCAAGCCAGTTTGCAGTACGTATTAGCGTGGCGATTCATCTGAAGAATCTAGAAATGTCAGGGAATGTAACTTCCCCAGTCAGGGGAAAACAAAATCAGAATACTGATTAGCGAAATTGAAGGTTATAGGATTGAAAATTTTATTGACGGATGGTGATGGATTTGAAGACCCTGGAACTGTGAGGTGATTAAAAAATCAGTGGCGAGTCTGATGGAGTTTTTGGAAGTGACACGAGCTTCCATGCGAAACTAATACCCATCCCTGACAATGTGAAACGCGCAGGTGAACGATCGTCGGAGATATAACGAGGTGGGAAAGTTGTGAAAAATTATTATGCGCAGATTGCGAATGTCGGAGTGAGGTTTGCGGGGATTGTCGAGCGGGCTGCGTCTGGGGTAAGCGGTAAAGGGTTGAGGGTTGAGGGCTGAAAGTGTCCCGCGCGATTAATCACTGAGGTACGTTATATTATACACCCAAGAAGGGAGAGATAGGGCAAAAGTGAGTGAGAGAAACGGCAAAGGGAGAATCTGGTCGAACTTTCAAGGAAGTATACGAGCAGAGGGTATTACACGCGCAGTGGATTTCCTCAAAGAGGACTCTTTTCGCGCCCTCATTTCCCGGCTTTCCTTGCCTCCGGAATTTGTGACGTCACAAGAGCGCTATTCCAATTCCAAGAAACAAAGGAATTAACTCTACCGAGAGATAAATATAAAAGAGGTAGAAGAGAACCCAGGTGGGATCAAGAGCAGAAAACAAATTCACAAACGTTGAAGAGCTGCAGGACATTTGGAGTCCATCATCATCATCATCATCAGCTCACATCCATGGTTCACCAATATTCACAAATTGATACCGAAAAACTGTGATCCAATTTGCCTGCAGTTATTGGAACGTGTGAAATGAACCCAAAGGGATTCTGTGACATTGTCAGATCCTATATAGAGCTAGGGTATAATCACAGTATCAGAGGTGCACCTAGCGATGGGCTAACGAAACATTATGCACAGTATTTAGTAGGAGGATTACGTAATGGCCACGGTGAGCTTGAGGGACAACCGTTGGCTATTGAAGCTTTCGGTGGAAACGATCTAACCGAGGACGAACAGGCGCAGCTCTGGTGGAAACCAGAGCAGATTTTGGTAAAGCGATTGGAGCAAAGTGCCTATACTACCGTGGCGAAGTCAGAGTCTTAATTAAAACCCGATAGCCCGTGGTAATGACCTGGCCACAGTCCCGGGACTCTGCAGGGCATAGGAATATAGACCTACATGTAGACAAGAGGCGCCAATCCATCTATGCGACAAGTTCGCGTTTACCGTCATCCGGAACCCCAGGACGCGTTTAGTCATTCCTCCACCTTCTACTGGGGTATATAGGAGAGAACGGGGAATATACTATTATTCTCCTGGATCCGTTTAATTGTCATCTAATTCCTTTAATACTCCCTTCTACACGGTACGATGCTTCCCGTGTCTCCGAGCCCTGACACGGCTCTAAACTATATCGAGTGTGAAGGGCTCATTGTCACGGAACCCCACAACCCGTGTAACCCCATTATACATGTAAACCCATACGCGGGGCATTCACTCGAGTCACTTTTCACTTGTCATCAGCTATAAGATGGAAGAGTATTGGTTTCGTGTCAAAAACCAATATAACAAACGAATTTTTGACTCCCTAAACCTTCAGCTGATAAGCCAAAGATATTGTTGAACACAATTTCGCATTTCCACATCTGCAATTCTTGATCCTTCAATTCTGATACCGCATCCAAAACCCATCAGTCTTTAAACAAATCGTTCCATCTTCAGAAAATTTGCTTTAGCCATTTTGGATGCATCATCTTCAAATTCAGGACTTGCCAATTATGTACGTGAACTTGGACTTGGACATTTGTGATAATTCGCCAGCTGATGGTACCTCAACTTCCATGAATCCTGAGAATTGTGACTTGCCGGATTAAATTCCTTCCCGGTTGTTAGTAGTTTTAGTTTTTTGAGTATGGACTCCGTTGGAATGAGTCTGAAAGTTGGTGGGTCGAATGAAGCCGAGATACCCAAGCTCGCCGAGGCGGTGGTTCTCTTATTGTTAGTCCCACGAAAGTATATAAGGCAAAGCTGTATCCCGAGGGGCTAACAAAGGCTATACTTTACGCCGGGGTAGACAGTTTGATCGATTTTAGCCGGACATGGAAGCGGAATAAACCAGGAACCTGCCAGAATCCAGAAGGACTTTCCTGGCTGGAGACGGGCTTGGTGTGACTTAATCCTTTTTAATTAAGCCCTCTTTCGATCGTTCTCGAGCAGGGAGTGGGATGGACGATGTCCGAGGAACGAACGACGAAGTGGCCATCAGGCTTGACTTTCGACGCATAATCTGGGAGCTGAGCTTCGTCTACATATTCCTACTCACATCAGTCACACTGTGACATCATACCGGTTTCCTCAGCTCTGTTCATTCATCATCGATTCGTTTTTTCGGTTTAAAGAAAGAGGAAATTCACTTACCTTAACCAATGTCGTTTCGTGACTGTCGTATGGCAACAGATTGCATCATATTGATCCGCGATCCAGACGATCAGGATTATGTAGAAGGCAGTCGTAGTGTCGTTGAAGAACTCTGACATTATCGCCTCCATGCCTGAAATCAGAAAAAGAAAGGAAACCATGTTTTAAAATCCCAATTTCAATTTTCAAATTACAAAATTTTTTTGTTCAGAGAAGTGACGGAGAGTCAACTACTCGGGGGCTCTGACGAAGACTGGATTTTTGTACTTCAATACTTCATATGATTGCAGGGATGCTGAATGATTCCTAAGGATTTCGAAAAACTTCGCGAGATTTCCAACGATTCCTGGAATTTTTATTCATTTCAAAAGCTTTGAAACTTGATGTTGAATGATTTTGAAGTCTTTCGAAGATTTCGAATAATTTTACGTGCTTTCACACAGGTTCACAAGACTTCAAAGATTTTGGATAATTTTGGAGGTCCAAAAGCATTCCTGAAGTTAGTCTTCAAAGATTCCAAATGATTTCAACGAGTACACCGAATCTTGAATGATTTCAATATATTTCCAAGATTCAAAATCATTTCCCGATACTTAACAATATGGTTAACAAGATTCCGAAATACATTCAAAGACTGGAAATCATTACACACGATTTCAGCGAATTTCTAATGATTCGAAACGACCGTGGAGGATTTCGAAGACTTCAAAAAATTTCGAATGATTCCACAAGATTCGAAGGATTTGTAGAAAATTTCAAACGATTTTACAAAAATTTGCTAGTCTGCGTAAGATTACAGAGAATTCCAAATGATCCAAGAAGATTTCGTACATTTCTCGAAAAGATCGATACCAGATTTTGAGAGTGATTGCGACTCCTTAGCAAGTGACAACCTAATACTGAAATTAAAAATAGATGAAAAGATATTTCATGATGGGAATCGGATGAAAATGATTTTTTGGAAAGACCGTCGTAGCAACTTTTGAGAATCCTGATGATTTTTTATACGGATGATCCTAAATACATATATGCACATAGATGTGCGGCTGGAATCCTCGTAGATGGAATAAAAGACTCGTTTTTCTCCGTTAGTCTTCACCGAAGCCACGAATCTCACGACCTCTTGCCAGGAGAAAGAAGATCGAATAGACGGGCCTGGAAGTTGACTAATGTTTCAGAGCTGTTAAGTTGATTTGATAGAAGTCCCCCCTGCTATACCCCAAGCCCTCAGCGCCCTAGCAGTAGTGTGTCTCGTCATCCCTGGTCTAATCCGAAATTTATACGTATACAGCTGCATCCCAGCGGGTGAATTCGAAATAGGCTTTCGAGTCAACCGGGAGTTTGGAACGAAATAAACGACATCGGGAGCAAACGGGTGAGAAACTTGTTTGAAAAATGGATTTCGAAGAATGCACAGGTAAAATTTAGTCCTACATGGTTTTTGGAATACGATTACTGAGAATCGAATCAAGTTTTTGCCTAATTTTGACTTTGGATTTTGACATAGGATTACCAAACGAGCCACCGCATTTACGTTAATACTCGATGTTCTATAAATCCTAGAACATGTTTCGCCCATGTTTTATCGACGTCCAGCAACGGTCCTGTTAATCCAATAGTTTTTGGACAATTAAATCTGTCGCAGAGCCGGCGTCAATTTGTCCCGCCTAAATTTAATGCAACTACACTCCATTATGCCTGTGAAGCAAGGGCTCGATATGCTGGACAAATTATTCTTACAAATTGGACCATAAACACAATCTATGTACCCGAGCTATCTGTATTAGGTACCCGAGCTATATAGGCATGTACTGCATTCATGGACACGTATAGGCCATATTGTATATGAGTGCGAATTATCTAGTACATATAAACCCATGTATATACATGCATGTAAATACATTGAAGTTTAAAACTACTGTGCAAAGTGCTGTGCATTTAGCGTATATACATATATGGTATAGTGTATAATTGACTCGAACGTCAATACGTTTTATAGCCATTCGATGTCCAATATTGATCCAATTAACTTTCCCAACTTTCAATCTAGCTCCGAATTATCAGATGGGTGCGTTTCGCTAAAGGACGGGAAAATCATTTCCACACCACAAATTTCTATAAACAACGTACTGTATGTATGTATTTAAATGGTCTATGTACGGATGAACTCCGAAGCTTGGCTGCGAGCCGAAGAAAATGTAATAAAATTTGATAAGATAAATAAATAGGAAATATATATACTATACGTCTCGATTCAACGATCCAACTTTTTCCAAAACATTTTCTATCTTCTTTCAGCGAAGTAAGTGATTTCTGGGAGAAATGCAAACCGTTGTATTGATTGACAGAGAAATTTGATCAGATTTGAGTTGGAGAAAATTGTGTGAATTGAGACCGATATCATGAAAATTCGTTGATCCATTATCGAGATTTCATTTCATTGATTCAAATCTTCGGTTGGAGATTTTCTTTTCCTGAATAATCCAAGAACTACTAGATCGATCAAATCTAGAATTTACCTTATAGATTTGAATTGTGGAAAATGGCTTGGATTGAAACCAAAATTGGATTGAAACGGTTTTGGAAAATCTCTTGTTGGATAGAAGGTCTAGTTAACAAGCAGATAAATTAGCTGACCACGATGGGCCAACCCTGAAACTTTCCACGCAGATCTTTCAAGTTTGAACAATACCAAACCTCTGCATCGATCTGTTTCAAAATTCAGTCATTTCTAAGTTGGAGGGAATGCTATCGTTGAAGATCAAAATCTCGAGCTATATGACTGCTTGAAATTCTTTTTGTAAAATTTTGTTCGCTCAATTACTCAAAAATTAGTCGACCGATTGAATCAAAAATCTAATCAGCTCTGATTCACGACGAACCGCGTCGATTGAGACTAAACTCAAGGAAATGCATCGATTTGTTCTAAAGATATCATCGGACGTAAAATTCATCAGACATCCAGCCAAAAATGATGCTCTGGACATGGAACTGCTGAGGTCTGATGAAAACTCAGCTTTTCATTTTCAGGGTGGTTAAAATAACTTCCCTTTTTCGAAATACGCAATACGATGCAGTATAAGTCAGGCAGGAATGAGGCGCATGCGTAATTTACGAGCCTAGTGTCGCGTGTCGACTAATGAATTGTAATGATATACCGTAAGCGGCAGGAGGCCGTGCGGGAATAATAAAAGTGCGTTTTCCAAGGCGCGCCCTGGCCCGTGGAGCGACTAGCTCGTCCCTCCACGTTGCGAAGTAGTTACAGTACGTATGTAATCGTACAGGAATGGATATTCACCTTCGTATCCTAATCCAGTCCACCATGCAGGTGGGTATACTTAGATTCACTAATTCAGTCACGAAAGAGGGAATGACCGTACTAAAACGAACGACGATACGATAAGATACGTCAACGTGATCGATAGATCAAAAATCTCACCATTGAGATGATGAAAACTAAAACCACGTTGGATCAAAAACCCGTGAAATTTGTTGATTGATTTGTAAGTTCGATGAGAATTCAGTCGTCGACAAAACCCCATCGATTGAAAAAACATTTCCAAAAAATCTATCGATCCATTTTCGAAATATCAATGATCGAGAAATTCTAGAAGAGATTTTCTTTGCTCAATATTTCAAAGACCCCGTTGCAAAAATCAAATTGAAAGTTTATTTTCCAAAGTGAAAAGTCGAAGGATGATGGAATTGATGGTCGACTTGATGTGACACGTAATCAGGGCTTATAATAATGGCATCAAAGCTTATAGAGGCATAATTTTATTGGAACTAGTAAGGCAGGATTAATCCTAGAAGGGTAGAGATGGAGAATGAAGAAGGAAGAAAGGAAGGAGAATAGAAAAGGATGGAAGGATCACGCTCGTGGCATCACAGGGAGGAAAAACCAGGAGCTGCAAAATAAGGCAAGTATCCTGAAGATCCTGCATCAGAGGAGGATGAATGAACCCTGAGAAAAGATCCTTCATCAGAGGTGAAAAGGGGGCAAACGCGACAGTAGATAATTAGTTTCTTGATCGGACACACCGCGACGCAACTTCGCTTCCTTCTTCTTCTTCTTCTTCTTCTTCTCTTCCACCCCTGCAGCAATGGTGACGAGATGGAACCTCAAACGAAACAACATCACCGGAATGTTAATGAACCAATGGCGCCAAGGTGTTTCGTTCCTTGGCTTATTTTTCAAATCTTTTTCGGTTTTTTTTTTCTTCTCTTTTTCTTCGCTTTCGATGTATTTTTTATTTTTCAACTTGTAGTTGTTCCTGTTTTTCTCTCCTTCCCAATTTTCATTTTTTATTTTTCAATTTTTTTAGTTAGGGGATGGAAAGTTAATCGATCAGGTTGGTGCTATGGAACTTGGTATGGAACGTTGCTAAATTGGTTCATATACAGGTTGGTAGGTTCGGCTCAGGCTATTTCGCTGCAGTAGCGTCGATTGCGAAGGACATAATTGCTCGACGTTGCGAGCTTGGCCGATGTGGCCGTCATGTACAAATATAGACGAAACGCCTGTACCCGTTATAGTGTTTTAGTGTTACCTACCTATATACCTACACCTACGCGTTATATTGAAACTATCGTTCCGTTAAATCTATGGAAACGACCCGATGCATCGAACGACGAATTGAAATTAACGAACCTTGTAATAATCTAGCGGCGAGGATCCCGCATATAATTTGAAAAAAATTTAAATTGAATAAAGAATAACTTTCCGTCATAGATCCTCGAGAAATTTTATCATCGTCAATACGCTTTTTCATTACTTAGAACTGATTTGATTTAGCATTTTATCGATCCATTAGATCTCGAGTTATTGAAAAAAAATTACATTTTTAGAGACGAATTTGATCCATCGTAGTCATACCGAATCATCCAAGGGGCTAATAATTTCGAAAGTCCTTTGTACGGTGACGTTCGAAGTCACTTGAAGTCAAGCTTGAAATATTTGGAAATCAATTAATGATCATAGAATTTTTGGAAGTTTTGGAATTCACTAAAAATCTCTAGAAATCACGAGTAGTCGGCTGAAAGTCACGAAATGCCTCATAGCAGTCACTTGTTAATCTCTGGAAGTCTCTTGAATTCTTTGGAATTCTTTGAAATTGTTCGAAAATCTCAAAAATTCTTTGGAGATCTGAAAATCTCTTTGGAAGTCTCTAAAATTCTTTGAAAGTCTTTCAAATTTGTTGGAAGTCCTCAGAATTCCATGGAAGTAGGTGGAAGTTGATTGGAAGTCTTTGAAAGTCATTGCTTGTCGAGTTTTTGGCAATCCATTGAAGTTTTGGTCAAAAACCGCGTTAAAAGTTAAAATCAATTATAGTCGTCAGTATGAGTAATCATCTGCTTCTTTTTCTCGCGTTTCCAACTCCATCAATTATCAAGCGGATACTCCATCTTCGCTGATATCTTCGAGGGGCAATTCTACTCTATAGTTCCGGTTTCCAGCTGTTTCTGTCGCAACTGAATCGCATCTGCACGACTGAATTGTAAATGAATCATCCTTTTCAAATTGAAAGTCTGATGTTTTTCGGCAATGAAGGTATAAGCTTCAGAACATTGGAAAATTCTTTGGTTTTCATCACAGACATGGTCGTGCGATGACGCGAATTTTCTAGTACTTACATACATACCGGAAAGACCGGGGCAATTATAAAATGGATACTCCGGGTGAAAATTGATGGAAATTCTCGTATTTTCCCAAGATTTTCATAATAATAGATTTTCGAGTAGACAACAGACGTTCTTAAGACTTGCGAAAAAGGATATTGTAAGACATTTCGAAGAAAGAGAAGAATTTTGGGGAACACAACCACAATTTTTCATTAATTTTCATCTAGACCTGCTTTTTACCAGCCTAGTATTTATATGATGAATGACAAAAGGATCTAGACGAAAATCGACTGGCGTATGTATACCTGTTACAAACTTACGTCTTCATGGGAATAGGAACTTATTGTGTGAGTATATCTATGGAGAGTAGCGGGTGAAAATTTTTATAGGTATGAATTTAAAGAATTTCCGTGCAATTTCAGCTGAGATAAGATTATCGAGTTTTCCAGCGCGGTACCTACTCCGGAGAATTTTAACGTCTTTATATAAAACGTCTAGGAGCCGCACCGAGCGTCCGGCTTCTTCCTCATCTTCCTCTTCTTCTGCTTCTTCCTCTTCTTCTTCTTCTTCTTCTTCTTCTTCTTCTTCTTCTTCTTCTTCTTCCTTCTCTACAGGGACGAAGGCTAAGTGAGAAATGCCCCGCTATAGTATGCATTTAAACTGGTGCATTACCCCGCGTATTATCCGACCTTAAAATTTGATAGTTCAAAGCTCAGCTGCGATGATCCGCAGATAGCGAAGAAAAATTCCAGAACCAAAATCTATGAAGTAGTTCCAAAAGAAAAAAAAGAAAAGAAGGAAAATCGCCAAAACTGAAACTCTAGTTTCTCCTCATCGTAAACAAGAAGGCGAAAAGCTTGAGCATCCTGCGTATCCTTATTCGGTGATGAATTTCCTGCATGAAATTCTCGAATATCGGAACATAGAAATACGAACGATGAGGAAACCCGGAGCTTTGAGGAGCGAATTAAGTACGAAGGTGCCTGCAGGTATACCGAGAGGCAAAGGACGAAGGACGAAGGATGGAGGACAGAGAACGTGTGTCAACATCGAGTAGGTATCATTGATCTGTGACGCAGCTGCTACGGGGTGAGAACGCGAGGGCGTAGTTCCGACAAGGGATTGTGTATATACATATGTATAAATACACGTGTTTAAAGATGTAGGTATGTACGATAAATACCCACCTTCATGTACCGCTTTCTACCCTGGGATTTTGCATACACGCGAGTATATACATATACATAACCTATACATAAATATATGTATGTATGTACACAGGAATTTAACACATGTGCAATGCATGAGGGAATCTACGCGGCTATACCGCGTACTCTGTTCCAATTAGGCAGAACGATTTTCCACATGCCAATGAACACCAAAATTGTATTAAAGACATTTTTTCTTTTTTTTATCGTTTCTTTGCCAAATTCTGACTCTTCTCCTATTCCTTGGGCTTAGTCGTAAGTGGTAACAGAGGGTAATAGTGTAAAAATGAAAATGAAGGGTCATAGACTTCTGCGTTTCAATCCATCACTGACTTGTGCCACTTTTACGAATCATGGATATTTTTCACTCTGACCACAATTGCAGAGCAACAGTTTAGTAAAATGACCGTAAAAAGCAGTAAAAACTATGACATTGTTATAAGCAGCTTCATAGCATGATAGTAAAATTTTTGCTAATTACAAATCCTCCTGAGAATTAATTCTCGTATACCATTGGTGCAACTGGAATCGTCATCACAGTAAAAAAATGTACAATTTTTTTGTAACTAGCATAACTCGACAACGGCTTGAGGTACAGAAGTCTGTCGCATCTTATTTTCTTCTTTGAACTATCCTCTAGCATCATCCAAAATCGTAGTAAAGTTCCTTGATCGATACAGAAGTTATAGCCGTTGAAAAGCACCTTATTCTAAAACGGCTGGAAAACTACTCGGACGCGCCCCCTTGAAGCATCTTTTTTGAATCGACGTATAGCCGCCCATAGGGGCTGGTCATGATGATTTGTTAGAAGGGGCATAACTCGATAACGGTTTAAGGTACAGAGATCTATCACACCTTATTTTCTTCGTTAAACTAGCCTCCATCATGAGCCAAAACCGTAGGAAGGTTTCTCGATCGATACAAAAGTTACAGGCGTTGAAAGGCGCCTTCTAAGAAGGATGGACATCTACTCGTACGCGCCCCTCTTTGGAGGAGCGTTTTTGAATGAACGTGTAGCCACCCATGGGGTCTGATCGTGACGGAGGTATATGTACCTTCGTCCTCGTTATTCATACAACAAATGAATTAAAATGGGTCACCCGTACGTCACACGCACAATTAGGATGACAGGAGCGGCCGCGTATCGCAATACGGTACGTCCGGGTCGTTTGGAGCTTGCGGAGCGTAGGTAAAGTCCGCGAGCTTGCAACGGGAGGGGAGGAAAATAGGGAGGGAGCGAGGTAGGGAGAGAGAGGGTTGGGCGGCAATAGCTGGACGAGGGTAGGAGAGGGTTGGCTCGTGCCTCAGCGGCTGCTCCACGGCTTACAATAATTCTCTCCTTCTTTTTCATTTTCATGGATTAGCGGCTTTTAGCGGACGCGAAGCGATACTTAATTAAGAGATCGTATTTCTCCACAATTTCCCCCCATCGCATCGCATCGCATCGTATAGCACCGAACCAAACCCCTATATATCTACCTCCTCCACAACTCGCGACGATTTTTATTTTATTCAACTCGCAATTACTCTGACGTTTAATATAAAAACAAACAAAAATTTCGAAGAGGAAAAATGAGACTAAAAATTAGTCAATAATTTTGAAGATTTATCGCTACCCCTTTGTACCTAATCGCTGCTCTCTTCTTCGTCAATTCGATTGGATAGAGGGATGAAAGTGTCCTGTCCAGCTCACGCCACGTATACGCAGCCCGTTGGGCACTCAGTCACGCGATGATAACACGGCGGGCGCCAAACGCCGCAATTTCAACTCTCCATTATGCAAAAACACATCCGATACTCCGACAACTATCTCGCGGGTGTACATGTACATGTACCGGAACTTTGACACGGATTCGAACTGATTCGTTGAGCACAAGTCACCCCGAGGGATAGGCAACCCGATTGGCAGAAAACCCGAGGTGGACGACGTTAGCCTTTGACTATAATTTACATCATCTCTAGTCCTGAATCCCGGCCAGACACGAGCATATTACTAGCCATTAGAGGTGAAGGCAAGAAGGATGGAACAGTTTGGAAAATTTAATGAGGATATTTCTCAAAACGTGCACATCTGACGAAGAATTGGACGTCGAAAGCTGAGGAACTGCAATCTGGTCCAGGTATTCAGAATCAACGTGAAACCGTTTGGTGGATTTGATCAGTTTTGTGATCTCAATCGAAGATTGAAGATTTAAGGACAGGATGAGTACATCTCAGTCAATCCAAATCCGGATTTTTGAACTTTCGAATCTTTGAGCTGTGTGCATTTCGACCTTTCGGAATTTCCGACTTCTAAACTCTAACGTTTCTAAAAACTCAGAATCGCATCTTAAATGAATTCGGAATTCAGACCTTTTGGAACTTTTCGATTTCGGAACCTCAATAATCCCGCCCCATCAATCCTTTGACCATGGAGATGTGGTCCATCTCGAAGAAGCTTTTTCTTCGCATAAAAAAGTACGCGAAAGTTTGTAACCACACCATAAATTATTCAGAAAAATGTTTGATTATAAAACACCATTTTTTTTTTTTTTTTTTTTTTTTTTTCTCTGGGCAAGGATGTCGAAATGAAGAACTCGCATGGGCTGATTTTGAATTTCTAAGTTCAGGAATACTGAAGAGGAATTCTTCAATCAGGATGCAAATTGCGACTCCGCGGCTCGGTGGCCGAGGTCTAGAATTTTGATTCCAACATCTGAGTATGAAGTCGTATGACAAACACGAAGTACTTTCCGCTCAGATTCTTCTCAGCGAGTGGCTCGATGATTCTGAACAATTTCGTGACCGATTTTGACTCAATTTTGGAAGATTTCAAAACGATTTTGAGGGATATCTAACGTTTTTCAATCCCATAATCTTAATTTCAAACGATTTCCGATCTAACTGTCTCTTCCGTAATAAGTTTCAACGATTCTGATCAAAATCAATAAGACACGCGATTCAGTTCAATCGAATTGTAGATAAAATGTGATGCCGGATGAAGGGAAGGAAGCGCGACATGGGAAACGGAACCCGTCACTCCATCTAACAACTTCCCCAAGTCTTTCATCCCCCTTCCGGTTCCTTTTTGACAAAACTGACAAACTTCGCTGACACAAATGAAAAGGAAAATGTAAAGGAGAATAGCTATACGTATATATGCATGACTGTCTGTAAAGGATCCAGCTGAGAACGCGTGACGGAGCCGAAGAGCACAACCTTAGATATTCCTGGTTCGAAACTTTGGCCGTTTACAAGAGAGCCCAACTGTTGCGCGCTCATCAACAATTTATGCAGAAGCTTCGCTAAACCGTTTCAGAAACGAGGTGCTGCCACAGATACGGCTTGGAGTCAAACTAGCCAATCAAATTTCGCGAAGGACTTCAAAATACGAAGGATGCAAAAATGACTAACTGCGAATACCGAACTTTGCGGTAGAAGAGGACGTTGGATTTCAGGATCTGAGTCCGTTCAGTGATTAATTGATCGATTTGTGATACAGAAAGCCTTGAAATAGGCGAAAAAACAACTCATCTTGTTTCATCCTTGATGACCTGAACGAATACTGCGTTTTAGTTTACTTACCAACAAGTGCTAGGATGACAGTGAGCAGTGGAGCAGCAGGAAATGAAACGGTCACGTTGAACTCGAGCATCTGGAGGAGATCGACTGAAACAAACAGAAATAAAAATGAATACAAACATGGACGCCATCGTTAGAAACAACCAAACAAAAAAACATCCATTTACAAAATTTTGCACAAACTCATATATGGTATAGGAGGGTGGGGCACAACGGTAACCCCTAAAAAATTGTGTACTCTTGAAAATAACGATAATTAATCATGGAACAAATTTTTTCTTCAATTTAAGATACTTTTTACAGAACAAATTGAGTATTTAAAAAAATTTGTTTCATTTTGAGAATTATGAGCAGTAGTGTCACATAAACCATATTATACAGAATTCGTTCTGAATCCTAGCACATCCTTCACGGGCTCACTTTTTTCAAGTTGTACATGGTGTCCATGATACCATTGACTCAAATCTTAAATGACCACAAAAAATACATGGAGTATCGTTGAGTGCTGTTTCAGTGCACGTAATGTATATAATTTGAAAAAAAAAAAAAAAAAAAAAAAAACTTTGTTTCTTATCTAAACTTATCACACTAATAGATCGTCAGTAATATAATCCATGTCATGTGTACAAATCGACTCCAGGTGAAAAGTGGATTCATGATTTTTTCAAGTGAGGCCATTGTGCCCCACATTCTATTGACGAAACTTTTTATTCGTCAACAATCAGAATGAATTGGCTTGATAGTTTTGTGACAGAGTTAAAAACAAGCCGATATGTGCATCGGAAATAGTTAAAATCCTGATTTTTCCCTATGGTGGTTGTTGTGCCCCACCCTCTCTTATCATCCGGCTGATTGAGAATAAAATTAGCGGGCAAATAATTGAAAAGATAATAAGAGAACTCAGTCTGAAAGGGTTTGTTTCGAATGTGACAAAAAAATGAAAACAAAATAAATAAAAGAAAAAAAATGAGCGGTTGACAGCCAAAATCGCTGGAGAGCAAACAGTGCGTGAGGTTCCCACGTCATCCGACGCTGGCAACAATTCCAGGATTAAGAATGACGATTAATAATACATTTCCTTTTTTTTTTTTTTTTTTATTTTCACTCGACTCTTTTTGCGCCATAATTCAAACAAAGACACAGGCGGATTAAGGGGAGGATCGCCATGGAATGAAGGATATAAAAAATGTTAAAGTGAAAGAAGAGTACAAGTTCGAATGATACGACAGGGAAATGGGAACTAGAAGTAAAACGCGGCTCAGCACAGGAGCACGCAGGGGTTAGGACGATGGACCCATAGAATTCACCGAGATTTATAAATATTGATAATACGTCGGGTGCCCATGTCGCGGAAGATTGTCTGAGCAGAGGGACGAGTCGACGATGAGAACGAGGTGTAGGTGGAGGTAGAGGACTGCGATTAGACTTCATCCCGAAGTGAAGGTACCAAGCAGAGGTTGGGAGGAGTGGAAAAGGGAAGAACCGGTTCAACGCTCCACTTCAAAGCCCGATGAGAGTTAATTTTAAAGTTCGCGTCTTCATCAATCTTGGTTTAAATTTCTGCAAACTTTTATCATCACATTACTCGGAGTGGCGCCCAACCCATAGTGTACGAGGGTATGTACATGTACCTTTAATATCGCTACCGGTATCTACCGAGAGATACGGATTAGGTACGTCACAGACAGGCTTCTGACAAAAAAAAAAAAGGAACCCAATTTGTCGGGCTACTATCCAGCTAGGTGTGGGTGTATCGGTTTCATGAATTTTATACTCTACCTCATTAATAACTATGACGTTTCACACTCATTGGTCGTTCAACAGTTGGTCCTGCAGACTCTGCACACATGGACCCACATATGTAGGGTACCCATACCAACAACGATTCTGGTGTAACTAACTATTAAAACTCGTCAAGTTTTTCCATCAGAGAAGGTACAAGTAGCCACATAGAGCTACCAACCTACCTACGTACCTACTCTAGGCATATTTATGGGGCTGAACTTTTCCCTGCGGTGTTCCAAACGTTTTCTATTTTCTTTCGGGCACTTCGTCTCTTCCACTTTCATTTCATTTCTATATTGTGTCCTTCACAACTTCTCTACAATGAAACCCACAATCGGGACAGACTTATAACTTCTAGTCTAGATTTTTGCTCAGTCCCAAAAATAGTGTTCGATCAATTCGAAATCAAAATCGAATAGAATTGAATGTTATGAAAAATTTTGACAGACTATGAAAAGTTCAGGGAAACGCAATTGACCGATTATTTGATTCAATCTTATCGGCAGATCTGTACTGTGAAATGTGCTTTTGGAGTTAAACGAAGAGTGTAAAGGGACTGTAGAAATTTTTGAAAAATATATCCGAAGGCAGAATAAAGGCAGTTTACCCTAAAAGCTATCACTGGCATCTTGAGATACGAGATAAGAGAGGCCCGGGTGACGTTCAGACGAAGGAAAACAGACTGTGAATGATAAACATCACGAGAGAACGAAACGTTGGCCCGCAGACGAGGAGCGAAGGATAAGACGCGACGGGGGATGAAAATTTTGTGAAGAGAAACGAGGCCGATGCTGTTTTTCTATGCAAATGTGTATTTCAAATGATTAACCTGCGAAAATAGCTTCCCTGTTTACATTGTGTCGGATCCTTCTTGCATCAACTTGTGCCCGGACTTTAGTCCTGAGGGGACTCACTCTGCCAGACACTCCTCTCCCTATTTTCTGCTTCCTACGACGAAAATTAAAGTCCCTATGCCATGAATCTATGCCTCGTATCTCATGGACTCGACGGACGAGGATTGGATCATGTTCAAGAGCTTTCAGCATCTCTGAATGCCACATGTAAAGTGATATACTTACGACGTCGTGAAATGAATCATCCCAAAATATGAATAAACAGTTGCCAGTAATCGATCCGTATGAATTTTACAATCGTACTTCTATCAATCTTCGAACATATGCTTGAAATATGGATTCGATAACCTGAACGAGATTGATGCCATCTACGTAATCTACGGCGGATGATAGCAACAGCTTATCAGTGGCTAGACAATATCAGCTAATGAGACAACAAACCAAATACGCAAAAATAGAGACCTTTATCACTTATTATCAGTCTGATGAAATTTCATCTTGAGAAATATGCTCATATCATACGTAGGGCATCATCAAATATTGTTCTCCAATGTTTTCGGAGTGAGATAATTGAGATCTTCTCCGCCCATGGAGACCAAAACTACTGAGAGACATGTACATTCCATCTTCAATGATACAACTCGGAAATAGATGACCTGTACTTCATGATGCAAAAGACCGATGAGAAACTGACCATTCAGGAGATAACTGCTCAAGCATTCATATTTTTCTTTGCTGGTTTCGACACCTCGTCAACCCTGATGTGCTTTGCGAGTCACCAACTGGCTTTCGATGAAGAGGAGGACAACAAGCTGTCCTACGAGAAGGTGAATCACCTGAAGTACGTTGATATGATTTTGAACGAGACCCTGCAGTTCTATCTACCTGCAGTTTTCACCGATCATGTAAATGCTCATGAGTTTGAATTGCCACCTGCGAATGATACGTCAAAACCAGTCCTAGTGAAGCCAGGCACACGCACTTGGATCCCGATGTATGCCCTCCACCGTAATATAAATTATCAAGTTTTACTCAAACCCTGAGATTCAACCCTGAGAATAATTAAGGACGGTATTAACCACTTCGCGCTGATAATATGTTTGTACCTAATGTAGATATTCTAAGGCACAATGTCTTACGTTCTACTTAGATATACTGCCTCAAGGCATTGACCATGCATTCCTTCGACCACGCGATTCATGAAACAAAAAATATGGCTATAGGTATCTGTACCTGAAATGTCGCATAAAAATTGATAAATCACAACAAAAAAAATCTACTATCCAATGTCATTTCCAGCTCCAGAAGTGCAGACAGTTTTTTACAGGTACTTTAGCCGAAATGTTCGGTAATCTTCTGTAACTCGAAAAACGAATAACATCTCCAAGACAATCGACAAGAAATATTCCACGTCGTAGGTAAGTATGGTCAGGTATGATTCATCCATCACGTAACGCTGTTGTTCATTAATTTACGTCTCAATGAATTGCCAGCTCGAAAAAGAACACTATTTTAACCACACCAGTACGTTTCTCATGTGATGTTTTCATGTAATAGAGAGTAAGTATTTAAACTGCTTCGAGATCCTCTTAATAACATTCATAGATTCCACCCGGGGCTACGGCTAAGATCAGAAAATTGTTGTACCGTTATAAAATCTGGATTGGTAAAGAACGTCCATAGCTTAAATTTTAGCGATTTCACAACAATTTTGAGCAAGTTTCGGCAATTTCAGAAGTGATTTTGGCGAGAAAGTAAAGAGCTTGACGAAAAAAAAAATTGGAAATATCACGGAGATAACGTCGAAACGAAAAAAAAAAATGTCCATTGTAAATCGGTACAGCACATATGAACCGTTATAATAAAAGCGAAGTAAAAAGATAGAAGCGACCGTACCTACTGGAGCCCGCGTGATTAATAATCGAGGGAGAGAGAAACTGGTAAACAAATGACTCCAGAACCGTCAGGAAATTTTATAAGCTAATTTTTCATAGTTTTCTCTGCAATAGACGAGTCTCATAGATCATGCGTGCTGCAACCTGATATAATATAGAATACATTCCCAGCTTTTGTACAGACCTACGTCTATCTCGATCTGCGTTCATCTCGAGAAGATAAAAACTGGTGATCGCTCAAGACATACAACCGCAAAAAATCTTTGGTATAGAATAGAAATGCCTTAGCGAAAATAATGGAAAAATAATTCAATTTGCTTCTTCTATTTTCTGACTACAATACGGATTTGAGTAAATTTGTTTGGGGAGATCAGACGGATTTTTGGAATGATTTTATTCGATAAACCAGCTTTGCACAAACCCAGAAATCAAATAACGGATAACCCATTTTTCTAATTGTTACGAGCGTGATTTCCGCTTTGATTGGATTTTACAATTAATATTCACATTTTCAAGTTGAACTAATTTACTGTTGATGCACAATTCCATCAAACAGTTGAAAATAAATACAAGCGTTGCGAGATAAAATCTCTCCCTGTATGATCCGCCTCATACTATATGATGAATGGTAAATAATCATTAACAGCTATCCACGTACATACCCTATTCATTGCTTACTCGTTCGGGAAATATTGAAGACAAAAAAATCAATCAGGTAAATCGGCTGAGCACCATGGGCCAGCCCTGAAACTTCCCGCGCAGATCTTTCAAGTTCAAACAATACGAAACTCCTGCATCGATCCATTTAAAAATTTAGTAATTTTTAAGTCAGGGCGAATGCTACTGATTAAGATCAAAATCATAAAAATCCGTTGATTCGTTCTCGAGATATCATCGGACATAAAATTGATCATACAAACAAACGTGAAATCCAAAAATGTTAGGCGGTAATTCTCTGGACCCCAAAACGTGGAGATTTGGTGAAAACTCAACTATTCATTTTCGGCGTGATAGTAATAACTTCGCTTTTTCTAAAATCTGGAAGTCAAAAATGAAATTTCTCGACATCAGAAGCCGTAAATTTCCGGCAAAGAAATAATGTTTCAGTGAGAAGCGCACCGCTGCAGTGAGGTTGCATGTGGCTGGCCCGGGTCATTATCCACGAGAGAAAAACAAGGAGTGCAGAATTCCAGGAAGCTGTTGCACCAGCTCGCTTCATCGTCGTTCTGATGGTGCAATATTAGCTTTTCCTGTTATATGGAATCTACGCTCACTGCAAGTCGCACAAAGATCTTGAGTACAATAAACAAAGTAAGATCAAACTGCAAATGAGTAGGAATTGCTCACTCATAGACGCGATAGTTGCCGGAATGATAATCAGAAGCTGTGATCGTTACGACCGTGAACAGCAAAAGAACTCAGACATGTGTGGTCATCCACGCCTACCATATCATCATCCAAGTGAACATATATAACACAGAGTCCAAGCACTGGGCAATTCAGTGAACGTATCTTTGCCGAAGTGGGAGCGTCTCGTAGTTCAGCCCGCAGCGCTGGATAAAAGTGAAACGTAGTGTCTACTGACCTACTGTCAACTTTGCGTAGATCGAATATTTATTGGAAGAAGCAGTGAATAAAGTGATGTACAATGATTGTCGAAGGGAGAACTTTTTGGGCCCTGATCTGGTCGGTGATTGCCATACTGGTCAGTTCCTTGGTTGTATATCTTTGGAAAAGCATACGAATAATGAAATACTTCGAGAAAGACAACGTGCCGTATCGAAAACCAACGCTGATCTTTGGAAACATGCTTCCAATAATGATGAAGAGAGTATCCTTCGCAAAATTCATTGATGATTTATACATAGAATTTCCTGAAGCGAAATACTCCGGTGCTTTCGAGTTCACGAACCCAGTGTGCGTCCTGCGTGATCCAGAATTGATAAAATCGGTTACGGTCAAGAATTTCGATCACTTTCCCGACCACAAAGGGTTCGTTGATGAGTCGAGCGATCCTCTATTTGGGGGTAACTTGTTTTCAATGAAGGGCGAAAGGTGGAAGGAAATGAGGTCAATAATCAGCCCAGTGTTTACGTCTAGCAAGATGAAAGCGATGTTCGAATTGATGAGAGAATGCGCCGATGACTTCACCCTTCATTTGGAAAAACAGCCTGGTCCATTAACTATCGAGATGAAGGACATGTTCACGAGATACACAAACGATGTTATAGCAACGGCAGCTTTCGGCATTAGTGTCAACTCTCTGGAGAATAGAGAAAATGAGTTTTACGTGATGGGAAAAGACGCGACGAACTTCAAGGGCCTTCGAGCCATGAAGATGTTCCTCTTCGGCTGGAGTCCCAAAGTCATGAAGCTCTTGAAACTAAAATTTCTGCCGGATAAGGTAACAAACTTTTTCTGCGGCCTGGTCAAAGACACTATATCGACAAGGGAACGGGACGGGATAACACGGCCAGATCTGATTCATCAACTGATGCAAGCCAAGCATAAAAAGACTGATGAGAAACTGACCATTCAGGAGATAACTGCTCAAGCATTCATATTTTTCTTTGCTGGTTTCGACACCTCGTCAACCCTGATGTGCTTTGCGAGTCACCAACTGGCCATTCATCAAGACATGCAGGACCGTCTCGTGGCCGAGATAGACGCTGCTTTCGATGAAGAGGAGGACAACAAGCTGTCCTACGAAAAGGTGAATCACCTGAAGTACCTCGACATGTTTCTGAACGAGACCCTGCGGTTCTATCCACCTGCAGTTTTTACCGATCGCGTAAATGCTCATGAGTTTGAATTGCCACCTGCGAATGAGACGGCGAAACCGGTTCTAGTGAAGCCAGGCAGGCGCTTGTGGATTCCGATATATGCCCTTCACCATGACCCAAAGTATTTCCCAAATCCGGAAACATTCGACCCAGAAAGATTCAACCCTGAGAATAAGGACGGTATCAACCACTTCGCTTATATACCCTTTGGAGTTGGTCCCAGAAACTGTCCAGGAAACAGATTCGCACTAATGGAGACCAAGCTGGTATTCTGCAGCATTCTAAGAAAATTCCGCATCAAAACCGGCGCCAAAACTCACCTTCCATTAGTTTTGAACACAAGCTCACCTGCGATGAGCTCTGAACATGGATTTTGGCTTGACCTCGAACCAAGAGAAGCTGCGGCTAGTTAGTTTCGCGAAATCTGTGCAATGTGTGCCCTTGCGTGACTTAAGACTATTCCATAATACTTGAAGTAAAAACTCTTATACTCCTAACGATAAGTTAATCTACTGTATTGGATCATTAATTTGGCACAATTTCGTGCGCGGGTCATTGACCACTTATGCTAATGATGTTGCTCTGACGCAAGAAGAGCCAGTTTCAAGTATTGTTTTTGTAAACTTCTAACACGATATAGTATCTGCGATTAATGTATCTGCAGGGTGGCAAATTGTGAAGACCCATATTGTGATATTTGAATAGACCTTTAATGTCCGTAGATTAGTTGCACCATCCGCAATTTCCCGTTAATCTTCAAACAGGCGAAATTGAGGAGCTTGTACTTTTTACCAAAATGTAATTTCTAAAAAAAATGTCTTTCATAATTATAATATTTCGATTGACGATGTGTTGGATTCTGTTATGACATGCATAACCTCCCAACAAAATCTAATCACGAACTAGATTTGGCAAATGAAAATAATGAATCAAAAATATACATCATATCCAATATTCCTGTTGATTCGAAAAGTGTAAACAGTTTTTTGTCGAAACTGTAGACGATATATTAGGCTGAAATTCAAGAAACGAATAACAAGATCTCAAGGTCTCGCAATATGTAATCATTATTTTCACCAGCTATCCAGTTATAATCTAATCTGTGCGACAGACGATGAGAGTTCTAAGGTCAAAAATGAGCTGCAATAACATTAATTATTTTCAAATTATCTACCAGACGTGCAGAAATTTGAATACTTCCGTATAGATTCGGATATCAGTTATGAATCGTGGTGACATAGTCATCTAAAAGGATAAACAAATTCAACTTGACCATGGTTCTGTTACGTAATCAATTAATTACGCACTATAAGCTTCGGCAACGAGTTAATGAATGTTTAGATTTCGATAAACAGAGATAAAAAGTCATTGACCGCAATGTTAATTGATTTTTATCAAGTGAGTTTCAGAATAATACATTGCTACACGCTGAACAAGGCATACTCCACATCGTAAGTGGTTATGGGTGCAATTCAAGGATCACGTAACACTGTTTTTGGTTATTTTGACATTCTCTCTGCCAGCATAGCGTAAAGTTGATGTGGCTTTGCTAATGAATGTTCCAATGTTCAAATTACTACATTATACTTGAACTTTCAGATTCCGAAGGCATGGTGGCGACGACTTAGCTGAAATACAATTTCCTGACTTTTCCTTCCAGAAAATGCAATGTTCCTTCCTTTATTTTCACCGAATCCGAATATTATTAACCCTAAAACCCTGAACATGGGTCGTTTGTGTCCGGACCAAATCTTTCGAGGGTGAGTATCCCTAGATCCTTGAGGGTACGGGCCTGCACTTGTGCCCTAAAAAAAGTTTGGGGTGGGACAAATATGAGCCTCAAGCGCCGCCAGTTTCTCTTACTTTGTCGATGTGTAGTGGAGTAGTCAACTTCGGAGCGGACACGAATGACCCATGTTCAAAGATTAGGTAGGTCAAAACTCAATTTCTAGAAAATTGGATTTCTCATCAAAATACATCCGAGTGACGAAACAAAACATATCTGTAGAGGTAGTAATTTTTTGAAAGCAAAATTGCGGTGCGTACAAGCGACGAAGTGACAAATTAGCTCCGGCCTCGACAACAGGTCGAATATTTTGGTGGTGAGGGCTTGGATGAGGAAGATATTAGGTGATATGAATAAAATGAAGCATATGCTTATGCTCGTACTTCTATGTACTTTGACTGTACTGCAGTTTTGTATATAGTGAAAGCACATAGAAGTATGAGCATAAGCATATATGCTTCATTATATCCATACTAGTGCATATCGAAGAAGAGGATTATTTTTGGCCAGAAGAATAATGTAATAGTCTTGACGAGGGGCAAAGATGGATAAGTGGTCAGCAAATCCGGATCACCGCACCAACGTGTGTCGCGAGTGCATATATAACTATCGAATTGTACTATCGTAACATATATTTTTTTGAAAAAACCTATAAATGAAGAGGCTAAACACCATTCTGTAGACGCTTTGATTGCTTTCCGATCGTTCCCTACTTATTGGAGTAGACATGCCGGTCTTGAAATATAGTCTTTTTCAATTTGCAAAATAAATATTTAATTTTCACGGCTTAGAATTCTCATATTTTTTTTCGAAAACTATGTAATTGCCACTAAAAACTCGCGTTCGGATTTTGCATTTATGTTGAAAACAACGGAAAATATGAATTTTCAGACATTCGAGTGTGAATGGCCTACAGATCTCAAAATTTTTATAAAAATTTTCATTGAAACAGGAATTTTCAGGTATGGCAACAATTTTATCGTATAGTTGAAAGTCCAACGAAGACCCATGAATTTTTTCAGATTTTTCCTTGTACGATAACACAGTGAAATGAGCGCCGGACACGAACGACCCATGTTCAGGTGTTTCGGGTGCTGAAAACTACGACAGGGTTCTAGGGTTAAGAGGTTTCGGTGAATGAGAAGTACAAAATTGTCTACCTTTATTTTATTCAATTGAACTACATAGAAAAAATAAATAAAAATCTAGAAAATACTAAAAAATACTAACTGAATGAAAATTCCCTGCAAGGTTATAAAATTTCCTGATTTTACCCTAGGCTTGAACTTCACAATAACTTTTTTTATGTAATGAGATGATTACGAAAACCGAAATTGAATTTCGTTTCGCGTGTTCTATCGAATGATTAATCTATAAAAATATGCATGTATGTACATACAGTAACTATCTAATTCCAACTACCTAATATGTAAGTATACATCGGAAACGTGGTCAAAAATCATTTAATATTACGAGAAAAATTCCGAGGTCAAAAGGAAAAAGAAAAAAAAAGCCGGTGCATTCGAAGCGCATTATGGTATTGAAAACGAAGCCAAGGCTATCGTCTGACTTTGTAAAAAAAAAACCGTGTTAAACACGCCATATAAACTGGATTGATCACTTGTTCAGATCACACACACATGGTCGTGTGCGCAAGTCTTGATTAAATTACCACGTAAAGATGCAAGAATCATAGTAAGAAGTCGAATTTCGCTTCAGAATCTAAATTCTCTTCATCTTTATTAAGTGTATCCTTCATTTCTGTATCAAGTAAAGCGATCAAATGATAGTCTCCGAATTCAAATGATGATCCGAAATCCTATTGAGCGACGAATGAAGATCAGTTTCATACCACAAAGTGTCAATGATTGCAGTTTACAATCAAAAAATAAAAAAATAAACAATGGACAAACAGCAGGATAAATAAATGTACCAGCGCAGTTTTCCCGCGCCAGTACGTCAAATCATTAGGTAGTGAGTCGCACTATCCACTAGATGGCGCCACTAGCTGACGAATGAACTCTGTATGCAAGTAAACCGAGATTAATCCATCATTCGCGGTATTCTGCTGATCAATGATCGTAAATGAAAGACATAATAATTCCCAGTACGTAGTGACTCCCGATTTACGTATACAAAAGGTAGAGGATCTTCAAGGACGAAATATCCGGCGAAGTGCTGCAGGTATCAAGTATTACCCATGCATGTGAATTGCCAGGAAGAACGTAAACAAATCATGATCTCCCTACTACGTCTCACACGTAAGCGTCGTAACTAACACACATGGGCGTACACATATATACGAGAGAGTGGAAAAACAAGCCGTGAGCGAAATTTGCACGAGGCACGTGAAGACGGCAATAGGTAGGTAGGTGTGCTCCACTCGAAGTAAGTGTGTGTCGTGGTGTGGTGCTAAGCCGAGGCACACTATCTCACTTTAGCGTCTGCTCTCGGCTAGCAACGCCCATACGTATTGCGTAATCTGGCGTGTGTGATCTACGCTATCTGAGGATGGCCAGAGGTTCTCAACGGCCAAGTGCGCTCAATTTGGAATGAAAAACAAGCCCAAAATGGGAACATCGATTCCACTCTACTGCCAGGCCTGCATTCTGACCTGCGAAGCAGAACCTCGACGCGATTCGATAGTCGACTGAGAGCGAGTCGCTGATCACGAGACCAACGAGTCGAAGCTCGAAAGAGGCTCGTCGTTTACGAAGAGAGCCGAAGCCGGGTCACGTGGTTCTTGATAAAGTAACGGTTTCTCAGCGTTCGGCGGTTGAGCAGTGTTTAGTGTTGGACACGAGACAGGTCTCGAATTAGGTACGAGCCTTGTACAACTTTGTAGAGTTTCCCTGATCAGGATCAAAGGCGAATCGCAGCCTTACCGGAAAAAGGAGAAGCACTGATTGAGAAAAATACAACAACTAGAGGAAAGAAGCTCGGATCGAAATATGTTCGGGGACGACATCGCCTCGTGGTACTGGCTGATCTTTCTGGTCAGCATGGTGGCCGGCTGGATCGCAACTAAAATTCGGGTGCGGTTCATCAGACAAATGGAAGCGGCTGAAGTACAACCTCAAGTAGCACAGGCTTCGGGGCGAAATGCCCTGAACGAGAGAGTCAAGGACGACTGAAGAAAGAAAAAAGACTGCGCGCTTTGCAAAAATGTTGGAACACCTTGACGATGATGTACCTGCGATACCTCCGCGGATCTTGATATATTTTCACAGCTTTTCTTTTCTTCATCGTAATGAATCGACGATGCACAAAATGCGACCTTAGATGCCACATGATTCGTAATCATTTATTATCGCCAGAATGTGAAATTGCATTACAAACGAAATCGCGGAAAGCCATTTGAAAAAGAACGATTCTACCTCAGCATTTTTTTATTCGTCATTTTCTATATTTTTCTTCTATTGTTTGTTTTGTTAATTTTTTTGTCTGGTTTGAATATATAAATGGGTAGCTCAGTATGTGGGCAGCTACTAGTTTTTGTCAAAATACTTATGTGAACTGAAATGAGCATCCAGAATTTCTGATGAATCAGAAATCTTGACTAACGAACTTTTTACGAAAATGTGCGAACAAGCAGACTATTATTATTATTATTTTGTGTATTTTTTTCGAATTTCAGCCTCAGAATACGAGAAATTTAATTTTATTAGAGGCAAACTAGAGTGAAAAGTCAAGATTCGACTATGGAAAAAATGTACGTGGGTTTATGGGGACAACATTTGTTGAAAAGTCGATAGATTATATAGTTTAATATTCTGTACAAGCGAACCTAAGAGAAAATAAAGTATTCCTAAAAAGATTGAACAAATAATCACAATTTTGACATTATTTGGGGTTGCTTGACCCAAGCCCCGCCTGCCTTTCTGGACAAATCTCATCGCCGGGGGCGGAATTTTCTTTGTCAATATCATCGATGCTTAATCGATTGCTTTGGGGCGACATGTACGTCCATCTCGCAGGCAGAGACCCACGCACTATTGTATGTGCATGCGGGTTGTATTTACGTTGGTGGTTTTGGGGTTTCGTGTGGGCATACTTATTGCTAGTTAGAAGCTGGGGCGTAGGGGGTCGTTTCCACTTAACGTGGGCGAGAAGGACTCATAAAATATACTAGGAAGATACTAGGCGAAGCAAGGCGAGAGAACATAAGGGAGGTAAACCACCACAGTCACCCCATTCGGAGGAAAAAAAATAAGACGCCAATCGCTACGGCTGTTCACACGCCATACAATGTTACTAGATTCATCTCCTCATCGCCATTCATCACTCAGAAAAAAGTATCGTTGAATTGAACAAAATTTTTTTTGAATTGACAAAAAATTTGGTAAATATATACAACCACCAAAATGTGGAATTGATTTAACTAAAGATTCTGTTGATTAAAAAAAGAGATTCTTCTCCGTCAATTCTAGTTGAATTGACACAGCAAAACCGTTTGTCGATGGTTTAACAGAATTCTGTTCTATCGACTAAAAATCACCAAGACAATTATTGTGGTTAGGTTTGCTAAACTTTTTTTTAAGTGCATGCCAGTCGCTCGTCATGTACTGACATTTTTTGGTTCATATTTTTGAGTATTGAACTTCCCTTATTTCGGATGACACTCCACGTCTTCTAGTCTATCAGGATTTCCAACGTCAGCTTGTTTCCCGGTCAAAAAGCATGTAATTTTCACAAGCGGCCATTCGGGCTCTTTCAAAACCACAGGCTTGTGATCTAGGAAGTCATCAAAATACTTGACGCAAACCTGCGTGATGAGGATAGGATCCCTGAGCAGAACAGGGGTGTGAAATTCCATCGTTTGAACCTAATTGCGGCATCAGCATCAGAGTAAAGGTACGTTTTAAAAATCAGGAAACGTGAACCGTGAGAATATCAAGGGATAGTAGCTTCCAAAAAAAGGTAACACCTATGCCTGTGGCTGGAACACCTTTCCGCGTCTAGTAAAGAAACCACCCATGTACCCTTCAGCTAGTCAAGAATTCGCCTATGCATCCAAGCAGTTATGATAACTGCCAGAGCACCCACCCCGATCAACAATAACATTGTTTCGATCAACTGCAAGATAAGTTAAAGAATATTCTGTAAAAACCAGAACAGACACTAATTCCAAACGATGGACCGGGTCGCACTCTTTTATGTGGCGTCTAAAGCCGAAGAAATTCAACGAGTATGCAAATTGGAAGGTTTGCATAGCTCGACGACTGATAAAATTTAATGTATGTGCGGTCAGAATGTGAATGTAACCGATAATCACCAGATTACCTTCGATGTTACGCGATCGCTAATGGCATCTCAACGGCCAACTAATCTAATGTTATGAACAAAAAACACTTCCGAATTGATACGTTTAGTCGAAATTTATACTTGAATACTTCGGGGAGACGTTAGCTCTCGGTTTGAAGCAAACCCGCTGGATTATACAGTATTATTTCACCCCAAGAAACGGATCAATAAATATATTCAGAATATGCTACAGATTTTTCAAAAGCACTACATTATTATCATTATTATTATTATTTCTTTCATTTGGATTTTGTGCCTCAGTGTCCAACGAGACCAGAATCAATGTTGCCAATTGAATAGAACATCGAATGGATATGTTCCAACAAAGGATCCACATTTTTTGCTTCACTTCACAAGATTAACGAATTGCTCGTGGTGATTTCATGAATCACTAAGGTCTAGGACCTACCTTGCCGGTAACTGGCCGAGAGCCACAAATGGTGAAGCTGCAGAAAGCCTTGATCGAAAACCGGTTGATCCATGGAAATTTTTGAATGTGAGCATCTCGACCAAGTATCTTTTCCGACATTTTTTTTTGTCTAAAAAATTTAAGTATAGCTTGAAAAATGATCGTCCACTGGCGGACGGATCCGAAAGGACGAATCATTTCGAGAGCGGAGGAGAAAGAAAAAGACTAACCGGTAGTTCCATTGGATAGTGAAAACTAAGTGACAGACCTTCGGCGAATTTTGAAATCGTCCATATATTCAAGATCAGGTGAAAATTGCTATGATGTCTGATGTCTTTTTGCCACAAAATTCACACTAAATTCCTAACATCCTGTCTAGCTCAAGCTTGGCCAAATGTGCACGAACCTACTACACTGACCCACACTCTGACGGCAATTGTACCGGTCAGTACTCTTGACTTCCTTCAGGAATTCGAGTTCACCGAAGAAGATAAATATGACCTTAATATTGACCGAGGAATTATTACTAACCAATCAAAAGGGATGGGGCTAGGGGCCAACCGTGTCGCTCTTATAGCTGGTCGTGTATCCATTGCAAATCTTAGCCTTTGTCCACATTTCCAATCCTGTGGAGATTTGATCAAGTAACTATAGGGATTCATGGGCGATCAGACGATACTGCATATCCACAGAAAGGTCCCTAACTGACTGGTTTCCACTGATCTGTACAATTTGGTCGCTACCAATTTTGATGTTAGAGTGAAAATCATGATCCAAAACTCTTTAGAGCATATCGGAGATGTACTTGGTGGAGAAGGTTGACTAATAGTATGAATTACGCTTTGATCAATGTGAGCTGAACCCTGAGCAGTAGGGATGTACCAAGAACGATATATAACTGACGAAATGAAAGAAGTACTAAACAAAGATTCATTTTATTACTATGAGCTACATTTACAGTGATAATGATACAATATGAATACTCAGTCGGTTTGATATTGGCGGGTTATCAATAGTAAAAGAAATGACTTTGATGACGTATGAAACGTATGGATATACGATTAACAGGATTCTCTGAGTTCCAATTCCAGCCAAAATCCACCCTCTACTCCCATGGTTAGGGACTTTTTACTGAAAGTCAAAGGGATCGGTGTTTTCGCGGTTGGCTTGAGGACGAACTTAGCGACTAAGTGGGCCAAGACCAACTTGATATTCATCAAAGCGAAACGATCTCCAAGACAGACTCTGGGCCCAACTCCGAAGGGTAGATAAGTGTACGGTGTCAGCTTGGACCTGTTTTCTTTGTTGAATCTCTCTGGGTGGAATTTTTCCGGGTCTGGAAAGTATTTTGGATCGTGGTGCAGGCCGTAGATCGGAAAGTAGACCACCATGTTCGGTTCTAAGGTGAATGAATCAGCCCCAAGGACTGCAGGTGGCAGTTCGAAAGCCTTGCGACAAATTCTATCGGTGAAAGGAAGAGGTGGGTATTTTCTGAGAGTCTCAGCGACGACGGTATCCAGGTACTTCATGGCGTTGAGCGATTCATACGATATTACCCCCTTACCCTCTTCAAGGCAGCGGTCCACTTCATCCTGTAGTCGTTTCTGGACATCCTGATTGACGGCCAACTCGTAAGCTGCGTAGCACATCAGCGTAGAGGAAGTGTCGAAGCCAGCAAAAAAGGAGTTGAACGCCTGAGCGATAACGTCATCAAGGGTAATCTCAATCTGATCTTTTTCACTGGCTTGCGTCAACAGGTGGATGACATCTGGTCTTTCTAGATGCAGCTTTTTCCTATTCGCCAGATTTTCCTTTACCAAATCCTTGAAGAACTTGGCAGACTTGTCGGATATCAGCGACACACCGAACCAACGTGCTAGTCCTGGACAAGCTCGATAAAAAATGATTTTAGAGAGAACAGACAGGGTGCCAAGATCAGTAGCGTGTAATCCCCAGGTATGAAAAGCGTTGTTCTTGTTCTCCATGCACTCAACTCTGAGGCCGAAAGCTGCTGTGGCTATAGCATCAGCGGTAAATCGTGTAAACGCGTCCTTCATTTCAATGGACGAAGTTTCCTCAGGGTGCCGGAGAAGATATCCAACAAAGTCTGTCGCGGTCTCAGACACCAATTCGGACATAAGCCTGATCTTGCTGGACGTGAAAGCTGGTCTCATCACAGCGTTGATTTCTTTCCACCGTTTGCCTGTCACGAAGTACATCATTTTTCCAAAAAACGAGTCAGTAGCTACTCCGACCACAGGCTTGTGATCTGGGAAGTTATCGAAATGCTTGACGCCAAGCTGCTTGATGAGCTCGGGATCTTTGACCAGAATAGATGGCGTATCAAAGTCCATCATTCCTATGTACTTAGATTCTGTATCCACGGTGTACAGATACATCTGGAACTTGGGCAACGCGAGTCTCCTCAAAAATAGCGGCATGTAGCTACCGAGTAATGGAACAGAGCTTGCAGCTGGTATTCCCCTGAGCTGCCAGTAGAAAATTCGCGTGCGCATCCAAGCTATGATCACTGCTAGAGTACTGACACCAAACAATAGTATGATCGATGTAATTATATCCATATCGATTGTCTCTTGGATCAGTATAGGTATATGAATAGTTCACGGGCTTCTCATGTGTCAATGTGAAAAAATCGCACTCGCGATAAACTTTTCGCGACAAGAGGTGGGAACCGACTGCATAAGACTGTCTGCTCATTCGTACTACCCGAAAACTGCAGCCCATATGCGTTTTATTCGAACCGTCGAATCACCGACGAGCCGGAAAATGCAACTCCCTAAAGGTGCAAAAGGAAAACTGCAGGTCTCGGGTACCTACGTCACCAGGCATTCACGCCCTGGAACCTGGTCCTGCAACATCCCACAAATATTTTGCTACGTGTGCCTAAAAACGTAGCAAGACATTCTAGAGGAAATCTATCACGATTTTCATAGCAAGGTATATTTGATACATGCAAGTGGTATTCGATATTGATTCACACATGCGACGTGTTTCTTACTTTTCGACCAATCATGGAAGTGCTCAAAGATCGTGTGTATAACTTGCGATTCATTTTTCCTCTTCGAATCGCACGTACGTGTCCGAGAAATATTTCAGTGCCTGATGAATATTCACAGTTGATTACTGCAGTATTTTCAATCATCGTTCCGAGTTAATAAGCTTTTTGAGGACTTTTCCTCGAACGGATGCATTTTACTAGGAAAAGTCATTGTCGTTGAACCATTGATGTTCACATGCTTTTCTTGAAAATGATTAACATCACCTACTCCATGTCTATTGGCCTGTCTGTGATTATGAAGCAATGATACACCGCTCAGTATGAAAGCAATATCAAATCGACTCAAAGGCAAAGTTGATCAGAAATCTGCTAATGAATTTGTTGATGAGTTTGCGAAGAAGGATAACATTACCGGGAATTAATTAGATCATAAAAATAATCCTGAGGTTTACTCATACGTTAAACTTGCTGCGCGAGCAATCGAAGATCTTTGAGGCATTGGAAGATGGCGTGTGTATGGTCAGGCGCATTTTTTAATTTATTTCAAGGAGATTGAAGTAGGACGTCCCCCGCTGCACTCGGCCTTATTTATCATTGTCGTTCACTAAATTAATGTCGTCAATGACTGGCGGTGGTGAAGCAATGTTTTCCGCTGCACAATCAGTTTTATAAATCTTTTTTCCAATACCTCAGTCCATCCGAAAGAATTTATCCCCAAATGTAAATTCATTGTCTGGTCAACGGGGTCAACAAAACCACCTTAACAAAAAGATTCGGAAAACAGCTATACCTGACAGGAAGGTGAACAATGGGCTCACGGTCAAACGGGTTTCAGATCCAAGATCGGTGGATCGTCCTTCAGTTATGACGATCCATGGTACGGATATTCCACAAAATTATCTACTTTGCAATTATTAGAATTAGATTTGCAGGATCATTGACCATTGTGGAAAAACTTTTCTCTCTCCATAGCTCAAGCAATTCGCACGATAGAAGCACAAGTAACATCGTCCATTTGGGGAGTAGCGCTAGAATCTCATAGAAGATTTTTCTGCTTCACTGTGCAAAGATTTTGGTATAAAAGAAAATGTTTGACAGACTGAGACCTGTTACTGTTCAAAGGTTCGATCCAGATTTGGGATTACAACTCGTATCCATACTTGGGACCAAGTTATATCAGTACAACTCTGGATACTGAAGAATGATCAATTTTCTACTCTGATCTTGCTGGAGGTTTGTCCATCTGTGGATGATGCTTTCATAGTCCAGGATCAGAAACGGATAACTGTTTCGTAGGTAAACCCAGGTTCCCCGAAATCTTATTTCGTTTTGGAAGTGAGCGAAAGTTGCTGATGGACACAGAGGTGGACGAAGCCGGCAAAGTCGTAGAAGGTATTGAAGAATACATATCTCTAAGGGTCCGTGTCCGTTTCTTTGATGTTCGATCACTGGCATACGTATCTGAGACCATAAGAGTTCTATGATCTCGATTCTAAGAAGTGACCATGCCTCTCCATCCTGCATGATCCCCTCGCAATGGCCCAGGTACTGAACCTGTAGAGTCCTTAATCTAAACGGCAGATTCTAAATTTCGCGTATTTGCTGAGGCGTCAGTATGCTGTGCATTACTCTAAAGATATCGAGGTCTGGAGGATCTGAAGTTCTTAGGCTCTACTAGTCGATGAACAACCCGGAAAAAATAATGAAATTTCGAAGAGTGGGGAAGTTCACACGGGTTTTCATGGTTCTTCTGGAATTTAACCGTTCACATTGGCCAAGTGGCATTTTTTCTATAAATAATCGTTACGCATCAATGGTGGAAAACCCCTAATTGATCCGTGAATATAGGAGTGAACGCGAAAGATCGGAGAAGAATTAAATCTTTGGAAATCGTATATGATTTATTGATTATTATTGAGGATTTGAATTTGTGGCGCAATATGCCCAATGAGTCTCGGCAGACAAACACTGCGTAAAAGAGATTCACGGATACCTGAACACTTCGCAATCATTAGCTGCGAAATCGAGGAAAGTAACGAAGGAAAAAAAAAGTGGTACGAAAATAATGAATTCAGGGTCGTGTAGGTCGAGGTAGTTGATTTACCATCATCGTCATAAAAAAACCGGAATTCCTTGAGGGTTGATTGTCATGTTACATTATGTAAATTAACACGTTCATCAATTCAGCAAGAAACAAGAAAATTACGATTAATTGAACAACATACAAAAAAAAAAAAAAAAAAAGAAACACTCACCTATGAAGACGAAGATCTGGTGATGGGAGTATCGGAGTAACATCGAGATTGAGACAGTCTGAAAAAGACGCAAGACACCAGCTGTAAAGACAATTCAAAACAATGATTCAACTTTAGAAGTATGAATTTTTTTTATTTGGAATTCAAAAGGGCATCGACGTGGCCGAGGGTACAAAAATCTGTAGATAATTTAATGCCACGAATGTTGAAGATTGCCGGTGCCACTCAGCTTCCGGTATTTCAATAACGCTATCAGAAAACTTCGATTTCAAGGAAACAATGAAACATACTATGAGTTTTCTGTGGAAATTCATTTTCCTATGACTTGGACTTTACAGAAATTTCAGAAACTGCTGAATCACAGTGAAATTGTTCAAGTTCTTTCGACGGGATATACTATTTGCTAAAAGTACAGATAGAAATGTACGTAACATATAAATATGCGTGTTAATTTTGCACTGGACCAGATAGTATATCGGAGTATCGTTCCGAGGATGATCAGACAATATACACATATATGTATATGTATGTACCTAGAACTGGGGAGGCACGAAACTCGCTCCGTAATCCTAATAAAAGGACAAACGTAACTTTAGCGACAAATTGCAGCTGGCAAATTGCAAATTGCGAATTGCACAGCACCGTTAACTCGGATCGAGCGCGGTGAATAATAGAATCTAGTAGTGAATAGTGTGGCTCGGATCGGCACCTGCAACCCGTTGAACGGAATAAACGTATTATTCCCAACAAACAACCTTTCCAATATACCAATACTGATCGAAAAACCTTCGACCTACTTATTTTCTGTCTCGGTTATTCGTCTTTTTTCCAAGAATATTCATTTTTCACTTTTAGTTTTCATCACGTGAAAGATGAGCAAGTATTGATTGTGTATATTGGACTGGATAAGAAAAATAAAAATAATCGAATTAAGTGATGAAAAGTCAAGGGAAACTCAGTTGAGAAATTATTTTTCAATGATGTAGAAGAAATATCCTCCTAAGGTATAGAAAACCTGCGTAATTTAACTTTTTGCGTGTCATTCTGAGTCTTAAATTGGCAGAGATAATATTGCAATGATTTCCTCAGTTATAGCGTGCGTCCGATTATAATATACGTACGAGTGAACAGGAAATTTGGAATATCATTTCAGGTTTGACGTAATGATATTCGCGAGTTCTCGAATATAATTAGGGAAGTCTGAGAACGATATGAAACGCGGGGACATTGATAAGGAATACCTTGAAAGTACACACGGGGGTTTGGTAAGAGGCGATGTTAAATTTATCCATATAATTCCCAAGAGTATAAGCAGGAACGAATAGGGCAAAATGTATATGAAGTTTACGTTTGAATGTAAAGCGCGGTTCGGCGGTTGGTACCAACAGAGTTGTCTATCCTGATTAATCTAGCGATATTAATTCGTGGTTGGGTTTCCATTGAGTTTCCACGCGGAAAACCAAAGCGAAGGCGTCTCAATTCGCACGACATATAATTGGCCATTTCAGTACATGATGCTAATAATTCCACCCCTATTTAGAGACACGAAGTGAATTTTCCTGGAATCGACGGGACGGGATTGAAATTCCGGATTTCAAAAGCTCTGGGAGGTGCAAATACCAAATTTTGACCAAATTTTGACTGATCGAAACTTTTGGAATTCGGATCTTCGATCCCATCCCAAATCGGAGCTGTGGTAATTTAGCGGAATCTTCATTTCACTTTTCGATTTTTCCTCCAGTCCCAGATCGAGTAACCAAGTCGAACAGGTTTGTCCAGTTTACTGCAGTGAGTCAGCACATGGACTTCGTATAAAATTAAATTTTTATTTATCCACTTCCTCACTTTTTTTTCTTCTTGCTTTAAGCCCATAGGAATTTCGCTTGGCTACTTAAGCTCGGCGGAGTTACGGGGAGCGTCTGTAGCTTAAGAATTGCGACTGAAAACGGGGGTGGCTTTTGCGAAGATCGATTAGCCTTATGAATTATGAATGTTCGTTGATGGATGGACGGTTGGTCGACGCTTATAGTTAGGACTCGATCGAATCCACAACCCTTTCCCACCTCGTATTCTATACGTAACTATAATATTTCGCAGACGCGTCAGCAGCTCCTGACTTTTTATCGCGGGGCATTGGTGATCGATCGAAAGATCGAACCTCTCCGGTTTCCATTTCACGCTTTATTCCCTTTCTACTTTTCCCGATTTATATACAATAATGTTAGTTTTCCAGGTTTTCCAACTCGTCGAGCAGATCAGATTACTTATACGATTATTTGTAATCAAACCAAGAATGAAAGACTCTCAGTTTTCACCAGATCTCCACGTTTCGAGATCCGAAAAGTAAAGTGTGATCGATTTTAAATTGACATTCTGATTTCGTCTGTGCGATCAATTTTTATCTGACCATATCTCGAGGAAAATTGGAGTTCCGAATTAAAGAATTCCGAATTCATTTCAGACGTGATTTTCAGTTTCTAGAAATGTCAGGGTTCAGAAGTTGGAAATTCCGAAAATTCGAAATGCAGACAGCTCAAAGATCTGAAAGTTAAAAATTCAGAAAGTCCAAAAATCTTGAAATTTAAGGGAAGCTCGTAACAAAACTGTGAAATAAACGACGTCGCATTTCGCGAATTCCGAGATTCGGAGTTTTGGCTTTTCAGATCTTTAGCTTTCGGAATTTTGAACCTATTCGGTGTTTTTCTATTCGAAGTTTTTCAAGTACGTAGACTTTCTGGGGAATAATCTGTCGAAAAACTCTGAGTCGGTGGTATAAAAATTCGGAATTTTAACTTCCCGCAGCTTTTGAAATTTGGAATTTCAATCCCACCCCCAATTTTCAATGAATTGACCAATTTATAATGCCTAGCTGTTTATTTTCGAACCTCCAGATTATCCATTAATCGCAGAATTCCAGTTATTCGCAGAATATTTTTTTCGCCTCCAGAGAAGATCGGACCCTCAAATCAACCGAATCGTCATATCGATCGCAATAAAAAGACAGGGAAGAAACTGGCACCTCGAATCGCGGGAATTAGGCGAAACTATAGAATATAATTGAGTCTCAAACCAAAAAACCTCAAATACAGAAGATTAACTTGTGTTCTACCGATCAGAAAGCTTATACACGGTTTCAGATGTACGAAAATCAGTTGCAAAGCACCATAATAAGCGAATTATACCTGAGAGTCTGCTAAATCCTTTCCTACCAATAAACCCTTACCTTTTTGTATAATCCGTACAGCTATAGATTGAATTGATCATTTTTCGTGTGAGAACAACTGCAGATCTGGAGGTGTAGGTATATCCAGTACTCAGAGCTAAAACCCGGATTGCATTACACGCAGAAACAGTCCATTGCGGGGACGCGTGCGCTTGACAGAAAAGAATCCCCTTCCCTTATCTTTCCTTCCCTTTCCTTACCTTCCCTGCCCTTCGCCTCCCTTCATCACCGCCCTTGTGGCATACAGAGGGGCTGAAAAGGGCGAAGGGGGTAAAATCCAACGAGACGAAACGACGGTCCGATACACGTGACGTATAGACGCTATAGGTGGTACTCACGTGTCACTCACGTGGCGCGACACGGGCGAAGCAGTACAGGATGGTAAGAGAGGGAAAGGGAGAGGAAGAGGAAGAGGGCCGAGGGACCAGGGACGGGGGAATGATGGGGTGAGATGGTAAAATGGTAAAGGAAAGGGGGCGGGAAAGGGAAAGGTAAGGGGTAAATTTCGCCGCGAGTTTAGCCCTATTGTGGAAATAACTGTTACCGAATCACTCACTCTCTAACTCCGTACCCGCCTATACGTACACCTTCTCTGATGTAGGTAGATATGTATACGTATACATATATATATATATATATACGTATATATATACAAGCTGTATATGTTATTATTACGTCCGCCCTGCAGCCCCAACCCCGCGGCAGAATTCTCTATAGGTACGTAAATAGAAGCGTAAATATAAACGTGGCTACGTAAAACAACCAGGAAGAGTATTTTCAACAAGGGTATACACGTAACCAAATCCTGTATTATAGAAAATCTCCCCGGCACTGGATATCCGATGGATATATGTAATATATATAAAGGTATATGCTTAAATTCGTGTGTTTGTTTGTTTTTGGTCGTGATAATAAGTACATACATCAAGGTGATCATCAGGGGTGGGATTGAAGTTCCGAATTCCCAAAGTTCCTAAGGGTCGAAGTTCCGAATTTATTCAAGACGCGATTCTGAATTTCTAGAAACGTTAGAGTTCAGAAGTTGGAAATTCCAAAAGGTCAAAATGCAGACAGATCAAAGATCCGGAAGTGCAAAACTCAGAAAGTCCAAAAATCCTCAAATTTAAGGGAAACTCGTGACAAAGCTGTGAAATAAACGACTTTGCATCTCGCGAATTCCGAGATTCGGAGTTTTGGCCTTTCGGATCTTCAGCTTTTTGGAATTTTGAACCTTCGGTGTTTTTCCATCCAGAGTGTTTCAAATTGTCTATGTAAATTTATGGGGAAATGATCTTTCTAAAAACTTCAAGTCAGTTATAGTAGAAGAACTTGGAATTTTCACCTTTCGCAGTCAGTCAGGACGGATTTGGCCGAATTCCGACCAAGCCACCCCCAAAATCGGCTGAAAATGACTTCGAAAAAGTCTCCTCTAAAGCATACAAGCCTTCTTTGGTGAAAAACGTGTGGAAAATTCAAGTTTTCAAGGTCTTTCGACTGTACATCAAGTTTCTCACTCTTCATTTTGTCTTTCTGATACAGGATTAAAATGGAGAATGCTGAATCCTAAGTATTTCATCGCCAGTTTCATTTCCAGCAAATGGCTGTATTGAGGGCTTTTTGATGCTTCCCATCGAATCTTAAGCTTGTACAGAAAATTTTACACCTTTTTTGTCGTAGTTTTGGATACACAAATGTGTAGCGAAAAATTGGCACTAATATATTATCAATTCTGGAAGATAGCTTGTGACCCGAACTAGATTCTTTATAGCTCTAAACCCCGCCGCAAATAAGGGGTTGATTTTTCCCCATGATTTTGCACTATACATATTTTATTGCTGGACTAATATAAATGGCAGAAAAATCCGTGGGAGTAAGAAATTAGTGGACATTCACGCTACCAGTCGATTCAAATATCCGTAGCAATGTGTAGGTAGCATTTTACGTCGGTAATTGTTTAACGTTTAAATCTGAAATGCTCCAAATGAGATTTTTTTAAATTGATTCCGAGTTGATTTCAGGAGCAGCCTAGCCATAATTCGATCGAACCTATTTCACCGCCCACCCGAAAAGGAAGCGAAAAATCGTGTACAAAATTCGGATATTATGTAAAATTCACAATATGCCATGAAAGGCCAATTGGAAGCATTTCCTAAATTCTGAAAATTATAAAAACAGATATATATGGCCATTAGAAATAGGCTGCGATCAACCGCGTTTTTTTCCTGAAATTTTCAAAACTTCGGTAAAGATTTCCTCTATAAAATTGCCAAATTTGAATCGTCCAATCTCGCAGGAGCGAATAAATCGACCTAATAATATTTCGCGGCTGCGGTGATAAAAAAGTTCTTCTTCTAAAAATTCGAAAATTTTCGTTTCTTCGAATGTACAAAAAAGTTGACGAAATATTCATTTTCCACGCGATGACTATTCGGAGTAATTAATTAGGTATCGTTTATCGATAGCTTGTGATCCTATGATTGAACAAGCATATCGTTCCGAGAAAGTAAAATTACGGCAAAATTGAATAAATGGAAGCGGTATGTAGCTGTAGGATCGGAATTCGGACTTTAATTTACCCGAAGCAGCTATATGTATACCTGACGAATAAAATTTCTGAGTCGAAAAAAGTGAAGAATTCAAACAATGAACGAGTTTTTTCTTCATTCAATTATTGGCTACCCCGCAATCAAGAATCGCGTGTTACAAAAAGCAACGCGTTATTGTCGAAAATAATATTTTTGCGATTGTAGGATGTCGTGGAAATGGGAATATTTGAAGCGTGCCAAATACCGATGAGCAATATTTTTACAATATTTAGAAATAGGGACTTACTCTCTTGAAAAAATTACCGCAAGCAAATTAATGGTCAACTTATCGACTCCAGGTTTAATGCCTAGCAGAAAAATGACCAAACGTTGATATCCACAACGTGTCTGTAATGGTATAAAATCGTACCTTTACTCGAGAAAAAGCGATACTGGTAGTAAAAATTCGTGTGTAATTTTATTTTTATCTTTTTTTGTCGTTTGCACTGGAAGTAGTCGAAACGCCTGGATTCATGATAATAGACTGAAAAAAATGTATGAAGGTAAAAGGTCGTATGTTCAACGGATCTATTGAAATTCGCATTGAACCTCTTCTTTATTTTTTTATTGCATTTATTATAGAGGAGGCAGTCGTATTCATCAATTTTCCATTTATTGCAAACGCGCCAAAAACTCCCGAGACGCGAAGATTTATCAATTTTTTTAAAATGTCAAGAATTTTTTCATTTTCAGAAGTATTCGAATTCAAATTTTGCACCTAACAGTATATGATTTGTCGCATCTACCAATTTTCTTTTCTAATTGCAAATGCTTTAAAAACTTCTCACACGCGAAGATTTATCGATATTTGTGTTTCAGCAGTTTTTGGAGCTCTTGGATGAGAAAACGAATTTTGACAAACACGTCTTGACACCATCAGTAAACGAGGTCTGTTTTCACAAATTCAGAGATGAAAGAGCGTAGCCGCCAGTTTTCAAACCCAATTTTTTTTTATTGAGAATATTTTGATATTTCTGCGGAATTACGAAAATATAAAAATGATACGCCCTTTTATTTTCATACGTAGGAATTAAGACAAACGTCCTCAGGTCCCTAAACCATTGGGCACGCGATATGCGATCCCGGAGGTCCTGCATTCTGCATCCAAATGCTAAACCATGATGTTGACCACAGTACGGTTGAGTCTAGGGGTTGCCAGGGTCAACATTCAGCTATCAAAGCGCATTCAGAAGCCGAGAAATTCACTCCACTGTATTCAAGCAAACTAATTGCAATGTGGGTAAATCAAAACCAACAGCGAACCGTTTCGTGAAAGCGGAGTGAAGCTTCGCCGAGAACCAGATACACATCTACAAAACCGTCAAACGATACCCAAATAGCCTATATGCATATCACAACTGACGTCTACCAAAAATTGCAAATTACCAAATAATTAGTGGAATCAAAATATTCTCCTCGAAAAAAAAAAAAATTAAAAAAGGTGATCGTGAACGTGGACAAGATTCTTCATTAGACTATTTGACGAATCCATTGCAATATTCAATCAAATTTTTGGTTTCATTTTTTTTCCTTTTGTTAATCTTCTGTCCTTGACGATCAGCATCGATTTTGATAGTGAAAACTTTGGAGCTGGGAGTTGAAAAACCGAAAGATCGAAATTACTAGCGGTCGAAATCCCAAAATTCAGCAATCCGAATATCAAACTCATGAATATAGTGCGTAATGCAGAATGCAAAAGTTGAGAAAGATCCAAAAATCCGAGATTTCAGAATAACGGTCATTATGAATTTTGGTATTTTGATTTTTCGACCCTCACCCCAAGCTTCCTGGACAATCGTCATCGGATGATTTTCCGAGAATTGGGATTTATCGGGTACGATATGTCGAAGGAAGGGACACCCCGTGTGCGCAAAGCTATTAGAAACGGGCTAACCCTGGACCCAGACGTTATGGTGTCCATGATCAAATTGTTTGTCTGGCCAAGCCTGAACGGCCATAGACGCCCTTGCGATTCGTATATCAAATCCATTTCGGTGCTATTTCCGGGCTGCGGTTTCGCGCCTGCATATCCTGTTCTCCCGAAGGAACCGGGCGCGATTCAACGATATAATCTTGAAGCTCGCCGAGGTATCGCAGATTGGCGATAAAGTCAGGCGAGAAGAAGATACTGACGATAGTTTTGATTTCTAATTTTTAGAGCCTCAAATTTTGTTCGATGGAATTAAGAAGGAAAAAATAAATTGATCAAGAAGAATTGAAATTGCGAATAAAACAGACCTTTTTCAATTCTTTCAGTCTCTTCGATTTCATAAGCGATTCCGCGAAATCGTTTTTTTTTTTTTTTTCTTTTTTTTTCTTGTAGACTTGTCCCAGTCCGAATATTGTATACATATCGCGAACCTTTGAGCTTTCTTGTGACTACAGAAGTTGGACCTATAATTCCAGATCATTTTCAACTACTATCAGTCCAAAGATAAAATATGTCTACACTGTTTAAAATGTTGGTGTCAAAATTGGCGAACTTGGACCACAGTATAGAATAATAAATTATAGTGATTAGTTCGAAAGTTCGCGCAGCAGCAATTGATGTAAAACATTTTTCTACCGAGTTAAAATGACTTCAAATAGCGTTTAATCGACACCAAATCGTATTCTATGGTATAAGTAGAAATCGCAAATTTTTTCACAGCGTACACGAGGATCAAAATCGAACTCCCTCAATAATGACGACTTCACCGATTCCCTAAGATTCTTGGAGTCCTTTAGAGAAAAATAAAGATCCTTCTCAGAATTTTTTCGCATCAAAAGGTGTAAGGACCGCCGAAAGGGAGACTTTGATAACAAATTGAGGGTGTGTCGAAAATCGGTTTCGTCATTTGCGTGCATGAATTGATACATACGTATACGAGTGGGAAAATTTCTCTGAGCCTTAATAAATAATAATTTGGGGATAGTTACATGCGACGATAGGCTTCGACATTCAAGAAACATAGTTTTGCTGCCTAAAATTCAAGAGTTGACCTTATCCGGAAGGGAGCTGGATTCGCCATGGCGTACCCCTCTGCGTACGGTATACGTACGTGGCGATGGCTTCACACGCGTAAGAGGATATGGCAATCAATTCAAACTAACCACCAGCCGCTTGGCTCTCCCGATACTCCCAACTCCTAACTCCCAACTCCCAACTCCCAACTCCCGACCACGTCGGCTCGGTTAGCGCAGCGTATAGGACGGGTGCCCGGTATAAATCAACGTTATTAGGAGCTTCGTGTTCCTGGCGACGACCTCCGCCCAGACCAGCCGAGTCGAGGCAAGCAGCCGTTTCGTATCAAATTATATTGAAATACGTAAAGCTCTAGTCCCCAGGACCTCCGTCAGAGTGAAAAAAAAAAAAAAAAAAAAAAAAAACTACTCAATTTTGTGTTTTCAAGATCGATTTCTAGTGGTAAAATGAGCAGAGTGAGAAAACGCGTTCGAATCCGCAGAACCGCTCGTGTAAAAATTGAACGAGGGCCCAGTACTGGGCCAGTACTGCGCCGACGAGGCACCAACGGTGGGCGAAAGAACGGCAGTTCGTCGGAATGATAATGTTATGGGTCCTATACGGTTGGTATAGCCAATAGTCAGCTATTATGACAAATTCAGCATTGGGCCAACCTTGGCCCAACACTGAACGCACGACTGTTGGCGCTTACGGTTGGTCAAGTATTGGTACCGTCGTAAGTGAACACTTAGAGAGCCAGGCTCGGGCGAATGTTCTACAAACACGGAAATTCCAGATTTTTTTACTATCGATTCAGAGTTATTAAAAATATTATTTCCCCGAAAGTCTACGTAACCAGTTTGAAAAACTCCGAATAGAAAAACACCGAGGGTTAAAAATTCCGAAAGCTATGTAAAGATCCGAAAGGCCAAAACTCCGAATCTCGGAATAGCGAGATGCAACGTCGTTTATTTCACAGCTTTGTCAGAAAATTCCCTTGAATTTGCGGATTTTTGACTTTCTGAGTTTTGAACTTGCGGATCTTTGAGCCGTCTGCATTTCGACCTTTTGGAATTTCCAACTTCTAAACTCTGACGTTTTTAGAAACTCAGAATCCCGTCTCAAATAAATTCGGAATTTTTACCATTCCGAACGTTTGGAATTTGCAACTTCAATTCCGCCCCATCGTCACTTTTCATCGCGGGTTTTTTTTATACAAAATTGTTTTCCGCCCGGGTTTGGAAATAATCAGAAAATCTAAAACCGAAATTCCGTGCCTCATGGATAATGTCTTAATCTGCAGTAGTAGCAGATAGAAATTTATCACAATACTGAAGTGTATTTTCTTTTTCTCTTTTTCTCTGCATTCAAATTAATATTTCTCTTTTCTCTCTCCATACGATTTTTCATTGACTTTTATTTGCCGGTATAATTGGGAGCTAGAATCGAATGGATAATTAACGGTCAATATAAGGGATGAAAATAAATGGTTAAACTAAGGGCGTTCGAAGGGCGCTACAGGGTCGTCGGTAACGGTGTCGCATTCATTTTTACAGGGTCTCAGATTTAACGTACGTGGTGTCAAAGCTTGCTCCTCGGTAGGTTGGGTTACGAGCTTTTCCCCATTTCCCAAGAGCCTCAGTCAGCCCTCGCGCCTGGAGACAAAATCGCAAAGACGCGACCCTGCACCTCTATTTTTCCGAAATAAAAACCAGGAAAAAACAAAATGGAATGGAATTTTCCGAGAATTAACAATCATGCCTCATTATTTTCGTTTCCTCAAAAATTATCATCAGCAGAATTTACCTAACTATGAAAAAATCCGTCTTGAACTAAATTCTTGAAAACGATTCAGTTCAAATTTTTTTAATCTTCGGTCAAAAATCTCTTCGAAAGTATTCGCAAATACATTTTTTCCCTATCGCGGTCAAAATTTCAAGAAATAAGAATGAAAAATGAATAAAATAAAAATTAAAAAACAGCGTCATTGCGTATGTGTTGCGAAAGCAATCCATTGAGTCATGAAATTTGAGTAAAATTGATAAATTTCACCTGTAGGTACAGCTGAAGTCGAAACATGGTGGCCACTTTTTTTTTTTTTTTTCAATTGGCTTGACTTTGACCCTGACTTTTCCCTGACTTTTCCTGACCAAAGTGCGTACTGTCTTCATTAGTGCTACGTATCAATATCCCCAATTCTTCATTTCATTCGAATGTAAATTTATCAGGAAATACAACAATAGCTAAAAAAAAAAAACCGTCAGCAAACACATACAAATATTATATACTTTTTTTTTTTTTTTTAATTATTCATTTCATTTTGTTTAAAAATGTGTGTAACACATTGAGAAAAATATAAAGTTTTGAATTTTCTTTCAGTCATTTATCAAATGCTCGATCATATTTTCTTTCCCCTGACCAAGTTCAAAATTCCCTGACATTTCCCTGATTCCCTGACCAATTTTTTTTTCCCCTAACATTTCCCGGTTTTCCCTGACCGTTGCCACCATGTGAAAAAAAAGGTGTGCGGTAAAGGATCGTATTGGTTGAAGGAGAATATGGGCTGCAGGCAGGTGCGTGTGCGTATCAGATTTACTTAATTACGAGGATAAACAGGAGCCCGAGGCTAGTGTGAGTCTAGGTAGATCGTATAGGTACACAAAATACATATAATACGTGTGGGTGTAAAATTTGATACGAGATCCAATAATTACTAGAGTCTCGACTCTATGATTATACCTTTAATTAGGTTACAGTTTATTTATTCGTCGGTTAACTCCAACTCTAATGGATTACATACGATAATTATAATCATTCTACCCCCTAAAACTACCCCGTACCCCGATACACGAAACGTACCCATTTCTAGAGCAGCACGTTACGCGGGTGCGACGATGTCGATACACCTACGTAGTACATACGAGTTATTCTAAACCCACTGCGAAATTCATTCTCTCTCTATAGACGAAATTTACTGGTTTCAAATTTCATCCTTCATTCAACGTATATCGTAAATTTCATCCCAAACAGACAGAAATTATCTGAACTCACGTTTGTTATTATAAACTTGCTTCCCCAAAAAGATAGATTCTTAAAATCCTTAATTTGAATTCGAGGAACAAATTCCCACGTCTAAACTCCATTCGGAGATAATTTGTCAACTGAATTGCCCGAGACTTTTTATGGTACAAGTTGGCATGAACCTGACCCAGCTAACATAAGAAATATGAATCTGACTAGAATTCTACTAGTTCTTTCTAAACGGTAGAATACTCAGTCGCTTTCTGCCATGGCAAAGTATTATTCTCCTGAATTTCATTACAGTAGGTTGAATAGTTCAGAAGAAACTACGAATCGCGTTTTCGAGGTGATGACAATTGGTAATCATGGATTTCAAACATAATCACGTGGCACCTTGAGGCAATATGGAAGTCTGTTCAAAATTCCATGGTTACCAATTGTCGTCACCTCAAAAACGCAAATCGTAATTTCTCGACGACTACCCAACCGATTCGAACGAATCCTCAACAAAAAAATTCCGTTTTTTTGGCAGAAATCGGCCAAGTATATCACCTCCTCAAAAAAACTGATAGAATTCCTGTAAAACTCATGTTTTTCATGTTAGCTAGGTTAGGTTAGAAGTCATCTTTATATTATATCACCTGAATTCGAACGTTATAACTTTTTTCGGTCGATTTTACGTAACGATAATATAAAAAGAAATTATATATTCAAAACAGTGTAGAATAGTTTTTGAAAATGTGAATAAATCGACATGAATACGAGTTCCGTAGTAAGAAAAGTCGCAGGAAGGTATTTAGCAGGTAATTAGAATCACTCGCCTAGGAGTGAGATAAGTTAGCAAGAGGGTTAGAAATTTCAGGAAAGGAATATACACGCGTATAGAGCGGAGAGACGGAAGTCGCAGAGGGGGATGAAGTTTAAGTTTTCGAAACGTAGCTCCCGCTAACGAGCCACTTATCCCTGCGTGTCGAAATAGGACCCCGCGTTGCCTGTTTTCTCTTACAAACCTATACCTGTCAACCCTTCGCTCCTCTCGCGACCCTCTAAGACCTTTTGCAACTACGTACTCTATTTGTCCTTCGTATAATAATCCCCCTATAATTACCAATGCGCAGGGTCTAATAGATTTTTCACTTGAAAAATACGATATTCAAAAGGAAAACACGAAAATCGATTTTAATCGCTAGAAATTATTCCCAAAAATCAAACCAACAAGAATTCGTAGGTCGTTGCTGCTCAAGAATGAAAGAAAAAAATAAAAAACGTTCAATTTTCCTCTCTTTGGTAAAGAAATTTTGAAAATACCAGATTTTTTCTTTTGTGTTTTTTTTTTTTGCGAGATCATAAGGCGAGTTTGAATTCAAGGATTCAAAAAATATGAAAGCAGAATATAATGAAATTATGAATAAATCAAATTTTTTTCATGATTAATTTTTAGTAATAAAAAAAATTCACCTAATAATATTAAATATAAAAATAATGTTATTAATAAAAAATAAATATAATCAATTATTAAATATCCCCAATATTAATAATAATTAAAGATCAAATTTAGGGATTGACAAGTAGGATTGATAATGCTACTATTTGGCTTTCGGGAGGAAATCATCTTTCATTCGAAAAGAGAAGAATTATAAGTCATGAATTCAAAAATTGATCACCGAATCAGAGTGTCGGAGAATCGAGCATTTCACAATTCCCTAAAAATTCCGCAGGTTTTCCAAGTGAATATTTGTCTTTTTTCCAGAGTAAAAATTTTAATCCAGATTAGTCCAGATATGTAAGAAACGAATATTTATCTAACAATATTCATCTTGTTTCTGGCTTACTGTTATTCTAAGTTATGTGAAAATTCCCTGATAATTTTCTGCCGAACCAAATACTCTGAGAATTCTGAGTTTGCCAGGTTTTCCTTTAATATTGGATACCCTTTGAATTTTCGGCTACACGGAAATCGGAATTCAAAAACATGTTTTTTTTCGGAAACTAGAGGCCCCAAAAGCTGGAAATTCGTTGCAACAGATAATAGGAATGATTCTCAGACTTACGGAGCCGATATTTTTTTAGATCGGCAGATATGGAGATGATTGAAAAAATGTGAGAATTTATAGATGTATATTCAGACTTTGAGATACTCACGAAGACAAGCATGATGAAGAAAGCGGCTAGATACGACGTCCTGGCCATCCACATGCTCACGAAACGATAGTGTTCACCGGTTACCACGTTCCTGTAATGAAAGACAATTATTATTAGAATTTCGAATAATGTATCTTCCAACTTGTTCAAAATTGTGGGTTCGAAATGGGATTGAAAGCCACTACAAACGAAAAGAAGAAAACAAAAATTGAAATTCAGGTTTTTTGGGTTCATTTCACTGAGTTTCTGGATTGTGTAGTTTATCCCTTAAAGCGAAGGAAAAATGAACTACATATACCTAGTTATTCGATAAGTAAAGAGACTGAATCTACCGCTGGAAAAATGAGACTAAATAATAAAATAATTAACACAATTTGAATTTTCTAAGTAGTGATCGATGTAGAAAAGTGTTGAGAATCATTTTCATTCTGTATCAAATTCACGAAATATCCTAAGGAATCCAATTCTTTAATCTATTTTCAATCAGCAAGTGTGAAACTATATTGAAAATTGACTTTTCATCCTTCTGCATTTGAAATTGATCAATTCAGATTTATTCGTGTATTCATTTCAGTATATATTCCTCCTAATTCGGTTCGAACAAACAAAAACGTGTGATTTGACTTATTATTAGTCACATTAAACAAGGTGACCTTTTTTCAGAGACCTGTTCAACATTTGCAAACAAATTTAGTTATTCAATGAAAAATTGAATAGGTAATACTTGAAATTATCGAATTCGCGTCAATTTTCAAGTTTCTCAAACGTCCTACCATCTCAATTTTGAAGATTATTACAGACTGGTATCGCTTATTAAGTTAAAAATGTCAAACTACGTTGACGAAGTGAATTTTTGAATAAAAAAAAAAGGAAATTACGCGAGTAAAATTGAACAAAATTGAATGAAAAATGAATCAAAATTTCAAACCTAATCGAAAGAAAGTAGAAATACCAAAAAATAAACGAAACCGTGAATAAAAAGTACAAATACGTGATATTGTCGTTGAAAATTAGATCTACTTATCATCGGAGAAACAAATTTTGTTACCGACTGCCGATAAAAACGAAGAAGAATCTATTGTTACTTGAAGAGTAAATGGTAAGTAGTCTGCGATATGATTGGTAAAGAAGAAACCTTGATAAAGTAGTTTCAACCCATCGGTAAGACGAAATATAAAGGGATCTGTACAGTAGATAGAATACAAGCGAATTCGAATTGACATTATTCAAGAAAAAAAAAAAGCCTCATCAAAATACAATAAGAATAATAATGAAGAAGCCGATACGCACCTCAAATAACCTTTGTTATCCTCATGTTCAGCCAAGGTTTTGATACTGGCCATAAGTAGGTCGTCATATCCAAGAAATTCGTCTAGAATAAGACGAGAAAACGCATCGCCGAAACATTTTTCATTAGAAGGATCAAGCGTGACGATTTTCACCGGAATATTCAATCTCTGTCTAGCGGCTGGTGATAATCTTAGAAAACCGTATTCCAAAGAATATTCCACTATGTATTCGTCCTCTGGAAAAACTTAGATCGAATTAACGATCAATATTAACTATCCAACGATTTACGTATCAAAACTAATTTTTCAATACGTTCATTTCATCCGAATGGATAGAATTTCGTCAATATTTTCATTGGTGATTGTTTTTCTTTTGTATTTTTTAATTTTATTAAATTTCAATTACCTGCTCTGACGATTTTTTCCACTTCAGAAACTTGTCCTTTTAACGGCTGAATTATGTGATCGCCATTAGTGTCTTCGTTGGTTTGTTCCTCGGTAACATTTTCATAAGTATTTGTCGGTGGCGCACTACCTTTTTCGACTGTTTCTTTCGCCGTCTGAAATTCGGTGTAAAAAAAATTACATAATAAGATCAAGTCACATGTGGGAATTCGACAAAAGCTCTCAACCCAATACAATTGGACGATGGAGGATTTTCAAAAACTATTTTCTCCGCAAAAACATATCCGATCAATATAAAATTGATAACGGCAATAAAGAAGAATAGAACGAAGAGCATGATACTCTTTGATTTCCAGAAATCGGGCAAAAGTTTTACAGATTGTTTATCAACAGTCGTGATCTTTTGAACTTTTTCTCGATTTTTGTAAATCAAAAAGTATCATGCCCTTTGTTCAATTCTTCTATATCGTTGTTACCAATTTCACATCAATCAGACATGTTTTTGCTGAGAAAAAAGCTTCGGAAAACTCCGAGTGGAACATTTTTCAATCCATTGCTTTTCAGATCAAATGATTGTTTTTTTTTTTCTGTCTTCATATTAATTGATATTCTCGATTTTTTTCCCTCGAATTATCAATTAATCAAAGTCCTAGATTCTTTTTCATAAATTCATCGATGAATTAATTTTATCAATCAAAATTCTTTATGGATCTTCAAATTGATTTGTTGATCGAATATTTCACTCAGTCGAGTAATCAGAAGAAAAATTTTGATCACTATTTCAATTAATCAACTGATCATCAAACTCTACTTCAAGAGTCTTGAGTCGGTTGAGTAAGATCACATTTTTCTTTCCCAACTTGACGGCAAAAAAATCTGCTTTCTGATTCAAATTTATCGCAATTCAACACCGAGTACAAAAAATTACTGATTAATATTAATTCGACGATAAAAGGGGGGGAGGGAATGTGAGCATTCAAAAGCCTTGAACTGATGTTCGCTCAATGACGACATCCCTGAAGCATATTTTTAAAACTTACCTCTAGCGTTTCGGTGTTCGGACCGTCCCAAAGCTTCGTGGATAACGGAGGACGTATAGTAGCATTAGTGGTACTTAAATTGGGGCTTTGTATGTCCGAAGAGACTGTAGAACTTGCAATATCAACGTTATCTTCAGTTCTTGTGAAATTCTGGGCGATGCTCATCCCCTCGTTCTCTGGGTCTGGATTGGCGCCTTCCTCTACAGCCGATGGCTCGATGTTTAAAAATCTAAGCAATATTATTGTTGAGAAGATTTTCTTTCATTTTTTTATTTTTTAAATTTTTATCAGTTAAATCTTTGATATTTTATTATGCATGAATTATTGTTGAATCTGGAATATGAAGAGGACCGACTTACCCGTCCCTAGCTAAAATTCCTAAAACGCTAGCAAGATCGTCGACTTTTTCTTGTCTGAGTTTTTCCTCCTTGGCGTAGCTTTTTTCTATGCTATAATCTTCGGCGCCGCTCCTGAGGATTTCAACTCTGAGAATACCGTCACGAGGCCAATCGTCCCTTATGTGTTCCAAACAACTAGTCGGAGCACGAGAAAAGACTATGTGGATATACGCCAGTACGAAAAACGACATTATTGCCTGGAAGGACGGAAATCAAGTATATTGATAAGTTAATAATCAAATATATAAAAGCAAGATATCAAATTCAAACAATCTTTTGAACGTATTTCAAAACGAAATAAGTCGTAACATCACCTGACTAAAATCAAAAGGGGAAAACAAAATTGCATTTTTACGACAAAAGGGCGTATATGTCATCAGAATCACATGGGAAGCTGCCTAAAAGCAAAAGGTCGTATATGTACCAGAAAATTGTAAAGGCTGATACGCCCTTTTGATTTTGGCCAAACGCTAAAATAATTAAGAAGTGGCTCATACGCCTTTTTATTTATTTTCGTGTAAAACGCTCAAACTGCGAAAAAATTGCATACACCCTTTTGTTTTCGGTGAAATACTCAAATTGAGAAAAATTGGCTCATAGCCCTTTTGATTTTGGTCACGCGACATAAATTCACATTCCCAGATAGTAAATATTTGGCCTGATTTTTAACGCATGTTCTGATAAGAAAACAAAGTTGTTTGTATTTTCTTATCTCTATCTCTCTTATGTTGATTTCTCAAACTTAATTATTCTGTGAATCAAAGAAATCAGTTTGTTATCAAAAAGAATTATACATAAAAAAAAAATGAAACGATAAGCACTGTTTTTTTTTGTTTTTTCTTTCTAATCTTCGTTTCGTTTTCGTCTAATGAGTCAAGTTACGAAAAAAAGATAAAAGAGTAGGAAAAAAAGTGGAATAGCGTTAATTTGATTTGACGTCATGCCTCCCGAAAACGGGGAACCACTAGTATCGCGAATGGATCACGCAATAAGTATCACGAATCCACGTAACAGATTGAAATTCCGATATCGCGAAAATTCTTAGGTCTTACCGATCGTTAAAAAATCAATTTGTGGCCTTTTTTTCTCTGTCTCTTTCTTTATAGACAAACGCGATTTATATAAGTCAAAGTCTGTTCTATGCAGTCTACCTAACGGTTCAACCTTACTGCGTTAGTTATACGTCAATCAAGGCCCAACTTTTGCAACGGAATCTCCGATTCTTCTTCAGTTCTTTGAAAACACCCGAAATGATTTGGTTTTGTAGTTTGTTTTTTTCTTATTCTGAGGCGGAGGGGGGGACATGCATATGCATAATACACAGATAACGAAATTTCGTGAATCTATCAAATTCTTAAACGGCCGGATACGGTTTTACGAAAAACAAAAATTGAGAATAAGTGTCACGTTCCGTCTGGATAAGGAAAAAGAAACTATAGTGATCGCCTTTTTTCACACAGTCTGCAATACGTCACGTATTGATCAGAATCAATAAGGTACTCGATATTGATTTCAGGAAGAATTTGAATGACTTTGATCAATGATATGTAATAAAAAAAAAAGCAAAAATCGTTTGATTTAGATTTCGATCAAATTCTCTGTATATACATAACATTTCAATACTTTACCATCTCCGATTCAATTTCATTTTTTTTTCTCTGTTTCAATTTTTGGTAATTTTTTGAGAATTTTTGTAACGTTAAAAAAAGGAGTTTTGTTTGTTCAAAATGTTTGAAGGGCTAAAAAAAAAACAGAACAATAAAAATCAGCCCATCATGGAACGGGTGTCAAAATAATCAGAATGAAAATTTGGATTTTCGAAAACTTTTTGAGTTAAAAAAAAATAAATCCTGTTCTAAAATCGGATCGATTGATATGAAATTTGAGAAAATTGAAGAGTGCTTTTTTGAGATCGGAAGATCGTATATTGAAAAATCGCGAAGTGAATAAAAAATGGTGAGGGAAAATTTAAGAAATCTAAATAAATTACGTTGGTCGAATTCACACGGAATTACTCATATACTAAAGAACTCCCGCTAAATGCATACGATGATAATAACAGTAAAAACCAGTAGAATATGGTAAACAATACGAATATAAGAAAATATGCAAAATTACCTTGAGCAGTACAATAAACTCGATGAATCTCCTTATGGGTCTCGGAAATGCCCTGGCATAGGCCAAAGCGGCCTTAATGAAGAGCGCGTGAAATAGTCTGTCCCGAACATTGAAGAGGGGATTTTGGTTGTTGTTATTCCTCGTTCTGTTCATGTTGTTATTGTTTATAGGCCCAATGGGAGCGACCAGTCCGTGGTTATTCTCCGCCCCGATAATACCGTTCAAGTTATTAACCGGGGGATTCCCCTGCGCCTGAGAAGGCTGGGCTATCGGGGGATTCCCCGAAGGGGGCGAAGAAGTAGAAGAAGAAGAAGAAGAGGAGGCAGAAGAAGTAGAAGAAGAAGAGGTCGAGGTTGAGGTCGAGGCCGGAGCTACGACCCCCTCCGGTACTTCCGGTGGCGCTGGAGGCGGCTGTACGTCGATCTCTGGCATTTTAGATGTACAACAAAAGAATAAATAATAAACTACGGATGATAAAAAACCGGGAATAAAGTCCCCGGATATTTTCCTCCCTTTTTTTTCTGTTTATATCTATTTGAAATTTCGGACAACGACGAATGTCGAGACCGAACAACCGCCTCGATTTTTTTCCGGAGATCTTTTGATCCTCCGGTATAACATTTCCGATCTTGGATCGGGCCCCACTTGGCTGGTGGCTCCTCTCGATAACCCTGTAAGGAAAAATTAACGGTTTTACGATATTCACCTCCTCCGTCGATAGTAGATCGACGATAAACAGCCTTTGGAAGTAGTGGATCAAATTCTTTCGGCAAACTGCAGGGCTGCTGCAGCTGCAGACAGAGGAACTCGCGGCCTCGGACTGTCTGGATTTTTGCCGTACGTATGTATTTCACAACACGGCGATTAAGCTACGAGTGCTTTGAGCTACTGTACCGATCGCGTCACGTGGTTACCGCGAGTCAGAGAAGCGATTCAATTCGCGGTAAGTTATGTGTAATGAAGTGACAATATATAAGTCGGGTGTTACGAGTTATCGTAAAAGACTCGGGGCTCGATTCAACAATTAGGCCTTCAATTGCTGGCTAGATAAAATAATAACCGAACTGTAAATTAACTAACTAACTAACAAACTAAGTTACGTAATTATATCAACGGTAAATAAATCAATGGTTAATTTATTACTAGTGACTCTGCGCTTTTTACGTACACATCAATTATCGCCTACTCATTTGATATTCCCTAGATGTTGATAATGCGATATTACATACAACATGCTCTCTTGCAGTTCTGTGAAACAATCGCGATCGAGCGTATTACGTCGAGTTCAAAGTTATTCTTACACCGAGATTCAGTCCGAGCGATCGAATGAACGTTTAACGATACGGAAAGCAGTTTTATATTATTGTATTGCAATAGACTACGATGATTTACCGAGTTAAAAACATTCGAGATGATTGGGAATTGGTCAATGACACATGTTGGTTTTTACAGGTGAGGCGTAACTTGATAGGTTAGAAAGAGTAAATAAGCCGCGATGTTGACTTTCTAACCTAGTTTGAGAAAAATTCTTACGTTTTAAGATAAAACGAGGGTGAAATTTTGATATTAGGGTTATGCCAGACGGTCAGAGATCATAACGTAAACGTATCTTTCTCTTTTTGTTCTCTCTGCTTGTTTCGTAGCTAGAGATTTATGCGAATTAAGTCTGAAGTCGTCGTACCTTACAGCTGCCAGCCAGCCAGCCAGCCAGCGGTTATTGGCCGACGATACTTTGTCACACCATCGATTAAATGCCGAGGTTTTACTCCTCGGTTGTTATTATTTTTATCTGTATATTATTCACTATATCGTATTTGTAAATGTCACAAATTCTTCTACACTCTCGATAACTAATCTTCAACCCTAATCGTCATATGTTTTGACACACGACGCAGACCATTTCTAATCAGGTTTGCCAACTTCCCGTAATCGACAGACCCAAAATCCCCGGTTTTATCTTCGATTTATTAAACTACAGACGTGTCTGAATGAAGTTGAATCTTATTTAGATTCTCTAGTTTCGGATTTTATCATTCTGGATTGCTTTGAGCTGATCTAATCTCTTGATTATCTATTATTTAGAGATTAACTACTAGAGCTCCATCGGATACCCGTCGAGCATCGTCTGCTATAATAGTTCAAAATATTAGCACCGACAGCGCCACCGGCTACGTTCATAATTGCAATGTACTTCAGGTTGCAGATGCTAAGGCGCACAATAAGGCGAATTATTTAAAAATTCTACGATTTGAATATCAAATAATTCGCTAAATTTCGGAAATGCAAAACACAAACTGCGGTAAATTATGTTTCAAAGGATGAATATTTTCTTAGCTCAATTTCAGACATGGCGACTGTTTGAAATCGGAAGCAAAAACAGATCATTAAAATGGAAATGATGATTTCTGGGTTTTTTTTTTTCTAGAATATCAAGATCAGGAATGTTCGATAAATCTTGAAACTGGAAGTTTAATTGATTCAAAGCGCTATGAAATGTATAATTGTTAGGAATAAATGAGGAGAGAAATGACATGTTCTTGAGAATATAAAATAAAAGATTTAATTTATTCTCGCATTAGATTGTGTTCATAATTTACATTAACACGAAGGTTGTTCCGGGTCGGAGTCTAGACCTACAGTATAGATACATAATTAACACAAGTAATTAGTTTACGCTGTTTTAATAACAACAACAACAAAAATAGCGTAAGAAAATCTACAGATTTCGTCTTTTTTTTTTTAGTTTTCTTATTATGTATATCATTTCGACGTGATAAGATGTTAGCAAATTTTTGGTTTTTACGTTTTTATCTTATTAAATATTAAAAATAACGCCCTCCTTAACCGTTTTCTAGTATACAATCCTACATTAGCATTATCTAACTTCAGTCCGTCTACGCAATTGTAAAAAAAAAACTAAAAAATACATCCCAAATTCGTACATTCTTCGACGTTGATACTTTGAGGGAAAATCTGTAGTTGGAATTTTTGTTTTGTACAAATAAATCAATTGAATAACCCGAGTTTACAAATCGGTCGAAGAAAATTAAGTCAAGATATTGTTTTTGTGATAATTTTTGTAGTAAATTTGATTCGTCCTTCGTTTACCCCCTAGAATCTTGAAAAGTCGAAATTTGAGAAATATCTAGCTCGTTTTTATAAATAACTAAATGATTGATTTACTTGAACATGATTTTCATTGACGTCGCATAATAATTATCTACTTTGTTTGTTTCGAGATATTCTAGACTTTCAAAAAGGCTAGCAATGAGCCTGCATCGCTCAATTCTGCCTATTTATTTATTTACTCATTTATTTATTCATCTCATTTATCATCTTTCACGACAAATGAGAAGGACAATAAGAACCCAACAAATCGCTCAAAATTAGTTTAAAACAAAAAAAGTAAGAGAAAAGTAACAACAGAAAGATTTACATCGATTGTATCAAACAGAGAACGTCTTCTTTGAGGTATTCGGTGGGTCCTTTTCTATTCAAAATCTCAGTGTCCCAGCTGAAATTCAATATTGATGCTGGAACGAGCCTTAGATCGACTAAAGTTTTTTCAAAATCTTCTTCTACGAGACGGTTTCCCAACGGGGTTGATAATACGAAAGGAATTTCGTCGCTAACTAGGTTTTCTTTTATGAATTCTAAAATGCTCTCGATCTTTTCGTAGACCGCGAAAGTTCCTTGGAGCATTATTCCGTCCGGAAAACGAATTCTGATCAATGCGTAACGGTATTTTTTCATCTCACGCAGCTCTTCTTTTTCTCGCATCGCTTTCGTTCGTAAAACTTGACTTTTCGCCACCGTCTCTGACCTGCAAGATATACATTTTTTTATTATTTTAAAGCGGTAATGGTGAATATGGTTTTTTTCGTAGAATAAGAACCAACGTTGGATAGAATTCGACATGATTTCATGATTTTTGAACCATTTTTTATGGTACTTTTCTAGATTTTCTACAATTCGTAATGCAGTTTAAGGAATTCGATGCGATTTTACAAATTTTCCAAGTCATATTCACACGATTTCGAACAATTTAACCAATTTCGAAAGATGATTTTATAGAATTAACGTGATTTTGTCAATTTTCGAAGACTTGGTTGGAAATAAAAACAAATTCGAAGGATATTGGATCAAATTTTTTGAATCCATGAAATTTCAAAAGATATTTAGTTACTTCACGAAGAATTTTACAAATCCGATGAACTTGAGAATGAACTTTCTTGAAGGTTTCAAAGAATTCAACGATTTCCTGAGTTTTTTCAGTTTTTCTTCACTTTTGAAAACGTTTTCATACTTATAATAATTTTTTCTAAGGTATTTCGACAATCGTTGGAGAATTCAAAAAATTTCGACGAATTTCTCCACAAAGTAGATGAGATTTCACGCATTTTCAGATATATTTTCCGAAGTTTTAAGATGATTTCCCACAACTCTCAAAAAATTCCCAAAATTATCATAACAAAACAAAATGGAAAAATATCCAGTTAAAATACGAATAATATCAGATTTGGATTGACCAAAAAAGTACGTCAATCCAGACGCTAAAGGTTTCATTTAAATCAAATTTTCAAGAAGATTGTCGTTTTGAATTCTAATTCAATTTCGAAACTGAACGAGACTTTAAATAAGCCAAAACGGCTTACAATTAGAGGATGAATCATAAATCTCAAATACCTAAGTTGATGTTCTCTTTTAATCTCCTCCGGAGTCATAGTGAAGAAAACAGGAGGTAATTCGTTACGTTTAGCGGCTTGGCTAGGGAGTAAAACTTGTAAATTTCTATCCAACTCGACACGGATGGGTTCTGCAGTCTTCAAAGCATCCACAAGCATTTCAACTTTTTCGATCGAAGACTTTTCCGGACTCCAGACCAGAAAATCTTCCTCTTGTTCCTGGTGAGTAAGTTTCGTTAACTCGAATCCAGCCGCCTCAAGCAACTGCAAGGCACCTTCGATCGGCTTCACTTTATCCTAAAAATTGAAATAAAGAAAAGGAAACTCTCTAGTTAAAAATTCATTCCTCTTCAATCATCACCTAGTCTTTCATTCCATTAAATCATATTACCTGAAAAACCCTATTGGACATTCTGATTTTCCAATACTTTTCCTCGCCAGGATTATTCACAATATTTGTCAGGTATTTTGACACAGTTTCAACGCATAATTCGATTTTTTCTTTCCCAGTATTGCAGCTATGAATAATCAGGCAAGCGGTGAGTCCAGGTTCTTCATGATTTAATTGATCGTAAAGAAACTGTCGAATTTTGTTCTTCCACTCATCTCTTGTGAGTATTTCATCAGAAATAATTGGGCAGCGAAAATAAACTCCGCGTACCGCTAGCAGAGGATTTGCCTCAACTTCTTGAGGAATTTTTCGCTCTTTTTGCGTCGATTTCTCCAACTCTTCATTCTCCGCTGCTGCTGCTGCAGCCTTTTTTTCAGCCTCTAATTCTCGCTTCACTTGTGCCTGTATCGCCGCGTAAGAACTGCGAATAAAAAATTCAAGATATTCAGAAGAGTATTCGATTGAACAAAAACTATTTTTTCAAACTTTGAGTCGATTACAATCGACTCACAATATTAATTCACGATTTTTCAGGTCCAATTTTCAAATAAAAATGATTTCAAGTCATGAATGACAAGCTTTTTGAATCCTGTTTGAGTTTTAATCGATGTAATTCATCAACAACCGACAAAATGAAGTCAAATTTTGATTATTACGTGTTAAATTTAGTTGGATCAGGCCTCTTGGATTCCAATCTAGCAAGCGCAGCTTGGCCAGCAATCATTGCCTCTGTAGTTGGCTCAGCCCGCTTAACAGGCTTGACTTTATCGTTGGAGTTAGATTTTGAGGAGCTTGTAGATTCGGTTAATCTGAAAAGTGTAAAGACAACAAAATAGGAATGAAACTGCGAACTTCATCATCGATATTATAAATATGAATTTTTCTTTGCACATAATATTTAGATAGAGAAATAACTGACTTGTATCCTTTTCCGGCCATCTGAAACTTGGCGTCGGATTTCTTCTTTTGGAAAAAAGCTTTGATTTTATCCGCCATATTTGCAGTTGTCTATGTCGAATTTTCAAGCTGCAGGGATAAGTTGGCGGGTTATTCAAACCCGGGGAGAATGTTCCTTCGGCAATTTCAGACGGGAGACACTTTTCTTTAGTTCCTCGACGGCAGCGGAGGTGGCTGGAATTTTGAAAATCATACAGAAACTGTAACTAACTATTGCTAACTATTGTAACTACTGCTAAGGTTCATGGGAACTCGAATTTTAAAATATTAGCTCTACGCATAAATCATGGAGCTTTTTTCATCGATCGTTGTCACATCATCAACTGATACATATTGTTGTATTAGATAATATTTTTATATTCCTATGAAGCCTTCAATTTGTGATAAAAGGAAGGAGTAGAATGAATAAATCAGTGAAAATCTTTTATGAAACTGAAAAGAAATGCAATTCTGGAAAATTCGTGCTATGTAAATTGATTTTTTTTATTTTTTATTTTTTTTCTTGAATGGTCTCTTGTGAAAAATAAATTTCGGAAACAAAACAACAAAAAAATAGAAAATTGTTTGGACAATGTTTAATAAAATATTATACAGTACAATCTATATCAGTTTGAAATTATACATCGATATATAGAAATACGTATTATTTTGTTGGGTTTATTGTTAGGGGTATAAAAGAGTGGGGCGAGACAGGGTACCCCTTCGAACTTGTCTTCAAATTTTCATTTAGAAAAACTCGTAATCTATCCATCTGGATGTAGCTAGATTTCTTGATCTCTGAGAGAGAGTAATGAACGAGTGATGAATGTTATATCAGTCCCAAATGGTACGAATTGCGCATATTTTCATTACATTTTCATCTTCAAAAATACGAAAATGCGCAAGTTTGAACAACTGAATAAATCGGAATTGAATGAATCAAATGATATTGTGTATAGAATTATTATTCTTAGGGATTATTACAAACACCCGATCCTGCCCCACTCGCTCTATATGATAATATATCATCAGAGGTTTTAATTACTACTCTATTCAGTTCTGATTTTTCAAATTTGAAGTGATTAAATACGCGATTCATTAAAAACTAAAAATACTGAACTGTAGATATATGCGATATTGAAGCCTGAGTAATCGAAGATTGAAAATTCCAAATTCCCAAAGTGGTACATTAAAAACCAAAGAACTAATGGATTTTCACAAACTTATACATATAAATACAATACGTGTATGTATGTATAGAAAAAATCAACTATAACCTAATTATCAGAAAAATTGACGAAACATAAATCCAAATCTACTGATGTTTGTACCAGAAACAGAGGAGAAAATGAATCGATAAAAATTGAGATGTGTCTGAAGTTCCGAACGTCCGTTTAAAAACGAAAATTTGAAAAGTTATAACGTTTATCAGGATTTTGAATCCACCAAATATAGTATATCTACAAATTTATTATAGGATAGGTGGAAAATCGAAGGACAGTGATAAAGATTTCAAAATTGACAAATTTTGGGCGATCGAATATAACTATGATACATAACGTGGTACCTACATGAGATTTTTCGGAAGCTGCGTTCAAATGAACTTCAGGAACTTCAGACACATAATAAAATGAGGGGATTCCAAACGACGAAAAATTATAATAGAACCAGAAAGCGTATAATGTTCGTATCGATTGAAGCCAACAAATTCGCAAATCCCTACCTATACTTATAACACGTTTATCGGATTATATTGTTCATATCACCCGAAATGGCAATGTTATCATATTATAAGCAGTCGAAACTGTAGATATACAAGTAGGTACAAATGTGTGCAATTATAATAGCGCAGTAACAAATTTTTATTGATTTACGTGTCTCCTAAGCCAGAAAATGGTTTTTCGATTGGTTTTTTTTTTCCACAAATACTCTACCTACACTCGTTCTACTCTCATTTATACTCTTACTCACGATGAATGTAACACATCCAGACGTGTATCGGAATCGCAGCAAAAAATGTATGTAAGAAATTAAAAATGACTATAACAATAAAGAAAACAAATCTCTGCAGAATGATGAAAAAATGGGAATTTTTGTTTTTGACAATACATATCGATGACATACAACATATCGAAACGGACGTATAAGCGCCAAAATTTTTGATTTTTTTTTTCTTGCGGACATACCCACAAGATTTTTTAGTGCATGTAATAAAATTTTGCCACTAAAATAATGAAATTTTCACTGTTTATTTTTTGGCGCTTACGCCCGTTTGGTACTAGTTCATTGATATTATTCCAATTAATTCCATATATAGAAAAGCGAATATAATATCTGTAAATATCATTTATTGATGTAGAGATATATAAATATTTTCTCAACTGAAGAGAGTTTTAATTCACCAAGACGCAAAGAATTACATTTATTGACTTATCGACAGGTCGTTCTGATTAGCAATATGCATTATTGAAACTCAGCATAGAAGGTCAAGTGGTATACTATAATTTGACGAATGATTGCGTTCTTTATGCGGTCAAACTTCAGACCCAACTACGTACATTGTACATTTTATCAAATAATCGATAAATAAATGTACATATATATGGCGTATTCCATCCCAACCTGGAAAGCCTTTTTTCACCCTCACCGTTTCAGATTTCTTTAATTACTTTTTTAATGATATTCGGCAGAACGAAATAAGTCCTCTTGATTCATTTCATTTTTTTGTTTTTTTCATCAAATGTTTTTCGATTTACAGATTTTTCAACATTTCGAAATTCTATGTATGAGTCGGTTGTCCAAAAGTTACGATATGAAGTTGATCGAAAAAGAGTGTAACTGTTTAATGACAATATCCATACAATAATATGCCTCGTCCTCATATAGCAAGGTCTTTATTCAAATTTAACATCAAAAACCGATTTTTTTCCAAAGTAATTGTCGTCATTGAAAATTCTGCAAACATTTTCAAAAATACTTGAGAAAAAAAACAAAACATATTGAGCTATGGCTGATACTGGCTATAATCGTTTTCCTTTCATGGTTTTCAAATTTATGCGAAATACTGATGTTAATCATATTTGGTATCAACGATTTATTATCATAACAAACGGACTCGATTATAATAATATCAATTACCGTCACTTTATATTAATACATATTTTGATACATGAAGTCCACACAAGACCGTTCGAATACGAATTTCGATAAAGAAAAACACTTGAATTGAGATAAAGAATTTGATAAGTGAAAACGAACAGGAAATTTCACCAAGTAAGTCTCGCGATTGAAATTATACTATGAATCTAATAAGTTCCGAATCTACCTATATGAGAATCAGGAAATTGCAATCAATGTTGTAACGGAATTTCCGAAGCGGTTTTTCCCGACAGTAAATTGTTTGAATTCGTAGACGTTAATTATATTGATACATGAAGGATTTTTTGTTCTTTTTGCTGACGGATGCAACGTTTATAACTTGTAGCCACCTGCACTACATGGTATCAAGTTTTTTTTTACAAACAACAAACATACGAACACATGACATACCTATATCATTATGACAAACATCATTACGTCTAGTTTATATTTTGCAACACGATCTACTTCGCGTGCGTAATATCGCGCTACGTTCTCAAGTTCCTTTTGAATTTTTATCTTTTCAACGATCGCAGAGACATCTCGCCGCGATTGATCAAACTAACAAAAATCTCTTCTCTAAATGCAGTCAACGTACTTCTTCTATCACTATAATCATTGACTTAAATGATTATTAGTCACAATTATAATGCAATGCAGTAAGATAAACGATCTTTGATTGAAGACGAATAACCTAACTGGGACATTTGAGCCGCAAAAGTAGCCTCGAGTGAGCTGAGGACGAAAAAGCGTGCGAATTTACCGACTGGTATAACCTTTCAGTATATCTATAGCTAGCGAATATATAGATATACCGCAATGTTATCTCGGTCGGTAAATCAGCAGGCATACTCGACTCGCGAATTAATCGACGGTTAGCTGTCTTGATATTCTTCAGTCAAGGATATACAATTTAGATATAGGTATGTGTCTAATAGATAGTTAGATACATGCGAAACGCGATGACATAGTTAAAAAATACGTTCAATTGCTCCATTAATGATACGAATTAACAAAAAAGGAATGAAAATTGAGATATTTGATAATAAAACCTGAGAATTGTCAAAACTTGTCATCTAATGTCTGACTCTCTTTCCATAAATTTCTTACCTGGTTTCATAAACCGATCTGATATTCTGGCCCCGTAAACGTGCCAAGCGACGTAAATTAGAGCGACGTTGCTTACGAGGATGAAAGCGAATACTTTGAATAGCTGTATTTGAAAATCGTCGAAAGCGAGCCAGGCGGCAAATTCCTGATAAAATTCGTCGATAGTCTGTTGGTGTTGTCCAGGCGCGTCGGCCTCAGTGTTGGATATGCTTGTGTTTGAGGTTATACCTAAGGTCGAAAAGACCAGAGTGGTCAAGTCGCAGGCAAACTTATTGATTATGTCAAAAAAAGAGCCGCTCCCAGGAGCCGCCGCATCGTTACATACGGTGCTCATCACACGTGCTAAATAATATTTTGGTCGTTATTTACCGCTACGTTTATAACCCGCGATTTACAATGAGGGAATAAAATATGAGACGAGATGAACACTCCGGATTTTCGTCTGCCACTTTTAGACTCGGATTTTTAAACAACTAAACAACGAGAGCTATCGATGAGTCACTAGCGACCAACGACAACAACTCCACCATCACTGAACTTCCCTACTTCTTCGAGACCTCGACAACGCGGCCCTTACGTTCCATCCCTCCTCCTTCGCCTAGCTTTGTTGCTCGAAAATCGGCTAACATCGATTGTCGCTACATCTCATGTCGTCGAGCTGTACTAACTTAGTTTGATACATGATTACCGACAAATGGTAAGACAGAATATAAGGTTACCATTAAAGTAAACTACAATATCGACAAATCTCATGACTAGATAAGTATTGAAACTGCTGTACCAACACATCTGATAACGAGATAAAGAATGTGACTGCAATACCATCGGAGTTTTACAAACTTTGTGGCAAAGACTGCGTTCACCAGATGGGGCTAGACATCTAGTCCTAGCTCCAACAGACTGAAGTGGATATTTGAATTCAAATGTATGGTACGAATTGCAGAAGGATTATAATACGTATTTTTTTTTTCATTCGAGGTTGACGGATGGGGTATAAATGTTTGGAAAAGGTTTCGCATTAAGTTTGAACATTTTTCTTATGAAATAATGCATTTTATACAGATTGCAATATCGTTATTATTAATTATATTATTATTAGAACTATGATTATCCGTATTATTATAATATTTTATTATTGTATGGATATCAGTTGGGTATAATAAATACGATGAACAGAGTACGACCGATGATTCAACATTGAATATATAATAATAAAACCACACTTTATATATATAATAAATGTATACCTATAAACGATTACAAATATGACAATTACGAATAATAATAATACAATGTTTTGTGTACGTTATTATATATAGTATGGTCATACATCGCGTGTCACACTCTTATTATACTATAATTAGCTGCCAATTGCTTTTAGTGTTTCATAGAATTGCCTTGAACCGATTAAAACTACGTATACAGATATTTACTATGCAGGAAAAATATTTGACGATTTGTATATTATGTATAATATAAACCTTTGTCGTATTTATACACGCGTGTGTACCTATATATATATGTATAAGTATCTATGCCAGAATCTCATTTTCAAACGGTTTCATCTTATTTTTTTTCGTCTTTTTTTACTTCATTTCTGATTTCAACACTAAAAGCCGCACAATACTAAAGAAGAATATAATATAGGTGTATATAAACTCGCCTACGTTCTATGCGTCTGCCATCTGTTACGTAGGTATATACCTATACTCTATGTATAGTACCTATACATATAATGATAATAAAATCTCTCGTATAAGAAAATGAACAACGGATGATGGAGAAGCTGAACAATGAGCGTACAGGCTCATCCGAATAATATTTCGAAATCCGCGTCGCATCGTCTATTATACTATATGCCTCGGCTTCTATAATCAAAAACTAAAATACTGCAGGTGTTAATAAATGTATACGCATATCAAAGACGTACAATCAGTCTTCTCGGTTTTCTGTTTCTTTCTTATTTTTTTTTTTCGTTTTCTTTACGAAATATTTTTTATTGATTTTTGATTTCTCCTGTTAATTTTGAAGATATATGTATATTATCTGTTCAGGAAACTATAATTGGAATTTGTCGTTTATATTTTACAGCGTATGGAAACTCAAAACCTGTATAGCTTATTACACATATCAATGATAATATGTACCGCAATGATTTATTCGAAGAATATTATTATATTTACACTTACAATTCATTATACACGTATATATATATATTTATAAATCTACTTTGATCAGTATTATTATATCAAATGTCTAATTATCTAATTACCGAGTCGACATACGTGTATATATTGTGTATACTTTCATACATGTATATAGGCATAATGAGTATGAGAAATAATGAAAAAAGGATTCAAGAAGATGACCTGGACCAGTTTATTATTACCTGCTCTTCATAAACATAATATGTCATAAAAGGTATCATAATGATTAATACCTTGTTTCAATGAATCGTTAATAAAATGAATACCTTACTCGTGTATTATAATATACGAATCTATATAATATTTATAGTAACCGTATGTGATATTAAGTCGGAGTATTATGTATGTATATCATCCTTATACAATTCGCGATGTATGTACATACATATATACATACATACATACGTGTTAAAATTTATTTGCTAAATAATAAATATTATCTTCGATGTTGATTTAAATAAACTACCTAAATAACATATGATATCTCTCAACCATTTACCCATATCTACATACGGGTTTATCTTACGCCGGGAGTTTTAATATCCGTCCTACATGTGAGATATAGGTAGGTATACATACACATATATGTATATAAGAAATATGATACCTGTGTGTAATTAAATTTCATTTTATCGAATACGAATGGATAAGCGATAATTAATTTCATCTTCTGTTACCCAAGCAATGAAGTATACGTATATATAATATAGAGACAAAAAGTATAGAAGATGAAATATAAGTCAAAAATCATTGTATAGTCGCGGTGTATCCATAAGTTTCAATATCAACTTTCATATTCGGGATTAAAATAATTATTTCACACCTCGTATTATATATACATAACCACGTAAATACGCGTATGTAGCATATATATGTATACATATTATACCTACACCTATTCGGTTGAGAAACATCGTCGTAATAAATCTACCTTCTACTATATGGAGAAAAGGAAAAATAAAGAGAAGTATAGAGAAATAGAGAGATTGGAAATATACTCGTAAAGTCTAGATTAAATACTCCGTAGAGAGATTTCCTGTATATAACTTGCGTAACGTACTTATAACTACTTCTTTCTCGCAAGTCCCCCGTGTGTACTTGGCAAGAACATGTCATAAGACAATAAATAAAAACTTTTTTTTAGAGAAACAAACAAAAAATAAAACAAAAATAAAATAAAAAAAGATATTAAAAAAAAAAGAAAGTATTTCGTTTGCTTGTTCGCAATTACAGTTTTTGCTGTTTTTTTTTTTTTTTTTTTTCGCAAAAATTATATATTTATGTCGAAATCGATCGGGCTATTTGCACGTGTGTACGTCAACGCTTTTCACGCATGTCTTACACTCGACGAAACAACACCAGTGGAATTTACACTCGCACCTCTCTTTCACAGTGGTCTTTTGTGTGTTGTAACCCCTTCCGCAACATAGGAGATTACACCCATCCATACCAGCCGACGTTCTGTTACACACCCTGCCCTGAGTGCCTGGAAATGTTGGAAAAACAAACAATAAATTAATAAAAAAATCAAATCATCAGAGTTATTTATCGCTTTAGAAATGACTAGAAAATTATCCGTAGATTCAATGATGGACCATAGCAAAAATTTTAAATAAAAAGTTAATATTTTTGAGGCAATGATAGGAACATTTTGAATTTCGGTATGTTCTGATTAGTAACTGCTAAAAATGCCCCTTGTGACCCGGTTTGTGGATCCACATTTTCTTGACTGAATTCGGTGAGGGGTGAATCACAAGAGAAATCTGGTGTACAAATGTTGGGAAATATTAGGAAATGTTTGGAAATGTTGGAAAATGTCAGAAAATATCAGAAAATTTTTGGAAATGGAAGAAAATGTCGGGAAATGTCAGGAAAAGTCGAGAGATGAAAGGCGAAGACCGAGAGGGATAAATCACCGGGAAAATCTGATGTATACGAAGAGCAGGGGATGTTGGGAAATGTTGGAAAATCTGGGGAAATGTTCAGAAAAAGAAGTATGGTGTACGCAATTTGGCTATATTTCATCGATTCATTGAAATCTGATGACTTTAGGATTTAAAATTTTCTGGAGATGAACTGCATATGATTATTTCTTACCAAGAGATCCCATCGACAAATTTCTGAGACAATAGTTCGGCGAGTCTTCGAGATAAACCAGATCATTGGCAGTTGGAAGAGTGTAACGTGGATCTCGAATTGAAAGACGTCCTCGTCTGTTGACTCGGACTTCTGTTGCACCGTCGTATTTGTCCAACAAATAATCGCCTGGAAATTGAAGGGAAAAAAATTATACATGCCCAATGAAAAACTGGTGTAGAAAAATACGGGGCAAAACGAGATACCAATGCCGTTGCGAGAGCTGTAAAATCATCTAGGATAATCCGAAGAATTTTTCTTTTCTTTTCTGTTTGGAAACTGGAGCTAGGTGCTTCTTTGATAAAAAGAATTGCAATCCATTAGAAATAATCTTGTGCAAATGTCGCCTAAGGATCACTCCGCGAACTCGACTTGCCTTGCACTAGAAACTATAATGCCAAAGTGATAATCGCATGCATCGATCTATTCCAAAAGTCAGTAATATCTAAGTTGGAGCGAACGCTATCGATTACGATCAAAATCATTAATATCCATCGATTCATTCTCATCAAGATATCGTCTGAAATAAAATTGGTGATGATTCTCTGGAACTAAAAACGTGTAGATCTGGTGAAAACTCGACTTTTGATTTGTTGGATGATCAAAATAACGTCCCTTTTTTTTTTTTGAAGCGGGACGAGTTCAAAAGACGGTTCTCCATCCTGAACTAATACAATTTGAGGATCGTCCTTGTAGAATTCGGCATCCAGTTTTGGCCCACCATCTTCTATACCTACATCTCTCAAATCGATTCTACCATATCGCGTATCGATATGGAGGAAAGTAATTAAAGGTACCTATTATGTACCAAGAGGTCATGAAACAAGAAATTCTCCGCAAGAAACGCCTTACCCACTATTACGTAGGCAATAACGCGGAAGAAGGAGAATAGTCTGAAAGAAATGAAGTAAAAAAGCCATCTCGTCTTTCCATTAAATTCCCACAAGTATATACACAAGGATCTCGCTTATATACTATACCTACTATACAAGCGGAAGTATGTATACATATACATATAAGTGAAGAGAATAAGACAGCTTTCCATGACTCACAAGTCACGATGCATCGAGCTTTAACGCATATGTGTGAGTCTCGTCCTGCTCGTACCAAAGCCTATTCGTCAAATTACTGCACCTTCACTATTGTCCTGCGTACTCGAGACCTATAATACGAGACGTAATACGTACTGCAGCTTTCGTAGTGTGCTTATAGCTATTACTTGTCCCAGGTATAACAGCCATATACCCTACCTTCAAATCGCGTTGTAAAAGACGTAGACTTACGGTATATATGCTAGTACATACATACGTTAAGGACATGCCATACTGCAGTTGTGGTACTGCATAATGTCGCGACGTGCCGTTTCACTTCTCCTCCACAAGCTATATAATACATACGTTCTCATATGTATTACGTATCCATACATGTTCTGCATATATGTATGTATTATACAGACGCTGAGCACAGGGAATTATGATAATGTAATTGTTACGCGCGATTTTGGTAATCTGCAATTACTCGTCGCCCTGCTGGGCCCAACACTTGTGGCTTAGAATGACGTCAAACATACATACGTATACATATACCTATATATACTGTCCCAACCACTTATGCTAATCTTTTGAGTAATTTGATCATTTTTTCTTCAGCGTAGACCATAAAAGAGAAAAGAAAAAAAAAAAAGAAAAAATAAGGAAGAAAGGAAGGAAGGAAGGAAGGGTCTGATAATCGTTCGGCTTGCTTCTCGCCCTCCTGTATACTTAAGGTTTATACATGAAGAGGACACGAATAAGGATACGACAGAGGAAATTAAAGATACGAAGGAGCGACTTGGGCCTGTCGTAGTATTTTCGTTCGCCGGGTCATCTCGAAGCGAACCGTCATTCAAATTTGAATAACAACTTGGCGCGGAGGAGATCGAGACACGGTATGGGCCGCACCGCATTGTCCTCGGATATACAATTTTTTACCTAACTACGGCTGCCACGACTTTTGAATTTTTATTTTGCGTCCGTAATCTATATATATTATATATACACAATATTTCTCGAAAATTTAACGTTTATAGAATACAGAAGATTGACGGATTAATTAAAACGTCATTTTTCATAATTTTTATACAAATATATTACCGAGAAATACCTAAACGTGTTAGTGAATTGAACTTCATAAAAAAAAAACGTGCAAAAATACATTTTCACTCTTCATTTAATTTCTACCATTATTCCGAATTCACGTTCTTTCTTAGGAATAGTGATATTTTCAAAATTATCGCGCATTCTTTTTTTGGTGCCTTGACCCCTTGAATTTTCTTTCAAAATTGAATCCTGCAAAAGATCGAATAGCAGCCAAAATGTTCAATTTTGCGAAAATCAATGGATCTATATATGTGTATAGATCCATAAACTTTTGGGAAAATCCGGCCCTTTCCCCAAAAAACAAAACGAAACAAAAAATGGAAATTGTACAAACTTTTATGGCATCACTAAGGCGATATAATTTACGTTGCGGTAATAATTCCGAAGATCTTTGCCCAGATGAATCGCGATATTTGAAGAATTTTCGGAATTCGAAACCCCCTTGAAAGGAACGCGTGTCGGTGCTAATGGAGGTTCTTGGTTTCCTGGGTCCATCGGCATCTTTTCCCTGATCTTTTTCAATATCTTCAGCATCGGACTTTTCCGTCTGTATTTTTTTCTCTTTTTTTTTCTTCTTCTTTCCTCTTCTTCTTTACTTTGAGAAAAGTAAGGCTCTCTGGTTGGATCGCAGTCGATAAATAACTCGAGGATCCTTATTCCCTAATCTAAAAGTGCGGTCCTTTTACAGAGAGCCGTTTCTCATCCAGCAGCAGCCATATGTATAAAGTCAATGAATTTTTCTTCTAAATCAAGAAAAGTTCAAATGACCATTTCCGGTACGCATTAACAGCCTGCAAGATGAGATTTCGAGTAGGCCATACGTCCTCGGGTCACTGCAGGGTGCAGTGGAACATCAGGTCGTCTTGGAATATATAGGTATAAGAGTTCGGGGACCTCACACGCTGTCCAATACAAAAGAATCACCCGGTTAAGTATATTCCCTTGAAAAAGGATAGTCGCGAGATAAGGACTAAACGCTCTGCTGATGTGCCGCGCCGCGCTCGTCCGTGTCGACTTAGTATTCATAGGATTTCTAAGATTCCGTAGATTGCTATGGTATGTCAAGATTACGTAGTAAAATCAACAAAATTAACGAAATTAGCCTCACTTCCACATACAACGATTCGGATCAGGATTTATCGCGCTTCCACACCATCCACAGGGCGTTCGGTTACAGTAATTTGTCAAAAAGAAACATTACCGAGTGTCTTCAAAATTATTTATCAATAAACATGTTTTATGTATATAACGGTTTGAAAAATTTCGAGATCTATTGATTGTGAAATTCAGTTTTCAATTGATCGATCTTATCAATTGACCAAATTGCGGTACCAGATTTGCTGAAATTCTTTCAAGAGGTCCTTGAGACTTTTGTCTCACGTATTGATAAGCGAAGGCGCAGCAATGACATGTTTATCTTCCAAATTTCAATTCGTAATAAAAAAAAGTAGGATGTTATTGGATGTTCGTCTAGAGAATTGGAAAAGTCAATCAGTCTGCGATAATCTGCTATAGATGTACATATTGCATATCTCTTCGTTACATCACTAAAAATCCTTGTAATCTGGAGAAATCATGTGAAACCGTTCGATATCTTCAAAAATCGGTTGAAATACATAATACCGAGTGAAGTACGGAATCAATAAAGTCCCAGAAATCGAACGAAATCTTCAAAATCCCACAGAATTATTGAAAATCGTTCAAAATCTTCCAGGATCATATTAAACATATGTTATCATTCGAAATTTCTAAGATATTTTGCGATCAATTGCAATCTTGAAGGTATCATGAAATCACCCGAAATCTTTTGAAGTCATTCATCATCATGAAATTTCGAAATCCAAAATCACGGAGTGAACCGAAACGGATGAGTTTTTGATTTGTTTGACTTTTCAATGACCATTAATATCTATGGACGTATTGCACTGGATCTTTCAATTGTCGTTCATTCACGTTAATTGTACAATTCAGGAGTAATTAGGACGGAATGCACGCTATATATAAGATCTTTACACTCCAGAATTTAAAAGATCTCTGTATTTATTCATTTCTTTACTTTTTTTTCCCTCTATTTGTTAAAGCATCATCAAATGATTAAATAACAGGACACCATGTGCACAAACATGTATATAACTAAAGTATATACACATTTGAAATAGACGCGTATATCTGTCTTCAGTCTCCATCTTTATATACTAATACTATACATATAGCTATATGCCTATAGGTACACCTGCTTTTTTTGAATACCTATAAAGGTATATACATATACGAGATAGTTGGACTGCACCCCAAACCCTGGGCACTCCGATACATTCTAATCTCCCTTCCACATAGACATATGTACGTATAATGTACATCCATATGTACTTTTAGAAATAGTAGGCATATATATGTGTATATCCAATGTCAATGTATACTGTATGTAAATATCTACATATATACAACATGTACACAGATTTATATATGTACCAATAATAGGTATATATTGACAAAGCGTTTAGCGAAGTACATGTAAGTATGTACGATATCTATATGTATATAATGAATGTATGTATGTACTGGCCTGGGACAGTGTCATCGAGAAATATCGAAAGTAAAAGAGTCCCGGGTCCCGTGGGGGACCTTTGACATTGGAACACCTCCACGCGCCCCCGCAAAGAAACGAAATACGTATATACAGAGGTAGGTATAATAACGATGGGTCTTGTACTTAAGGGATACGAGAGAGTCTTGCGAGAAGCTCGTGTCTCGATAATTATTATAAATGTACCTTCGTCGAATGGTTGTCGCAGACCGCCTACCTTCTCATACCTATAGCCATAATCATTCGTGGGCACAGAGTTACATACATACGTCTGTAATGTACATGTACATTCGGTTTTTCAGGTAAGGCGTATCACTGATATCACACCTTATGTGACAAACTGCATAAATCGTGAGATTCGTGATGAATGAATGGGATAAACGTCCGAAACTAGAGTCAGAATCGTGTGATCGAAGAAAACGTAGTGTTGAAGATCGGACCGAGGCTAGATTGCGATAGCAAAATTCGAGACTCTTTCGAGACTACTCCGAGTCCCATGAAGATCAATCAATATTCGGACAGAAAGAGAAACCATAATAGATTGAGATTCAATAATGTCCCGTTTTTGAGAAATTTTATGAATTTTAAATCAGGTTGTATTTGAAAGTTCGAGGCATCATTTCGAAAATTCGAAATCTGTATTGAGTAATACTCAATTGAACGAAGGCCAAGGAAATTGGAATGATCCAAAAGGATCAACGACGAGACCTGAATATCGAGTTTTATTCAAAACCAAGACAAAACTAAAGAGACCGCAAAACGAGACTCTGCCGAGTCTCGAATAGTCTCATCTTATATCCATGTCCCGCACTCCGGAAATGGGAGCCTGACTCGCTTTCCGATTCCAATTTGAATGATCAGTCGATTTTTTGAAGTCAAAAGTACACCATCTAAGATATTAAAGTTCCTCACTCTCAAAAATGGGTGAAATTTCAGTCTTTTGATTGTTGGCTTATTTTGAGTAGACTTTTGCTCCGACTAGCACAACCTATGATGAGTTTTTTGATGGAAAATCTTCTTTCTCACAATCAGACTGATGCACTTTGGACTCACAATCACTTCCGGAGATTAAATTTCGTGCGGTCAAATTCAATGAACCAAAATAATGAACAATTCTCTCGTGATTACATTTCTGTAAAATTTCTTAGCTGTTCTTTTTTTTTACGAACAGAAATCTAGATCGATGATCTTGCTCCAGTTGACACGATGGTACAACAAAATCATGAAAGATCACCCCAGAGTTTAACTTGAAAAATCGATCTGTAGACATTCTTCAAAATTCTCTGATCATTTTACCCCATTGTGTGGAAAATGATTGTGCAAATTGGGTCCAGAAACAAAGTATAGAGTTCCCGGCAGAGCCTAGAAGAGTTAACATAAAGGTTGATACGTGAATCTTAGAAGTCAACGACCATCTATATTTCTCTTGTGAATGAATCCACCGTTTGTATACCAGTATAAATACATACATATATATTCCGTTGCACAATTGATTTAGCGTCTAATTAACCTTACGACTAATAGTAGGACCCCGGGCCTCCCGAAATTCCTGCGAGTACGTATAGATACGTTTGTATATTTTAGGTATCAGTCGGACGTCCCGTAATATAAAAGCCACAATGCGATAGGTTGAATATATACACACAGCCATGTATGTACATACATACCTATATATACTTCGGAAATCACTCACACGAGCTAATGGCTATTTACACAAACACATCCTTGTACCTATACCCAAACAATCATTACCTATTTACATTGGAAACCCTCCGGGCCTATCTCTGGCCTCTAAGAGAATATATCCCCATTGCCCGGGCGGGTTCCATTCACGATATAGGTAATTAAAAGGCTTGTTTAGATTAGAACGGACACTTCTTGCCCGCGACTTGAATTCTTAATCAACTATATACACAAATATATATGTATATATACCTATAGTATATACAGGCAATGTTTATGAAATGGTGGAGATTTTTCACGATCCCTTGACTTTCATTCCATTTCATTTAATTCCTTTTTCTTCCCTTCCCCAAAGAAATCCTGTGGTATTTTCTGGTCCCTTGGAATCCTCGAGGGGGTTGAGTAAAAGGATTTTGAGAAATAATTGATAGGAATGCGTTTGGAGAAGAACGACTAAGTCTTGTCTCTTCATTTCTATCCTCGTTTCTTATTTTCTTTTCCATCTCAGGGTTCGTTTTGTCCCAAATTTTTCTCAGGCTTTATATATACCGTATAGTTTCTTGTTCTATTAATTCAACGCCTGGTCACCGCGTCCTTTTCCACATCCTGATCTCGTGCCTCGTTTTTCACCATTCATGTATATATCACTGCAAGCTCGGGGTCAGACTTGGAGTAAAAACTCCGATAATACAAAACGCGTCCCATTACATCGACCATCGTTTTAAACGAACCGTATAAATATACCGGGACTTTCGAAACCTTATCCAATTTATATTCTATACTCACCAACTTCTCGAAAGGACGCCAACTGCTGCCAGCATGTTATCAGGCTACAGCTTCCGGAAACCCCATGGCACTTGCAAGTCACTTTAGATTTCTTCACCACTGCCTGAAACGAGAAAAGACATTCTTTTGATTATGGAGTACGAAGATTTATGTGGGTATATTTGTTTATTTTTGTTCATCAGAAGAGAAAGGCAATTTAGTATAATAATATGCTATGGGATCAATTGAGGGCCCATAGATGCAATGAAAACACATGATTCAAAATGCCCCTGAACCCTAATGTCTTCTTATGGTATCTGGACCCCCTGCAATCATGGCAGGAATCACGAAAAAATCATAAAAAAGATTGTCAACACAGAATGTGACTATCGAAGATGGTTTCCCATCGAAAAAGAGACACCGTCCCATTGAAAATAGTGTTTATAGTTGTGAATGGGCAGCCTCGAAGTATCGTAAATCATTCCTCACGGAAGAGCACGAGAAAATCTTTCTCGTATCATGTGAGATGCTCTGCGTGTCTGGAGCTTCGCGTCCTGTACGGATCTACTCGAGATTGTTAAGATCCTAATAAAATTATCTTCAAAAGTCTTTTTCATCACAATATTTCTCTTTTTTTTTCGTCTTTTCTATTACCTGACTCGATCCATTCATCAATCAATCGATTTTCTTTCTAATTCAAGAGCTTTTTGCTATTTTATCAATGAAATTGAAATTCTTTCATATTATATGGGACTTCGACTAGCTTTGAAAAGATGGAACGATCCGAACAGATCGGTGGACTACGTTGGAGCGCGATTGAAATTCGGAATTTCGAAAGCTGTGAAAGCTCAGAATTCTGAATTTTTCTACTACTGACACAGAGCTTTTCGAAAGATTATTTCCCCTCAAGTCTACGTAGCCAATTTGAAAAACTCCGAATGGAAAAACATCGAAGGTTCAAAATTCCGAAAGCTAAAGATCCGAAAAGTCCAAACTCAGTTTATTTCACAGCTTTGCCAAAAGTTTCCCTTAAATTTGCTGATTTTTGGACATTCTGAGTTTTGAACTTTCGGATCTTCGACCTGTCTGCATCTCGACCTTTTGAAATTTCCAACTTCTGAACTCTGACGTTTCTAGAAACTCAAAATGACATCTCAAATAAATTCGAAATTTTGACCGTTCGGAACTTTTGTAATTTGGAACTTCAATCCCACCCCACCATGTTTTATACGGTTGGTTAAGTGTTGACGGTTAACGTACGTCGCTTTGGACAGATAATCGTGGCTCGCTTAATTGGGACGAAAACGAGGGATCGATGAGTCGGGTCTCTTGAGACGATTAAATCTCTCGTGCCACGGCGAGAGAGCACGCGTATCGAGACGTTGGACATTACATTTGGACATTTGGACATTCGCCCGTTTCTCTTGATCTTTGCCAGCACGCAATATAATGCTGCACTGCATCGGGCCACATGCTTCGACGGTGTATTGCTGCAGCTTAAGAGACCATCCCGTACTGCAAGACACGCAATCGCGTCGTATCCTCAGATTCATTTGACACCTTTTAAATATTTAGCTAACGTGATCGGGAAACTGCGATTGGAAACTGTACAGACTGCACTTGCGACTGCTGCCGAGGTAATAAATGCAATTGAATATTAATTGTGCAGTTGTGCTAAAGAAACGCAGCACCAAGTTGCCAGAGTTTATTTTCAAAGAATTGAACTTTCCAACTTCATGCACTCAATTCATGAGGACCTGTCTTTTCAACAATTTTTTAACTGGAAACGTGGAATTGGATCACCACCGGTGTGCCTCATAAAGTCGTGTTGTTGAACAAACTTGATTAATGAGCAAGCAGTATGAAAATTGATGCTGGACCAAGTTTCGGTTTTTCAACCATGATTTACTGTAGATACTGAACCTTTCATTCCATTTGTTTTCATCGCTCGTCATAAGTAAGTTTGAGGAGCCTTTTCCATACATTATATCACTGTTCAAAGTTTCCATTTGGAATTAGTCAGATTGTGTGCAAAGCATAGTAGTTTATGTGCCAGCATTGAAATCCATCCATGTATATGTTCCAAATCCAATGATCGAGAATTGAGACAGACTGATTTGAAAATTCAGAAACATTTCGAAACTCATAGAAAATAAAAAAATCAGCAAATTTGAGAAAAGCTCATGACAAAGCTGTATCAAATAAGCGACGTTGCATGGCGCGAATTTCGAAAATCGGATTTTTGCCATTCGCAGATATTTAGCTTTCGGAATTTCGTAAATCGAATCCAATGAAATGGTCAGGATTCATTGACGTCACCAATCCTCACGACTAAAGCCCAAATTCCGACTTGTTTTCAATCACACCTGGTGATACTTATAAATTCGTATGTTCACCCGCTATTTTTGGAGAACTGCAGTTATCATAGGTATAAATTTTCGCATTCCACCGCGAAACGTCATATATGTATATACCCGTCATGCATCGCATATTAGGTATACATAGATAATCTGAAAAACGAATGGGCTAATCTCTACCCCCTGTATATACATATATATATATATCGATGTCCGGAGGTAGGTAGATGATGCATCTGGATGATCGAGCGAACGTGAACAACGTGCGTGTCCAGGATAGCGGGATCAGAGCGAGAAAGAGAACGAAATGACGTAACCCCATCCATTAATCGCTCAAATTGGCTGCGCCCAATAATTGGTTTTATCCAACGCTGGCTATCCATGTATATATACATATGTATACATGTGTGAAGGTATATGGTATATTGTATATTTCTCTCTCGTATGATAGTCCCGTCTCTATTTTTCCCCCTATCGAATGGGGACGTTGTGTGTATTATTGGTATATATATATATATATATGTATACCGACGACAACAAACCCGGGTAGGTACGACACCCACGTGTAGCCACGCGTCGCTCGCTCTACCTAACCTATTATCAACGCGACCGGAGGATATCTGATTATGTAAATGTAACCAAATTTACATGCAAATTGCAGCCAATATATTTACTATTCGTTACCGGGTCCACCGAATCACCCGAATCACGCCACGCGAATGCATATATACCGCGTGTCTAATCACGTAAGGGCGTAAGCGCCATTGTCCCTTTCGACTTTGAAATTTTTTTTCAATAATTCCCAGGGGTGGGATTGAAAAAGTCCTAATTCTGGATTTTTATACTAACGACTCAGAGTTTTTTGAAAGATTATTTCCCCGAAAGTTTACGTAGCCAATTTGAAAAACTCCAAATCTAAAAAAACCGAAGGTTCAAAATTCCAAAAGCTAAAGATCTGAAAGACCAAAACTTCGAATCTCGGAATCCGCGAGATGCAACGTCGTCTCGATCTTTCGTAATTTCCAACTTCTGAACTCTATAAGGTTTCTAGAAATTTAGAATCACGTTTCTAATAAATTTTGAATATTGACCGTGTGGAACTCATGGAATTGGGAACTTCAATTCCACCCTAACTCACTTCATTTATAGTTCTGTTCCTGTTTTTTTTTTTGTTTCCAAACTGAAAACGTGAGAAAATAGTCAAGAAAATTCAATTGAAAAAAGTAGAAGGTTCACTTAATCTTTTCCATCTCACCAAATTTTTCAACTAATCATCATGTATCGGTATTATTTTTCAAGCAGATTGATTTACTGACAGTAGCGTATCGAGATGTTGCCAAACGTGAATTGCGAATTCCTGTCTTTCGTTGAAAAAAAGTTGTATTAATGATAATTTTGTTGAACAAGTCGAAAAATATTGAGGAAGAAATGTGTTGATACTCAAGAAACGTGAGAGGTAAAATCAAAATGAAAAAATCCGTAGATGATCGTCGAATCCGTTCAACGGACGATCTTTCGCTTTGACTCTTTGAATTTCTTAGTTCGGATTTTGATCCATGCGATTTTTGCTCGTTTTATCATCGGATGTGAAAAACTCCTTTGGACAATAAAATCTTTTTTTTTTTGGCACATACGTCCTTATGCCACTAGAAACTTGAAGTATCAACCCTCTGTGCAGATTACCGCACACGCAATCCACTCCGAGCGAAGCTACTGCAGAAATTTTGGAACGAAACAATTGGTAGGTACTTTCTCGAAATTACTCCATTTACATGTTCGTGCAGCTATAGGTACTAACATATATTTCAATTTGCAGACGATTTATCGTCGAAGTTACGATACAAATATATACCACAATCGCGTCCAATGCATCGTTTAGTAATTACTCCGGTTGCAGCCACAGCCGCACCCCGCTGTATAGTTGGACCAACGTTTGAAAACCCAAAGCCTGCAGTCATCGGCGAAGACGAGTACCTACCTACCTGCCTATCTACCTACACAGGTGTAGTAGGTATAATCGCGAACCTCCGTGACTCGGGACAAAGCAAAGATTATTGTCGCATTGTCTGACTGGCAGTAATTCTTTCAGTTTTATTACTTTTTTTTTTTTTTTCTTCTTCTTCTTGTTCTTCTTGTTCTTCTTCCTTCTTCTTCGCTCTGCAGCGCGTATTCAAAGAATTAATTATAATCCGCATTGTGGTGTAAGCGGCGTGCCCCGTCATTTTATCCTGTTTTTCAATTTTTTTTTTTTGTTTTTTTTTTTGTGTTGCTCGAGTTGTGTACAAAGGATGCAAGGATATGCTGTACATAATTATGTATTAGGCTGGTTAAAAAAAAAATCAACTATTTTTTATTTTTCAAATTTTGTACTGAAATATCTTCAGGGTACCAGAAAAAGACGCCTGTGAAAATTGGAGCTCTTAATTTTAATATTTATTGTCAGAGGTCGCGCATCGAGAATTTCTGTTTCCCATTTAAATAACACGGGAAATTTTTTTGTTTTTTTTTTCATAATTTTCTAGGTCACAGACTAAAAAATATTTCTTGCGACTATGCCCAAAAGGTCTTATGTTGCATGAAAAAGATTTTGGCACTGAAAGAACGGAAATTTTTTTTGGCGTTTAGGCCCTTTGCTTTTAGGCACGCGAAATAATTTGAACTTTGACTTTGAATAACTTTTGAACCCGTTGGTTTAGCGTAAATGATAATAGACATAGTTGATCAGCGATTTCACTCCTAGAGGTTTAAAATTTTTAATTTGAAAAAATAATCTTCGTAATGAAATTCACAGGATTTTTTAGGAAATCGTTTTGCCTATCTGGATTAACGTACTCGAAATGTGAATGCAGATTTGCGATCGACGGGGTGTCGTTCTCTCCTCACGCGTCTGAATGAAAGAAATATATGTTAATCATATATTTTTTTCGTGCAATTTATATGCACGTGAGCATCTGGTTATGATAATAGTCGTCATCTACGATTACGAAACATCGATTGAAATTCAGATATATATATAGGTAGACTTTGACGGTACCTATACCTACATTATACGGCGTATGGTGTTTCCTAGAGTTGAATAATACGGATATAACTGCACCACCCACGCACTCCCTTAGAATCCCTGAAGAATTTTACGGCTCGACTTGTGCCAGACAAAAGCGATTGATGACGTCGGTATTACTGGCTTTCAAAGTGAAAAGATCGGACACGCTTGTATATTATATATACTATAAGTACCTATACGTTCAGTCGTACTGGCTCGCCAGTTCGTGAAAACCGCGAAGTACTTATAAGATTATACTGGGCAGCTTTGTGTCAAATGATCGGAAAGTTTACACTGCATGTATGTGAGAAATTATATCGAATTCTCATAAATTGACTGTGGAAAAACTTCCCTGTATACCGAAATTTAGACATGAGGAACCAACCCCATCGTCATGTTTTCCATGTATGAATAAAGTACTTGATTATGGTTTGAAAATGACGTTTCATTTCATGAATTCATTGACGTTTCAACTCATTCATGAATGACATTGTAGAAACGTTAGAGTTCAGAACTTGCGAATTCTAAAAGATCAAAATTCAGACAGTCCAAAAATCCACAAATTTAAGGGAAGCTCGTGACAAAGTTGTGAAACAAACGATGTTTTATGGCCCGAATTCTGTTTTGGCCCTTCGGATCTTTAGCTTTCGGAATTTTGAACCTTCGGTGTTTTTTCCATTGTTTTTCAAATTGGCTACGTAGACCTTCGGGAAAAATAATCTTTCGAAAAACTCTGAGTCGGTAGTAAAAAAATCTCGAATTTCGACGTCTCGCAGCTTTCCAAATTCGAAATTTCAATCTCTTTCTTATCTAATTCAATTTTTCTTTGAATTCTGTGTCATCTTTCCTCTCTCGACCTTCCACATTATAAATATCTCAAGTGACCAAAATGAACTCATACACATACTATCTGAATCCAGAAATAGATCCGTCCCAAGGACTCGAAATCAGAGGATCAAACACGTACCGCGAAAAACGAAAAAAAAAAAAAAAATGAGAATAAAAAGTCATGATAAGATAAGCCCCGCAGTGTATTTTGACCTGCACTGCGCAAATAGTTTAGCATCAAGGTATCAAACATATGATTTCTGCGAAACCAATATAAACCGTGAGTTGCAAGTATGGAATGCGTTGAAACCCAGTCTCTCATCTTGTGAAGTCTTCGAATGAATCTATTGCAGTTAGATAAAGTACGAGGGTGTTCAAAGGGTCGCCGATCAGCGGTTTTCTTTTGCATTGACATGTCGCCTGTTGGTTTCCTTCTTCTTCGTCTTCTTCTTCTTCTTCTTCTTCTTTGACTTCGTTTCTCTCTCAATAATTTTTTCTATTTTTTTTTTTTTTGTTTCTTTTTGAAAGCAACATGCGCGGCGCCCACCCGGGCAACCATACCCACATATGCATCGCGTAATCCGATACAGCTGGTGTTATAGCTCAGGAATACCGACAACCAGATAACTCAATCCATTCGTAAGAGCATACGATGCTATTCCATAGCATTACAGATCGCGTGGTTATAATAACAGAGAAAATCGCGTCGATCGACTCATCGCCGGTGAATCCCTTCGCATATGTACAATATAAATTCGTAGATATAAGTGAAAATTTGATTCTTTATCGGCGTTTTCATCGGCTAATCAGCCGTTTTTGTGACATACTTACGCCCTTTTGCAATTCTTAAACGCAGAAGGGTGTGATTTTTTGGCTTCTTTTTTTTGTTGCCTTATTCAACTGCAGAAAAGACTTCGAAATGGAAGAAAAACTAGAACGTCAATATCGTAAAGCGAGAAATATTGTTGTGGATACACCCGTTTGGCATTGGCTTTTTTGAAAAAATTAGGCTCAATATAATGCACCGAAAAGGCATGTACCACAATAATTTAAGTTACCGAAAAATTACCTTTTCTGATCGGAAAATGCGTTTTTATGACTTAAAAACGTTTGTCTTTCGGCATCACACAAGATCCGATGAACCGTGAATTTTTGGGCAAAAACAGCCTTCTAGCATTATAAGTCAGGGGTGATTATTTCAATAAAGTTAATGCCAAAAGAACGTGAATTCACGGTATTTACGCTCTTTTCCCATTGAATTTCCGTTTCGAAAAAAAAAAAAAAAAAAACCTATCGAACGGTAAAAGTAAAAATTGCACCTTATTTTTGCCATTTGAATGACATTTTTTATTTCCGAATAATCAGTCTCGTTTTTCGGTCGCAGGAGCTTTTGTTTAGTTTAGTAGCCATAAATGGGTAATAGAAGGATACAGTGGATTAATTGTATAAGGGCTCGAAATTTGATGGTTTCAAATTTTTCATCGACTGCATTTAGTTTCTTTACACAAGCTGCACGTGTATGTGCGTAAGAAATGGAAACCCGATAGTGATTCTCAATTGGGCTTAACGATTCGACCCAGTTTATCGTAAAGCGATCCAAGCGCAATCAATTGATTAATCGATAATTTAATTAATTAATTAATCAATTAAGTGAGTTGATTATCGTTGATTCTAACGAACGTTAAATTCATCGGATTATTATCGAAACTCTGATCGAATCCGTAATTCTTGTCACACTCACCCTGCGTCCAGCTTCGTTATTGTGAAGATTCATCAGGCTTCTTCCCTGCTCTCGGCTACCTCGTTTGTAGCTTCTTTCACGCTCTCGAACGTCGACGAATCCTTGAGTGAACCTGTAAATAAGAAAAAAAATAGAAACAAATAAATAATAAGCCGTAAAAATGGTTTCCTTTTCTTTTCAACGTACTTTTTGAACCGATAAACAATTATATCAGGTGAATTGTACAGCATGACCAAAATATCGTAGGTAATCGTTCATCGAAAATTCTAATAGCCGATTCTCTACTTTGTTGCAGTGAAGCATAAGTTAAATTCCACGAGATCTACAGAAATTTTTTGACGCCCTTCATTTTGTTGCGAAATCCTGCAATTTTCAATATTTTTTCTTCATCCTATCATTTCCGAAAGACTTTTTCAAAGAATCCTCTAGTTTGTTAGATTTTTTCAACGGCAAAGGCCCAAAAATTCAAGAAGTGGTTGAAAATGAACAAGTAGGGGAGAAAGAAACAACTAAAGAAAAAAGAGCATAAAATTACTCCAAATGGGAAATGCTTTGGTGGTTGGGGAAGAGTTTCAAGGGTGTTTCTTTTTTGTTTCTTTTTGTTTTTTTTTTTCGGCACGAGGGGTGAAAGGGGATAACAGCGATTATGCGACACAGGTTTAATAAATCTCTACGGGATCTGTCAGTGATAGATAAGTGTAATATTCGCTTTATATCTGTTGGCACGAGTTGTCGCCGTCCTTTGCCGTATGGGGGTGAAGAGATGAATCGTTTCGATGACCCCGTGCATGTGCTCGTATAATATAGCGTCACGTTTACTTGACAAGAGACCAGATTCTCGCCAACTTTTAGCCAACACCCCACCACTTCGCAAGGATAGGAAATGAAGTAGAGAAAAAAAAAAATAGAAAATAGAAAAAAAAAGCAAACGTCGTATACGAAATTGAATAAAATTGTCAAGACTGTATCGAAACTGACTGTTGTAAGCAAAATAATAGTGTTCCGTTTCTCATAATCGAACTCTTTTTCTATTGGATAAATTTATCTAGCAAGTTCTTTCAACGTTCAAGCAACATGAAGTTATAGTGGTTACTAATTGAAGAATCAAAACTTATCGTTCGATTTGTATCCATAGGTTCAATATCGTATTATCTTACGACTCAGACTGTAATTTCGCAGATAATTGGTTGTCGTTGCAGATTGAATCATAGATGAGGTACGTCAGAAACTATGACTCTGTATCTTGAAACCTTATAGGATATGGGGGTACGTTGTAATATCATCAGATTCTGACGAATAAAAACAGAGCTTATTCGGAGCTTATCAATGGGATTAAAATCTGTGGATATAGTTGACGATGAGATTCCAGAATGGATGGAGAAACTCGAACATCGTGAGGCGTACGAGAGAAGTAAAGTAAAGTAAAGTAAAGTAAAGTAAAGTCAATCAAGTCAAGTCCAGTCAAGTCAAGGCACATAAGGCATATGAGGCAACTCATGGATGGAGATGTCAACGAGGGATAGAATTTCACGGGGTCAACCGAGGCATTTGTTGGGTGACATCGTCGATTGGCTTATTTATTTACTTTTTATTATACGGCATGCAGGCCCTAATTTCAACCTATCCTAGTAGGTATAATCAATTATCATAGGCCACATCGCAGCGTCTCTACGGCACAGATACACCGCAATTCAAGGGTGAGCTACGCATGGAATGACGAAGTATTAAACTACACGATTTGCTGTGATTGATCGCCTTTCAAAAAATCAAAAACAAATCAACGAGGAGAAGAAAAATAACTATCTCTATCGGAATATGTTACATATTTAAACATCTTCACTCGTATAACTTCGATGACAATTTATTATTATGTATCTGATGCATGTACGTTATTTTATAGTTCAATGAGTCCGCGGGATAACCAGCTATCTCAGAAGTCGCTTGAAAAAGTAGCTATCTTGAATTTTGCTCAAAAAAGCAGCCATTTCGCGAGTGACTCCGAAACCGCTCCGTAGCGCTATTGACTTACCATGCAGCTACAGAGCGGTTTCAGAGTCACTCGCGAGATGATCATATTTTGAAAATTCTATGCACGTGTCCCATTATTCTGTATAGAATTTTGAAGTCGATCGAAGACGTGCAAAAGAAGTAAAAAATATTTTTTGATCATGAAAAATATTGTAAATATAGCAGAAGTCGAGGTTTATAATTTATCACGTGTGCGTGTATGAATATATAGTATATTTGTACACAGAAGGGGAATCAAGGTCTGAAACAAATCGAGTGGACAAAAGAATCCATCCTGTAGCAGTGGGGAGGAATATACGAGGCGGCTGTAGATATGCCATATATTCCTATAAGTAATGCGCACGGTGAAACTAGGGACCCTCAGGGGCCCCAGGGGCGGATTTGACCCGTGACGAATTTTGGCCTTTTTGACTCTGCCTCGCGTATCCCCTGCTCAACCGTGCGAGTCTAACGAGACTGACTTCTATACTTCTATTGCGACTTTAATCCCCCCTACGTGCGACAAGTCGGGGTATTATGGGTAACCAGGAATTCCTACGCTCGTAGGTACGCCATTACTGGCTTTTCTATCCCGGATCGCTCGTCCATTCTTCGCCTTTTTCTTTTCTTCCCTTTTTTTTCATCCTCATTATTGAATATGGATGGACCTATATATTATATATCGGCGAACGATGGACTCGAGTTTTGTCGAAATAATCAAATTAAATTGGATTCGTTATCGAAGAATTTTATATTCGGTTAAAAAACAGAAATTCGACTGACTATAACGAGGGTACGGCGCTGAAATTTTCAGCCCGGATTTTGAAACTCAATTAATGATCTATAAGGTGGGGCGAAATTTGAATTTCGAATTTTGAAAGTTTTCAGACAGAGCATTATTTTGGATACTTCAAATTCGCCATTTTTTCAATGCCAGTTTAGCCAACGCGCAAATTTTGACGAATATTTTCAAAATTTTGCAGCCAAACGATTTCGATCTGTGATCTACACGGTCGGGTCTTGTACACACGTCTTCTCTAGATTAGTGAAAAAGAAATGTTCGTCAAATTTTTGAAAAGTCGACGGTATATCTTCTAAGACAATTTCCTTCACTTAATTTTCCGCACTCATATCCAAATAATTGTTCATAGAATCAACGGTGTGCCTAAATTCGTGCAGCTGATGATCAGAAATGAAGAGTTCGGTGCCAGAGTATCCTAACCCACATTGTCAATAAGGCTGATTTTAAATGACTGATGATGGTGAAGATGAGCCTGATTGACAATGTGACTTAGCCTACTCTGATACCAAACCCTTGAAATGGATAATTATAATAATGTGAAATGAACTTTGCTGAAGAGATGAATAAACTTTTGATGATCTTTGAATTTATTCGAACCTTCCATAGGATCCCCGGAAGTTAAAAAATGAGAATTCCGTATCATCAGACCCTACCTTGCGTTTGTAAAATGTTGGAAGCCTCAGCCAGGTCGCGTGATAGACTGAATGAATGTTTATAGTTACTCTCATTGATGAGATGGTGAGGGTCGATGTGTGAATTGCTGTTTGAATGTACACAGAAGATCACAGTTGCTTTTAGATGGTAGGGTATACCGTACCGTTAAAGTATAAATTTCACTGTTGAGGTACAGATATTAGAACCGTGGGTGTTACCAAAACGGCACTTAAGCCTCTCGAAAGGGCAATCATAAAAGCGCCCAGGTGGGAATTGATAATAAATTTCAAGACGCGATGGCAGCTTACCGCCGCTTCAGGATACGGAATACGATCGAGACCCGGAATAAGAAGACGACCAGGAACCATAATGTACATCCTCCTCTTCAAAAAAAAAAAAGAATAAAACGAACCAACCAAAGTTTCTGTCAGTGGAAACCGATTTCTGTATTCGAAAAATCAAAATTGGAAGCAAAACGAAAAATTTGGGTTACAGAGGAAGATAACTGGAAATCGAGAATCGAGATCACTCTTGTTTTCGTAAATGAAAAGGACACTCACTTGTAGCCGTACTCGAGGTTGTCGCCACAGCCTCCCCAGATCCACTCGCGATTAAGATCCCTGGGACGTCCACTCCTTGAGCATCCGCAGGACGAGAGCTGGCCATCTCTGCATGCCCGGCTCACGGAATATACGACTCCTGCAGCAGCCATGGCGTGTACGAAGGCGGTTTCTCTGCTAGCTGAAAGCAGAATATGAATATTGATGTGTGCGTTTGATCGAAGATAAATCCGTCATTGTCTTTACCTCCAATTTTGTAGCTGATCGATATTCACAATTATCTGACCTCTCGGCTTTCAGATCAGCCAAGTCTTCTACTCGTATCATAAATGAATCCAATTCTAACGACACAACCTTTCCAAATCCTGAAGTATAGCATCAGCAATGTTCTGCGTATAGGTAAGTTCGCAATCGATCACATCAAAGAACGAAACAATCCCTACATTTTCATCGGACTCAGCTAGTTTTGGAATTGATCCTTTTGGATTCGGTCCTCTTTTTGATTTAATTTCGGATTATGGCACGAATAATTTTGAAAAATATTTCCACGGACATGCGGTCCGATTGGAAACAACTTCAGAATACATGAGAAATTTGGAAAAATATTCCAGAGGACACGGCCAGTTTTAGAACGAATCTCTAGAAACATGGCTGGTTTTGAAAATAATTTCCGGGAACATGACAGGTTTTGACGATATTCGAAGGGACATGGCCAATCATGAAATGGATTTATCGGAACATGGCCGGATTTCAAGTGAATTTTTGAAGACCTGACGGATTTTCGACAATATTCTACTGGACATGGCCGATCCTGAAACAAATTCCCGAAAACATAACCAATTTTTGACGATATTCCGATGGACATGGCTAATCATGAAAGAAATTCGTCAGAACATGATCGGTTGTCAAACTGATTTCTAGGAAACACGACTGAATTTGACAATATTCCAGAGGATACGGCCGATTTTCGAACGTTTTTTTTTTTTGTTGGAAACATGACTGGTATTGGGACAAATCAAAACTGAGTCGCGTTTGAATGAAACTCTACGAAGGACATGGCAAGTTTTGAAAGGAACATGTTGAATAGTACAATGGTAAAACAACAGCATGAAAACAGGAATCTGTACATGCACCGATGTAATTTTCGAAATCGGTTTTGGAAACGGACGACTTATGTCCAAAGTGAACAGTTACTCGCCAAAGCAAAATTTTCCCTTATTTTGAGACACGCTATTCTTGGACTGTGCTTATCTTGAAATGAATAGCTTTTCGATCATCTGCGAGGGTCCGCGGAGTGAAAATGGAGCATAAAAATTCGTCGCGGAGTCCGTCTAGTGTCATCCGTGCGTGAGTATGTCGTATATTCCTTTTTCTCTGCATTCGAATAATAATATATCCCATTACTAAAGGCGAGTATAGTCTTTGGAAGGGCTTTCTTTCCCCAACTGCGCAGAACGATCCAATTAATCGCAGCTTACCCCGGGACAAAGAGGACCTCGAAAGGACAGAGGCCATTAATAACGGTTCAATTGTCACTGCCAGCCTAGGTTCGCTACTACCCCACGCCCTATAGTAAACGCACTAACCACCCCATGCTGCATGAATATGCAATAAGATATATCCCAGCTTCTATTCGTTATGGGGGTGACTCGAAACGCGAATCGTCGAATGGTCCTCGCATTTTCAAAATTGTAAGAATTTGTATAAAACAGACCAATCGATTATTCAGTTTGATTGGCTGTTCACACTTCGGCAAATAATGGCGGACGCGCGCGGATTTTTGAATATAAGAAATCCTAAATGCTAAATGTATAATGAACAATCATTTTATCATATGGCAAAGATTGTTATTTCGTACAGGTTGTTGTAAAATAATCCTTTTTCACGAAATTTTTATGATCATTTCACGAGTCTTCAACTTGCATCTTTATCTTTTCAACCATTATCTTTGAGTAATTTCAACATAACCTCAAATATCGCAGTGCTGCCATCAACGTCGTTAATTGAAGTCACCGTGTTCAAAGTTCAAAGACGTTGAATAATAATATAGTCATTACTTTTTGGGAGATCTTTTGAAGAATGAAATATAAAAAATTAAGAAAAATTGAGTCAAGATAGATTTTGTAATTTGTTTATATGTCATTATATCGTTGACTGAAGATATAATTACCAACGATTCCACTTCCTTAGATTTGTTTGAAACTTCCCGTAATTTCATTTCATTTTATGTAGGAACTTTATACCTAGAACGGGTGATTTTTACAACGTAGCGAAGTGAAAGTAGCGTAGCGTAGCGCAGATGACTATTTTTTTTTTTTTTTCGAAACTTTTTTGAACATTATCAAATGATTAAAAAATTCAAACCGAGTGGGAATGATACAATCGATCTTTTTGAATTCCCGCAATTCTGCAACAGGTAGAAATCCTCGCGAAAATTTATTCATAAGGAATTAGTCCTATTTTCAGAAGTCATTTTTTGTACTGATTTTTACCGTTGAAATAAAATACGTGTTTTTTTTTTTTTTAATTCTTCTTCATTCTGTTTGTTTCATTTCTTATAATTCTTTGCATCAGATATACCTACTCATTGTCAGACATCTAAATCGTGTCGCAATCAATTATTGGGTTCGATTTCGATCTAAGATAGTATAAAGAATGCCTGAGGATAGCTGTGCTGAGCTATGGGTGAGACTGATTAGGGATTTGTTAGAGGTGAATAACTTAGCAATAAACATCGTCATCAAGACGTCCACGTGGTTAGTAGTTAATTAAACTTAATAAACGAGTTTCAATGCCTGAACGTTGATTGTTGCATAGTTGATTAATCGAAGATTGAATAAAGATTAGGATTCTATACGTGTATATATCGATGGTACATTTACACACAACTGTGTAGGAGTTTCTACCTAAATCGATTGAATATATAAAAGAACTGGGCAAAGGATTACTCGAGGATTAAATCAGATCGAATTGGGATTTGAATTTGAATGGTGAGGAGTTGATTTCAGATAGGCATACACAAATTATTAAGGTGATCTGATGAAGACCTACAACACACGATTTACGTATTGGACTTAAAATTCGAATAGTATCGGTGGATCAGGTTGAAGTTTCGATTTTTTTAGCGAAACCAGAACTATAGCGATACAAAAGTAATTCTAAAGTTAGTATTATGTGAGTCGACTTTGGTCTGTTATACATGGAAAAAATTCTAAGAAAATTGAATTGATCAATAACTTATCAATCAGTTAACTCATCATGATTCAGGTATGATAATCATTAATCACATATTTCAAAGTCTAGATAGAAAAGAAACCCCGTTACTTCTAGAATATGATGTCGAGAGTGACATTAAATTATCTTCAGGTTTCACGAGAGTTAATTACATGAAGATGGTATGGATCTTTTCATTTATTATAGGATTTGCCACAGAATCAATGGATTCACATGAATCCTATAAAATTTCGTAAAATGTACAAATCGTTAGATATGACTTTATGGTTTTAGTTTCATTGTCAGTAAAAAAAATGAGAAAAATTTTGAAGCCAGAATGTTATGTCTGCAAGAATTCTAATCAGATCTGTCTTTTCTTCTGTCAATTATCACTGACAATTTTTCATCTATTTATATTCATCCATAAAGCATGTGAATAATATGAGTTATCTAACATTCCAACGAATACGACCTTTTGGCTTGAATTTTGCAAATCCATAAGGAAAATTGCAGTTTAAGGGTTCCAAATTTCACTTTTGATTTTAATTTTTTTCTCGTTCCTCTTCAATTTCAATTCATCTACAGATATAGGTATTAATCAATGCTAAGGAAAATATGGAATACGAAGATGGAGAGAAGAGAAGACCAAACCCAAAAAGAAATTAGAAAAAAAAAACTGACTTCTGGGATTATGAACGATTTTCTGGCTCTGACGACCCTATGGCCTTGAAGAATCGCAATACCTATTGAGATAAATAATTCGTTGAATATACTAAATATTTCCAAAGCAGAAAATTGTTTGTAGTAATCGTTGCACATTCCGCCCAGAAGTGGAAATTAGTTGATGAAAACGTAATTTTTTCGTTTTAAGAAAATATTTGGTTACCCTAAGCAAATGAACTCATTTCGCTACACCTACAGTAAATGCACATTTTATTGGCTTGATTAATATTTTCTTCTTTTCGATTCAACAAATTCTTTCTCTCCAGTGCTATAATAATCGCGTGCTGTTCGAGTTTTATAAAAAAATCGGCACCTCATTACTGGGACACCAGACATCCCACTACGTACCGATATAGGTATATGAATTAGAAAAACGGTATACAACATGAGCACGATATCACATAATCTTGTCCTAATACCGAACAACAACAGTCTGAAAGAAGAATGAATCAAAATCACGGCAGGATATGTCGTGTTCATGTCGGTAAGATAATTAGACACGCAACTACTACTCTTCATATATATATATATATATATATATATATATATATATATATATGTATAATAAACGTTTCCGCTCGTGAGATAGAACCGCGGAAGACCAACCAACTGATCCCTTCTTCTTCTTCTTCTTCTTCTTCTTCTTCTTCTTGGTCTTCTTCTTCTTGGTCATCTTTTTCTTCTTATTCGTCATACCGAAGGTGAACGCGCAGCGGGCTGCGACCATGAGGTCCAAGCCAAAGGCTGCAACTAGGCGAAGGGATGGAAGTAAAAGGAAGCGAAGGATAAGGACGAAAAAAAAGAAGAAAAAAAAAAGGAAGAGAGGAAAAGAGAGGAGATCGTCCTACACGACTACACGAGACAAGACAATGCTCGGTATAGCGGTAAGTATCGCGACGCGCGCGCGTTCCCTGGTTTCTTTGATCTAGCCGCGCAAGCTCGCGGTCGCGTCGCGTCCCGTCGTAGTCTTAGTCGTATTCGTAGTCGTATAGTCGCTGTGATCAAACCTTAAGTGTATATATATATATATATATATATACATATATCTATGTATACAAAAGGGACAGACTCCTGGGGTCTGCAGGTCTATCAGGGTATCAGTCTGAGCATTGAGCCTATAGTAAAGCCTTGTGCCTTGAGAGTCGAGTTTGAGCTCTGTAGAATCAGGATTAGAAAGTATCGAGGACGATCTATGCGCGTACGCGATCATCAGGCTTCTGCAGCCTTTGATCGAGACCTCACGTTATAATGTTACGGAACTGAATTCCTTCGTCCTTATACTGAGATATAGACAGCACAAGTTCACAAGCTCACAAGCTCGATGGTCTACCAACTCCACAAAGTCCAATGAGATTATTATTATTTAGCGACTTGATCACGTCCGTCAAGAAATGGTAACAAGACGCACAGGATAAGAGAACTTGTTATCGAACGTTAGTAAACGGTTTTTGAAATAGAATCGATTCACCATATGATCGAGAATACGTGTTTATTATGGGAATAAAAACACAGGAAATGGGAAATCCGGGCCTGTGGGGTGAAGTTCTGAATATTAACCCTTAGCCCCTAATAAAGTGGGTCGTTTTAATTCTTCGTAGTGTAGTTAACGCTTAGACTTGTATAAATGAAAATGGACTAACAATAAAGATAGTACGTTAATTTTTATAGATTTTTTTATACAACGTTGTCAGTGGAAAACGAGTCGGACGAAAGACCCACGCTTTGTGTTTGAGGGTATCAAAAGAACGTTTTGGGTTTAAAGGTTGAAAGTTTCGAATTATTTCCGGACGATTTCCAGTTTCCAAAAAGAATGAAGCTCAGAAGGTTCAAATCCCGAAAGCTTAAAATGTAGGTCGTTCAAATATCTGACAGTTCAAAGCTTGGAAATTATAAAAATTCGAAAACTTGAATAGAAACAATCCGAAAACGTGAAAAATAAATGTGATATTGCATGCGCTGATTTCAAGTCTCGAAGTTTCTAATCTTCGTTGACTTTGGGTTTCTAGATTTTCCAAATCGCTAATGAATACTATCAGGCAAATAATTTTCCTAGAAACTGTGAGTCTGCAGCAGTATTAGGATTCAGTTTTTCGATCGTTCGGAACCTTCTGAATTTGGAATGTCAATTTAGCCCTTGAGACTTTTGTCTGATACCAAACCGATCGTCTCTAGCCTTCTAGCTGACCTCAACTTGCAGAATATGAGGAACGGAGAATGGAAAAGTTCGCAGAAAAGTTGGAGAAACGAAAGATTGAAAATTAGTGAAAATTTTAAATACCGATTCCAAGGACCGGCCCAAAGACCGTTCCATCTTCGACCGTCGAACAGTTCCATCTTCTATCCCGAAACTGATGCTGACACTCAGCGATTCCGGCTTTAGCGCCACGAGCTACGCCGGCCATGTGATCCTGGTGGAGTTGGCAAAGCCTCCCCTGACCCAGGGAAAGCCCGTTTAAGTTTGCACACAACGGCGAAGCTCCGACCTCGTATACCTCCGTAGTCCTCATCGCCTCCAGCTGGCGAATTCCCTGGAGGCCTATGTTTCTGAAAAAATAAGATGTGATCATCAGTCCTGGAGATCGAAAACACAGGTTTTTGCATATATTTGTCGAACTAAGAATCAGAGCTATATGTATGAAGGACACTGCAGGGTTTTCCAACTTCCCACTTTGAAAAGAGGAAAGTTACTTGGCTGCCAAATTTCGTTCGGTAATACTGGCTCAGTACAGAGAAATCATTTGCCCAACGTTGGGCCACTGCTGATGACTAGTACTGACAAGTGAACATGGGGCTCAGCCGGAAGTCAGTTCTGTACTGTTCATTTCTGGGAATATACTGGGCCAATATGGTGTTCCATACCGGCTGTGGATTATTTCTTGCCGATTGACGGCACCATGAGTTCGACCGGTGTTAACAACCCAAAATTTCCCCAACATTGATTTTGACTTGAGCAAAGGTTGGACCTTGGTAGCTGTCAGTATTGGCAGCTATGGCACCAATACCGTGCCAATGCCAAGCCTGCAGTTTGCAGTAGGTACATGGGAATTGCCCCAACAATGAAAAACTGACTTTCCAAATCCTGAGGACTTGAAATTAGCCTCATTAGATGGTAGGACGTTTCTCGGGTTTGTAAAGTTTTTCATAGATCATCACATGCTCAAAATTCCATCGAGTTTAATTACCCTGAGCTATTGACAGCCGGTTAAGTTATAAGACAGTAAAGAATGGAGCCGGATGCTCGATTAGCCGCAATTCATTTCGGTCAAAGATCCTATCGCCTTGGTACGCTTCTACGTTCGGTCAGCTGCTAGAAATGGTTCGAAGTTGTTAATTATTTCGACACCTATCCGCGTGCTGTTTCACCATAGTATAGAAACACAAGTGGGTGCCTATTCCTTTCGATGTCAAGAATCCATTCATGGACTTTTACATTTCTGGCTACTTTTTCTCTTCATCACTGTGCTTTGATGTTCAATACCGTACGGGTTCATAATGGCATCAAATATCCCACTGACGTTGAATCCAAGTCTATTGCACGGTTATCGGTTATCAGCTATCGATCGTCTCTTTTCTCTTTTTCTCCATCTTATTCCCACTTCTTCTGTCTTTCATCTCAGTTCTTGTACCGTTGTTCTTACAGGGCTCTTATAGCCCCAGGGCACATGATACCTACATGTTTTTATTTTTACATCTTCCGCTTCGTTCTCTCAACGAATCTTGCTGCAATGGAGCTTTGAACATTCGAAAAACGTTTGCTATGCCGTCACGCAACGACGTTTCACTTATTTTACAAAAAAAAAAAAAACTCCCTCCATCCAGCACAACATATCTTTTCTAGCATCCAACCTGCGTTTTCAAAATTACTTTCCACCCACCATCAGATGACGGACTCTTCGAACCTTCAGCTGTCACCACACGTGATTCCGAAAAAGAATAAGCACAATATGCTGAAAAGGGACTGGATTGAAAAATCGGGATGTTCTATAGTGACATTGACTAACTGGTTTGACTAGAGGAAGTCATGAAGTCTGACTTGAACTGAAGAAGAACGACCAAAAGTGATGAACATTATCAATCATGCGGTATATGAACAAATTCTGCATCTGCAATTCAGAGATAACAGAAAATCCTGAATCGTTTTCAAGAATTTTTACGAACGATTGATGTCCTATTCACTGATAAAGGTTCTATCAATATAAACCGATCTGTTAGATCATGGAAGACGATGAATGATGAGTTTTCAGCTCATGGCTGATAATCGTAACACCTTCTGAGGATAATGAATCACGATGTTGTGTTAATAATGGGGTATTGTCAGGTGGTTATGCTAATTCCGTTTACAATCGACGCTGTTCATTCGCCTTGGTACAAACGGTCGCTTAAATGTCATGTGCGATTCAATGTTACGATGTACCTATACAGAGAGAATCGATTTATGGCGGTCTTCGAAGCCATACGCATGGCGGTGAGCGCCACAATCAAGATCGTACATTATCGAAGAAGAAAGAGACGATTGATACCATCTTCGTCGTTGGCGACTCCAAACTGAACCTCAATCTCATCGAGAAATGAACAGTTCCTGAGAAGTTTCCAAAAACCATCAAACCCATTTGGTTACTAATCTAATCAAACCTTATGGATCCGATTTGTTTTCAATTGGAAATCTTCAGTCCGTCATACTCGTGATTCGATACTTCATCCAGTACCTGGTCACCAAATGTACGAAATGGTCTTCAAAGTAGATGAACAAGCAAAGAATATGGCCCACGCTTATGTTCGTATGTGAATCTGTTCCAAGGCGGATTTTTCTCTGGTTTTAATATCCCCTTGGAATCTGTTGCTCCAAATTTTCCAACCTGCAGTGGTATTTTAATGCCGGAGAAGCGACCAGGACGATTAACGGAATAGTGCTGTTACCGACTACCTTAGGCACGGCATCACGAAGTCTTTCGGTTACGAAAGTTAATAGAAAATGGTCCAGGTCGCGGCGCGACAAAGGCTTTGTTAACGCCTCTTTAGGCGAACGATTAGGCAACCAAACTGGCCGAGCTAAACCCGAGACTTTTATACTTCCTATTTCACTCTATGCTTTTGACGTACAGGCCACCCATTAGCTCTCCACCTCGCTATATCTCCTCGAATAACTTTCAATATTTCTTTACCCACTCGACACTGCAGTGTCTATACCTATATCGACTCCAATATCGATTCGCCAATACCGTTAGATTATGACCGGTACTACTCACACCCAGACACTAGAGTTTGACCGTGATTTAGAAATGAGACCGCTCTTCTTTCCGATCTCAAAAAAATTCTGGTCGAATCAAAAAACCAGGAGCTGTTCGATTCAGGATCTGAGAAAATCTTCATTCCATCTTCTCAAATCCAACAGTTTTCCTGTTGGGTCAAAATTATCCTCATCGCAGTCTGTGGATATCGCGAACAAAAGAACACAATTGTGGAACTGAGAAATCACCCAATGTAATTGTAACATTCATTTTCTTGCGACTTTTTTTGAGTTGGAGATTAGAAAAAATCAACAGAAATCATCTGCATTCCGAATTTCAATACTGTTAAGAAATAATTTGTGGTGAAAACTTCCATGGAATGCAAGTCCATGTGTTGATCTACCAATATTTCAAGTCTATTCAACAAGGCGACGAATTTTTCTACATTATTCATACTGAATATTAGAATTCATCACCAGAATTGTCTTACAGTCGTCCAAGATGGCCGATTCTAACATCACCATTTTTTACAGTGAATGATTTCTAACGGTTTCCTGTTCAGCTTCATCAGCTCTCTTTGCAACTCCACGTGAGACTTTCACAGTGATGTTTTTGAGTTAACAGGCTATCGTCCAAAAAGCCTTAAGTTCTGTCCTGAATCAGGAAAAAATATTCACAAAAGCGAATACAGAGATCATTATCGACATTAGTATCATTGATCGTCTAGTGGCAGTGGACTGCTGAATCATGCGTTCCGCAAGACTGGCGAAAACGGAGTATCGGAGTAGAAATCGTGATATTGAAAATCGTGGAGTGAATCCGAAGAACCTTTTGTATGCTCGTGTACCTACGAACCTACATCCAGCAAAGCAAAAATTATCAGAGTCGATTGTGAACGGTATTAGCATACCCATCTGACAATGCTCCATTATGAACACACCGTAGTGATTTATTGGCTTGCGAAGGTGTGGTAATTACAGACAACGGGTTCAAATAATCATCGGTTCTGATGCGTGCAGCAAATTCGTGTTAAATAATCACCAGGTTATTACATTATTACATGCTCGGGTAGATCCGCTGATACAAGGATAAGTCCACGGTTATGTAGGTTCTGCAATTTTACAGTCAGACTCACAAGCTCAAAGCTACACTCGAGAATCTCATCATTGTTCAGTTCAGGAGCATTCAACGAACAACTAACCAACTAACAGCTGACTTCAATGATTATGATCCAAAAGTCCATATCTTCTCCATGGGGCAGATGAAATAGACCGAATATTGCAGGGAGAGTAAAGTTTTCCTGAATTACTTTGAGTTGATCAATTTTGAGTTTGCAAACAGGCAGGCGAATCCATGCAATGCTGATGAGTTAACAGAATTCCGTACATTCGATACGTTCGGGAATAAAATCTTTGTCCATCATCGCAATTCGGTCCATCCATCGAGAATAACGATAACAATCATCAGAATCATTCATCAGTACGATGGCCCAGTTCACTCATTCCGATCAAACGGCCACAGCATAATGCAAGTCCAAAGCCAGAGGTTTTTCTTTTTCGACCACTCGAGTGGCAACATCTGCTTTCCAAGTTTTAAGAACTTGATTTGAAACGAATGGATAAAATGCTGATCAGATCGATGACTTATTGAAGAATCTGCATGTCCTCAGAATGCCGTAGCATGTTGTGTAATTGATTATGTACTTACACAGGTGGGTAATATATATCTTTCTAAAATTTTGAACGAGACGAATCTCAACACCTCGTGAGCCAAGGAACGCGTATACATCTAGGAGTCGGAAGACGATGCTCGACCTTACGGAGGCCAATGGCCAGCCACGTAATTACACACTTTAGATACTGATCTTTGTCGATCTTCTTTGGCCGCGAAGCGGCCCGATATTTCACCCCAAATTAGACGCCCTGGAATTAGGACGGCACCTATACAGCCCCGTTAATGTACCTGACTACCTCATTGTATTCGATGATAGATATATGGACTGGCTGGTGCATGGGTATGTGTAAATACCTAACCTACCTCTAGTCGAAGTGGATTGGACATTTTCAGCCACCTTCGGGCGCGATCTACTATACTGAGGCATTATTAAATCCAAAAGGGACAAAAAGTATGAGCTGGGTTCGTTCGCGAGTCTTCCCGCAGGTACTGGGGTTTGCTAACATTGGAAATATGGCCCAGCATTGAGCCAGTGTCGAAAACCAAGTCTGGTTCGCCATGGCTGACCGAATACTGGCTCGACTCTGGCATGGGCATTGGCGTGACCTCGGCACTCATCGTTCAGGCCAAAGCTTGGTTGCCGAAGTTGGCCCAACGCTGGGCCAGAGTAGAATCTAGACGCTTGCATCTAGACAAAGCGAGTACAATTTTGACCTGTGATCGAATTGAACGTACCAAGTTTGATGAAGAAAAAAATCAGGCATCAAATGATCCCAAGTGGAAAAACTTAGGGTGCCAATGTTGCCAACGTTGGGCCATTTGTAAAACCCCACCAGTGATTTGGTACTTACTGGAAGCTACGCCACTGCTGAACTGCTGGGTTGGACGTCGAGTAATTTTCACGAAGCGCTTAATTATCTACCCGATTTGATCTCGGACGCGCGATAATATTGCGTGCCAACTGACGGCAACGTCTGCTATCCGGAAGGGTAAGGTGCCGCCCATTTAACGAGTGCATTCAACGTATCTCCTCTCCACTTGATTTCCCCATCTCACTCTCTCAATCTCTATCTCTATCTCGATTTCTCTCCATCTATCTCTCTTTCGATGGACAAGCAGGTGCGGCACGTTCTCCAGCCTCGATCCTCTACCGGCGAATCGAATGGTAAAAAAATTAAGCAACGAAGAGAAACAGAGATAGAAAACGGAAATGACTGATCCCCAAAGACTCCAGAGATCGAGATCGTCGATCTGACGTCCGGTTTGACTAACGTTGTACATTTGGTACCGCATGAACGCGCGCAGAGGAAATGGCCTTTTGGAAGAGCAGATTTTTGCCAAAAATCAGCACCTGAACGGATGCATGAGCATCGCTTTGCCAAGATGAGTAATTCACAGTAATGACGCGGTTAAATAATGGTGGTATAATTACAGAGGATGCCCTGCATCCGTTTCACTCGTTGCACCAGGTGCCTTGCAGATACGGCACATACCGTATCGACCGGTTCGGAATGTCGTGTGCGTTATACCAACGTCCTCGAAATAAGTAATAATTCATTGACTGCAGGTATTCAGTGAGCATGTAGCCACTCAATTTTTACAGCAGTTGACAGGCGGATTATGTTAAGATATACACATGTTCACGGTGCATGATTCAGTTTCTTTAAACGGACTGCAGGCACATATGAGCGTCGGGTGTCTGTGTGAGACAGTATTTTTGAACTGCTACCATGTTGCGAAGTTATAGAGAAACCTTTCAATAGTTGTGGGTGGTTATGCCAGGTAGTCCAACGAGTAGAATAAGATGGTATTGACATCTGTGTCTCAAGTCGTTGGTAAGTTATGCTAGTTTTACCCAACTCGAACGTCTTCACTCTGGCCAAAATTTCAGATCAACCGTTGAAGGCAATCGGATGAAATTTCTAGAGAATGCCAGTCGAATTTGTCACCGTGGCACCATGGAACGGTTTTGTCATATTTCTTCTATTTTTGGAGAAATCCATTTTTCTTTCAGAAAAACCACAAACGTCGTTCCCAGTATTTCTTCTCATTAGAACAGGAAATTTGTAGTAAAAATTGTAATATCGTCAATTCGCTGCTTAATGCGACAGCTGTATGTTTGCTGAATCCAAATCTGACGTACAATTCATTTTGGACCATGAGCGTTTTTTCAAATCGTCTTCAGAGTGAAAAATGGATAGATTAGGTAAAACTCAGATGTAAAAGCCTATGACAACAAGTTCTATTTAGCAAACCACCCTCTATTATAACGTCTAATTATGAGTAGGTCCCTTCATCGATACAGGAGCTATAGCCACTCGAACACACGATTAAAGATCAACGGGGAACTCAGCTAGACTCTTATCAAAAATGAAGTTGAAGTTCGTAACGTTGATGTGATAGAATTTTCGAGAAAATTCACGACTTCATGGCTCAAATGTTGTTAGAATTCTCAAATTGACGAGATACGCGTATTTTTGTCACGTCGGAATATTATGTACTCTATTTTGTTGTTTCTGACCCATTCAAGTCAGGGAATCAATCATTTTTCTCAAATTATTTTGATCATTAACAAAACAACTAACCAGCTGAAGCCGAGAGTTTCGATTGTTATCTTCTCAAATTGCAAAAGCAGTGATGGACCATTTTCTCCTCAAGATACATTCAAATCGCAGGTGGATTTTGCTGATTTTGTATAACACGAGTCTTTTCAAGCAGACCAATTATCTGATCGTTGAAGATGGAAGTAGGTCTCGTTTTTAGGTAGGTTTCTGTTAGCAGCATCGTTAGTTTTGAGAATATCTGAAATAATGTTTGGTCCTTAGAAAGTTTTTCAAATTCCGATCATCCAGAGGAGGCAGACAATTCACATATGACAGTAATGGATACTTCAGGTTTTTTGTTTTCAATATTCCAAGTCTGTGAAGTGTTCATTTTGACTCTCTCGACTTTAGAGGCAACGTGAAACTAGTTAATTGTTTAACCGATGTTTCTCACTCCGATGAATATGTTTTTTCTTACCTAACTAATGACTCGAATACCACCAGTTGAACAGATCATTAATATTCTAAATACGTAATCAGAAATAATTAATGGATACATGTTAACTCTTCCATCCCTCTAGTCACGTACTGAGATTCCAACGACTTATGTACATACATACATACGTACCATCATACTCTCGTCAAGAGATTACATTCAGCTTCCGGAAGATGCTATAATCTCACTGTTTAATCTTGTTACAAGGATGACGTGGCGGCTACAGTGGAAGTACCAATTTAAACGACTTTGTCGACGACAGGTTAATCGTCGATTATAAAACCTGTCAGGATAATTTCGATTTCACTTCAACCTTATACCGGCATACGATTATCAACGAGACGAGGGAAGCTGCTACATCGATGATGAGAACTACGACATTTCGTCACTTCATATCATGGCTGATTCCTTTTTTCAATATTTTGTACAGTTCAAAACTCTGCCCTGAATCAATGAACATTATCCCAAAACTCAATGTTTTCACCTTTCATCGCGTCAAGGATGAAGGAGTATTGGTTTCTTTTCGAAAATGGCTTTTTCTGATTCCAGAGAATCTTGACTTTTCAATGGGAATCAATCTTCATCAACATTCTTCAAATTTAGATAACCAGGATGTAACCATTTCCAAAAATACCGCTTAGATTTTTCACAGTCATCCAAACTATATTGACAACCCATACACATGATACTCGTTGCCGAAACTTTTTCACAGATAAGAAGGTTCGTCAAATCTTCTTAATGACTTCCGGTGAGCTGCACTTTCTTGCCCTTGAACTTTCAACTACGTCTCAAATAGCCCGTCGACCATTCCATGCTTATCCTGAACGTCAAAGTGCCGCTGTAACGTAGGTAAGTACTCTCTTTGACGGCGTTTCTTTTTATCAGTTAGATCGTGAAACCGCTGGTAATGTTGGTACGGAACTACGTACGGAAAAGCTATGCCGCATATGTGCGGAGCTGAGTATATGGTGATTTCGTCATTTCCTAACGCACAGTGAGATGTTCACTGTCATTTGCGTTGGAATGGGGTAATGGCGAACGCTTTCGTATAATTTTTCAAGATCTAAGCAAAAATGAATCGCCGAATGAAAAAACTGATGTCTATCTTCAAAGAACGTACTTTCATTCATCATCATTAACCACAAACAAAACATTCATAATATTGGTGGTTAAGGTAGCACGAACTGTTTAAATTCTTATGCCGAGAGGGGTATCGAGTTATCGAGAGGAAATAACACGATGATTAAAAAATGGTAAAACCTAATCTTCGTCAAATGAAAGCCTTGCTGCAGCTGTTGTCTTTGTCAGCAACCACGCCGTGACATCAATGCAAGTACCACGCGTGTTCCACGATTTTCAACCTTAATACCCAACTCGGAACAATCTTATCCGGTATTGCCCCGCTCTCTCCCGCCTCTCAAGATATCCATAAATCGATTCTAGATTCTACATACATCGTAATGTTGACTTGTACGTGACATTTGAGCGACCATTTGTACCAACGCGGATAAGCAGCATCGATTGTGAGCAGGATTAGCATAATCGTCCAACAATACACCGTTTCGAACACCATAAAAAGATTTATAGGCCTGAGGAGGTGTGATAATTACAGATACGAAGAAAAGAATCACCGCATCTTGCATGCAGAAAATTCCTCTCAAATCATCACTATAGGTTCTCCAGTTATTATATGGTTGAGTGGATGTATACGCTGATAGCAGTTCACTCGTTCCTTATAATCAAAGAATTCCATCGCACCTTCGATGTAGCATTCGGATTGCAATGCCATATCGACTCGATAGGAATTAAAGTTGAATTTATTTTTGGAATTGGCGAAATGAATCTGATCCATATCTCCAAACGTCTGCGAAATTTCTATCTTGATATCATCACGTGCTTCTTTCGATGAGTGAGATTATCAGGGGACAAGGCAATTACATGTACTGATTAGTGAAAAACTCAAGGAGTGGGTCATTTCGCTGGTGTGAATATATAAGGCAGCGTTCCGAATGCCTAATTGCCACAGTTCAACTTCTATCGTCACTCGAGCCAAGTATAACTTGAAAGATGTACAACAAGTGTTTGATCCTGGTTTCCCTTGCCATGGCCGTTGCTGTAACGGCCACGATACTGCCAAAAACCGAGTCCACGGTTGTCTACGATGGTAATGATTTCTCAATCGGTGAGCGAGTGGATTCCGACTATCAGCTGACGCAGTATGGAGTCTGGGGGTACGCTAACGGAGATGAAGTCATCACCAAGACCCTGGTGATCAATACTATTTACGAAATCACATACATAGCAGGGTTTGACAAGACTGTCGATCAGTCGACCAAAGTCGGTGTAACCCTTGTCAGCGGTGGTCCAGGTTCTAAAAAAGCCACTATTGAGTTCACCAGTTCATCCGGCAAAGACTTCGTCTACTGGGTTGATGTCTATGTACGACGATAAACGATTCTTCCGAACACGTTCGGTGCTCAAAAACTGTAGACGACCTCCATTTTATCCCTGATGACATTCACGGTCTATGATATTCCAGCACGAAAAATGAATAAACAATAACATTGCAGATCGCAGAGTTTCATTTATTATTCACCCATCCCATCAAAATTTCATGGAGTTTTCTAGAAACTTAGTTTTTCATTAGATCGGCAATCATGTCGGATTTTTTTCACATAGCTTTGACGATACATTTTGATGCTGAGAAGATGGTACTGGACTAACCGACTGCTGTATCGATACCTCCACATGTACTGACGACAATTTGATGATTGTCTGATTCTTCAATGGGATGGGATCGTAAATGATCATCTCATCCTTTTGTTTGGAACAATTTCGAGGCCGTAAGAGTTATTGTGGCATTGTATCTTCTTGGGCCTCTTGTACGTCGTTGTCACATGAAAGTTGCAGCTGAAAATCATGATCAATATCTTCGCACGTATAAATCTGGAAGCACTGGGAAGACGGGACATTGCGCAAAGTCTAAAGCGTTGTTCTTGGGGCTGGTGGAAATTGCTATGAATGCCTAAAATCGTTAGAAATCGGTGACAATCGTTTCCAAATTCATTTATTGACATTCGTCAAGACTGGAAAAGATGCCAGTCCGTTTCCTGTACGCTGGAATTCCAATGACTTCTACCGATTCTCATAGAATTATTTCAGTCCAGAATTTCTCTTCCAATAAATGATCCCCTGGTGAACACCCGGCATCAGTTTTTGAAGACAGATCTGCTAATGAAGAGCATCTGGACACATTACTCCAGATTTCAATCCCGGTACTTCTTTGGCGGTTTAGTGTGCGAAGGGAATACGAAAGGGACGTCGCGGCGCGTCGACTGTTCGCAGCATGAAGAAACCGGTTGACCGCGTAGGTAAGAATCCCAGAGATTGCTCTCAGGCTAAGGTGGATCGGGCGGTAATGCCTGGCGGTGTTAACATTGTTACGATACTCGGTACCCCGTAGGCTTTCCCTCGGATTCCCTGAGAGACGACAAAGCGACGCACACGGCGATTATCCCCACGGACCACAAGTATAATAGATTGTGGCCTCAGTCCAGCCATGTGCCATTCAGTGTCAAAATGTCATCTTACGAGTATGGGGTAAAGATTCGTGATCAGAGAACGCTTCATAACTGAAGAACATGGTGACACTATCGTGAGCTTTCGTAGAAGGGATAGAAATAAAGAAGAACATAGACGGCTCCACTCTTCCAGTGATTCACCCGTCATGATTTGCACAGAAGCAATTTGCACCATTGTATATTGACCGAAACCCTGTGGTGAGAACATCAGATTTACGATTTTGGGACACTGTGTTGACAAGCCAGATATTTGCAAATCGAGTTCCATCTGGTTTGCCCTATACTGACCACTGGAAAATTCGCAATTTATTGACTATAAGCCTACTGCTCGATAGAGGCTTCGGAACAATTTTCACATGGATCCTTCGTAAATTCGTGATCAAGCAAACAACCGCTCGAACCTTTGAATTCTACAAGTGTTCCGCCGTTCATGGAACGTGGAATGTGTATTGTGTGCGTACCGCAAACTCCAGACCCTCTTCTCCTCTGCCATTTACGGCGATTCCTTATACCATACTCGATCTTCGTATTGCATCGAACTATTGCTTATAAATTAGACAGGCAAATGATTCCACTTCTTTAATCAATGGTTGAATTCACCCGCAGGGGGATGTTGGTCGGGTGTGCGCAGGTTGGGAATCGAATGAACTGAACAAGGGTTTTTATTGAACTATCAAAGGCTCCATGACCTGGAGAATAACAATTAGTATTTCACGTAAGTGCTGACGGTGAAGTTAACTGGCTGTCCAACTTTGCTGGTGAAAAGCAGCGTGGTACTCCTCTGGCCTGGTCCACCGCTGACGAGAGTTGGGTAAGCTCCGAGACTCGTGGTCCTCGCTTGGTCAATCGCTACCAGGTATGTAAGGTTGAAGTAAGTGACGATGTTCAGAGTCGCGTTCACCACCCGCGAGGCAACTGCAGGCTGATACACGGAGTCTGTCCTCTGTAGCCAGTCGCCTGCGGATCTTGACCCAACGTATAAGTTGTTTCCAATGTAGGTGACGTTCGCTGTTGCTCGTTCTTGGATGTCTCTGGGTACCACGTTGGCAGCAACAACCACGGCCAAGACGAGGGCCACAAGGATTGAACAGTTTCTGAACATTTTTAGGCTTAACTAATTCCGGAAGGTATCAATTTCTCACTCGTAGCTGTTAGTTTCGACGATAATGATACCCGGACCATTTGTTGTGGTATTTATACCAGCGGGGCCGTCTTATCGATGCATCATCTTATCTCCAGATTTGATTGGTTCCATTTACAGTGGGATTAGCCCAAGTATCACTCTGCCATATAGCGTCTGTCTTCCGTTACACACCATGACGCTTTCGAGGTATAATTGGAAAACATCTTTCGGAAATGTTGACCACTCTCAAGGCGTTCCATCAGTGCAGATTCGCCGAACTCTGTGTAATGATTAATTTACGATACAGATGAGCCTGATTGATAAAATTCCTAATCATCAGTACAGCTCTGTAGAGAATATTGCAAGTCTTTGATGGAGAAGTAGTAGAAACGCGTCTCGAAGAAGTTTGGAAAACCCTGAACGTTCGGTGTGCTTATCATCTACATCAGTGAAGTCGTCTAGTACAATTCATTGTCAGATGGATATCGATCAGTCGATTCCAAGACCTCGGTGTGTTCGACTCAAACCGATTTTCATATTCCCTGCACTTTGCAACTGATTCAACTTCAATCACGATACACAATTTGATAGAAGATTTCCAGGTAGTCGAAGCGCTAGCTTGACTCGATAAAATTTATGAACCACCTGCGAAACTACTTGCAATTATAAATTACCCAGACTCGGTTTTTGCTTAATTACCGATTGTTATCAATAAGCTCTGAAGAGACAGTGTGGTGTTGCACCATCAGCAGCAAGTGCTCGACGATATGGATTCGCTAAGCCATATCTTCTGACTCGATTTCACGAATTGTTACATGTTCATGAAAATATTGAAAAATCGTATTGGACACATCACTTTTCGCCCACTAGGTTCATCAGACTTTCCTATAGTATCAGTCCCCAGAATTCCTAACGTACTGCACTTTTTCACATCTCGTCGTGAAGCCACTACCTCGATCATAGTTTACATACTTTAACCAGAATTTTCACTGATCAATTTCTAAGGTTATCTGTAATTCGGTGCAAGAAGTTCCTCTTCATCTCATGCTTTTTTCGATGGTTGGATACGACTGGACAATGCAGTATGCACATAGCAATGATGTGTAACCATGTGGACAAAATCACATTGCTGTTGTGCATAGGGAATTATGGTCGCCAAATTCATTCCTAGAGTACAACTTCAGTTTTTGATGAGTAGAGCCAAGTCTACCCTTGGTGATTTGCGAGCAAGCGAAAGATGGTTCAAGCCTTCCCATTCTATGAATCTTTAGCCGTTTGTGAAACGAAGAATGCGTATTGTGTGTGTACCGCAGACTCCAGACCCTCTGCTATTCTGCAACCATTTACGGTAATTCTTTATACTTCGTACTCGATCCTTGAACTGTATCGACGTATAATTCACAGATTAAATAGCAAATTGTAAAGTAAATTTCGTTGTTGATCAATTGGAGACACATACGAGTCTAATGTCATTTTCTACGAAAGAAGTAAGAATATAAATCGAAGAGAAGTTTTTAGAAAATCGAACCTCGGTAAAGCCATGATGGTCTCCAAGTGTGTACTTATCATTCTACATTAGTCAAGTCGATAAGTACAATTCATTGTCAGATGGATATCGGATCGATTCCCAGACCTGGGTGTGTTTGATTTAAAATGACTTCGATATATTTCTCGCACTTTAACTGATTCCACTTTATCGCGACACATTATTCGATGGGGGGGTTTCCAGGTAGTCGAGGCACTCGCTCCTGTCGATAAAATTTATGAACACTCGACGGAGCTACTTCCAATTATAAATTACCCGGATTCGGTCTTTGCTTAATTACCGATTGTTATCGATCAGACCCAGTGAGTGAGAGAGTATGGTAGACTACACCACCGGCAGCAAGTGTTTGAAAAACAGGGATTCGGTGAACCGATCCTCCCACACAACATTTCATACGAAATTCCATCCAACTCCCAATTCCAAACTGAAAAATAGCAACCCCTCCGATTATCACTACCTGCAGTGCATCTAGCATACTATAATTCGAAGACAGTACGTCTAATGAAATCGTCTTTTCATCATCAAAGTTGCTTTCTAGCAGAATTGACAATTACAACTCATTCAGCATTGTGATTTATCACTAGATTTAGCATTGGCATAGCAGGACTTGATGTCATTGCAGACTTTTCGAACGACTTCTGTGCAATAAATGATTCTGGATTGTCGTGATATTGAACCAGGCAGGAAAGTTGAATGAATTCTCGTCATTTTCGTACGGTATCAAAGCAAACATACGTAGCGTCGACTGTAAATCAGATTAGCATACCAGCACCTGACAATGCTCCATTATGAACGCAACACAAAGATTCATTAGCTCTTGAAGGTGGGGTAATCACAGTCACCGGATAAAGAAATGATCAGGTATCGTATCGAAGTCCTATGTGTAATATCACAATCGCTACGTCATTATATGGTCGAGCACTAGAATTATGCACACATGTCATGTGTTAAGGTGTCAGCCATGGAACACAGCCTGTGTTTTGCTCAAGTATTGCATCATACCTTCATCACTGCATGATCAAGCATTGGGGACATTTCGAACGTCAGAATGTGGATTCCAAGTCTCAAATTCAGGACTGAGATGCATAAACTATTCACTGATCGATAGGAACGATGGGTTATCCCTGCCCTAAGTCAGCAAGATCAGCATTCACCAATGACTCTGTAATTTGCACTGAAATATAGTCCACTTTTGAATTCTATGGATGGATCCAAAAATTAGTAACCGAGTCTAAAGATACGTTGCGTTGTATCACATCTTGAAACCTCTCAAGTCTTCCGACCTTGGGAATCGTAATCGGATATGACATGACAAGATAATGCAAGTTGTTAGTGCGCAATTGTTTGCCTACAGATAAGATTCCCCAGTTGACATAGCTTGGCGAAATATAACGAATCGTGGCAACCTTAATGTCTCAGTCACAGTAGAATCACTGCACGGTGAATTTCCGAGTTGGTAATAAGCAATAACTGGGTATCGACAACATCATTGTCCAGACATAATACCAGAAAAATGTTCAACAAGTGTTCGATCTTCGTGGGCTTCGCAATGGCCGTAGGCGTAGCCACCAGTCTTATACCTGTAAGAGCCGCACCACAGTCACGTTATCCGCTGAACGTCACCTACGTTGGTAACAATTTATACATTGGACAACGGCAGACTGGTGATTGGCCTTTGGCACAGTACAATGTGTACAGAGCAGCTTTTCCAAAGAGAGTTGTTACCCAGACCCTGAACATCAACGCGGCTTACAACCTCACATTCATATCAGTGATGGACCAAAGCATCAACAAAACACTCGGAGCATTTCCAAGGCTGATCAGCGGTGGACCGGGATACAAAAACGCTACTTTATTCTTCACCAGTAAACCTGGCCAGCCGATTCACTATCGCGTCAATTCATACGGACAAAGATAAGCGGGAACGGAATGAACATGTTTTATAATTGCTGCAACAGGGAGATGAACGACCATTAGACCACCATGTGAAACCGGTTGTAGTATCTACGAGTCATAAATTGTAAGCGACTTGTTCAGGGGTGAAATTTGTGAAATCGTTAGTTTATTATTCAACCGCTTTTACTTTGGCAGGATTTTCCAGAAACTTACGCAACTTAGGTATCCGCACAAGAGTTTACCGGATTCGCTCGATTCGAACAAACAAGTCATGGCGATCCAGTGATCAACTTATTAGTTGTTTATGAAAAGTGTTCCAACATTTAGAAAAATTCACGCGTCAACTTTTTTCCGCAAGCAACTTGAAAAACTAGTCAATTCCTGTTTTCCACACTGTTTTGTTCCACAATTTTTGTTTCAAAAAAATGCCAGGCTTATTGCTGCTCAGCTTCAGAACGCTGCTCAAGGTGAAAGTTCACATGAATTTAAATACCCTGACGATCAGCCAGACGAACACTGAAAGGTACTAGGCATCTAACCAAATGTCAAATTCGGTTTCGGCTTAATTTTCCGATGTTGTAAAATACGATATTGTTGGTAAAATAAAATGACTTTCAAACGATCGTCCCGATTCCACATGTTCCTATAACCCATCCATTGATCTTTGCACTTCTCGACACAAAAGCTATGGTGTCGCGTGGCAGGTTACTGCTACGATCACAGTGCAAAGATCACCAGTGAACAGACTTGACCACGAATGGTCAACCGTACGCCATAGAAGCGACGCTTTACTCCAGATTCCCATCCTCGTTCTTTCGGTGGGGCAGTATCTCAGATGGAAAGAAGGGGATGTCGGCTTTCTACGGCACGAGGTAACCGGTTGGCTCTGGTAAGGATAGGATCTCTGAGGATGAGATTGCTCCGCAGCTGAGCTGGATCGGATTGTAATGCCCTATGGCGTTAACATTGTTACGACCATCCGAAAGCCCCGACATTTCTTTCCCTCGTTTTTCTAAGCAAAGTAACCAAAACCGATCTTCAGGGGTGAAATTTGGAACAGTAGGATTGTCACAGTATGTGAACTATTCCAAAATCAATACAAGTTTCGAATCCTTGATATTTTCGGTGGAGGAATTCGATCCCTTGAATATAGTCCTCAGAGTCCTGTCGCTGTTGAAATTTCATTCTCAGGATTAGCTGGTCGAAAATGAAGAAAAAAGTGGTCTGGCAAATTCTGCTTTTCGTTGAACCACATGAGAAAAAAGTTAATCTCTTGAAGCGATGGTGTCGCGTGGCGGGTTGCTGCTGCTGCTGCTGGTAGTTGTGGTGGTGGTTGTGCTTCTACGAGAAAATAAAGAAATAAGAAATGAACAGCAGCACAGCGAAGGAGACACCAAGACATTTTACTCCAGATTCTTGTCCCGGAGACCTTCGTCCCTCTCCAGGACGATGCTGCAACGATGCAGAAGTAAAGAAGGGGACCTGGACTCTCAACTGCATGAGGAAACCGGTTGCTCAGCACTGGTAAGGATCTCTCAGATTGCTCTCCGGATGTGGTAGATCGAGTGGTGGTGCCCAATGGTGTTAACATTGTTACGACACTACGTACACGACTCTACCAACTTGAAGAGCTTTTCCCCAGGGTCCTCCAGGTTCAGGACACTCCCAAGGATCAAAACACGATTAAGAAGTCGGAGGAAACCGGCTCAAGCGAATATAAAAACGGCACAGGTGTTTTGCGCAAATGTATGAGAAGGTGGCACACAAAATTGCATAAATTCACGTTTGGAATTTGTTTCTTTTGTTTTTTTATTGCAAAATTCGAATTAGGTGCAATTATGGAAAGGAATAAATCCTATTGAACTTTGAGACAAACTTTTGGATTTCTTCGAAACGAGGCTTTCGACAACAATCTCTCTTTGGTGTGCATTTTATGTTGAAAATGTCCTCTCAAAGTGTAGATAAAATTCGGAGAAGAATATATTTTTGCAAACAGCACAAATAAATTGTAATTTTTGCAGGGTTTGCCAGACAAATTCAAAAAAACCGACGTACGGATGATCATTTCAGTTCATAGATTTAAGAAAGAAAATCGGCGAACCACCCAACGAAGGTATTGAGGCAGAACTTAGTTCACTTTTGGATAGAATTTTTCTTGGTTTACAAGAAATTTTGAATTTTTGTGATGAGTCTAAACATTTTTGAAAATACCTGCACAACGAAACTTTTGTAGAAGTCCAAATCGAGAGGATCTTGTGCATTTCAAACATCGGTTTGTTTGTAATATCCCGCTTTACAGAAAAAGGCAAGTTGTCTTAATCACACGCACACCGTGAATGGAAATGTTGAGTTTTCACCAAATCTCCACGTTATCAGGTTCAGCAAATCACCTCCAATTTTATGTCCGACGATATCTTGAAAACGAATCGACGGATGACCGTGATTTTGGTATCAATCGACACGGTTTTTTCTGACCCAGAGCTGATTGGATTTTTTATTCAAGCGGTTGACTAGTTTTTGACTAATCGGGCTAACAAAATTTACAAAAAAAAAAATTTCAAACAGTTATACCTCGAGAACGAATCAACGGATTCCAATGATGTTGATCTTCATCGGTAGCATTAATTTCAACTCACAAATGATTGAATTTTGAAATAGATTGATGTTTGGTAGTAGTTTCGTAGTATTCGAACTTGAAAGATCCGCGCTGGAAGGTTTAGGGCTTGCCCAACCAATTCACCCGCTTGTTCATTCGTGCAACTCGTGGTTTGATGACTAATTCACTGTGGATAAAATACAATCGATAAATAAAAGAATGCAATAATAACACAAACGAAGACCAAGATAAGAGAAGATCGAATCAATTATCCACTTGAGATAACAGCCATCGTCTTGCGAATGTGTCATACAACCTTCTCGGATTTGTTTACCTGTCTTTGGTAGAGATTTCTCATTAATTAATTTGACGACGAACCACTATGACAAGACGATAAGAAAAGATGAGGCATCGGTATTCAACAGGTACTCGAATATTTCTTGCCATTCTAATTCGTCTCAGTAATAAGTGATTTCGCTCACGGATAAAGAAACTTCGTGACTGTGACTATTAGAGTGAAGATCATATCGTCGCATTCGCGGCTGCGAGAATTGGCTATTGCGTAATAGAATAATGACAAAAAAAAAACAAAAAAAAAAAAAAAAAACCACCGCAGTGCAATATGGGAATAATATGTAAGGATCTCCGTTCACGTAGTCCTGCACGTACCCAGGGAACGTGCTGATAGATGCAATTGTACTTTCACTCCACGTGCAGACTTCGAGTCACGGATTGCTTATGCACATCGAACACAATGAGTGCGATACGTTACGGTATACGCCACCCCGCTGGCTGTATGATTTGCGAGACATTTGCGAAACGCGGAATCCCCCGTCTAACGAATAAAATGTCCGACACGATCGAAGATCGCGTTCTCTTTCGTTCGAGAGAATTCTCCAGGACTTTCGAAAACACTGCCAACTATTCAAGCCTGCAGACTGAAGCCTCAATGTTATATATATGTCTCAGATTTATTCGATCCAATTACGCTACTTGGATTGGGATATGTCCCCAATCACTGGTTCTCCGATTTAGGATGAATATGTACCATTTTTTGAAACCTACAATTACGATTCACCGTATCAAAGAATCGGTGAAGAATTAGTAGCTAGATCGGCTGACCACGATGGGCCAGCCCCAAGACTTTCCTAAGAACAATACGAAACTACTGCATCGATCTATTTCAAAATCTCGACATTCCTAGGTTGGAGCCAATGCTATCGATGAAGATTAAAATTATCAGAATCCGTTGATTCATTCTCGAGATATGACTATTTGAAATTGTTTTTGTGAAATTTTTGTTCGCTCAATTACTCAAAAACTCATTGACCGATTGGATCCAAAATCTAATTGACTCTGGTTTACAAAAAACCAAATCCAAGGAACCAAAATCATGGAAATCCGTCGATTCGTTCTTAAGATATCGTCGGACATAAAACTGATGATAAGCCGATCCAAAAATGATTCTCTGGACCAGGAAACGTTGAAATTTAGTAAAAACTCAACTTTTCATCTTCCGGGTGATTAAAAGAACTTCCTTTCGCCAAAAGCGGAAGTTGAAGATATTCAAGAAACTTGAATGTCTGAAAATCTGTTGCCGATCTTTTCTGAAATTATTTCAAAGATTTTCGAATCTGAAGGATTTGAAAATGAGAAAAGAGAAGTTCACACCATTTGTTCAGATTTTCTTTACATCGTGTATGTCTATGGGTTTTCGGGGTAAACCGTAGCTGATACAAATGACGGTGGTGAACCGATCGATAAGTTTAATTGGCGTTGAAATAACGGTTCAACGTGTTTAACGCAGCGTATGACACGGGAGCGTCCGAACGTGATTCATACGACACTTAGAGACCGAGGGTGGTCACTAATACGATCGGGGTTAGCCAAACTACCCATAGAAACTCACAGCTATACGTGATATTCCCGTAAACTCAAATTCCAAATTGGCTCAAAACAGGAATCATATAAATTATATTCTATTTCAGTTTCTTCGAGCATTTTTCACCCACTTCACATCAATTTATCTGCCATTTCCGGCAGGGTCAAATTACAAAACTCTGAAATGATTATATTATCGATCAAGAACTGAAGAAGTCAAAATTTATGTGGGTTCGTGAAGTAAGATATGAACAAAGTCCTGTTGATCAACGTTGACGATAATTAATACCCTGTATATTTAAATTGAGCGTTAAAGTTTATGGTTGTTGTCCCCCGCGAGTTAGTATCAGTCGGGTTTCTAAAATCGGTAAAAATTCGTTAGGAAGAAGAAATATATAAAGAGAGAAAGGGATAGAATCGAGAAAGACGATAACAGTTAAAACCGGTTAAAGACCCACCAGTTGAAGTCAGGGTGGTCAAAATTCGTCAACGCTTCTTTCAAGCCCATAAAATTGTAGCCCTGTGGCGCGAAGGAAGAAAAATTGCGACATTGAAATCACCGATATGAAGTCGAGAAGCTAAGAAATATAAAAAAAGCCAAAGAAATATCCTAAATATCTACTCCAGCCTCCCCGCTGCGATCCTTAGGCGAAGTTCAACCGCAAATCAGAAAAATGACGTTAATGACACAAACTCCGCCAAAATCTGGCACATTGCTCATGAATTTTGCAACAATTTCAAATACTGACGCGAATCTAAAAAAATAAGCTGTCCAATCTCACAAGCTTTTAAATGATGCTGAAATTTCGTGGTGGTCGAAATCAAATTGTTGTTAAACGTGATGAAGTCAAAGTGGAACGCGATCGATGAGTTTGGAATTGTTTTTCGTTCTGGAGAGAGCGTGAATAATTGAAAAATTCAAACTTCCGCATGATCGGGGGAGAGTTTGAATTCGCCAATCATCGAGGCCCGTAAGGAAGAAAGAGAACGAAATAAAGAAAAAAAAAAAAAAAGAGAAATAAAGAAGGTAAGTAGAATCGTTTTGTTTATGAAAGAGACTCGCCGCCATGGTATGAGTCGGTATTACCGTAGGTGAACATTCACCAGCTAACTGATGTGGGTGCTCGAATGGGCCTCTCGAAGAGGGTATAAATCATTTAACGTGATTGGATATGCAACCGCACCGAATTTATGAACCGGCAAATACTTTTACCTCGGTCTCATACTCACTCCGCTTCCATCCAAAACTCTTATCCCACCTTCTCTTAAGCCGCAAAGATCGGCAATCGCGAAACGCTGCAGTTTCACCCTCGACATCATCAACGTGACTCGTAAAACCTGACAAAAAAAAAAAGGAAAAAAGGAAACACCATCGATTCCGACACCGATCGATGGATCGATTCCCAATTCCCGATTTTTCCGATTCCCCGATTTCGCAAAACCGATTTCCTGAGTAAGTCTCTTTTATAAAATCACTCAAAAAAGTTTCAAATGCCGGACGAAACGAGCTACAGGAGCTGCAAATTTCGAGAATCCCAAACACGCAATAAGAATCGAAATTTTGATCGTTTCTAAAAAATTTTCTCTCTTCGAAATCGAATCATTTTGAGATTTCATTGAAAAACAGACACGTTATCGAACTATTTTTCAAATAAGCCACGTCACAACCGATTTTCAAAATAAAACTAGCGATCGATGTTGCAGAATAATGTGAAGGTAATTTGGATATTTAATTTATCGCAAGCCCTCGGAATGGCGAGCCAACGGCTTATCTCCCTTTGAAAATAGACGGTTTGAAAATTAGTCCTGAAGAGGATGGAGGATCTCGCGGATGATCAGGACCACCGGAGGGCACAACGATATCGCGTTGTCGAGCGCGCGGTAGGCTCGCATTATAGATTATAGCTCATAACATACCCTGGAGCAACCGGGCGGTTTCCGAGCTCCCGATATGCCCGCGTCGGTACAAAATCCTGCAGTTCGATTATATCACCGACAAACCGCGATACCCTCATGGCAGACAAAGTTTAATCAAGCTATTCAGAGTCTCTCGGCGATCATTCCGCTCCACTCACATTAACAAAGCGAGCTCTAAAAAATCGGCAAGAAAAAAGAAGAAGAAGTTACGAGAACTCTACCGATCTCTGATCAGCAAACCTGTGCAAAAAACAGTTTTGCACGTGCCTATATCGAAAGCGACGCTAAATTGGAGCCCCGCGGTGTTTATGACCGTTTATACTACCACCGGGTCAGATTTTCTGCTCCCAAACCGATCGCGGTGCGAAATCGGATTGGATCGAAGCGATCGCTGGATTAAATTTAGTCCTAAACTGTAGCCTGCGACTCCTTGATCGGTATTCAGGTTCCCATCAGGCTCAGCAGACGTCAGTCGATGATGAGATCAACATATGGGGCACTTCTGTTCCCCAAATTCATTTCGAAACATTTTGCAACAGAAATGCGAAAAAAATCGGATGAGGTTTTTTGCGAGTATAACTGCCGATTTTCGACCCAATTTGAGTCGCTGAAAGAAGTAGTTGGCTGGCTGAATCTGTTGACAAATAATGTATTCCCCATACTGTGGAAAAAGGATCAACCGAGATCGTATCTCAGTTTGAAGTGCCTCCTTAAAACGTTTCACTAGTTATACAATCGCGATATATTCGGTAATAAAATCCAGCCGGTCTCCTGGCTGCCCTCGACGGTTAATTGATGACCGCGGGGAAACGCGGCCGTCAGAATCGCCGCTCCTATACTGCCAGCAGCTGGGTTTGCTTGCTGGCAGGTACCAGTTTTAATTTACTCCCTCTGGCGGTAGTATCCTTCCAGGGTGATCAGTTTTAATTTAATACCCTTTTGCCAACTCCCGATACCCATTTTACGCAACAATACAGTAACTACTGGTTTATATTTAGGGTCCTCGAAGGACATCCGCGGAAAATACTAACGCGTGGATTGGAACAAAGTTGCTTCAAAGTCCCTATTGTTCATCCCAACCTTCGGAAGACCCAAAATATGCTGTGAATACCATTCCAGTCATCCTGACAGTATCAAAAGGTTCGTTCCAGGTTTACGGTCAGCCTTTCTCATAATCGGAAACCAAAAAACCCAGAGCCCATGCAGTGCTTTGCCTAAATTGTCAAGACGAGTGCCTATTTTTTGACTATCAGTCTAAACCCGAAGGGCAAGGACTCGAATTTTAGAGAGTGGATCACAGCCTTCCAAATGCAGTCCAGAATCAGTAAGATTCAGTAGAGGAAGTTTTATGCGAAAGGACACAAGTCACACCTGAACAAATTTTGGCAATTGTCAAGTCATTACAGTTTTTGTGTTGTTGTTGAGCTAATTTTTGCATATTGCCTAAATTCGTTCAGATGTGACTTGTGTCCTTTTGCAGAGTACCTCCTCACTTGTAGGCATCATTGGGAACTGTAATAACGAAAGCAATATCAAGAACCAATTGAACCGAATGACGTATAGAGTATTCACGAAATGAAGCCTGAAGGTTTTTTCATGAAACGGTAAGACTTGGTGCACCACCTGGTGGATCAGTCAAGAAAGGGTTTGATATGCAGGAAAAGAGAGAGTGGAGGGATTCGTGTAGGGTGAAGAAGTTTGGTATGAAATTTATGAAGATAAGAGATCCTCGTTTCGTTCCATGGGTTGGTTACCATTCGGTTGAAGTTCACTCCTAATTTGTGGTCCATTGTGCATGGATATTCCCACGAAAATATCGAGTCTACAATAATTCCGGGTAGTGCGAGTCTCCATCGAGAAGGTGTTCCAACTCTTACCAACTCGCTTGGGTCCATCCAGACTATCCACACACAGCAGCTGATGACGATAACTCCAACTCTAGGTATACACACGCGTCCCGTAAGATTCTCTGAACCGTGAAGTAAACTCTCTCTCTCTCTCTCTCTGTCTAATTTTCTCTACATATATACAAATATATACACTTATATAGGTACATGCATAGATATATATCCTTCTCACTCTTCTTCTCCCCCTCGTAGATTCTCTAGTTCCTGGAGTATCTGAAACGCACACATGTGCAACCCACCCCCATGGAAAATAGAAACTGCCCCATCTCTATGGCTCGGGCGATTTGTTCCAGCGATTATTTAAATTCACCGAATGAACGGAAAAAGAGAGAAAGAAAGAGAGAGTGAGTGAGGAGGAAAAAAAAGGACGATGAAGGGTCGAAGGGAGAACCGGGTACCCTGGAGGACAACGACCAGTTCTCATGATCCAGTCATCCGAGATGATGGAGCGATATACGCTGGCTATACGCCACGGACATTTGTTGGATTTCAAATGGAACGGAACGATGTATGTATACGACTAATTTCGAAGGTGGTGGTTAGGTCGAAGGAGAGGGAGATATATATATAGGGAGTATCCAGGATCGATGTATTGCCTTCGATTTTACCAGTGGGTCGATGAAGCCACGTCTGGACTCCATGGGCGGTTGAGGGTCAGGCTTGATAAAAATCGATGGAAATCATTAAAGGGCTTTTGGAAGAGGCTAGAAGGAAGTAATATCTATATGACTGTGATCATCGAGGATCGGAAAATTCGAGAAAATAAAAATAAGCTGAGGTCCTTGCGTTTGTCGCGATCTGCAGGTGATACGAGAATTGAGCCTCGCGAGGTGAAACGAAAAGAAATAAACGCTAATATCTCAGCCGCGATAAGTTACCGCGTTAGCTAGGGTTCTCTGTAATCTCCTAAAACAATAAAGTACCCAAGGTGGGTAATATTTTGGTCCTGCCAACCCACGCCGCGCCAGGCCACGCCGCAACGCGCCTCGCCGCCGAGTATGGACCCTAAAAGTAATGCCCTGTCTCCTAATAGAGTGCAATAACATTCATATGCCCCTCTTTCGCGTGGGAAGATCATCCTGCACCGGCTATCTTGAGGCTCGTATACAAAAAGGCCCGGAACTTCATTCGTACGTACTGGCTGAAATTACGCCGGAATTGCTACCGGAGAACCGCGAATAATAAAAGAGCGAACGTGATTGAATAAAGTTTTCAAAATGTGATCTATTTTGAATCTAAGTAACCTCAAAGCTAAGGGTACTGCTTGACTGAAGGTCAATTCTTTTTGGAATATTGCGGTTTATTTACTGCAATTTTGGGAACTCTCAAATTTTTCTAAAGCGACTGAAGCGATTATGATTATTTCTAATCGCAAAAACTGCATAAATAGATACGATAAGAAGGTAGATGTCAGCCAGTTCAGTTTTTCTATGTAATTTTCGTTGTAAATTTTGGTTTCCATTGACATGGTAATACCAATTAATACAGACGTGATACTTCATTGGTATGAGAAATCATTGATCAGTTTGGATCTGATCATCTCATGGAATAGCATTTGACGTTGAATTATATACATCGTCATTGTGCGAACGTGTTTCCTAACTCACAATCAGTTGATAGTTTTGTATAGACGATGGGTTACATACGTTTATTTTACTGTTTTACATAATCCGATGTGATGGGTACCTACCTACCTATCTACTTACCTCTATACCGATACGTCTGATCCACCATACCTACTTACACGCCTACCTCACTTTCGCTCACCTTGCAACCCGCATTGCGCACAGGTAGGTAGGCACCTAATCCTTTTTGACCCTTTGCAACCCTCGCCAAATGACTGTAAGACGATCCTCAAAGATATATGTTTGCGAAAATTGAGAGTTTTTCAGAAATTGAAAATAGAATTCAAATTCGAATTTCCATTTTTTTTGTCCCTACAAATTCTAGCTTCGATCTTCGACTGACTCAGAATTTCTTAACGTATCCTCAGGTTAGATTATCGATCTCTTCTACAATTTCTACTTTTCTGGAATAAATTCATGATTTTTTTGAATTCTGTTTTGGAAACGTTTTCGAATCATGAATTTTTGAAGCTTCTCATACTACCGCCTTCTGCAAAATTCTGGAGCAATTATCAAAAATTGTATTTTTCATTCCGATCATTCTGACATCAGTATAACATTAACGTAGTCATTCTTCAAATATTCTCTGAAAGCTTTTTTGGAAATAAAATATCAAAAAATACTTATGTGTATCATGTGATTCAGTCGAAAAGTTTTTGGAAATATTTACATCTCAACAAATCATCAAAATGCTCGACTGAAGATTTAAAAAAAGACCCCAATTATAGGGGTGATCTGAAAATGAATGAGCTGATGAAAAGAGTCCTTGATGATTCCATCAGAATTTCCATGAAGTTAAAATTGTGAAGAGGTATGCAAATTCATGACTCAAAAACGTTACCGAAACAAAATTTGAAAAAAATCATGATACGGTTTCAGAGATAGCGATCGCCATACAGAAAATCGACGATCAAATCTGAGATTATGAGGGTTTTGAATTGGTTGATTTGTCGTAGAATACCATACAGATTACTTGAAAAGGATCATCCGATTCCTAATTGATGTTGCACTATCGGAATCAATAATTTCTCGTTAATTACGCTATAACTTGAGCGAGGAGGATATCAGGCTGCAAAGAGAGAGAAAAAGAGACGAAAAATCGACTGGAAGAGCAAGCGAGGATCGGAGGCTGTAGCAGCTCGTGGGGTCCGATATCTCCATCCGAAGATCGAATCTCACCTGGCTTTCCGAGACAGAAAAATGCTTCCTAGTTGACCGGTGGACTGTGAAGATTCCATAACTGTAACTCGCACGCTTCGCTTTTATTCTTTCGTATCTCCGGGTCGTGATCCCGTCTTGTAGGTACCACGATACACATACACATATTATACCTTAAAATCTACACAGACATACATCCACACAACTAACCGTATCTCGCATTGACCAGCTATCGCACAAAGAACTTTGATCCTTGAAAAAAAAAGAACCAGAAAAAACCACCTTATAATAATCTCCATAAATTGAACTAAACGAGTCTCTTTATGGTTCGAGGGATCAGTTTCTCTTCATTTGGCGATTGGTACCTGATTAAGGCGATTTTGGTCAGGCATATTTTTGTTCTAACCCCTTCAATTGTTTCTGTGACAATTGTGAGAAGAAAAAACGACATTAAAAAAATCCTCAAATTATATCGAAAACAAAAACCGCCAGAATCAAACAGCAAATGAAACGAAAAACACAAAGTGCAAACAAAGTGCAAATGAACGAAGAATGGACATTTTCGTCAGTCAACGAGGAGAAATTTGAACCGTAATCCAAGCCGAAGCCGTCAGAATTTTCAAAAAACGATCAATTCGTAGTACGAATGTGTTTCAAGTCTTCGGGGACCAGCACAGTTTGAATTTTAGGAAAAATCGGTACTTCGTTTTTCGCAGTTTCGATTACCCGATGCTTGATAATCAACTTGAGATGCGTTCGTCTAAGAACTAGACTTTCGGAGCTTGTCGTAAGTTTTTTCAAGCACCGTTCATCCGATTCAACTTCTTGAGGTTTCATTCCGTCCGGAAAGCTTGTCCTAATCTTTCGCAGGCAGAAAAAATATTCGCGAATTGCTCCGCCGAGTTATCTGCAGACGAGTGAAATTCAGAATGAAAATTTTCACCAATTCATCGTATTCTGATACAATGAATTGTTTTCCACAAATTCCCTCCTTCTGAAGATAAGGATCTGTCCTCCGAACGAACTGGATCTTGAAGAATTTGAATCAGACCAACTTGGTGTGACGAAATCCTTGCGACATGATTATAGTCTCTTCTATTTCTGGATTGAATTATTCATCCAAACTCAAGTTTGATGAGCCGAAACAAGCAGCGTAGTCTTCCAAAAACTCCAGAATGTGCAGTTTTGTAAAAAAAAATTGAGCTCAATTTAAAGATCCAAGCTCAATGAAGAGTTTTTGGAGAATCACCTTTCCCTCGCTGATCCAGCCATCCAGGTGACTAAATGAAGTGAAATAGAGACTGGTAGGTATACGGGGTACAGAATGAAGGATGCCGGTACGTATCTAGATAGACAAAATGGAAGCGGGGCGGTAATTCAAGGATTGGTCACGCAAGGGAGGATCCTGAGGGTTTCGGAGGGTGCGCAAGCTTGACGAAACGACCGCCTACTACCTACAACCGCTCGAATTTCGTTCTCACGATTTTCGACCTAAACGACCGCACCGATCATAGTCAAGGACGAAATAATATAGTGTGCATAATTTTGGATACACGTATGTATATATATATCAAAAAACGCGTGTGAAGGTTACAGGCATTCATACAAATGTGTAAGTGCATAAGGGCTTCGCGTCTTTCCGACTCCCCATGCAGATCAACCTTTAAATCTTCTCCCCAGCGCGCTTTGGCAAACTCCAACTCTCTGGATCCTACACAATATCCTTTCGTTCCGCACCATCGAACTATACGCAGTAAAATTATTATGCTTTAAAGCTTTACGATCTCGTTTCATCTCCGAAAAGAACGTCCTGGTTCGAAGGGATCAAGGTTTTCCAAAATGAAACGATATTCTTTCTTCTAATTTCTTTTCCTATCGTGATAATCGCCTCATATATTATTTGGCATCAGCTGATCATTTCTGACGTTTTCTCAAGTCTCAAGGACTTGAGAAGACACTCGATCCAGCCCCTTTGATCCTGCCTTAGGACACACTCTATGATGTGCTACTTGCTCCGTTGTTCTATCAAAGAGCGTTGTACAACCATCAAGGCAAAATGACGTGAAAAATGGAAGACGTTCAAGCTTCGAACAAGTTATACACTGTAGGATGAAAGGATATTTTGCATGCTGAACTTGGCAGTCGCGAAACATAGTGGCATAACTATGGATAGATTCCAGTAGAGACGCTGAGAGACGCCGAACCCCCGTAGAGCAGCGGATAGTAAGCGAGTCATGTAAAATTAGCTCCCATACAGCTGGGTGTAGGAATAGATTATAGACTTGTGAGTACCATCAGGGAATTAACCAAGATCAGAGTAGGTAATGTTACAAGTATAATACCGATGTGTGCAGACACGCGATATTCACCAGCGATATTCTTGTTCCCTATATAATACATCGTATAAATTAAGTAATCCTATCAGAATTTACCCCGCACGATTATACTCGAACATCGTACCAGCTACTTTCATTTTTACTATTCATCACGCGAAGCGCACAGGAAACTATATCAGTTTCGTGTCAAAAACGGCTTCTGTTGATGGTAATAGAAATTTTTGACATTTCCCCTGCACACAAGATTCTGGACAGGGTCGGGCGCCAATTGTTAAAAAACTCCAAAAATGAGATCACAGTAATAGATTTTTACGCGATAATTTTTGACCACATCTACAAAAAAGATTTTCATTAACGCCAGAGATTTTCCACCTTTCGCCACACAAGATTCTGGACATAGGTTAGGTTAGGCGCCAATTCTTCGAAAATCGATAAATGAGATCACAATGAGAGATTTTTGCACAATGATTCAACTCGACTACATTTACAAAAATGACTTCCGTTGATGCAAGGAATTTTAGACTTCCCACCACAAGTGATTTCGGACACAGGTTGGGCGCCAATTCTTTGAATATCAAAAAATGATTTTCGCGCGATGATTCTTGACCACATTTAGAAAAATCACGAGAAGTGGGAAAATTATATAAGACTGAAAGAGGGGAAATAATAATAATAATGATAATAAAAAGATTAGCAATGATATGATGATGATGATGATGATGATGATGATGAGGATAAGGTTTGGCTAGTGTTGAGCGAATGCACTATGCCCTTATCTAATTTATTACGAGTCTTTGTTCCATCCCCATGGAAGAGGAGGAGCCGAACGTATGAAATTTATAACCTCAGGAACGTGCTCACGAATACATTAATCCTGCTTTTTCAATTACCCCACCGATCTGTCTCTGATTTCGCTGACCGACCCCCGCCCGGTGTGTCCGAAGAACCGAAAGAGAAGCGAACGGTGAGCTCGATGCCTGGATACGCGGCTTATCCCATAATCCCATTGTTGATACTATCTGATATCTTCAAACCCCTCAACTCATTTCGTTCACCGCTTATATTTCCCGAACCCACTCGCTCCTGATACATGCAGGAACATTTCCAACTGTCTCGTCTCATCCTGTCACTTCATGCATCTTCTCCAAATTCAAAATTCAACTATTGTTCATCGTTATTCCCACTCGTCAACAATGACTGGTACTTTTTATAACGCTCAATTTTCATTAGGAAACAATTTCTATCATTTTTCTAACGATTTCTTTCAATCTGGGACAGATTTGGGGTTTAATTTGAATCCGAACCTGTTCAGTTTAAATTCCCAGGTTGACATTGGCTGACGATGAGAATACAAATCAATTATTTGGAATTGTGATTAGAAGTAAATTTCAAATGAATATCATAGAAACCGTTTGCTCCATTTTGGAAAGTCGATTGAAACCCCGAAATCGTCGACGGGTCATTCCGGATATATTAAAATAAAAACAAAAAAACGATTCGAACTGCAGTTTGTAACAATCTCCAATGGATGCCATACGTTTTCACGATCATTTAGATCACAAATATCCGATTTCTGATTAATACTTAATCAGTAGTAGATACTTTGGAATCGTAAAATGGAAGTAATTGCCATGAATCCGTTGAATGAATGTAGCATATCAATCGGCGAACTTGTATGTATATCCTTATAGCAAGTTCCGACATTCTGTACAGTTATTCGCATATTTTACGTGGAAATGAGAACCAGTCTGTGATAATTTTGCCATATCAACAAACAGAGGAATGAGGAGGAGTAGCCGAGTCAGTGCAGACTCGGTGAGAACCGGAGTATAACTGCGAAGAGGACGACAAGCTGCAGCAGTAGCTGCAGCAGCGCATACAGCATACAGATGTGGGAATGAGGTATGGAGCCATGGAGTTGAAGCAAGGAGTAGTTATCTCGACGAGAGAAAAATTAATGGGCCATAGAGAGATGTGCGTATGGTGTTAACGTCTTCTGAGGAGGATGAATATAAGGAAGGAGTGAGATATTGCCTGCAGGAGCACTCCCGGAGTACTCCGAACGAGAAATACACCTATAAGAACCTCGATCGTTTGTTCGATGACGTTTTTAAAATCCTGAAGAGTGAATAGCAAGAAGAAGAAGAAGTACCTTCGATGCATCTGTACATAATCGAATTTCTCCTACTTCAACAAGCTCAAAATCGCGACAGACTTGTGATGAAAATTACAAGTTTTTTCATCACACATGCACGGAAAACCCGATTTTCCGCATTTGTTTAGCGAGAGTAAAATGGCCTTTTGTTTCTCTTGGGCCACAAACGAACTCACGCATGCGCAGGTCGTGATTAATTTGTTTTCTTCCCTACAAAAGCGGGAAGAAAATTTTTCTTCCCCATAAAAGCGGAAAGAAAAGAGCGTTGCACACCAGACATCACTACACACTATAGTTTGGAAAAACGGCTTGGAAAATCGGTTTCCATGCATGTGTGATAAAAAATATAGTGTGCATGATCAAGGGAGGATACGCGTTTTTTTACCTCATATGATTGTGCTGCAAAGCAAACTTCATACTCGGTAGAAAACACCTATTTTCCTCCCTTGATGCACAATATACTATTATACTCTATCTTTTGCACGTTCCCAAAAACCGTTTTCTCTCCCCTCCTAACACCTGCAGCGTGCACAAAGTACTTGAATTGCTGAAAAATAAATATGAATATGAATTTGCGCATGCGCACTTTAGAAAACCCGAATTTTCCGAACTGTGTGTCAAGTGGCGCCTAACGTTGGGTGATTTTTTGCTCACCTTAGGCTCGTGGTGCAAAATTCACACTTGTCTAATGAATCAACGATTTTTTGTAGACGTTACACGAATTACTATTACGAGCTTTTTTTTTCTGACGATATAAAAAAATGTTAACCAGTTTCGGTAGTGGTCCTTTTCGTCTGGTCCATTGTAAGCGTCCTTAGACAGGAGGCACGTTACCATTCCCACGGTGTCGTGAAACGCGACTGATGCGAGCGTAACACTACCCGAGCGTGTAACAGCTCCAGATAAGATCTGTACTTTGAAGAAACTAGCGGTAGAAAATTTTATCCAGGTTCTGAACGGTCGGCGTTGTTGGGCTACTCACCATACACATACCATATACATCGAAAGCGATACTTTTTTCCCCCATTATATCATCAGCCCCTCTTAAGAGTCCTTTGTGTCCTACTTTAGCCTCTAATTTTCATCCCTTTCTGTATCTCATCATACGTAGGTATGTGATGCCCAGCTATTATTTCTTTAATGGATTTGCATCTGTTCGAAAGTGTAATTTATTTAGAATTGATTGTCGTACGAATGGAAAGTTGGCTACTTTCGTATTTTGATGCACGTCATTTTGATTTTTTTTAACATCGATGATAAAATCTCCGAGTGTCCATTTTTTCAAAAATTGTTTCATCTACAGAAAATCTCGGTCGATCAATTTGGATCCATCATCTGAAAATTTTTGAATCGAAAAAGCTCGGTCTTACAATTAAATAAATTACTGAATCGAGTGCCAGGAAAATTCCATCGGATTTGGACTTGAGCGAATCCAATCGGCAAGAATATTCAGTTGAACATTTTGTTCTTTGAATAACTCAAAAACTACTTTATCGATTAAATCCAAAATCAAATCACTTTCAAGTTATGAAAAGACTGCATCGATTGAAGAGGTGAATCATAAAAATCCGTTCGTTTGTTCCCGAGGTTATATGATCGGAAAAAATATTCATTCAACGATCGTTTGTAATTCTCTAGATCCCGAAGTACGTGCGTAGATCGGTTGAAAACTTCGACTGTATATTTTTTACGTGACCTGTAATAACTTTTTTTATTTCATCCCGAAATTGAAAAGCTGTTATAAAAAGCCAGAGACTTAACTCAAAGGATCAGGATTAAAAAAACAGCGAATCTCTCATCGTTCTGCACGTGGGGATGCAGAAGTGCGTGAAAATCGACCCGCGGCTAAACTTCAACTCGAGCATATATGCCAAGCACATAAAACCGGTAATCACATCGCGATGTTACGGAGAAAATCTTTCTATACAGCAACCGAATGCTGTTGTCAAGTAGACGTCGTATATACGGTGCGGTATATAGAGATAAGTTGAGCTGATAAAATGATTATTTCAGTAAAAAATGTAGGAAAAAAAAGATAGAAAAAAAATAATAATAATGGAATGAAAGATCGATAAAGTCACACTTGAGTTGAAAATACGTACGCGAGAGGAAAGAATTACCATTCCATTATCATTGGTACTTCAGTAATGGCCGTAAATTAAAGGTGTGGAATTTTAGTTCGCTTTTTCTAACACCTGCAGCGTGCGCAAAGTACTCAAATTGCTATAATCAAATGAATACAAATATGAATTCGCGTATACGCAGTTTGAAATTACCAAATTTTGCGAATTGCGTGTCGAGTACTGGCGCCCAAAGTTGGGCGATTTTTCGCTCAATTTTGGCTCGTGCTATGCCAAATTCAAACTCGTCAGGTGAATTCACGTTTTTTTATGCACATCCCACTGTTTACTAATTCAAGCGCTTTCTTTGACGATTAAAACAAAAAAAAAAATGGTAACCAGTTTTGGTGAAAATCATAATTTCGGTAGAAAATTGAGAACAAAATCAGAAAAAAAAACCAAAATCATAATAATGGAATGAAAGATTGATAAGGCAGTAAATACTTAAGTTGAAAATACGCAGGTAAGAGGGAAGAATTACCATTCCGTTATCATTATGGTACTTCAGTAATTGCCGTAAATTGAAGTTGCGCGAAATTTTAGTTGGCTCTTTATCTCTATAGCACGAACGATTTCAGTCTGTCGTAGGATCTGTTAACAAACACTTTGAGAAGCAGTAAACTCTGTTTTATCGGGAAACCTACGCCATGAGATGCGAGAGTCGATCCCGCATACGTGCAGCAAGAACGAGAAGGTCCGATCACAGGCAATAGTAGTATAGTGGATCTTTTTACCTACGTTGAAAATTCTCAACGCCTCGCCTGCGTCGCGTCGCGTTGTCCTTGCCGACGAGGTGCGTGGGCTAAACGCTAAAAAGAATTTACCTACCTACCTTCGTATACCTTCCTACCTACCTACCTACCGGCTTTGGCTCAGCGTTAGTTTCACGGTTGAATTAAACTCTTCTGGAATTACGTCGCGCGGCTGCCGAGAGCGGGGGAATTATACGAATCTTTTACTAACGTAACTCGGCACGACTATAAGGTATACTATTAATAGCTTTTCTTCACAGCAGGGAAAAACGTACACACATATTGGGCAATATAATGTCGCAACGAAAATCTTCCTGTTCGTTAGGAAAAAAAAAAAATCAAAGAAGAGAATCATTCACAGAAGTCATCTTAATTCCGCTGATTTTCAAATCCCCCCCTGAGATCCGCACGACTTCCGGTCTTTCTGGGGCACGGAAATCAAAAGATCTACGTCCATGAAAAAAATATCCGGGAGTTTATGGAGAATTTCATGCCACTTAAGCAAATTCAAAACAATAATGTGCAGGAAAATTGTCCGAAGATCAGACCGCATAACCGGAATAATTTGTCGCGGCTTTGCAGCTTTTGAAATTTGGAATTTCAATCCTCTCTCACCTTGCGAAAGTCGTAAAACCTTTTCGATTCCGGATCGCAAAATATTCACTTGTTCCTCAACTTTTGTTAGTTTCTTTTTGAAACCGCGTTCAGCCATTTTTTGAAGAAGAGGCTTGACAACTGCTGTAAGGAAAACGTCAACAACTATCTTCGGAAGGTCTGAGATCTTTCATCAGCCCTTTGGGCATTTCTAATTCATCGATTTCCACGATACATTTCCAACCACAAAATTAAATACTCACATCCATGTTCCTGGTGTCGTAGAGGCAGCGGAAGCGATGGAAGCCCCAAAGAGTACGAGTATCCAGTTGATGATCGGCATCGTAACCTGAAAAAGGAAAAGCCCGTAATGATTAGGCGAGTATATAATCATCGGAAGCAAAAATAAAGCACAAACCGTGGTATATATTGTCAGCAATTTTCTCCAAAAAAAAAAGGCGAGAAGACCATAATATACAGTGCCTCGAATTAAATCGGTCTAAAGAAATGGATAAATAGCTAGTGAAGGAGAGCTGTGCACCTATGGCGCCAAGTTAACGGTTCAAATGGGCGTTAAGTTTATAATTGTTTGTCAATATTTGATCTGGCCCTCAGCTGCCTCACTCGCTCACTCAGTGAAGAGCCTCGGGTACCTAGGAACCGGGCCTAACGAGTTTTTGAACGTCCGAGACTCTTGGCCCTTCTTTCAATGGACAAAACGAGAGAGAAAATAAAACGGAGAAAGACCTGCAAGCCGGGGAGAAAAGTGACCAATGAATACAAAGCAGTTACCTTACACTTCTCATACATGTCCCAGTTTGTATGGAATTCCTCAATAGGAAGTACCCGAGTCATCTGCTCCAAAAACCACACAAGTCCACCATGGATCAAGTCAAAATGATCGCAAAAAATTATTCAATCACATTTTTATTTTTCTGCATCAAAAAACCAAACAGTTGCTGTATTCGCATTAGACTGTTGGCTGGTTGTGAAAATAATTAGTGGATTGCCCTCTGTCGAAATGTGCTTCTTCGAATTTGACCAATTTTTGAAGAAATTCTTCGATACATGGCCGATTTTGACAAAAAAAAAAAAAAAAAAACCAGGAGACATGGCGTTTTAGACAAAAAAAACCAACAACAAAAACAGGAGACATGGTCGATTTGGGCAAAAGAAAAAACAGGAAACATGGCCAATTTTGAAACATGGTAGATTTCGAGAAGAATTCCATTGGGACATGACTGGTTTGAATAAAAATTATTCAAAATTAACTTGCTTTGGATTTAGGCGATTTAGAAATAAATTTTTCTGCTATCAGCCGTATTTAACCGATTCCGGGTGAATTTTTGAGATCATGGCAGAAATTCCTGGGGACGTGGCCAATTTCGAAACAAACTTTCGAGAACATGTCCGGTTTTCAGAAAAATCCTAAAAGAAATGGTGGGTTTCGACATCGATTTCCAGAAATATGGGTGGTTTTGGAAAACATTTCTATAAACAGGACAAATTGTTTTGGAAGGAATTCAAAAGGACATGGTCAACTTCGAAAGGAAAGTAACGTTCATGGTAAGTTTCTTAAGACTTGGAGAACGACTTTGGAGCTTGAGGAACTCCACAACGACGGAGGACTTCTATCAAACAGGAATTTTAGCGATTTCTGAACATGGTCACTTCTGGAAGCACATGCTTTACATGCAAATTGCTAAGAAACGGCAATTTGCGGGATTCAGCGATATCTTCCTTATCAACCAGTCGTTTCGCAGGCACATGGGGGGGACATCAGCAAAGAGTATAAAATACAGAGAAAAGCTTCAGGCGTTGCTTCATCCGGCTAAATGTGTATTCAATCGGTTTCGAATTCGCTCTAAAGTCGCCGGCTTGGTACTTGGTCAGATAGTCACCGACACGCCCTGGCAACGAGGACGTAGGACTTTGGCTCGCCTCTTCGGGCTCTTGTGTGGTTGTGGGTAATCCGAGTTTATGCCATCGTAAACTATCGTATTTACGTGATAGAAATATGCGACTGCAGGACAACGGCGACAGACGCAGCAGCACCAGCAGCACCAGGTCTCTGGATATCCTTGCTGCAGATTGTTAGCGGATTGTTATTTGTATCTCACCTTATGCACCACGGCCTCCTGTATAGTCGCGAATTTCAACTTCTGAATATGTTTATAAGCCAAGGCATATGCCAAAAGTTCACCAAACATCCCACGGCTACTATTTTTTTACAATAATTTATCATCGGATTGGCAGAGCGAATCGTTTCAGGTCGGTGATTCACTCGAATGGCGAGGGCAGAATTGAAATTCTGAATTCCAAAAGTTTCGGAGGATAAAAATTCCGAATTCATTTGAGACGCGATTCTGAGTTTTTAGAAACATTAGAGTTCAGAAGTTGGAAATTCCGAAAGTTCAACACTCAGAAAGTCCAAAAATCCGCAAATTTGAAGCAAGCTCGTAACAAAGCTGTGAAATAAACGACGTTGCATCTCGCGAATTCTGAGATTCGGAGTTTTAGCCTTTCGGATCTTTAGCTTTCGGAATTTTGAACCTTCGGTGTTTTCCCATTCGGAAATTTTCAAATTGGCTACGTAGACTTTCGAGGAAATAATCTTCACTAAAAACTCTGAGTTGGTGGTGGAAAAATTCTGAATTTCCAACCTTTCGCCGTTTTTGAAATTCGAAATTTCAATTTCACCCCCAAAGACGTAGAAGAAAAAATCGAATAAAAGATGACGAAGAAAGGCAAGGGGAAGAGAAATTTGTGGGAAAAAAAAATAGCTGAATTGATTTTCTCCCTTATTTTCTTTTGCTTCATAGACTTCTTGACGAAAAGCGAGAACGAAAAAGAAAAATGAAAAGTCTTTCTCGGTCTCTCTTTGTCGGAATGATCATTAGCTGTCGTTAACGACTGGTTTCTGTCGCTTATATACTAGAACGTGGGTATTAGGGATCCCTCCAGCAGAAAGAAGAATCATCTTTCTCACCTTCTTCTTATACTTCTTCTTCTTCTTCTTCTGCTTCAGTACTCGACTTGTTCCTCTTGGTTCTCCTTAATTACGTGAGCAAAGTGTGCGATGGTATTGCGAACGCGGAAGAAGAAGAAGAAGACGAAGAAGAAGAAGAAGAAGAAAAAGAAAAAGAAGAAGATGGAAAATAAAAAGAAGAAGAAGCAAAAGAGGAAAAGAGAAGAGGGTCTTCTCTCCTGAAGTAGCAAAAGAGTCGGAGAAGCGCCAAGAGACCCAACGACCAATTACTTGCCTCGTATACAACGCGAGAAACCCGACCGAAAGATGAAAAAATCAAGTAAAAAAAAAAAAAAAAAAAAAGGAGTAAAAAAAGAATAGAAAAAAAATCATTTAAAATCCTCATCTCCGGTTACTTTCCACCGGCATTATTCTGATGATTTTCGTTCATTTTTTACTCTACTATAATTCGATCGAAACAGTTTCTGACGCGATTCAATGAAACGAAACGATCAGTTGAATGAGAAACGGAGCTGATAAAATCGATTAGTAATTTTTGTTCTCATCTATTACGATACACGATTATTAATCACGTAATTTGAATGAATATAAAATGAGGGGAAAAAGGGAATGAAAAGAAGGTCGACTACCGCGCACTGCACTCTAAGGAATATCTCTCGCATTTATCATTGATCTATAGATCGTTCCTCCGTGATCACCTCTTTACTATATAGCGGCGAAGTAATCGGGAATAGATCGCTAGTCGAGTTACCCCACGCGATCCGGATCGAGACTATACGGGTTTTCTATTAAATATACGCTAGTCAGCCAATTCTATTGCGATTTTGAATAGAAAAATCTACCTACACTGCACGTACGCATTCGCCAGCTTTTACATACTCCTAGATCTAGTAGACACACAGAGACTTAGAACCGTGACGATAGGTATAATAAGGCGAGTGAAACGAAACCCACGACACACATCTGTAGTTTGATGTTATAAATCTCAACGCAATTAAGTTATCGCATTGACAATAAAATTACAATTTGTTAGTGAAGTAAAGAGCAAAAATTTGCCAAAAGATTTAATAAAAAACGAAACCTAATAATAATTAAGTAGTTTTGTAGAAATCCATAGGACTTTTCGAAGACTAAAAGACTCGTTCACCTAATCGGGTGAATCTTACTCTGAATAGAAAAGGAAAAAATTCAAAATTTAAAGACTGAAATCAGAAGAGCCAATTATAGGAGAGTGTGCGATGAAATTGCATGACTGCACTGTTCGCAATCTATTCATTTCGGGATACATTTCCGCGTATCCAGAAAATCATGATGTACAACGATGAAATAGATTTATGAAAGAAATTAGAAAATTATATTACTGATTTGCCGAGCAGTAAACGCCATATAACTATTAAATTGCATTGAAAATTCCGAGAGACTAATAATACATAAGTGAAATGATGGGATATTTTTTTATGGGTTATGAACTGTCTTCCAGATTTTTAGCTACTGGAGAACCATCGGAATCATATCAAAATTCATATTTTGGCGAAGCAAATGATCTAGCGAGTGTGTTTGTAAGGCTGCTAGATGGTATGAAACCATTTATTAAACCTTGCAGAAACATTATCTTCAATCGCCACGGCTTGGAAAGGCTGAAGCACAGTTGGATCGGATTCTGTACCGTGATGTGAGAATAGTAATACCTATGTATGTACATGGGAGAGAAGATATCGCGGGAAGTAGCTCAACGCGGAGTATTCGCACCGAGGATTTAGTGCGAGACTTTTCATCACGGGGGACGGGATTGAAATTCCGAATTTCAAAAGCCGCGAAAGGTCTAAATTACGAATTTTTATACTACGGACTAGGAGTTTTCAGAAAGATTATTTCCCCAAAAGTCTACGTAGCAAATTTGAAAAACTCCGAATAGAAAAACACTAAAGGTTCGAAATTCCGAAAGCTAAAGATCCGAAAGGCTGAAACTCCGAATCTCGGAATTCGCGAGATGCAACGTCGTTTATTTCACAGCTTTGTCACGAGTTTCCCTTAAATTTGCAGATTTTAGGACTTTCTGAGTTTTGAACTTTCAGATCTTTAAGTCTGTCTGCATTTCGTCTTATCGGAATTTTCAACTTCTGAACTCTTACGTTTCTAGAAATTCAGAATCACATCTTAAATAAATTCGGAACTTGACAGTTCGGAACTTTCGGAGTTAGGAACTTCAATCCTGCCCCGATCAAGGGATGCACAAGAAAGAGTTTCAATTTTCGCCGAGTCAGAATATCGCGCGGAACTTCTCGCGTAATTAATTTCGACCACATATTATGTGCCCCGATCTTACCTGTGCATACAACTAACTAAGAGAAAGGCCAAAAAACAAGGGTGACAAAAAGGGTGTACATGTACAGGTCGAATCAAAATTTGCGACACATCTTTGAATGAGTTAATCTTTGGTGAATATAACTGTCATAGAAATTTTTTCAGCTATTTCACGATTCTTTTCTTCTTCTTGGAAAACGATTAGTGTTTTTCTTCCCTTTTCGATTTTCACAACCAAAAAAGTCTACAATTTTGTGTCTTATACAAATTGTTTGAAATAGTTTTTCTTTGTTCTTTAAAAATTGAGTTTCTTGTGTTCGATGTTTTATTCTATTCTTATAACGCAGAACTCTGGCCAAAATATTCCTAGCCAGTTTTTCCCGACGATTTTTCACTTGCCAAAATTTTTTCTTCAATCTCCAGTTGTGATTGGAATCGAAAATATCGTGGCTCCATTTTTTCAGGATCATTTTGATCGTCTAATACGCAGAAAAAGGATGACTCACTCATTCCACTCGAGTTTTGAACTTGAGAACTGAATGTAAATCATTTTTCACTTTCCCAGAAAAATGCAGGCCCAGAGAAATATCCACCCCAATTTTGACTAGAATCGACCCTGCCTACTCAAAATTCGTCACGGAATTCTGAATCGCCCTGTATAATGAATGCAAACAAAAGCTAAAGAGATGGACGTATTATCCATCTTGGAGAAGAAATTGCAAGGAAAAGAAGTAGGGTGAAGGGAAGGGCGGAAGGGAGGGAGACGGGGTTGAAGAGATGAGGTGAAATAATAATAAGGAGAAGAAAAAGGAGGGAAGATCCGTTGCGTCAAGGAACAAGGAGGCTCATGCCTTCGTGAACGTACAGGGTTCGGTTCAGTCGTAACTCATATGTTTTATGACGCTCTCGTGAGGGCATCTTATTAACATCCGGATGCACTAATTTAACCCGGGACGGTCGATTTTTAATTGGGAAAAAGCCGATAATGGCTCCCCGCTTGCAGTGCCTACGTCTGAAATTTTTATTATCCATTTCTTCGTGTATATTCTCGGCATTATTACTATTCATATTCATTTTATTACATGACCGACTATTTATACAAGGTCCCGCAACGTATGGCTAATCACCCGAGGGTCATCTCGGGCCAATTATCATTTCATCGAAATTAACTGACCATCGTCTCAATTTGATAATCGAACGTAAATCTAGTCGATTTCCGGTCAAAACTCCAGCAGCACGGCTGAAATTCACGAGGACCAATGATCATCTCAAATCTGTGAAACGTGTTTCATTTTTTTACAAAAAATCGTACGTGCATTCCGGAGTTATTCAAAGATTTATAGTTGAAGCTGCTTGTTTGACCCTATCAAACCCAATTCCACACAAGTTATTTGTCGATAAATTACGCCAGCCAAGAAATAGAGGAAACTAAGCCTGTTGCAAGGATTTGGTCACACCAGGTTGGTCTGATTCAACTTCTTCAAGATCCAGTTCGTTCTGAGGACAGATCCCCATCTTCAGACGAAGGGAATTTGTGGAAAACAATTCATTCTATCAGAATACGATGAATCGGTGAAAATTCTCATTCCGTATTTCACTCGTCTGCAGATAACTCAGCGAAGCAATTCGCGAATATTTTTTCTGCTTGCAAAACCTTACGACAAGCTCCGAAAGTCTAGTTCTTAGACGAACGCATTTTGTTGATTATCAGGCATCATGTAATCGAAACGGCAAAAACCGAAGAACCGATTTTTCCTAAAATTCAAACTGCGCTGGTCCCTGAAGACTTGAAACACATTCGTACTATGAATTGATCTTTTTTCAAAATTCTGACGGCTTTGACTTGGATTACGGTTCAAAATTTTCCTCGTTGCCAGACGAAAATGTCCATTCTTCATTCATTCATACTTTTTTTTTCTGTTGTGTTTTTTGTGTATTTTCTGTTTGATTCTGGCGGATTTTAATTTCGATGAAATTTGAGGATTTTTTTGATACAGTTTTATCTTCTCATTGTCACAAGAACAATTGAAGGGGTTGGAACAAAAATCGGCAATAATCGACAGAAAAAACAATATTAGTTTTTTTGTAAATTTTGAAGGTTGGAATGTATGAAAATTGTTTTTTTTTTCACAATTCTCGGAGTCGTCACTGTACGCTTGTTTTTTTTTTTTCACCAGTTTTTTTCAAACTGGTCCCTATAACAACAATTTGCAACAGCTTGCGTCTTTCCCAAAATTTTTCGCTCTGGATGTCCAGTTGAAAAAAAGAAAAAAAATTATAACCACTTAAGATCTATCTACTTACTTTTAGACGGTCAATCCGTTCTCCACTATCATCACTCAAACTGTATTTTATCTACAACTATATCCACCAATAGTTAATAATGATTAGCCAATATCGAAGCCGAGGGTCGTCAACGTCCGTTTTACGACATCGCGACTCACTCTACGTCACTCCACTTATTTTCATAAAATCGCGTTTCATCCACTTCCGGGTATTAAATTCGATAGTGTATTACAACTTGGCAGTAGTCACTTTTTGAACTTGACACGTGGTTATCAACGGGGGTAAAAAAAAAAAAAAAATCACAGCAAAAAATCTTCAACAGGCTTTGAAACTGTTCAACAGCCCACTGCGGTGTTTTTGTTTCGAAAATCTTCCAACTCACTCGAAAGCTCGACAAGTTTGCGCTTGTCAAACTGCGACTTGGAATTTTCAAGACGTTCGATTCTGACGTGGAAAGAAAACTCACGGATTTGAAAAACGGGGTGATTCGCAAAATGATATTCCCAAATTTGAACCACACCAAAAGTAATCCGCTTTTTTTAATTGTTTTTAAAAATATTTTGCAGAACTGGAATGCCTCAGATAATTTTTGATCTAGAATCCGAAACTCGACACCCTTCGTGTCGAATCAACGATATTTCAAATCATGTTCAATAGAAGGGTCAAAGAGACGAAGAAACTCGTTCGTTGAACATTTTTATCGAACTTGGAGCTTTTTTGAAAAAATCTGAGTTCAGTTGTCTTCAACTTTCCGCCGAAAACAATACAAAATCGATATTTTCGGGGTGAGAAAAATACCCGGAGGATATACAAAGACGCAAATTTAGATTTATTGATTTGATTTTTGGTTTTTCACATAAAGCTGGGGTAAAGCTCACTCCGAACACGTGGCCCGGGGGTAAAATTGAAGTTTGAGGATCGACGACTCGAGATGCGAGAAATAATAACCAGGCGCGCGCGGCTAGATGAGACCGGCCCATTCGGCGTGCCGAGCGAGAGTGCCGCAGAATCCAACGTGGTACACGGACCCGTTCGGGGTCCCCGCGTCCCCCGTACGCCGCCCCCCGTAATTCTTCTTCGTCCTCTGCTTACCGGCGAGCCGATTTTGGTACATAGGACGTCAGACGGGTCTATGCGGCTCGCTGCACTCGCTGCGACGACTTGCAAGTTGCAACCCGTCCGCAAGCTCGCAATTGCTCATTGCGCTTTTCGAAGAGACAGTCGCCATCCCTTCGCAAGCTCCAAGGCTCGGAATGGAATTTGGGTTTTTTTAGGGATCGTGAAATGGACGAGGGGCAGAACGGGGTATTTTCCGAAATCTAGGGGCTGATTAGATCTTTGTAGAGATTTTATTCAAACAGATGAAATTTCTTGTCAGAACCGATCGGAAAAAGCTTCTCGGGTTTTCATTGGTGCATTGCTTCGTCAACAACCTCATTTTACTTTCGCTTCATTACAGTATAAATATGCGATAATGATGAGATACACTCAGAAAAAAAGTATCGTTGAATCTACCAAAATTTTGCTGAATTTGCCAAAAATTTGGTAAATTTATATAGCCAATAAAATGTGGAGCTGATTCAACAAAAGATTCTTGTCCACTAATTTGATTTGAATTAACATAGCAAAACAGTTTGTCGATTGTTTGACAGAATTTTTTTGAATCGACAGAAAATCACCTGCAACCAAATTATTGCGATCGGATTTGAGAAACTTGTTTTTCGAGTGTACTAAACTTTGATAAGGAGTCGTTGAATTTTTTTTGCATGAAATCGTAATTTTCAAGTAATTCTGAACGCGTTATTTTATCAGATGCTTTATTTCGCTACAGTTCCCGTTAATACAGTGTTTTATTACGAGAACCGCTGTAAACTACCGCGAAGAAATTCTTCGTTTTTACGATACTTTTGTAACAAAAACGCGAAATTGCATGGAATTTTCAGAATTGTATGGCAAATTTTTGGAATTTATAAATTAAGGCGATATCGTACAATAAAATTAGCTAGGTTATAGCTGGTTCAAAGCGACTTGTGCCATATCGCCTCGATTGCACGATGATTGTGTAGTGAATCCCTGGACATGAATAAAACTTCTAATACAGTTTAGGAAGTTCACCCAAGAAATTTTCAACAGTGTGCGATTTTCATCATTTTATATACACGAAAACGTACGTAAAGGAGCAAGACGGGTGCCTTATAAAATTAGATAATTGACTCTGAAAAGGTCCGAAAGCACATTTGGTATTTGTTTTCATAAAAAAAAAAAAAAAAAATACCTGATCCGTCATCATAGGCTGCAATTGAATACAAATTTCGTAATTCCTAGTAAACCAATACAAATTAAGTGTATATGAAAAACGGAATCAAACAGAATTTGAAAGACTAATTGTGCTCCAATTCTACACGAAATCTGCAAATAATTACTACACAATTCTTTCCGAATCCATAATTTAATTCGTGCTAATTCTGTACTTAACGCACACGAAACTCGTTTTATTTCGTTTCAGTTTACTGGGTTGTTTATTCAATTCAATGGTAGGGAGAAGATGGGGGTATCTAGTAAAATATCATCTCCTCATTCTCATCTAATCCTCCGCCTCCCAAATCTATTATATCGATCTATGAGTAATAATTGCTCGTTGATAGATACGTCCAAAGAAAGTTGAATTAAAAAAACCTGGGCGATAAAACGGGGCAAGATGGGGTGTAATATATATCGGATTGTGTCAAAATTTTACATAATCCAAAAGAAAAAAAAAACAACACAATTTGATAAATCCATGACATGACACATAATAGTAACATGTACATGGGTGAGTTGATCATCGCGGTTACTACTGTTACATTGGGAAAGATATATACCTACCTATATACAGCATGATCTGTGAAAGATCATCTTTTCGAAGATACAAAAAGGCGAACGAATGGACAGACAGGGCTCGAAGCCAGGCGAGGCCTGGAGTAGTAGGTAGAAGTAGGAGATACTGGAGGTACCTATATGTATAGTAGCGAGGGCGGCAAGATCAGTAGCGATCGTTTTGGTCCAGAGCACCCCACTTAGATCTTCAGATAGCTTCGTCATCTAACACCGAACTGGTTTTTTGCGAGCAACCGCTTTTGGGCAACGCTTAATTCTCTTTAGCCCGTTCCCCGCGCGGACGTTCCCCTTTAACAGTATATAGACTAGCATATATACGTATATTATTCCCTTCACCCTGCGGGCTTTCGTATTACATACAGAAACAGAAGCCCCAGCTCGAGGAAATGGTACAGAGAGAAAGAGTTACGAAGTTATAAAAGAAAGGAAAAACTTCCTTTTCAGCCATTTCTTCAAATATCCGCTTTTATGTCCAGTTTCACTATATTTCATTTCACTCATGTTCTATGTTTTAATTTCGAATTTTTAATTTATTTATTCTTTTCTTTCTCTTCTCTAGATCGTTTGTTTGCCAATTTCCCACGCGATATAAAAAATAATAATAATAATAATAATTAGTGAAACAAAAGTGATTCTTTTTTTTTTTTGCTGAGTTTGCTTGATATTTTCTCATTACTACTTCGAATTTTAAATCTATAGGTTCTTTTTTCTGGTTTCGTAGAGAATCGAAACTGCCTGATAAAAATCCTTATCAATAGATTCTTCCCTCACTCGAGTCCCTGATCTTCAATTTTTTCAATTTTAAATTTTCAACGCCATTGATCGCCAATTTGAGATAAAAAAAGCCTGCCAGCTCGATCGTTTTCGTACGTCTTTTTTGTTCTACCTCGTTTTCTCATCCGTTTTTCAAATGTTTAATTCATCATTCGATTTATTGATTCCAGATCTATTCAGGTTGATGAAAAAGTAAAAAAAAAAAAGAAAAAAGTGAAAACGTAAAGCGTTGTTTCTTTTTTGAGTTTATTTTCATTTCGCTTTTGAATTTTGAACGATGAGTTTGGATTTTTTACTGTAGATCGGCTGGTCACCAAATTCCAGACTACGCGAACCACAGAAACAAAACGAATAATAAAAAAACAAAGAAGTAATTGATAATCTTCTTTTCTGATTTCTAATCTTCAGCTTTTGTTATGCACCCGGAGTGTTAGACAATCCAGCGTATTTTTTATCTTTCCAAACCGTCGAAAAAGCCAAATGAAAAATCAAAAAAATGTGTCATTCATGTATAATACCCTACTGATGTCTATCTTAAGAACTGATGACTTCATACTTCAAAATAGATAACTTTTTCGAAGAACCACCATGAACAATCATGTTTTTTTCCAGAAGTTTAGTACCTATCTTGGTAGAATAATGCCCCAAGAATATTTTGAAAATATTAAAGATTTAATTTTTTATGAAGTTCCGAGTGAAAAAAAGCAAATTTTCATCCATTTTTTTGAAAAACATTATTCGTCAATTGAAAAAATGTGATGGAGCGAACTGAATGCTCGAGTAGGTATAGTTTTGGGTTCTAGATCGAGATGTGTAATACTTGACAGGAATCCGGTAGGTACCTATATATGTATATGGGGAATTCCAGCCCAACCTGGACAGCTTTTGACCCTCACCCCTCTCGATTTTTTTCATTTTTTTTTTCTGATATTCGGTAGACTGAAAGAAGTGCTTGTGATTTATTTCAAATTTTTATCTCAATCCGTTTTCGATTTACATATTTTTGAAAATTCGCAATTCCCGATGATCGTGAAACGTTTAAACGCCTGTATCTCTGAATCTATCAGCCGGATTACAAAATGTGAGTGTATGAAATTCATCGGAAAGAAGTGTACTTTTCGAAAAAAATATTTCTGGATAATTGAGCCTCGTTCTTCATAGTGAAATCTTCGTTTAAACATGAAAAATCGATTTTTCTCAAAGTATGACATGATTCAAAATTTTCAAAAAATTCTCAAAAATACTTTGAGAAAAGACAAAATTTTTGAGCTATGGCTGATCGTGGGCCTCGGCTGCTTTCTATTTTTAACAGAATTTTAATCGAAATTTTAATTGAATTAATTAAAATTCTATTGAAAATTGAAAAACAAATTCAATTAAATTAATCAAAATCCTGTTGAAAATTGATTTCTCAATTTTTTCTCAATTTTCTTTATCTTTCAAAATAAATTTTAAATTGAATCAATTAAAATTCTATCAAAAATTTGAGAAAAAATTCAAAATAATCGATTAAAATTCTGTTCAAAATAGAAAGCAGCCGAGGCCCACGATCAGCCATAGCTCAAAAATTTTGTCATTTCTCGAAGTATTTTTGAGAATTTTTTGAAAATTTTGAATTATGTCATACTTTGAGAAAAATCGATTTTTCATGTTTAAACGAAGATTTCACTATGAAGGACGAGGCACAATTATCCAGAAATATTTTTTTCGAAAAGTACACTTCTTTCCGATGAATTTCATATGCTCACATTTTGTAATCCGACTGATAGATTCAGAGATACAGGCGTTTAAACGTTTCACGATCATCGGGAATTGCGAATTTTCAAAAATATGTAAATCGAAAACGGATTGAGATAAAAATTTGAAATAAATCACAAGCACTTCTTTCAGTCTACCGAATATCAGAAAAAAAAATGAAAAAAATCGAGAGGGGTGAGGGTCAAAAGCTGTCCAGGTTGGGCTGGAATTCCCCATATGTATATACGAGGCTCCGATTCGGCAGCACGTCTCCACCCACGCGTCTGGTAACGATGACGTATTACAGGAAACGTCGACCAATCGGAGAGCCAATTTACTAATCTCCCCTCGTATTCTGGCCAATAGTCGCCCGTCGAGGGTCCCCAAGACTCTTGCATTGTCTGCAGACGCGCGCGACAAAGACTTCCCCGGCTCTATATCATCCCTCGTCCTCAAGCCATGGTTACGTTACGATTAATATCTTATTTATCGAAGCAAACAGCTGAGCTCACTATTCGAAAAAAAAACCATTGAACAACCTCATCCGAAGTTAAGTAATGATCACTTGCCTATTCCCTTTGGCATTTTTGGTTTCATTTTCTCGCTATAACGGTTGAAAACCATCCCCAGTTCACGGGGGTTTTTTTTTGTTTGTTTTGTTTTCATTTTTTAATATTTGAAGTCGAAACGACACCACGTTGGGCCCCGATTTTGACATTTGAATTGGCGATCAGTGACACCCACAACATCCCTCGATATCTAATATTTAATCTGATAAGTATAAACCCCAGGATAAAATCCAAACCCCCTGAGAATCATTGAAGAGTCGCTTTCTATTATTCGTAGAAGAAGTCAAATCTTTACATGCCTTTATACAACCCGCAAAAATTGGAATTTGGCTTTTCCTCTCTTGGCTCAGCAGTTCGATTATTCAAAATCAAAATTAGATATCAACTGTATGAGAGACATATGCAATTTGTTTTCCAAAAATGGTTGAATTTTGTCCTTCGGGCAAAAACTTTTGACACTGTTTTTTCCTTGGGGGGAATTTTGTGATTTGTGATGATAGAAATTACTGTTGTTTCAATTTGAATCTGATTTCCAAGTATCGATGTCGAGAAACCTGCGTGAAAAACGAATCGGAAATATTCCAAATCCGTTTTTAGATTTTTAAAAGTTCCGTATTTTTCGCAAATCGTTGTTGAAACTTTGAAAGCCGAACAGAAAATTAATACCCACTTAAATTTCGTTTAATATTTTTTGTCTAGAAAATATATAATACTATAGTCAATCAAAAATTTGGAATTGAAACAAAAGCATGTCGACCAAACAGAAATGGAAACGATATTAAAGAACAAAAATCGGTAGAAATCGATTTCAGAAATGTACCAGATTGAAATTCGTGACATCGATCTGAGATTCCGAAAAGATAGAATCGTGGGACCCAAAAATGTGATTCAACCCCCGGAATATCCTTTGAATTCTTTAGGATTTTAATCAATTCTAGTTCCCAGTGCATACGTAGAAAATTATAAAAGCGGTTGGTTTTATCTTGCCGTTGACAAATTCTGCCCGAAATGATCTCCATATACTCGTAAAAAGAGACGGAAGAAACAAACACCGCCGCATCCCTAGAGCAGCCCTCTAATAAACGTAGTAGAAATTCTTGCCCGCTCTATTTCTAGGCCTGTTATACAGCAGTGCAGCGCGGTCGGTTGTATCCTAAAGTGGCGGCTTCTTTTGGCTCACGCCTTTCCTAACGAATAGAAAATATTTTTACCCAAAATTCTTGCGTGTAACCACCGCGCAGACCGACCCCGACCCTTTTCCATCCTTTCCTTCACTTTCATTTCCTTGTCCTTGCCGCAGACAGACCCTTTCAATTTTAAGGGGGCTACAGCACACGCCAGCGCAGCTCACCTCGAAAATGCGATACGTAATTTCTCCCAACCCAGACAACCGATTGGAACGAAACTTCTAGGACTAATGCTTCGTTATGGCAGGAAGTCACCGAGTAATCTATTTTTTCAAAATTGTCACGAATTTAGACTGATCCGACAGTTAGAAACACAGTTTTTAGGTTAGTTGAGAAAATTTGGCGGTAAAAGTATGTGATTTGTTTGAAATATTGACAAAGCGAGATACTGAGCTGCTTTCTGCCAAATCGAAGCATTATTTGCCAAATTATCATCTTGATGGGTATTGCGTGGTTTTTGAGATATTGCGAATCGCGTTTTTGAGGTGATGCAAATGTGTACGATAGCCTCTTGACTAGAAATGGAAATAGTAACAGACTGGGGAGGAATGACGAGTTTTCTATTTCGGAAACTGTTAAATTTGTATTTTTAACCAAAAATAAAAATCGAATGTCAATTATGTATCGTTTTATGCGCCAAGTGTGTTAATAGTCTCTCAGTAAACACCATGGGCAGTATCAAGACGCCTTCAGTGTTTGGGGCCATGTGTATTATGGGCCCGGCGAAGTACGTCCCATTTTTAAAGTCTGAACAAAAAAACTTGCACCTGTCAGTCCGCTTGGAAGACTGCGAGAGAACTACCACCTTGTACAGTCCCATCAGGTATGCGATTATCGCTCGGACACTGCAGGTAGACTATCCTCTGTATAATAATGCAAAAGAAAAATAAATAAAACAAAAAGACTGAAAAAATTAGCTTCCCACAACGATCAAAAGCCAAAAAAAGGAATCAAAAAAGCTGCTCAAAGAAAATGTAAAAAAATTATAAGAACCAAGACTTATTTATCCTCTTCCACGACTACTTCGAAACGTAAGTGACCTTGGAACCGGAAACGACGCAAATATATGAAAAACACATGCAAGGAGCGAAGGGTAATGGTATAATGTATAATTACATGACATAGTCGGAAATAAGTAATTTTTTTCTCCAATCCTTTTGAACATTGTATGGCGCGACGATGGGGTAGCCGCAGGGTGGCCAAGGGTGGTCCGCAGACGGCTGCTGTTTCCTGTGTAATTTGAATTATATTAGGGCTATAGCTGCAGCACGGATGGAGTCGGAGCCTCCGGGGGTCTTCGGGGGTCCTTGTGCTACAAGAGGGGCCTTCTCGGTCCGGCCTTCTGGGGGCATTCCGGGACCTACCGGGGCTCCCACAATAGCTCCTATCATCACGCATTGTGAGGCCCGTGTTTGGGACCAGGTGCCCCCTTCGTGTTCGTCAGTTAGTATGCTCTACCGCCCGTACAGTCAACCTACAAACCGATTTCTGACCACCCGGTTATTTTTCAGTGTTATTTCATACGGAAACCCTGATCCGGTTGATAAACGCAAAGATATTCTTCAGAATATGACTACTTATTTATTCAAACTCCACACACTTGGCTAAATCATCGAATCGTGGTCTTCGGGGGTGGTGAAAAAAATTGTAAAATTTGTTTTTATGCAGCAAGCAACGAGAAATACTATGATTTTCACATTTTTGGTGCCTATGATTCGGCAGAAAAATTCAAACCTCTCAGCATTTTTGAAATGTGGACCTGAATCATCAAATCCAAATCACCAATTCCTATTTCTTACGCATGTTGTAGCCGAAATTCGCTCCTAACGGAAATTCGTCACACATTCTCAGTCGTAGAAATTGTTCAGACTTTGCTAGATACATGTTCCATATAAACAATAATTCAAAAAGAAATTTACCATCCAAAACTCTTACCTGCCGAGACTACCGATAAAAAGAATCTCTGACCCTTTATCACTATAAGTTTTGAATTCGTGATTAGTTCCCGACCGAGTTAGTTTCGGTCGATGAAGTAGAAAGCTTGTGTTCCCTAATTCCCGACCGAGCTTGTTTCGGTCGATAAAGTAGTACGCTTCTGTTCCGTAGGATAAGTAGGACAAATAAATGACTGTACCGACCATAGATAATCGAGCGCGATAGATTGAGTAAGGAACTGCAATGCGTCTTGGGCTGGTGAAACAGAATACTTCTTATTTCTTCTTCTTTTTTTTTTTTTTTAATTTTTTTCTGCAGTGATGTAGAAAACTTGGAGATGTCGTTAGCGGTTTCTTCGTCAACCAGCTTTCGATTTCTCACCTTTTTACCTCACCTTCCGATTGCTTTTCTCCCTGCACCGGTCGGTTCTTAACGCGATTTCCAGTTCAGTTAGATCAATTTCAGTACTCGAATGACGATAATGACGTTAAACGAGGCCGACGAGAAGACGATTAGCAGTTTCCGCAATCTGCAGAGACGTAGAAATTACCCAATCAATGAATCAAGAATTCTATAGATATATTCCGATTCTCCCGCATAAGTCTCGAGATTACGTATAATATATTCGACAATTATGTCGACTTTCTTTCTGAGAAATTAACTATGTATATGATATAAAATAATCAATTCAACATATTCAAAAGTAGTTTGACGAATTCCGCACAGACTTTACCAACTGCAGGTGCACATTTTTCTCCAAATCGTGTGCAACGTTATGAAATAAGAGAATTTTTTGATTTACCTTAAACGCACGACGTTAGTGACAGATATTTTTAGATTTTCGGCTCACATGGGTATAAGAAGTTGAGAAAAAAAAAAAGAAAAAAAAACCAGATATTACGGGGGCGGAACTCGCGATAAGCTAGTATCTATATGTACCGAGTACGTGGCTCACATTGATAGCGAAACATTCGGCTATGGTTCATTTTCCATCTTCTATATAATTTTCGAATTTTAATATCTTATCAAAGCTGCAATTGCACTTGAGGTGCACAGATGTACGAATTCTCGCAATCCACCTTTTTATACCTTAACTGGAAGAACATAAGTGACATGACATCCTGTAAAAATTTCGCCATAATATCTTTGCAGAGGTTATTCAGATGTGCAGATGTACTCCACCCGGTCTAACAATTATTAACTTTGTCAGTTGATATATCGTCAAGTTATATATAATTTCGAGTGCGTACAATATGCAGCTTTTATCTATCTACAGGGTGACCCAAAACGATACTCAGTATCTAAAACAGATAGCCTGTGGTATCAAAATGTCAATCTTTGTTTAAGAGATTATACGCGCAAACGTGCAGGCCCCGGAAACTCAATACGAGTTATACCAGAACTCCGAATCTATAAAGAGTACAAACCCGTTCTATATCCTTCTTTTTTCTTTTTACCCCCATAACAGAAGTTACCGTTGAAATTTATCAGAAATTTTCTAAGTTTGAATAAGAAAAGAACTAATGAAACTATAAAGAAGTGAGAGATTATGTTTTCATATACGTATATTACCGTTTCGAGTGAAATTTTACCATTTTACAATTATCTCGAAAAGTAGAAATGTCAGATGAAATTAGTTCAGACAAAAAAGACAGGGCTTGAAGAGATCTTCAATTTTTAATTGAAGTATTTTTTCATCAAGTCCGAGATGGAGGAGATAATCGAGTCGGAATACCGGCAGACACGTATACGTCTGACCATGACGGTTTAAACTACTAATTATCGCCCTCGCAGCTGCATCAGACTATCTGCATATATGTATACACATGTAGGTATACGTTGGCATGTATGTATGTATGTACATACCTATCTACGATAAGTATATATTTAAAAAATATTGGGCAACTGCATCGCAAAACCTGACGATCACCAACCACCTGGTATAGCGAGTGTACCTATAGCAGCAGTTCGAGTTCGACAGTCGACTATATACGCCAGCAGGTGGATACCTGCGCGCATATACAACCTACCAACATGCAGACTGCACGCATGGCTGCATGTCCCGTATACTATACATATACTCCATATATACATATTTATATGTATACCTCTATATACGTATGTATGTATGTATGTAGATAGTTTGTATATAAAATATAAGAGCTGGTTCCTGCAAGTGTATACAGGTAGGTTAGGTTTAAGGTAGGTATGGTAGGTACTACATATACCTACCTATATACCCTACGTTTATTGTTGTTGTACCCGCTACAGGTCATCAACTTCGCTATACAACTAAGCTCCCCCCGCCTACCCCCATACGAACCCAATATCGTTTCAGGTACCTACAACCTTTTCAATGCGCCCAGGTGCGGCCAGTCCGCTTCTTATATGTACATAGTTATATGTATAGATATATATACACGAACTGATGCATTTGCAGTTTATTTCTGTACACCTATTATATGTATGTTATTATATTTATACAAAATGTATGAAATTTTCTTATAGCTTTGTAGGTACATACCTAGAATACCGATGACTCGCGGTTATAATAACATATATCTCTCCGTACTTTGGTTAATCCCTATAGATTCCACATGTTTCATTGGAAGAAAATAAAACATAAAATATATATATATGTATATATTCAACGAATTGGCTTTGAAGTATATATGTGTAGGTTAGGTAAACGGGTTTGACGCGTCATGCGCCAGTATAGCGCACCTGCACAAGCGCATAATGGTATATATATATATATATACATACATATAGTATATGTATATGAAAACGTTTGTGTGTCCAGCAGCAATCAGCATATCAGCCCAGTCACTGTTCTATTATGAATTTAGCAATCCTCGGCCTTTTGAGAAGCCCAGAAAGGATTATTATAGGAAATAGTCCACCAAAAATCCCTTCCCATGATAGTTCGAACGGCTCGAAACTTGACATAATATCGAATTCAGTATATAATACTGAGGGAAAATTTTCCCCAACCTACGCAACAACAAAGTTTCTCGTTCACCGCGCGATTTCACTGCGTTGCAAGTAAAGATCATATACATAGAAAGAGAGAGGAAAGGACTGAAAAAAAAAGGAGATCTTAAAGGAGGGGAGATAGATAAACGGATGGAGAGAGAGAGAGAGAGAGAGAGAGAGAGAGAGGGAAAGAGAGTTGAGAATAAAATGAAATAAAATAAAATAAACTAAAAGGTGAAAAATAAAAAATCAATCGACGTTATCGAGGCACGATCGACTTCGGTAGCGAACGTTCGTCTGCAGGTTATATATATATATGTATTGTATGCATACATATACGTACTGGATACGGTACGTAGGAAAACGTTCGGAATACACATATAGCGGGTTGACTAAAACGGGGGCGCCTAGCGGCTGGTCCCGCCTCTCCAAGCGAAAACTTAAAAATGCCGCCGCAGCGCACCCCGAATCGATATCCACCAAGTAAACCACGTGACTCTGCGTAGTTCGTATATCCCCCAATGAACGTACCGACCGACATGTACGTAGCCCCGCCTATTCCTCATTCCCCCCGACCCGTTTTCGCGTACGGTAACGCCATCTGTATCAAAAGTTGAGTCGCGTACCGTCGCGCCGCGCCGCGCCGCGCACACCGCCAACTTCGAATGACTAACGCATACCGCAGTACGCGACTGGAAGCGCACCCGTTAACTTCGGTGCCATGTCGCTCTCCGGTATTCATTATATTATATTATCACGACTGTAACTACGACGAGTGACCTCGCCACTCGATTTTTAGTAAAAATCCGTAATAACGCGAGTACAACAAGAATATTTTCTCTCATATATATATTTACGTATACGCGTATATAATATCCAGTGTTATCGGGGTCCAGAGTGCCGTTCGCGTTCGCGTTCCTCACTTTTCGTCACGCCCGTTACCCGACACACAGTTATATATTGTTATTCTCTCTACATGTATACGTGCTTTTAATCTCTCCTCACATACATACATGCATACAAATATATAAATATAAAGTAGAAAATAATAATAATAATAATAACAACAACAACAATAATAATAATAATCATCATCATCATAACGACAACGACATAAGTTGTGCTCCTTGAATACATATATAAATATATGTAACGAGGTATATATTTCTGTACGTCGACAGGTGCGGGTGAAGATTCATAATTGTCGATAAATAATAGTGCAGCGCTGTAATATTGTTCTTGTTCTATAATCTTGTTGTTGTGGTTGTTATTGTTGTTCAGTTGTTCAGTTGTTCTGTTCGAGGTTGTATCATGTTGTTTGGTGGTGTTTAATATCCAGTTTCGTATATAGAAGATATGGTATAACCATATCGGTTTGGTGCAGTGTGATTAAAGTACCGTTTATAAACCGTACATACCAGATTCAAGATACTGGAACAACAAATCGGATACCACGGAAACCCTGCTTCAACCTTCTTTGTTCATGGATTAAGAATCTTATCAACAAAAGTCACACAACGTCTTGTGCAAGTTTTGCTGTTGCAGCAAAGTCACCATCAACAACCAAAACGTTACCGTCCTTCAGCCACTTGCAACATACAAAGGAGAATTGTTGCGCACGATTTGTTACTCAAAACTGACTACCAGGTCCGGCTGATCTTCTCCTCTTGTGCTCACTCTCTTTTTTTCATCTCCGATGATGATGATGATGATGATGATGATGATCTGGTGAAATATACTGCGTAGGAGGGAAAAATAAATCTGGTTATTATGCACGCGCTGGACGGAAAGCATAAAAGAGGAGCTGATTCGAAGTCAGCTGATAGGAAGTGAAGGACAAGAACAACTAAAACGACGACGACGACGACAACCATCACGACGAGGACGAGGACGAGGAAATGGAGGAGGGTCAGCTGTTGCTGACGGAACTACCGGCTCTGCCGCCGCTGAGAGGTTCTACGGTATTGCACAGGCCTCAGTACTACCCTCTTCATCAGCCCCATCTGGCACTTCCAACTCCACATAGCCAGACGATACAGCACACACCGTCAAATCCACCCCATTACGGTACCGGGGCTACGAATTTGACCATCAACCATCAGGGCATACCAAGGCAGCTACCTCCAGTACCTAGAGGAACATCAGCGGCCAGTACCCACGTGTCTAGCCTCTACCCTGAGATCCTTGCACTGATATTCAGCTATCTTGACGTCAGGGATAAGGGCAGAGCAGCACAGGTTTGTGCTGCATGGAGAGACGCTGCTTACCATAGATCCGTATGGCGAGGAGTCGAGGCCAGGTTGCACCTTAGGAGGTCATCTCCTGCTTTGTTTGCCAGTCTTGTTAGACGGGGTGTAAAGCGAGTCCAGGTGCTTTCGTTGAGGAGATCCCTCAGGGACGTCGTCCAGGGAGTACCGAACCTCGAGTCCCTGAACCTTTCCGGGTGCTATAACGTCACCGACGTCGGTCTAGCCCACGCGATGATCCAGGAACTCCCATCGCTCACCGAGCTCAATTTATCACTGTGCAAACAGGTGACCGACACCTCCCTTGGGAGGATTGCCCAGTACCTTAAGAACCTCGAGGTCCTTGAGCTCGGGGGATGCTGCAACGTGACCAACACCGGCCTTCTTCTGATCGCGTGGGGTCTGAAGAAATTGAAGAAACTGGACCTGAGGAGCTGCTGGCACGTCATGGACCAGGGAATAGCTCATCTTGCTGGTCTGAACAGAGACACAGCCGACGGTAACCTGGCCCTTGAACATCTTGGACTTCAGGACTGCCAGAGGCTCAGTGACGAAGCTTTAAGGCATGTTTCGGTTGGGCTGACTACCCTGAAGTCAATAAACTTGTCGTTTTGTGTGTCGATTACGGATTCGGGACTGAAACACCTTGCAAAAATGCCGAGTTTAAGGGAACTTAACCTTAGATCGTGCGACAATATAACCGACATCGGTATGGCCTACCTGGCCGAAGGTAGTAGCAGAATCTCATCCCTGGACGTTTCGTTTTGTGACAAAATTGGGGATCAGGCATTGGTCCACGTGTCTCAGGGTCTTTTTAACCTGAGATCGTTGTCGCTTTCTGCTTGTCAGGTCAGCGACGAGGGTATATGCAAGATAGCTAAAACCCTTCATGAACTAGAAACCCTAAACGTTGGCCAGTGCAGCAGGCTAACAGACAAAGGACTAACTACCATTGCCGAAAGTATGAAACATCTGAAATGTATAGATTTATACGGTTGCACGAGGATAACTAAAACCGGATTAGAAAGGATTATGGAATTGCCTCAGCTAAGTATATTAAACCTTGGACTATGGCATCTGCGGTGATGGCATTCCAAAAACGAACTCTAGTGTCTCTAAAGCAGAACATTTTTCATTTACACGCATATATGGTGAAACAAGATGAAAAAAAAAAAACAAAAAAAAGCAATTGGAACGAACTGCAGCTGCTACTTCTTCTTCTTCTTCATCTTCTTCTTCTTCTTCTTCATCATTGACTCGTCTTGTGATTATTACTAATAATATTATTATTGCCAATCATTACATTTCACCATGATCGTGATTTCTGATACTGTTTCTTGAAAAGACAGGAATAGACAAAGACATAGATTTTTGTCGGTAAACTGAAGCAAAATTGCAAATCTTATACCATTCGCACTAAACTTTAAAAGACAAACACAAGACACATGCTGCAAACATGCACTAGACAGTTTATAAATTCTTTCTATACATTGAATAATCGGATAAACTATAATTTCGAAAACAAACAGAGAAGATAAATACTGTGGATAGAAGAAGAAATTGAAGAAATTTTACTTTTTTGTTATTTTTTTTGTTCTTTCTTTGGTTTTCTTTGGCCTGCAACGATAGAAGGTCTAATAACGTGTGTCTCTCTTTGCCGGATAGGAGCTAGCATCAAGTGAGAAAACGTATAAAGCCTGTTGGTGTACATAATATGTACATATGTATATGTATATGTGTACGTATATAATAATACAGCTATATAAATTTACAATAGTACATAATGTCTGTGTATCTACATGCGTATAATACATACAGGTATTTATATGTATGTATGTGTGGGATGTACGTCATATACTCGTATAGACGATTGGTCGCTGGTTACGTCGTAGATTTCCAACACGCGTATCGTGCATATATATATATATATATGGGGAATTCCAGCCCAACCTGGACAGCTTTTGACCCTCACCCCTCTCGATTTTTTTCATTTTTTTTTCTGATATTCGGTAGACTGAAAGGAGTGCTTGTGATTTATTTCAAATTTTTATCTCAATTCGTTTTCGATTTGCATATTTTTGAAAATTCGCAATTCCCGATGATCGTCAAACGTTTAAACGCCTGTATCTCTGAATCTATCAGTCGGATTACAAAATGTCAGCATATGAAATTCATCGGAAAGAAGTGTACTTTTCGAAAAAAATATTTCTGGATAATTGCGCCTCGTCCTTCATAGTGAAATCTTCGTTTAAACATGAAAAATTGATTTTTCTCAAAGTATGACATAATTCAAAATTTTCAAAAAATTCTCAAAAATACTTCGAGAAAAGACAAAAATTTTGAGCTATGGCTGATCGTGGGCCTCGACTGCTTTCTATTTTTAACAGAATTTTAATCGAAATTTTAATCAAATTAATTAAAATTCCATTGAAAATTGAAAAACAAATTAAATCATATCAATCAAAATTCTGTTGAAAATTGATTTCTTAATTTTTTCTCAATTTCCAACAGAATTTCAATTAAATTTTAAATTGAATCAATTAAAATTCTATAAAAAAATTTGAGAAAAAATTCAAAATAATCGATTAAAATTCGGTTAAAAATAGAAAGCAGCTGAGGCCCACGATCAGCCATCGCTCAAAATTTTTGTCTTTTCTCGAAGTATTTTTGAGAATTTTTTGAAAATTTTGAATTATGTCATACTTTGGGAAAAATCGATTTTCCATGTTTAAACGAAGATTTCACTATGAAGGACGAGGCGCAATTATCCAGAAATATTTTTTTCGAAAAGTACACTTCTTTCCGATGAATTTCATATACTCACATTTTGTAATCCGACTGATAGATTCAGAGATACAGGCGTTTCAACGTTTGACGATCATCGGGAATTGCGAATTTTCAAAAATATGCAAATCGAAAACGAATTGAGATAAAAATTTGAAATAAATCACAAGCACTCCTTTCAGTCGACCGAATATCAGAAAAAAAAATGAAAAAAATCGAGAGGGGTGAGGGTCAAAAGCTGTCCAGGTTGGGCTGGAATTCCCCATATATATATATATATATCTACTAGAGGAGGAGGAATATGCCTATGAATATACGTATTTACATTACGTTCTACATATATATATATATATATATTTATATATGCGTATGTATCAATGTATCCGTACATGGGGATAGGCGAATACGTATTATGTACATGTATATGTATAATATAAAGACCCATACGTACTTACGCACAATACATACGTTGCAAATAAGTATTAGATTTGTGTCGCGTTACCTATACACAAACACACACCTGCGTAAAAGAGACCCACGCGAAAGAAGAGAAAAAAAAGGCAAAAAAAAAGAAAAAAAAACAGAATGAAGGAAATACGCATACGAGTTCCTGGCGTGGGAGGAAGACACGATATTGTGAAATCGATTCGACTATATATAGTATATGCATATATATTCTTACACACACACATACGTATGTATTATATATATGTATATATATTTATATATATCGCCTACGTTTTAAGCCTTGCCGTTTTCCCGTTTTTACCGTCCTTTCGCATTATAATATGGCGATTTGAAATTTGCAACGAAATTTGCACCGCTGTCGTCTTTCAGCAGGACATTTTATCCGTGCCAATTCGTGATACCACAAACATCGCCAACGATATATATTTTTTCAATTGATAGATTTAATTTTGCGATAGATAATATGTCAAGGACTAGATGATGAATGGATCGAAAAATCATGTCAGTTAGAAACACGGGATTTTATAAGTATACAGGATGAATTCGTAACGTCTGGACACTTGGAGAAGCATTGAAATGGCCACGGTCCAGTATCGTCAATTTTTTGCCATTTTCAACGAATCATATCGCCAAAATGTAATGAAAAAATTAACAATTTGGATTCATGAATCCACCTCAATTCTCTTCTGAATATTCAGACGTTGCGAATTCCTGTACATCGTTTTTACAAAGTATGAAATCGGGAAGATTTCTCTTCAACTGCATAAGCCAGACTTTGCAGAGGTGGATTTTCATCCTATGGCAATATTCTATTTCTTTTTCTTTCTTTCTTTCTTTCTCGAAATTCATTGAAAATAAGAAAAGGAAACGGGGGATTGAGGGGGGAAGGGCCCAGACCGTAACGGATCAACGGTGCCTTTCTTACCTTTTTCCCTGTAGGTAGGCTAGCCTAGGCTAGGTTAGGTTAGGTAGTCGGGTAGGTAGACAGACCCTATGTATATGTACTTGGCATGGGTTTTCGTCGGTCGAATACGACGTACTATATACGGTACAATAGCGGACCTAAACCTACACGTAGATGTGAAGGTAGTATACACAATAGGCCTTAATCCGAGTGAAATATTTCCTCGAAAGTTTCTCCCTCTATACGGGCAGCAGCGAATCTTTTTCTATAAATTCCAAATTTTTCGTACACGTGCGCTGCAACGGCAACATATTCCAAATTTGTATTCGTAGGTACCTAAACCGTAATCCGTCCCAGTTTCTGAGAATACGGAATTTGTCGTACCTACCTGACGAACATATAGGGCTATAATTCTCAACCCCAAATTATTTCGAGGTACTTTTACAGGGAATTCGAATCTTTAGGGCACAATATTCCAAAAAAGGGTCCCTACGAATTTTTATTTCACCCAGGAAGAATTGAAAAACGAATGCAGATACCGTATAAACCATATTTACGAGTGGGATTCAAAATTCCGAAAGATCAACATACAGATTGGCCAATATTTTGAATATTTGGTATACGAATACCAAAATAGCGACAGATGAAATACATTTTTTCAGTACTGAACGTAGTTCAAAGCTTCTCTCTGATACAGCTTTTTCATATTTTGAATGACATTGAAGGTTGCATCGTTGAAACGCAACGGGATCCGACGAAAATTAAAAAAATATGTATTACATATTTACTGAATATTATCCAGCTGCCAGGATAATGTTTTCAAGTTATTTTTAGTCGTTTTCATTTGTTAAACTTAGCAGGATCATTCTTGATTGATGATTTATTAATTTTCAATTTTTGTCGAAGTTCGTTGCGTAATTTCAACGATGCAAACTCCAATGTCATTATTTTGAACTATCGCTATTTTAATGTTCGCATTTTTGGTGATTCGAAATTCTGATCTTTCGACATTTTTACCCCCATTCATATTTGCGCATTGGAATGTACCCTAATTTTTTTTTTCACTCCCTGAATTGACGGTGATGAATATAAAGGGATGAATCAACCAATTAAAGAATAACAATAGATTTTCACTGCGATAGATTTCACCCATTTGCTTAATACCGATACATCTGCGTGTAGGCTGAATATACCTGTGCTCACATTCGAAGTTAAAGGTCCTCGTACGTCACGCGGTAGCAAGGTGTTGCTTTAGTGTTTATACCATACGTCACATGCCACTGTACGTAAATAAGAGTACGTGGGAACGTACATAGACCTCTTTTTTTGAACCTTGAGTTACTCGGTCGTCGTCGATTCCGAAGAGCTGTGACCAGAGTTAGCAGCCAAACGTGATAAACTTTTCTTAAGCTTTGATGATGCAGTACAGATTTACGTCTAGAATTCAATAGAAGCTTTGATTTTGCTAAAAACTTAACAAAATTTAGATTTTTGTCCTTCATAGACTATAATTTTTATTATCAAACGCATTCCATTTGGCTGCTAATTTTTGCTGCTGGTTTTAGCTTTATTCTATGAACGTGTACCAAATAGGCCATACGAAAGTATGTAGTAGGCCCCCTCTGGTCATCCGGGGTCAGAATGACCCCGACCATTTTCAAAATTGAGTTCAAAAAATCGTCCATCATACGTCGAACGTTCCTGAATATAAAACGAGCGCTTTTACGGAAAAAAATCAGACGATAGAATAGCGAGAAAGAAATCAGTATGAGACGTAAGTTCGGGAAATTGTACTTCTTCAGTGAGAAAAAATCACAACTATTGCATTTACAAATTTTTTCTCATCAAATTTATAGGCGACACTCTCGAGGCATGGGACTTTTAGAATAAAAACAGTTTTACACTATTGGCATTTAATTTTGAAGTCTATGAAGACAGTCTTTTTTGGAGTAACGATAAAAAAAGGCACAATTACGTGTTGGTTCATTATTCTGTATGCTTATAAATGGTTTAATCCATATGAAGTTGAAGTTCTTAGCGTTGCTGTAACATAATTTTTGGAAATAATTCTTTACTTCATGACTCAGATGTTGTGAAAAATTTTTTAAATTGACGATGTACACGTACAGACATACGTGTGTTTTACATACTTCCGAAACTTATGCACCGTATTTTGGTGTTTTTGTTTTTGTTTTTGTCGTTGCTCCAACAATACGAACTTCAACCTCATCAATCCATGCCGCTTTTCTGACCCCTAATGACCAGAAAGGGTTAAAAAAAAAAAGAATCAGCCAACGAAACATACGATGCAAATAAAGATGAGAAGCTTCTTTTTCCTAATTCAGGAATTAGAAACACGTGTACAGAGAAAAAAACTATAAAAAAATGAATTTGAGCTGATCTTTGGAGGCGAATAGGCGATTGAAAAGTATAAAATGTGCTCCAGTTTGTAGTGACGGTTTTTGAATTTTATACGAAAATTGTTAGAGAATTTCTTCACGGGACTATCGAGCATATAGCGTCATGGATATTATAGGCATGGCATAGCCATGGGACGAAAGATGGCGCGAAAATTTTTGTCTGGACTGTACGGTAAAAGGTACTATATCTATACGGCGCAGTAGGTACCTAGGGACGCGACTTTCCGAGTTGAGCCGAAGGGCACCGGGCCAAAGAAGGGCTTGCAACAGCAGCCTCCTCTAAACTTCGGAGAACCTGAATTTCAACCGTGGTGCGCAACACACGCAATACACGCAAGACACGCACGCATACACGATCATCGTTCGTACCTAGCCTGTTGGTCCCCTCCGGCATTTAGGCCTCCAAAAACCCGAAACTCACGCCCCGGTTAGGTCGGCTACGTCCTGAGCGCGAATAAAACTGGAAATACTGGATGGGCCTCTCGTCCGCCAAGCACCAACGACAAATTGCCACTTCCTCTGGAGGAGACCATCGCTTCTTCTTGTCCACCAGATCTTTCGTCTTTTCGTATTTTTCAACCATCGTGTTATTCCGAATTCCAAAAGTTCCGAACGGTCAAAATTCCGAATTTATTTGGTTTCGAGAAACGTTAGAGTTCAGAAGTTGGAAATTTCGAAAGGTCGAAATGCAGGGAGCTCAATGATCCGAAAGTTAAAAAGTCAGAAACTTCAAAAATCCGCAAATTTAAGGAAAGCTCGATACAAAACTGTGAAATAAACGACTTTGCATCTCACGAATTCCGAGATTCGGAGTTTTGGCTTTTCGGATCTTCAGCTTTCGGAATTTTGAACCTTCGGTGTTTTTCCCATCGGAATTTTTCAAATTGGCTACGTAGACTTGAGGGGAAATAATTTTTTAAAAACTCCGAGTCGGTAGCAGAAAAATTCGGAATTTTGACCATTCGCAACTTTTCAAATCCGGAATTTTAATCCCGCCTCTGCCTCACGACGCTTCGTAAATTGATAGAGAAATTTTCTTTTCACTTCACTGCTGAAAAAACACCGATTTCAAACCGATAAATATTTTCCGACATTGCGGTTATCAAAAGAATCATGAACCCCGAGCTTGCTTACTCTTCGAGAACAACAGGTGCAACTAGTTTACGGGCATCTGCGTTCTCATTCGTAATGCAGAAATCTTCAACTAATATCGAGAACTTGTTCAATTTTTGCTCGCAGAAAAGTCTAGAAATTTTTATCCACGGATTTTTACTGAAATTTCGAACTGCTAGTATTTATTTTATTTTATTTTTTCGTCCATCAAGGAATAGCAACATAGAAACTTCATATTACGAAAAGTACATAGATTTTCGTGGCTTGTGATAGAAAAACTCGCGATCTCTCATATGGCAGAATAAAACTACGAAAAGTTCTAGTCTCTTTAAAAATTCATAGAAATTTCTATCGAATTATTAGTTTTACTGGAGTTAAGCTTATAGAATCTCAAGATTAGATTGAAGTAAGCTAAAAGTTGATGAGGTTTTTTGACTCTAAAATCCTTGGCAAATTGTTATTACGATCGTAGATGTTTTCGGTTAAACTGATGTTTTGTTTGGTTTGCACAACTCGTCATACACGTATATGCGAGCTATATGTTTGAGAAAAACACAGGAGGTGTTGAAATTTCTGTCATTTTTTTCTCCGTATGTATACATATAGCGTTCGATTCGAATCGTGTAACAATAACTTAAATTAGTTTGCCCGAATGTGAGCAATTAGAGATATACCTTGAGAACGAACATTTGACCAAATATTGTCACAACTCGTGTCAGAGAAGCCTCGACGATCTTATAACACATACGACGTGCATTCTTCTAATCGTTAATGATTATCGGAGGAGCTATAACATACGTATACATAAATTGAAGCGACCTAAAAACCAAGCTTATTCCAAACTTGACCAAAAAAGCTGCTTTTCATATTTTAGTTCTCTTAGTTTTCAGAACCCTTTTAGTTGAGCTTTAGCCTGTGTGTGCAGTTCTATTGAAAATTCATGGAATTTCTGTTAATAAATACGTACACGAGCTTTTTTCCGCTCCTCAGCGTCAGAGAGAGAAAAAGTAAGAAAAAAAACAGAAAAAAAAAACCAACAGAAAAGGGAGAAGAAAAACTTGCAGCACTCGTTCTGACGCCATTGTATAGCATAAGACCGGGTCTTGTTCTCCAAGTTCCTTCGTTATAAAAAGTTTTCCCTCCGAGCCTCAGTCTCTTCGTTTTTCTCAAGGCAAAAACCTCTCGTTCTCTTTCTTTCTCTCTCTTCGTCTTTAGTTTCAACTTTCCTTCTTCGAGTTGGAATAACGCGATGCCTAAAGGATCGAAATTTTCTCATTGTCGAATTTACAAAAATTTCAAAAATATCTCCAACTATTATATCGATAAGTCAGTAATGACAATTGGAAATTAGAACTAAATGACGATCATTCAAAACTCCGTGGAAAATAATTCAAAAAAACTAAATTCTAATCTTCAAAAAGTGACAGTGTCAATGATGATAATTTTCAGAAAGCTCTGCAAACAAGTTGACGATAACACAATTACGAATTGACTGTAAAAAATTGTCGGTGTGAATTCTGCTTTTTGTCACTTTGACACTATTTGAGGTTACTCTGGCACTTTTTGAGGTTGGTTCAAGATAACAAGGAATTCTTTCACGTCTAGTAGTGACGAATTTTTCAAAATGACCACAAGAATTGTGCCGATTGATAAAAAGTGGTTTAACAGCGTCATTTTTTTACAGTTTGAGAAAAATATGGGGATAACTACGTAATTCCGTGTATATTTTCAAATGAATTTCACACACTTGTATTATAGTATACGCGTGAGCATGAGTCTTCGTTCGAGCATTTTGGAATGGAAAAAGCCTTTTAAAAAAATAGTCAAATTAATAGCATCGGTCAGGTTCACGTGACCCGGCGCCGCGGGGGTGGATAGAGCCTTGCCGAGGGTGGATAGAAATACGGGGACCTAGTGCTAGGGGCTGACGAGAAGGCCGAGGGTGAGAGTCGCCCTCCGTAGCCCTGCTAGGTGCTATTGTAATCGATTGGAGACGCAGGGAGGGTGCCAAGGAAGGGTGTGTTCCCTACGTTCCCGAGGCCCCCCCCCCCCCCCCCCTGCAGCCCCGTTACTCATTGTCTGGCCACCCCATTCGAGGCCAGACCAAAGCCAGACCCTACCAGACCTTGCCAAGTGTCTATGACTGTAGCTTTGGCTAGAAGAGACTCGCTTTCATTCGGCTCGCTGACTTTTCCCGGCATTTTTTTTTTTTTTTTTTCTTTTCTTTTTCCGAGGTCTCTCGAGTCGGTCAGTTTCCGGATGGTTTTACGTCACAGAAATTCGTCCAAGTCTTTTCAAATGAACGGTTTTTACTCCGAATTTGCGCTTTGAGAAAAGTTCGTCAAGTTTCATGTGAAAAGTTGAGGATGATTTGTATGGCCGTAGCTTTGGAGGAAATGAAAATTTCGAGTTCATAGAAAAATTTGTTCCCCTAGTTTAACGTTGCTCGATTAGGTTTTTTCACACAATGAATGTATTTTGAGTTCTGCAAGACTGTCTGACGTGTTATAAACTGTCAGAACGATTTTTTTTTTTTTTTTTTAACGATAGACAATTCTCGTATAGCGATTTGCAGAAACGTTCAAGTTTTCTGCTGGATCAGGGCATTTCTTCTTCCGATTCTCGTGTCTTTCATTTTGACAAATTGAAGTTTAAAGGATGAGGATTCCCAGAAAAACACACACGAGGTTCAAAGAGCATCAAAAACCTAGTGAAAAAAAGACCTTTTTCCAATCTAATTGGAATGAAACCATATCAAAATACAGTTGCACCTTCCAACAAAGGAGTGTTATTGCTTCAATACCAATTTTGACATCATGCAAGTAACCAGTCCTTGTTCATCCATATCATAAATATGGCACAGCTGCATTTCGAGACATTTGATTTTGATATTCTCTTATCAGCCAAGTCTGAAGCTAAAGTTGCAAAGTTTTGAAATAGTCTCCAGATATCGCTTTTTTGCTAGATTTTGCGTCTTACAATTCTTTTTCAATTGCCCCTAAGCTGGCCTCCACATTTTTCAGGATCTCGATCTCTATTTCTTTAGCCTTTTTCAATCCTTCACCGAATATTAATTTCCCCAGGTGGAGCACTTGGTTCAACAAAGTCTCTCAGCCAGCTTCCTGTGAACACTTTTCTGTCCCCATCATTTATCAAATTAGGATTTCGGAGGCAAAAATAGATTATTTTTTTTATAGCATAGTTTATCATCCTGTAGCACACATCCTGTTCAACACACGAGATTCAAAGAACATCAAAAACCTAAGAATCTAATCAAAGTTTTCCTTTCTACGGATACCAAACTCAAAGACGCGTGTAAATTACCCTTAGAATAGAATAGCCGGTTGTGGTCATTGTATCGATTTTTTCGCCAGACTCGTCCAGAATCTTATGTACATCTAATGGTCTTTGGTACTGTAAATCTATTCAATTATCGAATTGATCTCAAAAATTCATCAGTGGTCAGAAAATGATATATTTCGCAATGATCAGATCCAATCGAACAATTCTTGATCATTTGTGGCAAGGATCTGAAGGAATCGATGGGCAAAAACGGTGCATCAACTCTGACAATGAGTGTAGGTGCATTCCGATTCGATTTAACTTTCGAAAAAAAATTTGATAGGTTCTATCAATCTTGATCATCGGAATTGAGTATGAAAATAAGTAGTTCGACGTCTCCTCCACGTGTGATTCATATCGAAAGAAACTTCAGCAGGTTTTGGTACCATAATTTCGTCCTATCCTACACAGATGTTCAGGTTACATGAATCAGAGATGAAGGTGAAGAGAAAGAGAAAGAGGAAGAGACTTGCCCGTGGCCTAGATACCGCGACGTCTCCTCCGCTTTGCGTAGGAGAAAGGGGAATGAAAAATAGGGGGAAAAAAAGTATATAAGATATAAAAAGAAAAAAAAAAGAAGGGGGAGAAGAAAAATAAGGTTAGAGGTGGGGAAGTTTTGGATTTTATAACTTTACGACAGGGTGAAAACAGTTGAGTCACGAAAGGGAGGCCATCGGCCGTCGGCACTCGACCTGTGCCTTACCCATACCCGACTATACTACTTCAACTAGCTTTGGCTGGCTGGTGGGTGGGCAAGAGCCTCGACGACGTCGCCAAACTTTGACCCAAGGGGTCGTCGACGGCACCTTTACCGACAAACTTCTACCGTAAAATATTTATTTCTTCAAGACACGACGGTATAGTATACCGTAGACATGGTGAAAGCTACGGCGGTTCTTCTGCACTCCGCCTCAATCCACGCCGCATTCTCGTATCAACCTGTGCCAAAACCCTTACCGATTCAGGTACACATTGGCATTCCAACCCCCTCACCCATATTCGCAATATGAACAAATAGAGAAAGGGATGAAAGTGAAAAAGCACAAGCTTAACAAAAAAAAAAAAAAAGAATAGGAACAAATTGTCACACGGCACTGGCTTTTTTGTCGCAATATTTCCTTCTCTTTCTTCTTCTTCTTCTTATTTTCTTTGAAAGAGACCTTGAATCAAGCTCTGCGAAGTGATATATTTTTTTTCTCTTTTGCTTTTTTTTTCTTTTATTCCGAAGCGTATGAGTCTTATACTGCGACTTTGTCATATTTGTACACGTTGGGCTTTTCCCGAAGAGATGTAATCGCCTTAGAGTATATATAGATTAGTCCTGATTAGACGACTTGTTGAATGTCGAGGATAGAGATACACGTGTGTGTAAACAAATGTTGGACACTAGAAATCGGTTTTCCTATATGTAGCAATAACTATAATTTCAAAGTTACGAAAAGTCTGATTGAATTACTTATACTACATTGATTGTCGATACAGCCGTTCCCTGTGCACACAAGAATCGATACGTTAATTGAAGATCTTTGTTTAGAATCAATCTACATCTGTACTGAATTACAATTATGGAAATTACGATACTCAGTTCGAAAATCAACAAAATTTACACTTGATGATAAAATTTCATGTTCAGGTCCAGGTATTTATAGCTTCCATTAGATTCATATTCGAGTTTCAAGATGATGATGAGATTTAGTATCAAAATCCGTCTGAAATTTCGAAATACATGTTTGCTGAATCTCAATCACGTGGTTTTTAATGAGATTTCGAATCCAGTTCTACGGAAAACTCAAAAAAGTTCTGATATCATCAAACCTGACTAGTAAACATAAATATAAAGACCGAGATATCTAGTTTTGGACTAATTAGTGCTTTTCTTGGATGACAAAATAGAAACGAAATGCTTCAAAATTTAGAGTCTTAATTTCAATTCAATTACTGGGGTCTTCAAATATCGTCAATTTTTTTGTATTCATTCCCAAAATCTTATCAACCGTGTGGATAGTTCGTTCGGAAACGAAAGATTCGATGATTCATAGTAGCGTGGGGCAAGGTTGGGCGCCAATTCTGATACGTCAGTTAAAAATTTTCAATCACGTAGTTCCTAGTGAAATTTTGAATCCAGTCCCATAAAAATAAAACTGAAAAGCATTCTGCTGTCTTTAAAACTGACTCGTGAACATATCGAAAACCGGACTATCTAGTTTTGGACAAATCAGTGCCGTTCTTGGATGTCAAAATAGAACCAAAATACTTCAAAATTTGGTGTCTGAATTTCAATTCAACTACTGCAGGTGTCTTCAAAATGAATCATCAATTTTCTTCTGTTTATTCCCAAAATCTTATCAATGGTGCTAGTATAAGTTTATTGCGAATGAAGAAATTCAATGATTTCCAGTAGCGGTGGGGTAAGGTTGGGCGCCAATTCATAAGCGATCTCATAACCGTGCGGTATATCAAGATTAATTTATCGTTGTATACCGCGTAAGTAATTGCGGGCTAGACACTGAGATGATGATAATGATGATGATGATGATGATGATGATGATGACGACTACGTCGACGATGATAATTGTTCGTGTGTATTCTTCCCGGCGATTGTGTCCGCAGCGCACGGCAGTTGGAACAGTTCTTGCAATTACGTGTATCCAGCTGTATATAATCAGGCTTGCGGGTGTTCGAGTGCTGCAGATATAAGCTTGCAAGCTCAGCTTCCCGTTTCCTCAACGTTTCTTTCATATCTCTTCGTCTTCTCGCACATTCTTATACACTCATTGGCAAGTGGTACCTACAGGCCTCGAGAGAAAAGCAATAGGGTAAGTGTACCAGTTACTGACCCTGTCTCAATTATTACCCTCTTTCGATGATTTCTTACTATCCGTGAGCTCTGAAATGATGAAAAAAATCTATTCGCATACTCCGAGTCTCTAGCAACTGATTTGTGTAACGGAAACATTCAGAATTCTTATAATCGATTTGAAATTTAAGAAAATATAAGGGTCAATAATTGGGTCTTAAAGGATCAGTAATTGGTACACTTACCATAGGTTTTTTTTACCGCCACGCACAACTGCAGCGATACACATAGGTTAAAAAATTTTTAACGAAACTGAAACACTCGGTATAAACGCATACGTATGCACGGACGCCATCTACCACCGACTGTTTACTGGTTATAATATATATCTACTACACCGCTATACTATGATGCCCAGAGTTCATTATACAGACTAGCACACGTTACTTGGACACATTTCGTCACGATATACCTGAGAGTTTAGGCTTGGCAGGTCGGCCATCATGCCGTTACAAGGTTGATAACTGCTATCTTGGACTCTCGGTGGTAGACGGCGCCGCATATCCGGCACTCGACAGTCGAGCCTTTTATTATATCAATTTTTTATTCTTATGGATCTCAGCCACGATCAGTTGGAATACAAGTTTCGAATCAAAGAGTTCTGAATGGTCAAAATTCCGAATTCATTTCAGACGCGATTCTGAGTTTCCAGAAACGTCAGAGTTAAGAAATTCGAGAATTTTGACCTCTTGCAGCTTTTTAATTACGGAATTTCAATCCCGCCCCGATCAGTTCCCGGTCCACGTGCTATACTAGGATGGATATCATTATCAAAAAGGCAGGAAATCAGAAGGCCGTACTATTTCGAATGATCATTTTTAGATATTCAACCGTTTCAAAATGCTTAACAGTATTCAGAAACCTCCTTAGAACCGCAGTAAATGGACGTTTTCTAGGATAGCTCAGGAGGCACCTGCATACGATTTGAATCTATTATTTCAGGGGCCTTCAAAAGATGAAAAAATAATAATAATAATAATAATAAGGCCCCTGAACCTACCTTTCAATTTCTAGATACAGAGGTCTTCTCAAAATTAGAGGAAAAGTAGAAGGCCCCTGTAATAATTGACAGCAATTCAAAACTGAGGCCTTCTAGTTTCGTATGTTTTTTTTTCTTTAATTTGGAAAACAGTATACATATATATGGTAAATTTCATTCGAATTGTTTCGGTGCAAAAGTTAGTCGTTTCTTAGATTTTTTGTTTCTTTTTTTTTTTTTTTTTTTGTTTCTTGCAATGTCGAAAAATTTGGCGTGGGAAACCCGCGGTGGAGACGATAATGGGCGATGTGTATAGTTTCTATAGGTGTAGAATTCAGACTTAAGCGGAGCGAGCGCTAAACGTGTTATCGTCAAAATTATCATCAGGAGCGGATGCTGGGCTAGCGAGCCGCACATCTCCGGATGCATCTTGTTAGCCAGAAGTAGGATTTAAGCGTCGTTTTACTGCCACGGATCAAACCGCACGAATAATCCCGAGTCGACCCGAATACGAATACGAATACGAATACGAACACGAGTGACCTCTTCTTTTGACCCTCGATTATCCACACGTGTACAACCTGTGTGTACATATGTATTAGCAGGAACGTGTACCACCGGATTTCAGGTGGGGCCTTATTTTCATAATCATCATCATCATCATCATTGTAATTTTGTTTTCTGTTCAACGACACCGGAAATTACGTGACGATCTTCGTTTTTGGATAGGAAATTATTGGATAAATCGTTTTGACGCGATCAAGAGTCGCATGATTTTTGAAAGCCGAAGGTAGATCTCTTCAGATTGGGTTCAAAGATTGAGGACTTTAACGATTTTGGTTTTCAGATAATCAAAAACCTTCCGGAAACAGCCGAAAATATGTGTAGATACTACAGTCTCTCGAATTTGAGAATTTCTACCTGATTTTTTGACACAATTTGAAAAGATTTGCCTTCGTTTACAAATACAAAATCAGGGTGCTAATCAAAATTTCGAAAGATCAATACGTAGATTGGTAAAAATTTCAAATTTTCATAATAGGAATACTAAAATAGCGACAGATCTGTACGTAGTTTTTTTTTTTTTTTTTTTTTTCCTAATGAAATGATCTATGATCGTGACTTTGGAAAGACGATCACATTTGGATGAAATGATAAGGGGCGGTTTGCGTTATCTACTAGAATTTTGCAGATAGTGTTAGAATGTCAGAAAATCAGACAGTAAATTTGGTAAAAAGTTAGAGAGAAAACGTGATATTAGAAACAAAGAATCTGGCAAATAAAAATTCGTTTATATTTATATAATTGTGGAAAAAAAATGTCATTTTTATTCTAACAAGACGCCGCATACGTCAAGTTGTCGCAATAAAAATCATAGCAGCTTCTTCTCAATTCGTTCATTTCTTCATAATAAAATATTCGCGAAGGATTTCTTATACCTTTATATACCGGCAAACCCACCTGACTACCTGGAAGTACGAAGCGATTGCGGTACGGACGGGAATGAGGGTGATAATTAAATTTACTCTGTACATGGTCGAGTTATGTATGTAATACATACATATTATATACTTACATGCATCTGTCCATGTACATACACACAGAATATAGATATACCCGATTGACGTTGGCAATGATTGTGGTTTTGCGTTTGAGATGGTGCTATATACCTTATGTACATACATACATACATATATATATACATACACATATACATATATGTATAAAAAGACATATACCCCCTACGTAGTTCACGGGGTACCCTGCAGTTTCACCCCTTTCCTCGTCTCATTCAAAGCGACGTAATTGCATGTGTATATAGATATATATATATATATATATATATTATAAAAATGAAAAAAGACGTAAAGTGAGTTATTATTATTATTACTATTATTATTATTATTATCATTATTATTATTATTATTATTATTATTATTATTATTATTATTAATAATAAATGAATGTACCTCCTAATAAACTAATTAGTTTTGTATCATATTATTATACTACATGTATACTCTCTATAACCGCGTGTCCACGATGTGTCCACATATAATACATACATGTGTAACACATACATGTATATATGTATATATAATGCATCGAAAACGTCGATTGTATGAGACTTTTTTTAAGTTTCTGTTATGTCAATACATTATTTGGTTAATTTTCACTGTCATTATTATCATTATTATTATTATTATTATTATTATCATCATTGTATAGGGAAACCTATACGATGAGACTTGATTATTATGATTATGTTATATCATTATAATTATTATTACGATTACTATTGATGAAGTAAACGAATTTTTGGTAGGTCACTATATTTATATATTATTATGTATATATATATACATGTATGTGTATAATTGTATATGTATAGGTGGCGCCCAACGTGGGGTGATAAATATAAATAAGTAAAAATCCTAGAATCAGAAGAAAAATAGGTAGAAAATCTTGGAAAATATTTCTGTCCACTAACGTTTATGTTATATCGTTCTTTTTGTTATTGTTTTTTTTTTTTTTTCAAATTTTGAAGTTCCGTTTGGTCGATTATTATCTGTTCGTTCTTCCAATTCTGAAGATAAAAAAAAAAATTCAAATAAAGTTAGAAAAAATACAACGGAATTTTGTAAATTGTAAAAATTGTGTAAAATTTGGGAAAGTTTCACCAGTCGAGGAGTTATTTTGAAATCTACATACATACGTGTATATAGTACATACATCGATGCGATTGTGAATAAATCTCGCGTTCAAGAGAGAGAGAGAGAGACACACGCAGGACACGCGGATTTACGTAGATATGTACATACATACATGAAAACACTTTGTCCTACGCATATATATATAGATATACACGTTGAATTACATAAATACATATATATGTATAACCTGCAGGCTGATAAAGAACGAAAGAATAGGAAAGAAAGAAAGAAAGATAATAAATTAGCGAACGAGGGACGCGCACCGAAACTAATTAAAGTGAAAGAAAAAAAAAACAAAAACAGAAGAAGTAAAACGAAAAGTTAAAAATTAATTAAAACTATAAAAAAATAAACAAAAATAAACCATTGTAGCTAGGTTACTTTCATTGTTCATTGTTATAGATTTTTATATATACATATAAATAAATAAATATTATATATATATATAAAAATTGAAATTGAACGGAGTGCTTTTTTTATTTAGCGCGTCGAATTCGTGCCGGAAGTGCGGTAGTTGCGAAGGAAGAAGTAGTAGAGTATCTACTTGTATTTAAGCTAAACCCAACATAACCCCTAAAAGGTGTCAGTTTTGCCGTACAAAATTCTTCTTCGCCCCGCACGTCCTTATAGTCAGTCACTTACCGCTATATGTACGTCAGTTTGTTCAAGGGGATTAGAAAAATGCAAAAAAATTCAAAAAAAATGATGATTTTTCAAAAAGATGATCTTTAACTTTCGTATGATCTTTTATTGGCAGAAATTGCCTATATTTGAATTGGAGGAATATATGATTCGTAATTTCAGTATTAAAAAGATGACTCGTATCACCTAGTCTTCGGTTTTTAATTTTTTATTTTCAATTTGAATTTCCAAAAAGCTGATCATCCGTTTAAAAAATCTTTCTCGTCCCTCTGGGCAGCTGCAACTGCGTATTTCTTCATTCAATTATACATACATGTAACTGCAAGCTGCGTACCACACGAAACATAATCGTCTTACGATTTTGAATTTGATTTTTGGAAATTATGTACGTACGTAATCACCGCCATTCGTTTACTGAATACATAAAATTTTTTATCTTCTGTTTCTTCGACGATTTTACAGAACTCAAAATTGATGGAAAGAAAGTGAAAAAAAAAAAAAAAAAAAAACGATCTATATATCGACGAGTGTATCACGTGGTACAAAGTTTTGCAGATCTCAACGTTGTCCGACTAGAAAATCTCGTGTTAAAATATCTATAGGCTATACGTGAAAGAGAGGATGAAAAGAAAATGCCAAATGTTAGCTTTTAAGTATAAAACCACATACGCAGCAACCGCAGTTTTCATTTAGAACGTTGGTGGGTTTGTTTTTGAACCCCTATAACTGTGTCTCACGGACGATCGCAGTTTTCATTCCTAATAACAATTTTGAAAAAAAAAAACAAAAAAAAAACATAACAATCTCAATTCAGTCTCACTTGAGAAGTATTTCGGAAAAATTGCCGTTCCAAAGTTCAGAAAAGTAACTAATGTGAAAAATTTGTTTTTCTTTGAGGTAATTTTCAGTTCAATTTTAAATTGGAAAGAATGTTTTCTTGGGAAAGATCGTCCGGATGATATCCAGTGATTTCCAACGATCGATAATAATAAATACGTAAAAGATATTACCGTTACATAGAACAATAGATAAACTAATATATTATACCTGGAAGGATAATTTACCTGTAACTACCTTACCTACCTACCTAACTACCTACCTACCTGTCATAATTAGCAAAATAACTGTAAACCTTTATAACTATACCCGACATTATGTATATTCTATCTATGATCTATCTATGTATATTATCGATACAGAAATTACAACAAGATACGGAATATACATATTCATATGAACACGTAATAATGATAATCATGTAATATCCTCGAAAATCAAAATCATGGAATAGGAAAGAAAAAAAAAAAAAAAAACACAACACAAACAAAAAACAGGCTTCTCCATATATTATACACCAATTTTGTAATATTATTTAGGATTGACTATCCATATGTATAAATATGAATATATATTTATATATGTGTACATATATATAATATTGAGATTACCGAAGTACATACATATAATTTGATGAGAATAACGAGTATATAATTATACATAATATACAACCGACGTCAGACCGTTCTACCAAAATTCTAAACGAATACTTTTCTCTATTTTGGAAAAACGATCGAAAGTTTTTTTTTTTTTTTCTGTCTGTTGCGATGAAAATTGATAATAATTATATACTATTGTAAAAAGGTATGTTAGGTAGGTATAGATTATTAGGATTGAGGGAGAACGGTCTGACGAGGGGTATGACGAATGATTTATAATGATCTTTACTAATTTTAGTATAAGATCTATATATACGTGTAAGAATTCGACCTGCTGATCACTCCGTTCACGTCGCATTGTAATTTGCATTGTAAATACTCAAAACGATACGATATATACGTTTACGGAACACGCAATATATATTAAACAATGAAATGAAAAGTTGTAAATATAAACGAAAGATGTTTGTTAAATATAGAATATGTTACGTTTTTTAAACAACCCGGCCTTCTTTTATTATTTCTCACTCTCTCTCAGCCATGTTTCTTTTCAGATATTATACAAATACACACATGTATATTTACATTATATATGGGGAATTCCAGCCCAACCTGGACAGCTTTTGACCCTCACCCCTCTCGATTTTTTTAATTTTTTTTTCTGATGTTCGGTAGACTGAAAGTAGTGCTTGTGATTTATTTCCAATTTTTATCTCAATCCGTTTTCGATTTACATATTTTTGAAAATTCGCAATTCCCGATGATCGTGAAACGTTTAAACGCCTGTATCTCTGAATCTATCAGTCGGATTACAAAATGTGAGTATATGAAATTCATCGGAAAGAAGTGTACTTTTCGAAAAAAATATTTCTGGATAATTGAGCCTCGTTCTTCATAGTGAAATCTTCGTTTAAACATGAAAAATCGATTTTTCTCAAAGTATGACATGATTCAAAATTTGCAAAAAATTCTCAAAAATACTTCGAGAAAAGACAAAATTTTTGAGCTATGGCTGATCGTGGGCCTCGGCTGCTTTCTATTTTTAACAGAATTTTAATCGAAATTTTAATTGAATTAATTAAAATTCTATTGAAAATTGAAAAACAAATTTAATTAAATTAATCAAAATCCTGTTGAAAATTGATTTCTCAATTTTTTCTCAATTTTCTTTATCTTTCAAAATAAATTTTAAATTGAATCAATTAAAATTCTATCAAAAATTTGAGAAAAAATTCAAAATAATCGATTAAAATTCTGTTAAAAATAGAAAGCAGCCGAGGCCCACCATCAGCCATAGCTCAAAAATTTTGTCTTTTCTCGAAGTATTTTTGAGAATTTTTTGAAAATTTTGAATTATGTCATACTTCGAGAAAAATCAATTTTTCATGTTTAAACGAAGATTTCACTATGAAGGACGAGGCACAATTATCCAGAATTATTTTTTTCGAAAAGTACACTTCCTGCCGAGGAATTTCATATACTCACATTTTGTGATCCGACTGATAGATTCAGAGATACAGGCGTTTAAACGTTTCACGATCATCGGGAATTGCGAATTTTCAAAAATATGTAAATCGGAAACGGATTGAGATAAAAATTTGGAATAAATCACAAGCACTCCTTTCGGTCTACCGAATATCAGAAAAAAAAATGAAAAAAATCGAGAGGGGTGAGGGTCAAAAGCTGTCCAGGTTGGGCTGGAATTCCCCATATATAATAGACGTACAGGATCATCAGGGGTGGGATTAAAATTCCGAATTCCAAAAGTTTCGATGACCCAAAATTCCGGATTTATTTCAGACCCGATTCTGAGTTTCTAGAAACGTCAGAGTTCAGAAGTTGGAAAATCCGAAAGCTCGAAATGCAGACGGCTCAAAGATCCGAAAGTTAAAAACTCAGAAAGTCCAAAAATGCGCAAATTTAAGGGAAGCTTGTGGCAAAGCTGTGAAATGAACGACGTTGCATTTCGCCAATTCCGGGATTCGGAGTTTTGGCTTTTTCGATCTTTAGCTTTCGGAATTTTTAACCTTCGATATTTTTCCATCCGGAGTTTTTCAAATTGGTGACGTAGACTTGAGGGGAAACAAGCTTTCGAAAAACTCTGTATCAGTAGTTGGAAAATCCTCAATTTCGACCTTCCGCAGCTATACAAATTCGGAATTTCAATCACGCCCCGATCACCACTACATAGGTAAGTGTTCAGCAGCTACCAAATACTTCCACAAAATTCGTCCATTTAAATTTATAAAAAAAAAGTGCAACAGCTGCTCTTTGAAACGAAAAATGAATATTCTTAAAACCAAATGCAGTAATTTAGCAATAATAATTTATTGCTGAAGCAACCCGCAGCCCACTGCGTCATGGATCGTCGAATTTTGGATCGAGGAAATCGGAGTCGTAGATTTGTCGACATTCTGGTCGAGATGAGCGGAGCACGCAGGGTGTTGTGGCAACGGAAACACGTAACTTCTTCGTCACTTTTTGCTTGTCTAATTTTCAACAATTTTTTTCTCCATTTTTACGGACTTTTTCTACTTGCTCAGCCGTTGTTCTGGCTCCGGGCCAAGCCTCGCGACGAAGAAACTCTACCTTACAGTGTCCCTAGAGTTTCTGGGCATTTCTTAGTCACTTTTTTCAACGTCACGCAACTCTGGTTTGATTTAAAAAAATTTACACTGTCCATTTTATTTTTCCGTTTATTTGAATCGACGAGCTGATGAATCGAATCGAATTCTATTGACTCGTATTTTCCTGCCCGGATAATTCTTCGGGTCAAAAAAATATCATTCTTCGAGTGAGAAGTTTGATTATTCATAAGAATGAATTCTGTTAAAAGCGGCAACTTGAATATTTTCGAGTTCTCATAATCCGCCATTTCGGATTTTTAAATCTCGATTTTCGATTCCTTGAGTCCCAACTATCCGAAAAATTAAGTAGTATAGAGATCAGTGCGAAAAACCTACGAGTAGCTGTTTTTGAACGAGTTGTACATTTTTTTTAAATCCAAGTTGGTCATGTATTCGATCCACTATCTTGAAATTCAAGAATCGAAAGGGCCCAACCTCGATTGGGTCAATCAATGACCCAAAAACCCCTATGGTTACCCACAGATATGTCAAAAAATACGAATGCGAGGAAAAAAGGATGCTTTTTATACCTCGCAAACCATACCAGATCGATCAGCAGACGCAAATCTGATTTTGTCAAATTTGGAGCAAATTTAGATGACTCAGATGAATATCATTAAAATTTGTTGATTATCGTTCTTAAGATACAATCAATTGAATTATATATCAAGAATTTGGTTCCTTGAGTCATTCGAAAACTGTTGGATTGATTGAAACCAGAATTAAACCAGTTCTAAGTTGTGGAAATTCGCATTGATCGAGACATAGATCATGGAAATCTGTATTCGATCGATCGCGAGATAATATCGGAAGTAAAATCGATGATATCTGAATATTTCGATCCAATAACGATCTCTTTTAATTCTCTGAGCCTTGAAGCCTTGAAACACGAATATCGAGTACACACGCAACTTTTTAGTTCTCATCTGACGATCCTGGGATCGATTTGATTCTACAATAGACCTTTTCGTGCCCCGTAAAATCCCCGAGGATCTTTTTCGACGGATTCATTTCACTGGTCGTAATCTGAGTCGATGATATTCGTTAGTCTCGTACAAGGTTGAGTTTCAGGGGTGGGATGGAAATTCAAAATTTGAGAAGCTTTGAAAGGTCAAAATTCCGAATCTCGGAATTCGCGAGAAACAACGTCGTTTATTTCACAACTTTGTCCCAAGCTTCCCTTTTTGCGGATTTTTGGACTTTCTGAGTTTTCAACTTTGGGATCTTTGAGCTGTCTGCATTTTCGACCATTCGGAATTTGCAACTAACTCTAACGTTTCTAGAAACTCAGAATCACGTCTCAAAATAATTCGTCATTTTGACGGTTCTGAAGTTTTGGAATTCGGAACGTCAATCCCGCCCCGAGTTAGATTCGAAGAATGAGAAGAAGCCCAAGTCCTCAAACAAAAAAAAAAAAAAAAAAATACCAGAAAAAGAACCCTGTGGGAAAAAAACGAAATCCACGGTTTCAAATTTCTTAAGAATTAGTGAAATGAAGAAGATATAGAACGTAAGAATTTCTTACCCGACTCCCTTCCTCTTTCTCTCATTCTCTCTCATTCTCTCTTTCTTTCTCCTTCTTCTTCGCTGTACGTTTCCAAGGGACATTGTGCCTTAGGTATATGCCCATTGAAATTCGTCTACGACTATACGCGGGTATATGTCGCGGCCGTGTTATACCTGCAGTATACGTGGGACAAAGCCCGAAGAAACCCACCCCTCATCGGGCTATAGGGGTAAGGATTATTCTGAGCAGGCATTGTGCCTCCTGGAGGGACAAAAGGACCTTCCACGACGCTCAGACTTGACGTAGGGTGACACGCTGCAGTATGGGGTGTTCTCCAGGCCTTTGGCGAACAGGTACGACCCGAACCCTCCCTCGTTTTTACCCTTACCTGAATCTTAGCCAAGACTGACCCACGTCCGGGCCCTTCAGAGGGAAGAAAAGTGCATTTTCGGTGCTCCTTGAGGTGGAAACGAATGGATTTACATGAAAGTGCATGGCGTAGGTCCAGGGGGTGGAAATTTCTTCGGGTTTGATACTTTTTAGAGCGAGGTTAAAACTGCCCGAGAGTCTGGGATAAGATTGAGACAAATTTGCCTGATATTTTGGTTTCGAGGGTTGAAACGGTGGCGAAACGAACGTAGCAAGTTGCTTTTAAATCCGCATAACGGAGCTAGGGGGATGAGTGATTCGTTTACGTCTCGTTTTACCCCCGTGATATGGGAATCATGCGTTTTCCGATAAACCCCTCCAGCCTCGAGTGCACGATGGGCCGCAGCAAATGTTCTCGATGCCGATTTCATGCCGAAGAAGAAGCAATACCCGTAAATCATCGCTGTGCACGATAAAATAAGTACTTGAAGAAAAATCATCGTGTAAAGGTAGTGGCTACGCGAATCTATACAGCCACCAGGTTTTCTTCAAAAGTAAAATATCTACCTTTGAAACTGCCCCGGAAATCTATTCACATCTTCTCCGTTTTTCTTTTTCGGTAGAAATCGCCTATATTGAGTATCACTTTTCCCATCGATTCCTGCAAAATTCCGCATTGACCACATTTACTCTTCTCATATACTTCTCATCATATTTGGAATTTTATTGACTTAATTAAACGAGCATACGTAGATCCGCTGACGACGATGGGCCAGCTCTCAAAATTGTCGTGGAGAATATCTTTCAAGTTCGAACGATACGAGGCTACAACATCGATTCATTTAGAAATTTAGTCATTTCTGAGTTGGAGCAAATGCTATCGATGAAAATCAGAATCATCAAAATCCGTTGATTCGTTCTCGAGATATGACTGTTTGAAATTTGTTACTTGTAGAATTTTGTTTGCTCAATTACTCAAAAACTGGGTGGACGGTTGAATCCAAAATTTGACCAGCTCTGAGTTACGAAGAACCGCATTGATTGAGACCAGAATCATGGAAATCCATCGATTTGTTCTCAAGATATTGTTGGATATAAAACTGGGGGTGATTTTCTGGACCTAAAAACGTGAAGATTTGGTGAAAACTGAAATTTTCGTTTCGAAATGCAGACAGCTCAAAGATCCGAAAGTACGAAACTCAGAGAGTCCAAAAAATTTCCCAGATTTTCGGGGAAATAATCTGTCTAAAAACTTTGAGTCGGTAGTATAAAAACTCGGAATTTCTATCCTACCCTTCCTTCTCTTTTCCAAGAGAGGAAGTTGAAGACGAAAAAATTATTCAAATTTTCTAGAAACAAGTTGTTAGAATCAATCCGACCCTCCCCTGATTGATTTTTATACCTGAAGCCCAAGTAGATTTTGGTCATATGGTCGATGTAGTAATCTCCATCCTTCGGGGACTATATTAGGCAGTAAGGAGTCATTAAACGGCAAAGCAATTAGGTAGTTTTTAATTCTCATAGAATAACAAGCTCCGCTTTAGAAAAGTATAGACGAGATCCCATGGGGTGAAGTGATTCACTATGCAGATAGTCATTCGAATACGGTTAAATTGTATCGCACAATGGGAATTAGTCAGTTTTATTGACCAGACTATGGGGGTCGTAAAATCGCGTGCCAAAAAGGTAGAAAAGGTTGAAGAACCTACGACGAGTACCGCGGCTGTTATTGCTGGCTCAATTTTAAGGGCGGCTTGTTAAACTCCGGCACTCCGAGGTCCTCGTACCTAGAATAAGGATCGGGTGTTCCTTACGGCCTCTCCCAAACCTTTACTGAAATTCAAAAAATACCCCCTCAGGTACAGCTGTAGCTGCCTCAGAGTACCGAATTTTTGACAATACTCGCTCCTCGCCGATCCCTCCAATCAGTCGATATAATAAAAGCCGGACTTTTGACGCAGATGGTTTTGGACGAGAAGGGAAAACCTGCCCTTTGTAAATCATAGATTTCCCTAAATTTGCAACAATCTTTCGCGTCGTCAACGCGGCGATTATTTCCTCGGTTTGAATTTTGATAAGGACCGATTTTTCGGGTTTTTTTTTACATTCTGATAATCAACTCAAAATGCGTTTCTCTAGAAACTAGACTTTCGGAGCTTGTCGTAAGTTTTTGCAGGCACCGTTCATCCGATTCAACTTCTTGAGGTTTCATTCCGTCCGGAAAGCTTGTCCTGATCTTTCGCAGATAGAAAAAATAATCGCGAATTGTTCCACCGAGTTATCTGCAGACGAGTGAAATTCGGAATGAAAATTTTCACCGATTCATCGTATTCCGATAGAATGAATTGTTTTCCACAAATTCCCTTCGTCTGAAGATGGGGATCTGTCCTCAGAACGAACTCGATCTTGAAGAAGTTGAATCAGACCAACCTGGTGTGACCAAATCCTTGCGACAGGCTTAGTTTCCTCTATTTCTTGGCTGGCGTAATTTATCGACAAATAACTTGTGTGGAATTGGGTTTGATAGGGTCAAACAAGCAGCTTCAACTATAAATCTTTGAATAACTCCGGAATGCACGTACGATTTTTTGTAAAAAAATGAAACACGTTTCACAGATTTGAGATGATCATTGGTCCTCGTGAATTTCAGCCGTGCTGCTGGAGTTTTGACCGGAAATCGACTAGATTTACGTTCGATTATCAAATTGAGACGATGGTCAGTTAATTTCGATGAAATGATAATTGGCCCGAGATGACCCTCGGGTGATTAGCCATACGTTGCGGGACCTTGTATAAATAGTCGGTCATGTAATGAAATGAATATGAATAGTAATAATGCCGAGAATATACACGAAGAAATGGATAATAAAAATTTCAGACGTAGGCACTGCAAGCGGGGAGCCATTATCGGCTTTCTCACAATCAAAAATTCGCCAAACCCAAGACGCGCTGGTGCGTTGAGGAATTTTCAGAGCAGGATCGAAATTCCAAATTTTAAAAGCTTCCCTTAAATTTCTGGATTTTCGGACTTTTGACGTTTTGAACTTCCGGATCTTTGGGCTTTCGGAACTTCCAAGTTCTGAACTCTTACGTTTCTAGAAACTCAGAATCGCGTCTGAAATAAATTAAGAATTTTGACCGTTTTGTTTTTCCAACTTTTGAAATTCTGAATTTCAATCCCGGCTCCAAAGATCTCGAATTTCTGATCGATTCCAAGAGTCAAAAAATATAGCAACTGCAACGGCAGGTACGTCTTTAGCTGCAATGGCCAAGCTGCAGGTCAAGTAGCTTTAAAACTCCCACTCTCTTTCTCTCTTTCCATCTTTCTCACTTTTTTTTTTCTCTCTCTCTTTTTCCCTCTTTTTCTCTTTCTCTCACTCTCTGTACTCTGTACTTTGTATAACGGCTATCAGACAGCTGGTCGTGGCCAGCGTAGGTATATAGTGGCTCAGCGTTCCGTGCTCGCGACTGAAACGATAGTATCTCCCTGGCTTCAACCCTCGAGTCGTGGCACGCATAATTTTTACGGTTCTGTCCGAGGCCTCGCGATATTTCTACGTACGTACCTACGTATGTATGTAGGTACACGTGTCCACCTTCGAGTAGCCATAGGTCGCTGATTGTGAGTATCGAAGGTAGCTACATGTAGGCATGTTTTTTCCAACGAGTTATACTCGGTGGCAAAGTAGAGATAATCGAATGACAAGTGTATAGGGATACAGAGAATTATCGATGAAATATTGGAGTCCATTTCAGAATAGCTGCAGATAAAGGATCAATAGGGTAAGTGTACCAGTTACTGACCGTGTCCGAATTATTGACATTTTTCAATGATTCCTTCTCATCTGTAAGCTCTGAAATAATCAAAAAAATCCATTCGTATTCTCCGAGTCTGTAGCAACTGATTTTTCTAACGGAAGCATTCAGAATTCTTATCATAGATTCAATACTGAAGAAAATATAAGGGTTAATAATTCGGTCTTAAAGGGTCAGTAATTGGTTATGAGAACCCAGATTTCTATATGTATGATCGTAATTTTGAACTCAATCCAAATGTCAATTGGAATTAGTTTGCCGACGGTTTGAGTGTCCGAGAATAGAGATAATTTTCAGTGACTCTATTATTCGGACCAAAAGCGTCTGTTTCTATAGAACTTTATTTCCGGTTTTATATTAGTGTGATGTCTCACTTTTAGAAACTCATTTTACTGATTCTGTTTCCTGGGACCTCCAATCACGAATTGGACATCCGACGTTTACTATAATAGTCGGATTTTCCACAATTCCACAGTAAAACGCAAAAGAATATAATTAAAGCAGTTTGCGTATGGATTTCAGTATCGAAAGTAACGTATCGGTAGGTAATTTGATTTGAGGGAACCGGTATGGGTATAAGGAATTGATTGGAAAAATTGAACATTCTGCTAAGTCATATTGGTTCTTATGCAATTATTCACTTTTTTCATATATCAATATACTTGGATCTGTCTTGACAATAATATCGTAAGAAGATGATTCGTAAATTTCTAGGAGGCTAAAGGATTGAGCGATAAATATGAGCCCAGGCCCTCTTGTAGGAATTCTGACAAAATGAAAGGGTGAGGTTTCCAAAAAACGGAAAGTTCAAAATTCCGGGATTCGAAGTTCGGAAAACCAAGAATCCAAAATGAGCTTCTTACAGAAGCTGAAAATCCAATATCAAACGATACAGAAAAGGAAAATATACGTCGAAGGTACCTAAGCCGATCATAGAAGTACTGCAGTTGAGAATTGGGGAACTTTTAATTACCAAAAAACCGGCTATTCAAGAATTAGATATTAAGCGAATTGAATCTTTTGCATTATGGTAATCCGCATTCTACTGTTTGTCAATTTTAGGAAAATTTTTTGGAGTAAATTAGCGTCGAGAATTCGGATGATTTGATAAAAAGGTACTTTCGATTCTTGATCTTCCTCAACTTTCTCATTCTTCATTAAACACTATCCAGCTATTCACAAGTTTGATAGGATTAGGATCACTGAATTTCCAGATTTCGGTCATTAACAATTTTGGTTCTTCAACCCCGACAAAGCAAAGCGTCGCGTCAGTTAGAAATTTTTCATTTCGATTGGTCACGTGATTTCAAAACAACTACGAATTTCTTTTTCAAGATGAGCCAGCGTCTGAAACAATCCTATATCTGTAATCGTGACCGTCACTTCAATTGATGTCATTTTTTTGTTCATTGTCATTTTTTTTTTTCTTTTTTATTCCGTCATTTCCGGTTGGATTTGACCCAGTGGTACCCGGGAGAAACGCCCCTGGAGTATATGACTCTGGACTGCGGAAGATGAATATACTATACGGGCGCGTCTGCGCGTGGACGCGCGTGTCTCGGCAATCTTCTCAACGGTGGCACCCGGCGTAATGAAGCACGAACTCTCCTCTCCTCGGATACTCCCCGGTACCGTGCTATTACCGGGATGATAATGGCAGGACATCTCTCGCGAGCTTCTTCAGTAGCAAAGAGTACCCGGTGATAGCTGGTCCGCTCTTCAAGTCTCGCCTTCAGCCTCCATGGCCTCCAGCCTCCAGCCTCCAGCCTCCTGGGTCCAGTCGATCGCTTCTTCTAATCATATAAGTGCGAAATTTGTCCTGTGCTAAATTTCACCATCAGATACACGTGTTGCTACTTCGCAAATTGCTACGGATACTTGCTTGATGAATTTTCAAAACTCGCACTTTGAGGAAGAGATAAAATCGTTTGTTGTAAACAATTACCGATGGAATAGAAAATTTCGCAAAAAATCCGTGAGCTTGATGGACCCAGTGCTCAGACCTTATCTCGACTATCTCGCCTTTCCTTTGAGAGAATACTTCTGCAGTTTCAGATGAAATTGAAATTCCAAATTTATCTACTACCGACTCAGAGTTTTTCAAAAGATTATTTCGAAAGTCCAGATGATTATAATTCAAAAACCATATTATATTTTAGGAATGATATCCTGGGTTTGATTTCTAATTTTTTTCAAATCATCGAAAGTGAATTTTTGCTGAGAATACTCCTATTTCCGTTTGGAAGAGTGGAGAATTTCTTACGAAGATCAAACTTCGTGCTCTTTTTTGATTTTCTGTTTCACGCTCTTAGAAATAAATAGATCATCCTGCGCGGCTGTCTTTCAAAAACTTGCGACTATCGTCGAATACGATCTCCCGAAAAATTCCAAAAAATTTTCCATTCAGTCTGGGACAGCGGTGACTTCGCATTGTGGAGCAACTTGGGGTCGTATACAGGAGCCAAACATACACAAATTTCTGTTCAATTTTTTACTTCTTTGTTTCGTACTTCAAAAACTTTTCTGAACTGACGATAAGTTTCGAACAAGTTCGAAAACGCCGAATGGCAAAAACTTCCCGAACTTTTCTTCCCGAAATTCCCAAATATCTCCTACATTAAAAATTCAAGCTTTGAAAAATTCCCAAAAATATATTTCTGGTCTCTCCAGAACTGAAAATTTTGTCAATTGGTAAAGAAAATCGCCAAAATATTCTCATCCTCATTTATTTTTCTGTTTTTTTTTCTTCTGTTTTATTTTTTATTTTTTTTTCAAACTTTCCGCGGCTGGTCGAGTTTCGAACAAGTCGAGATCCCGAAGATGCTCGCGAAGAATGAACCTGGGGATGTCGGTACCTAAGTTCGCCGGTCGGATACGCTTCGTGTGTGTCCCGCAGGGACCAGGCGCACACAGCCGCCATATAATTATAGGCAGAGAGCGAGTCAGGCAAGGAGGAGGCAGGCAAGTCGGGCTGCAGAAGGGCAGAAGGGCAGAAGCGAAGCTGGATAGAGGGCTGAGGAGCCTCGTCAGAATTACGGGCTCATTTTTGTTACTCTACTCCTACGCGCCCGAGCCGGGCCAAATGAAGATCTCCCTGAAGGCGAAGACCAGACTCTGGCGAGGGTTATCGCGTGCAGCAGCCACAAACTCTCTCTCTCTCTCTCTCTCTTTTTTTTCTTCCTTTTTCTCTCTTTCTATCACACAGACGCGTATCCACTCCGGAGAGGAACCTCCTTTTTACCCCATACTCGCCAAGATTGGGCCTTCTTTCCAAGAAACCACAACCGCTATGAACGTAGGGCCCCGTTCTGTGCCAAGTTCGACGAAAAAAATATTCGTTCTAGTCACTTTTTTGGGGCGGGATTGAAGTTCCGAATTCCAAAAGTTCCGAATAGTCAAGATTTCGAATTCATATCAGACGCGATTCTGAGTTTCTGAAAATGTTAGTGTTCGGGACTTGCGAATTCCAAAAGGTCAAAAAGTAACCAGTTCAAAGATCCGAAAGTTGAAAACTCGGATAGTCCAAAAATCTGCAAATTTAAGGGAAGCTTGTGACAAAGCTGTGAAATAAACGACGTTGAATCTCGCGAATTCCGAGATTCAGAGTTTTGGCCTTCCGGATGTTTAGCTTTCGGAATTTTGAACCTTCGGTGTTTTCCCATTCAGAGTTTTTCAAATTGGCTACGTAGACTTGAGGGGAAATAATCTTTCGAAAAGCTCCGAATCGGTAGTATAAAAATATGGAATTTTAATTCCACCCCCACTTCTCCAGGACTTCTTTCCAGTCTCATTTCTTGAAGGACTCAATCCTGAAGGCTCAGTCCTTAACTTCTTGCTTTTAAAGAAAAGAGGTTATTATGATCACCCCGAAAACAGAAATTTCAATTTTTACCAGATCTCCACGTTTTCGGATTTCAATTCTCTTTTGTTGAAAATTTCTTCAGAATTTCTTGAAATTCGATAGACTGACAAAGAGTTTCTCAGCGAATGGGATGGAATGCTTCGTATACAAGCTAGCTGAAATATGTTACAGTTAGGATTTCTTTTTTGAATTAGGATTTATCCTGAAATCCAGACTAAACCTGAGAGTCTGGATCAATTTAGAATATCAGCTACCCAAAATATTCTGATCGTAAACCTTTACAAGTTAATAGCATTCATAAGTTCAAAACTCAGCTTCCGATTTCCCGATACTCCGGAGATAACAAAAACTGGGATCCCGAGGTTCCCTGCTGCAGTTTCTTCTCCTATTCTCCCACCTGTACCTATTCGAGGTCCTTTTAGGCTCCAGGCTAGACCCGGTTAGGCCCGGGGGACCGTGATTGCCCCGAAGGAGGCGGTGGTGGTCGTCTCGAGGCGGAATCCGGTGTGGGGTTTTATTTTTTTGGTTTTCTTTTTCTAGTTTTTTTTTTCTTTTTTTTTCTCATCCTTCTGCTTTCCTTATATTCCTCAAAGGATGTACCACGGGATGCCGCAGAGGGGCTCGGGTTTGGGCTGATCGCTGCCCTACGACGTCCACGTATAGTACCTTGGTATAGACACAAAGACCCGTGTCTGTTCCTCGTCGCCTGCCTACCTGCGGGTCCTCTTTCTCTCTTGTCCTCGAGACCTTGGAGCCCTCCGATCCTTGGATCCTTGAATACTTGGATCCTTGCAGACCCGCACGGTGATCGGCTCGATCTTTTTCCACCTCGTAATCGCGCTCCTCCCCTTATCCTTCACCTTCCAAAATTTTCGCTCCAGAATTAATACCCTCGCATCCTCGGATCCTGAATACTCCAAAAGAAGAAGAAAAAGAAGGAGAAGAAGAAGTAGAAGAAGAAAAACTCATGGATATTGGGTTCTGCAGCGACAGGTAGGTTTTTCACTTTTTCATAGGAAAGAGGGCAAAGAAAAAATGGATAAAAATCAAAATACTCATTTTGAATCACCTGGGGTCTAATTTTCGGATTTTGAAGTTCGTCCATCGATGATCGCTCATTGTTAGTTTAAAAAAATCCTCCGGAGTCTTCGAGATATCTAGCGGCTATATTGGTGATAATTTTTAGGAAACATTTTTCACGAACCTTCTCATTGTTAAGCAAACGAAAAATTATTCGAAGATTCTGAAGTTGTGTCAAAATTTGTCGAAAAAATTCTGAAAACATTTTTGTTTGACTTATCAATTTTTCTATAGACCATTTCGGGGAGTCGAAGAAAATTTGAGTTCATTTCTAATTTTTGTTTCAAAAAAAGCTTCAATTTTCAATTCGAGGATTCATCGTTTCTTTCCAATCCCAAATTTCTGTCTAGAAGAGATGTAAGAAAAAAAAACCAAAAAAAAAAAGAGAAGAGGAAAAACGGGAACCGAGATTCTGAAGTTGAAATAAAAAATTGTCCTTTCCTGATGATTTCGGGTGATTTAATGCGTAGTATGGAATGTATAATATTTTGAGGAAAAGTGTGTACGAGAATGAGACGAGTGAGGAAGAAACTGGAGGGAATGGACGGTGTAGGTATAGTATGGAAAGGACGAGATCTGGCAGAGATCCAACTAGAATTGAGAGATTCTTCGTCGGAAAAGCGATAAAAGAAGGAATCGCGGAAGACTCTCCGGGTCCCAGGGACACGAGAAGAGGGTCGTTCTACGAGCTGGTAGAATTTTAGTTCTTTCGCAGATATTCGCGTCGAGCAACAAGCGATCTTTCCGTCTCTCATACATCCGCCAAAACTGCAGCAGCTACGACGAGAAAGACAAAAAAATGGCAAAAATACAAGACTCAAAAAATTATAGCGAATTGCAAAAATTCGCAGTAGCTTTTGCTCTGGAGTGGAGAATTTTGTGAATTTCACTTGGCAAAGAAAAATTGACCATTTATACACATTACAATTCTAATTCTTACTTTGAGCAAAAACTTCAACGTCTATGTAATCGATAAATTGCATTTCTGAAGATTGTGACATGAATTTTTCATTACGATTACGATTCAATTCCTGATGATAACTTTCCATTCCAAATCAATCAAAGTTCAAAGTAATCGGCTCTTTTTCCGAAGAAAAACGAGTACGTCTTGCGTTTTCGGAAACTCGAAAAAATCCAAAAAGTCGACTTTTAATTGTTTCAACAAAGTTAATCTCCAATACTTTATAAAATACGTGGGTGTCTTTCCCTGTACAGATGAAAGTGGGGTAGAAAAAATAGAAAGAAGATAAATCCCAAGCAGGAGCTGAAGCCTCGAGCAAATGAGGGGAAGAAGTATATACAGAAAGGAGCAGGATATATTTCATGTTTCTTGGTCGTCAAGGTCCTTGCTGACCCGTTGACAAGCCCGATAACGGGCCGTTAACGTGTCGCCGAACGAGACCCATTCGTCTTCGGTTCTCTTAACTAATGGCAGATCAAAGTCGTTGGGAATGGCTCATGCCCGTTGCACCAGAGCTTACATATACCATGATCGGTATAAAGGTAGCCCCCAAGCGGTAAGAAGACCGACGACTCCTTCCCTTGATCCTGGATCCTCGATCCTCGATCCCGCCGCGAGGCACAGCTGGATATCGACTCGGGTTGAGTTTTATCCAAGACTCAAGGGCGACGGAATATGGATATAACAACTATACAGTAGGTAACACGGATATCCTAAGTCTGTGTGTTTATGAAGTGGAGAAGATTATAATTCAAGGTATATATAAGGGTGGGAAGAAAATCCTACCCCAATATTGTTTTTCTAGGTCCAATCGCACAGCGGAGTACTAAAATCCTAAATCGCAGATTTGTCATCGCGAAAATTCGCGTGACTATAAAAGCAGAAGTTCGTTTGATAATCGAAGTAATTTGAAAATCTTGAAAAAGTAACGATAAGAGCAAACCTGAAGATCAACCTCAATATTAAATGACATAAGCTTCGAATTTCCCGGCTTTAGCACTTTTCTCAAAATAAGAGGCAAGTAAATTTTTTGAAAAATCTTAATTTCGACTTTACCTATCATATTTGCGAATGTCCGTCATCATTTTGACTAAAAAGATAAGCTTATCAAGTCCAGAGAAAATCCTACCTACCCGGGTATCTACGTTCGTAAGTAAAAATAAAGAAAATTTTTACGGTTCTGTGTCAGAATCGATTCGAAAAATTTCAAACTCTCTAGAGGTTGAGAATTATTTAGAGGATAAGGCGGGTGCGATTTCGGCCACTTTTCACCTCATGCAAAATTCAATATCTTCGGATTAAAAAACGAACGAATAAAAAAGAAACAAAAAAAAAAAAAAAAAAACTGAAGTAAAACAGAGAGACTAAAACTCTAATTGCATTAGCTGATCGAAAGAAAAGATCTGCGTGTGTTTTTTATTTTCATTTTTTGTTAAATTTGTACTTCATTTTTTTTGGTTGAGTTTCCTGTTTTACTTTTCGGTTCTACAATCAGGAATTAGGAAGATATTTGTTTTCAGTATTCGGAGTATTAGATTTGGCGATGGAAATTGATTATAACCGGAATTTTGATGGAACTGCCTGAATATTTTTGAAAGCAACTATATAGGATTGAAATGAAAGGAAATGTTGAAAAATGCTCCTCTGCGTTCGTTGATACGTTATAATATATAAGTGAAACGGTGATCTGTTGTGATCTTAGCGTGAAAGCGTCTTAAAGACGTCCTCCCCGTACCTCGCCGGTTGTTTTCGTTCCAGGGAAAAGGAGAACGAGCTCGCAAGATATCTGGCGAACGACAGAGAACGAGTGAGAGAGAGAGAGAGAGAGAGAGAGAGAAAAAGAGAGAAAGAGAGAGAAAGATAAAGATAGAGAATGACAGAGAGGCGGACTAAAATCCAAGAGCAACTTGTCAACTGTCAGAGGGGCCTTTGGGAGCAGCTCGCACAACGTGGAGGTTGGGAAGTTGCGGGGGTTGCGGGGGACGGGGGTGGGGCCTGAATTCAGGTATACGGTTCGCCGGTGCCGCAGCATCCCACGGGACATGAAACGGGCCGCCACCCGTATTGCTTCAGGTTGGGCCCCTTTGAGAGAAGAAGAAGTAGAAGAAGTGAAGAAGAAGAAGTCTTTCTTCCCCGCGTATGCGTGTATTATCGTGCCGGAGGCGAACAAGGGGAACGCGTATCGTAGACGTAATTATGAACGAGAAACGAGAGTGGCCAAAAATTAAAGGATATTAATATTAAAGAATATAATATCATCCTCTGTTTTGGAGAAATATATGTAAGTATAATGAACATGGAATGCAAATTTGCGAGTGTGAAGTGTACTTCGCAGTTGTCTATGACGAGACAATTTTTGTCTCCTACTTTTATTGGAAATAAAAACGTGGAAATATGGGACGGGATTGAAGTTCCGAATTCCAAAAATTTGCAGGAGTTAGAATTCCGAATGTATCTTAAACGGGATTCTGAGTTTCTAAAGACGTTAGAGTTCAGAATCTGGAAATTCCGGAAGGTCAAAATGCAGACAAACTCAAAGATCCGAAAGTTAAAAACTCAGAAAGTCCAAAAATCGACAAATTTAAGGGAAGCTCATGACAAAGATGTGAAATGAACGACGTTGCATCTTGCAAATTCGGATGATAATGAGCAGGTACTTCGGATTCTTGGTCTTCCTCAACTTTTTCATCCTAGATTAGGCGCTAATCATATAAGTTTGATATTCGAGTCGCTGAATTCCGGGATTTCGGTCATTATACGAATTCTAGTCTTCCAGTTCTCCGCCTCGCACCCCCATGGAAAAATAACGTAAGGGTAACAGTTGCGGTACTTTTCGCTCGTCAGTACGTACGTACCTACGTATGTAGGTCTAGATCGATAAAAGGGCTTTGTGTTCGCGTTAGTTCCAAACGTAACCATATAGGTCGACTTAGAGCGAGAAACGCTTTACGTACTTACGTTGCGTTGGCTTTTGCGTTACGTTGCGTTTCGTTACCTGCTGTGAATTCCGCAACCTGCGGGGTCCACCGCCACTTGGAATCGTCGCGATGCTTCGTGCAAGCGAGGAATCAGGCAGGCAGGCAGGCAGGCAAGGCTGATGCTGCAGGCTGTACACCCGCCCACTACGTCGCGTATTTCGGAAACGTCAGGAATCCGCGTTCCGTTGCCCGAGGCATTTCACCAAGGAATCTTGTTAAAGACGGTGGAATTTTTAACCCCCCTCCCAACCCCCAACCCTCAACCCCCAGGCCTCATCCTCATCCTCCCCCATCTCCACCCCCGTTCTCTATACCTTAACCTCCTTTTACTCTCCTTCCTTTTTTCTTTCTCTTCCTCTCATCCCTCGCTTTCGTTTATTCTTCGATATATAAATTCTCAAACCCAAAGTCAAGAATGCAAAGTTATAAATCCCGAGGGATAATACCTTGGCTCTTAGGTATATACGTGTATATGTAACACAATGACAACAATTTCGTTTTTAAATTTCAGATTTCTTTTTTGAAATTTCTGACCACTGATCCGATCGGTCCGGGATTATCTATAGAAATACTGTATTTCTCAGAATTCCTATTTCTTTTTTGTTCTAAAATTTTCACCCTTCGCCTGAAGAAAATGTCTACTTTGACATTTTTTCTGAGCGGGAGAAGAGAGCTACGATGATCGGCTTTCGCCGTTGGATTTGGCTTGAAATTCTACGATGACAATATTTTTTGGATTTTGGATGAAACTGATATTACGGAATTGAGAAGCGAAAAACCACGGACTACTGTCCACGCAGAAAAGTTATTAAGCCCTCAATTTGGATGATCATGACTTGTAGAGAAGAAAAAATAAATAAAATATTGGCAGAGCACTAGAGTCAAAGACTTTCGCTGGGAGCCGAAATTTCTGCGTCTCATGATTATACTTGCAAATTTCTGTCCACAAATCGTGAAAATTTTGAAAAATGTAACGTCTAAATATCGTTGGGTATCGGAATTGTCTATGATGGTGTTAACCTCCTCCATAAATAGATAGAGAATGCGCAAAAACACCGAGTATCTTTTTATAGCCGCAAGACTAGGATCTGAAAACTATTTCTTATATTGTCGCTTATTTTTGCACAGATTTTTGAATACCTTTTTTCCAACAGTAGTATTCTCGAGTTCTTATGCAATCGTTTTGAATGTCACAAATTCTTCGGTTCTCATTTGCAGAAACAAAAAAATTTTAAAAAAATCTAATTTTGCGGGCAAAAGATTCATTGTCAGTCTATCAATTCATCTCTCGACCTCGTGTCTCTGACTTTCAAAATCGTTTGACATTTCCTAGGTTCTTCAAATCCTGTTGGAAAAAAAAAAATTGTATTCCACACGCTGAATAAATTGATTGGATAATTAATCAATTCTTTTCAACTTCTTTCCTGTTTTTTTTTTTGTAAAATCGTTCGGAACTTATGAAGAATGTAAAAATAAGATCCTAATTTTTTGGAAAGTAATTATGGATCGATCGATCTATCCTTGCAGGACGTCTTCCTTGTGTCTTCCTTATATCTAATATTTGCCAGTGTTATTTGAGGTCCATATACCCAGTCAAGAAGATGTGAAAAATCGAGATGCGCATATAGATTCATAGATTAGAAAGAGTTAACGAATCTAGATTAAGCTCCCGGAATTCTAATCCAGAAACTGGAAGAGTTACGTGCGCTAGGCAGAGGCTTGCGAAGCTTCGCGGAGAACCCCCAGCGAGCTTTTTGCGCGGGAATATTTCACCCCTGCCTGCCAGCCTTCCTGCGGATAATTATTCGTCCTGCCCGAAGGGTTGGTAGCCACCCACCTACCCAAACCCCCATTTCTCCCCTTTTTCCCCATGCCACCCGATTTTTCACAGAGAATTTTAACCAGACCTGGCAAAGAAGGGGTGCCGGATTCAGAACCAGAACCAGAACCAGAACCAGAACCAGAACCAGAGCCAGTACCAGATGGAGGTAGAGAACCAACGCGATGTTTTAGCTATACAGCTAAAGATGAAGGTATATATTTATACATATATATATATAGGTAAGAGGTTTTTTGTGCCAGGCGTAAGAAGCGCCACAGAATATTTCCTTAATCTCGCGCAATCCACGTTTATCGGACTTTTCCACGAAGAGAGGGGGGGGGGGGGGGGGGGGGGAAGGTGAAGATGGAGAGAAAGAGAAAGAGAAATAAAGAGGGTCGTATAAAGAAACCAAAAAAAAAAAAAGAGAAAGGAGAAAAAATAATAGTAAGTAATGAGGGGGATGAACAGGGGGGAGGGGGAATAGGGCGAAACCACCCTCGTATGTTTCCAATTTTGATTTTTTACCTCTCATTTTTTTATCCCCCTACATACGATCCGTACCAACGAGTTACCTGCCTGTACATACGTACATACATATATTGTATATACGTACCTACCTACCCACCGAGTTCTGTTTGATCGAAATAACGCGGCTGCATAATTTTGCAATATCGACCAAAGGCCTGTTGTTAATTGGAACGAAACGCGACGGGCAAATAGAACGGCATGCGGTATAGAATTGCGGAATATGTATGTACATACATGTATTCATTCATATATGTAGTAAATGTTTTGCCAATGTCCATGTTGGCAGGTATCCTTGTGTGTGTGTGTGTGTATTTCTATGTAAGCTCGATATTCGTGCATCGGTCATACAAGCGAAATCGGAGCATATTTAGTCAAGTTTTGCCTCCAATGCTATACGAGGTGGACTTCACCTAGCGAATCTTGGTTAACAATTCATTATTATTTATCTTCCGCCAGCTGAGAGTCTGTGCAGCAATGGCTGACAGCTGTCAGATAGAGCAAATCAGCTTTTGTGCAAGTTGGAGTCAAGTCAGAGATCTAGTAGAGATATCCTCCAGCTTAACCTAGCTAACATAAAAAATATGAGTTTTACTGGGATCTTATCAGTTTTTTTTTTTGACCAACTGAGATACTCAGTCCATTTTTGCCAAAAAACTGAATTCATTCGTCAAGGGTTCATTCGGATCGGTTGGGTAGTCGTCGAGAACTGAACCAAGAACTCTGAAAGTTCAGCTTTAAAATTTCAAAAGCTGAAGTAGCTCCAAAATTTTTGAACTCAAAGTTTGTGCATAGAGTTGGTTATCTCTTCCTGAATTTTCATATTTTCAAACTTCCCGAGTTTTGGAAACTCGAAATCAATAAGTTTCAAGAAATCCTATCGATTGAGACCAGCGGATCCTTCGAATTCTTTGATCCATTCTCAAGATATCCTCGAAAGAAATTTTCAAATGGTAATCCTGATTCCTGAATAACACGAAAAGTACTCGACTGGAAAAATCCGAATTTTGATCAATTCTTAAGAATGGAAAACCGCATCGATTGATTGTGAAACGAAAATGATGAGAATCGATTCATTGATCCTTCTCGAGCTATCGCCGAACGAAAAATAGTTCAAACAGCTAGACGTCCGTGCAAAAATGACCGAAGCTGATTTTCCAGATCTCAAAGAAGCCACAGTTGGTGAAAATGGGGTGAGATTTTGGATAGAGTCTACTCAGAAATAGCTGTTTTCTCAGTCACATTGGTTTTTCTTCTGAAATTGTCGAAGACGAGGAGTGTGCAGTATCCCGCGAACTCATTGTTTTAGATTGTTTTCTTTTAATTTCCTCTCCGGTCGTATAGCTACGATATTTTTCCAATTTATACCTACCCAGAGTCTCTCGGCAGGAAATACGAAGTAGATGCAAAGTCCAACACCTCACCTCACCACCCCTTGGTTAATATTTCTCTACGTAAAAGTACCCCGTTACCATCAGACTCTAATGAGAAAACGATCGGCCAAGCGTGTGAGATTTCTGTGAATGAGCCCATCGTTGGCCAACCCCAACCCAACCCAGCAATACCAATATGTTATATATATATATATATATATATATATATATATATATATATACGATGATCAATCTCTTCCAATGGATCCATAACTACATACTGATATTTGATAAACGGTATGAAATTATTCAATTTCCATTCATTCAGTCGTATACCCACTAAATTACACCAACGTTACACACAAACCTGAGTATATGGGTACACCAGTCTTCGAACAAGTGTGGCAGTTTGGTATTGGTATTGGTCCCTGGTATTGGTATTGCAGGATTTAAAAGCGAGTCAGAGCTGCACCTTCCACACCTGCCCTGTATGATTACATCGGCAGTTAGCCAACAACGAGATGAGAGATGGGAGTGTGAAACGTAGTTTTTTCGTACGTGTGGCAGAAGCTGAGCTGGACCAGAGCAGACCAGAAAAGAGAAGAGAAGAGAAGAGAAGAGAAGAGAAAAGAGAGAGAGAGAGAAATGGACCCTTTTTGCGACGGCATCAACAAGTGATCGTGGAATGAATTAGTAGGTACAAGCTTCACACGTCACGCTCATCCCCCACTGGCCCGTCCTGAATCTTCTGTCTCTGTCTCTCGATCCCTGCATCCCTCTCGTCCTTTTTCCTTTTTTTTTTCTCTCTTTTTTTCTTCTCTTTTTTTTTCCGTTTCCTTTTTTCTCCCCTCTCTTTTCCTGCCATTTCATCCCCACGTAGACGAAATCGACGGAGATGCGAGAGGGTTGAGGGTGTAGCGTCAGGCAGTGTTCGCCACGTGCACGTGGCTGCATAGACGTACGCGTTTATTTCATCCCCCAACCTTCACCTGTCGTATATTCTTCAAGTAAATCGCTACTGCAGCCTGGAAGCACCTAATGCCAAAATTTTTGATAATTTTCAATGAATTTGAGCCTTCCCGGTTGTACCATCAACTGATTGTGAGCGAGTTACTCAAACTTACCATCGGAATTAGGAAATTAGTTAGATGGATTAGATCCGAAAGTGAAGGAGCAGAGGATTTTTTCAAAGATTACAGTATAGATTTCTTCGACGAATTTAACTTTGCATCTTTTTCACATGGTATGATTTGAGAATAGCTGATCAATGGATTTTGACACGCAGATTGTTCGACGAAGACTTTTTGAGGTGAAAAATTACGTCGACTGATTGTGAGCCTGAGAAATTGTAGAATTCCATTTTTCGTTCGAGTTATTGGTGAAATTGGAAAAATGGAAGGGTTGAATTTTTTCAAAATCGACCATATCTTTGTTAGCAATCTTCCAAATTCAATTTCTTGCAATCGACCCAGAGAATAAAATCGAATTCAAATCATATGCACTATCCCAGTTTCCGGTTTCAACTTTCCGCTTTTGAAAGAAACTGGAATTATTATAATCACCCCGAAAATGAAAAAATTTGAGTTTTTACCAAATCTCCACTTTTTCAAGTCCAGACAATCACGGTCGATGATTTTTGGACGGACGTCTAGATGTGTCTAATCAATTTTATTTCCAACGATATCTGGAGAACTAATCGACTAATTTCAATGATTTCGATTTCAATCGACGCAGTTTTTCGTAACTTACAGCTGAGTAGATTCTAGATCTAATAGGTCGACTAGTTTTTGAGTAATTGAGTGAACAAAATTTTACCAAAAAAAATTTCAAGTGGTTTTATCTCAATACCAAATCAACGGATATTGATGATTTTGATCTTCATTGATAGCAATATTCGGTCCAACTTAGAAATTACTAAATTTTGGAATGAATCATTCCAGTAGTTTCGTATCGTCCGAACTTGAAAGATCTATACGGGTAATTGTTTAAGGGCTGACCCATCGTGATCAGTTGATCAACCTGCTTCTTTTCAGAAAGAATCCTGTTTTCGAAAAATTAGTTGCAGAAACTCGTGACGAATGTTAAATTTTTCGGAAACCATTTCCATCGTTCGATGAGAAAGATTCAACCACTTATGATAAAACGAGATTCATCTCTGCCCCACTTATCCTATGCACTTTCGATAGGTAAATACAATTTCATCGAAGGTATCGAAATTCCATGAGGAGGAAATACCGAGGGATGTTGGATGGGTACGACGGGCTTACTATATAGCATGGCTTGAAGGACTACGACGACGACGACGACGTCGACGACGACAACGACGATATAATGCTAGGAGCGACTCCCTGCTTGAATCCGACTCTGTGGACCTGGTGGACCCTGCAGTAGACTCGAGGGATACCCAGAGCCTCTAGCCTAAAGCTCTCAACATAGCAAATGTTGGTTCAGCTCTCCGAGCCGCCGCTCTGCTCTCTGGCTGTACATACATACGTTTCTATGTATGTATGTATGTATGTAGAATATGTACCTATACGTCTGTATACATACATACATACACATCCATGTACACATACCTACAATAACTATGTATTGAGTACACGCGTATTCAGTCAGGGGTACGTTACATCCACAAAAGCACACGTATGTGTACATGTATGTACATCATGTGGTAGGTACATCTAGCTTCGTTGAATATATAATATACATGCATCTGTGTATATGTATATAGTCGTTTTTCTCATACTTTCGCAAATAATTACACCAGGGTAGAAAAAATGGGTTTATTCCTGCTGAAAATGATGAAGAAATGGGATGAATGTATCTGATTTTCGTCCACTTATCGTTAGTGATATTATAGCATCACTTCATCCTATGAACCAGATTGTGAAAGTGTTTTTTAGATCCTGTGTGGAATTTCTGGATCTCAATTCGATTTGAAAAGCTATCGAAAAACTATCCTACTCTCAGAATTCCTGCTTTTTCTTTTGTTTTGATTATTTATTTATTTATTTTTTTGAATTTTTCACCCTCTCCATGAAATAACTTTCAGCTTTGTCATTTTTTTCCGAGTGAACGAGTAGAGCTACGATGATTGGTATGTGCTCGTTGGATTTGGTGTAAAATTCAGTGATGACACTATTTTTTTGAAATTTTGATGAAGCCAATATGACGGAATTGTGAAGTGAAACACTACTGACTACTGTCAGCACAGAAAATGGATGATTCCACCTAATTCAGGAGAAAAAAATGGCAGAGCACAGAGTCGAAGACTTCCATTGGATGCCGAAACTTCTGCATCTATAATGATTATGATTTGCAATTAATTTCTGCGCAAAAATCGTGAGAACCACAATGATCCTCTATAAGTTTTAGGGAACGTTAGGTTTCTTCAGAGTTATCTGCTGTCATAAATGATTCCGGTTCTGATTTTAAGAAGCTGTTTTTCTCGGAGATGGAAACGGAAAACTCTAGGCAGAGTCAACGGTGATGAATTCGCATCGCTCGGCGTGCAGATCGCGAGACTGCATCGGGTTAATAAGGCTGCCAATTATATCCGCGCACTCATCGGAACCGGCGCAGAATCATCATCAGGGAATCAGGGCGGACCCTCCAAGCGCCGGTGAAAATACGGTTAGAGCAATATGGAACGGGCTCGCGATGACTCGAGTCGGTTTGAGATCGTCGACGAAATTTCCAGCTCATAGATTCTTTTCGACTTCATATCATTTGATAGACAGAAAGCTATCGATCCTTCAGCAGGGGACGGGATTGAAGTTCCGAATTCCAAAAGCTCCGAACGGTCGAAATTTCGAATTCATTTGAGACACCGATTCTGAGTTTCTAGAAACGTTAGAGTTCAGAAGTTGGGAATTTCGGAAGGTCGAAATGCAGACAGCTCAAAGACCCGAAAGTTCAAAACTCAGAAAGTCCAAAAATCTGAAAATTTAAGGGAAGCTCGTGACAAAGCTGTGAAATAAACGACGTTGCATCTCGCCAATTCCGAGATTCGGAGTTTTGGCTTTTCGGATCTTCAGCTTTCGCAATTTTGAACCTTCGCTGTTTTTCCATTGGGAGTTTTCCAAATTGGCTTCGTAGATTTGAGGGGAAATAATGTCCCGAAAAACTCTGATTCGTAAGTATGAAAATTCGGAATTTTGACCTCTTACAGCTTTTGAAATTCGGACTTTCAATCCCGCCCCTTCAGCAGACGCCGCACATGATCCCAAACGATAAGCCCGGTTTTCTGAAAAACCGCTGGACAGAAAATTTTGAAACTTTATCGGATTGTAACTTGTCTTTCGATAATCGAAAATCATCACATCCCATTACGATTGATCCACTGGTTTGACCACAGAAATTCATAACGTCTGAGTCGAACGTAAGAACAAAACAATTCTTAAATGTTATAAAAATTCATTGATCGATTATTTCGTGATTTTTATAGATTTGGGAAGGGCAGATGTGACTAAGTTTTTTATTTGAGGCATACGAAGTGCAAATATATATGTATATATATGTGTTTGTTACGATATAGTATCAGTTTGGTTGAGAATCGAACCGAGTTTCGGCACCGTGTTCGAATTATTATTGAAGCAATAGAGCGTATTTTTGGAAGGCTTAAATTTAACCGAATTTCGTAAGGAATTCTTGGCAGTCGCGAAGTCACGTGGCCAAGACGATGCTCCTCAACTCTCCATCGTAATTCCTACTAACACCGGTCAGCCAATCTTCTTCGGAATTTGTTTTCTTCACCCAAAATTCTCACTCCTCTGACCCAATACGTCCACCTCATATTATACAATTCCCAACATGTCCATCACATGGCGTTGATCAAGAATTCCAAAAAAAGCTCTTTTCCAAATTCCTGTATCGCTCAGTCAATCACGAGGATCATGAATTTTCGGAAAAAATCTATATCGATTTGTTTTGCTGATTTCTCGATTGTTTTTGGTTGTTTTTTATTTGTTCGTTTTTTTGTTTTCATGAAAAAGGGCTCCTAGATGTTGACTTTTGGATATAAGATTATAAAAATTTGCTTCAGAAATTCCAACCGTTTTGAAAACTTTTTTTGAAAAAAGTTGAGGCAGACGCGTGGAGAACGTGGATGACTCGCGTGACGGCGTCAAGAAGGGTAGTGGGAGTCAGGAATTCCCGAGATCGATCGTCCCGCTCTATCGGGGGTTGTTCCGCTACCCCCGCAGCACCCTAGCTGGCTTCTCTTCCTCTCCTGGTTCTCTTGGTTCTCCTGGTTCTTCTGGTTCTCCTGGTTTTCTGTCTCCCCATACCGCGTAGTCCTGGTACTTATTATCCCTCGCCTCTCCCCTTCTTCGCCCTTCTTTATACACGTACAGATATATACTTGACGTGCCTTTATATACATATACGTACCTACATATATACACATATACATATGTATTTTGTATGTATATGTACAGTGGCTATGGCTCTGCCAGAGGCCGTCGCGGAGGCGGAGGCACTTCGGGTATTCGCGATAGCACCGTGCAGAAATGAAGGAAACATCAGAAAATGAAAAGACGGGTCCGAGGGACCGAGGAGAGGCCGGAGGTGCTTGCATGTCGCTTTTTTCGCTTCCAACGATCTTCTGGGTGAACGAAATTGCCCAAAATCCACAGAAGGGAAGGTTTCCTACGAAGAGAGGCTGACCACGATGGGCCACCTCTGAAACTTCTCGCGCAGATATTTCGAGTTCGAAAAATACGAAACTACTGTGTCGATCTATTTCCAAATTTTGTGATTTTTGAGTTGGAGTGAATGCTATCGATGGAGATCGAAATCGTCAAAATCCGTTGATTCCTTCTTGAGATATGACTGTTTGAAATTTTTTTTGTAAAATTTCGTTCACTTAATTACTCAAAAACTAGTCAACGGATTGATGGTAAAATACAATCAGCTCTGAGTTGCGATTAACCGCATCGATTGGGACCAAAATCATAAAAATCTGTCGATTCGTTCTCAAGATATCGTTGGATGTAAAATTAATCCATCTAAAAATGGTAGGGGTGATTCTCTGGACCTAAAAACGTGGAAATCTGGTGAAAATTAAACTTTTCATTTTCGGGGTGATTGTAAAAACTTCCCTTTCGTACAAAGCGAGAATTTCAAAATGAAACAAAACAAATACATGTTGAACAAACAAAATCGGAAATCGATCAAGAGGCATGGAGAATCAATTAGTATCTGCGAAGGAGTGTTTTGGACTCCCCAAATCGCATCATTGAACTATTTTGCACCTGGCGTCCAGGCTTTTCAATAATTTCGAAACTTCGAAAAGCTTTAATGTTCCTGAACGTTCGGAGAATACTTCTGAAGTTTTTTCAGATTTCTGACACTCATTTTGGACAATCGATGACGAGCTAAACTGGACGATTCGCAATGGACTTCCAGAAAATTACGTTTTTCAACCCTTCTGAGGTAATGGCGATTTTGAACATTCGCGCAAGGAAATTTATAAATTATCATCCGACGCAGAAAACTTAGCGTCCTACGAGAGTTTTTGACTTTGTGCTCTATCATGTTTTTTTTTGTTTTGTTTTTTTCAAAAGTTATGGCTGTATGCAAATCGAGGACTCTAACCTTCTCGCATCGACACTATGGAGTTTTTCCTAATCTGAAGTGAAAAAATTTAAGTGCGCAATTTGAAAATTGTCGAAAGAATAATTTGAATTTCTTGTTATGCATGTGATTGTGTTTGCAAGGTATGATGGGTTTGGAGCAGGTACACGGTTCCGATAATTCCCACAAAGTAAGAGGGCGAAGTTGGGATGCAGGAGAGCCAAACCACTCAAGATACGAAGTCGAAGATTGGTCGTTGTTTTTAATGTGGGTATGAAATTACTTGGCGAAATAAGGACCCAGGAATTCGGGCATTTTGGTAAATGATAGCGTTGCGATGCGGCGCTTCGTTGGAGGACAAGTATCAAACTGCGCTGCCCAGAAACGTGGCATTATTCAAAGTAGCCGGTAGTAATTACCAAAGGAACGCGGACGGTCGAGAAATATTTCGCAGGTATAGAGCTTGTGATGGCGTCTTTCAAATTCTTATAATTTCCAACTCAAAAAAAAAAAAAAAAAAAGAAAAAAAAACAGGAACTCATTGCGATCACCGCAAAAATGAAAAAGAATTAAAAAATCTCGATGATTTCGGTTTCAATAGCGACTAGATCTGCCCCAAATTGAATCCGATCAAATGATTTTTGGATGACTAGAGTCTAACTTCAAAAATTCCCAAATTCCAAGACCGTGGATCCAGTATTCTTCTAAGATTCAGATCCAGACTCAGATTCAGCTTAAAAAACCATGTGGCAAAAATCAGATGTAATACAGTTTTTTTTTAGAAAATCTCGAACTTGCTAACCTGAATAATAATGATAAAGTAAGGATAATTTTATTGTACAAAGGATGATTAAAATTTGTGGACATACAATCGCGAAAGTCATCTATCGTCTTTCTGCGAGTGATACAATTAATTTCCGATCACTTGAAGAAGATTTCGCCCAAAAACCTTGTGGATTCGTTTTGAGAAGATCACCTCAGGAATTCAAAGTAAAAATTGTTCCACGCGATGTTTCGTCGACACATGTGAACAATAGGAACTCTTCCTATGTACGTAGATGTATTATATAGACTAGGGGACACGCAGCTAGGCGCAATGTGGCTTTGATATGAAATTATTCGAGCAAAATATGGCGTCCGGCTATCGAGCGCAAGCCACGCTTCCATACACACGTTTAATATTATAAATAATTCAGCGCTACGTTGGCGGTCTTCGCTGTTCGATATACAAAATTCAATACATGTATACTGCCATGGCTAAAAATATATTATGCGAGAATGCGAGCGGCACGAAGGAGGACTGAGAGATACTCACCTTCGCACGAATCCACTCTTCCTCCATTTGAGATCCACCGATCTTCTTATATACTCGATCGAGATCATGGAACAGATCTAGAAGTTTGCCATCAGCAAGTTCGACGAATGCCTTTTTCCGTACGCTATGAGTTGGCGAATTTCAAAAGCTGCGCAAGGTCAAAATTCCGAATTCTTCTAGTACCAGTTCGGAGTCTTTCGAAAGATTATACCCCCGAATGTCTACGTAGCCAATTTGAAAGACTTCGAATGGAAAAACACCGAAGGTTCAAAATTCCGAAAGCTCAAGATCCGAAAGGCCAAAACTCCGAATCTCGGAATTCGCGAAATGCAACGTCGTGTATTACACAGCTTTGTCACGAGCTTCCCTTAAATTTACGGATTTTTGGACTTTCTGAGCTTTCAACTTTCGGATCTTTGAGCTGTCTGCATTTCGACCTTTCGGAATTTCCAACTTCTGAACTCTAACGTTTCTAAAAACTCGGAATCGCGATTCAAATGAATTCGGAATTTTCGGAATTCGGAACTTCAATCACGCCCTGATTTAGAGATTTTTTAAATATGTCTGTCAGAGGAGATTTTTCCGATCAACTATTTGCTAGTTTTCTACACCGTAGAAGAATTCCTTTAGGTATTCTCTGACGATCATATCTGGGACACTGGGTATGTATGAGGGGCCACCAAAGGTCTACGGCCCCTTATCAAGGCCCCTTTATCCGCCATGTGTTTCAGCGGGGGCTTTTTACATTCCCGTTGTTGCGTGCCTGATTTTTTGCTCCTTTTTCGTGTTCTTCTTCTTCTTCTTCTCCTTTCCTTTCTTTGTATCTTTGCTTTTCTTGAGCGTATGTGTCTAACTTGTGTGTATGTGGCTTTGCCCTGCAGCCTATATCACGTGGATGTTTGAAACTTCAATTCGAGAACCAAACGATCACTAACTTAGGCCATATCGCAATTTATGCTGACGAATCAAGGAAACACACATGAATACTTATATCGTGTGATTAACGGAAAAAGGGCGTGAGTCAGATCCTTATAGGTCCTTTGGCAATTATTATAGACAGAAGAACGTAACTTTTTTTTTTTTTTTTGCATCATTCGACTAGAAAGGCTTTGAAATGGAAAAAATCCACGAATATCGAAGAGCGAGAAATCTTTGTGAATAGGTACGCCCTTTTGGGGTTAACTTCATCGAAAAAATTACCCTCACTGACGCCAGAAGGGTGCATCGGTCAAGAATTTACGTTTTACCAAAAAAAATTGACTTCTCTAGTAAGCGGAACGCGTTTTTAATGCCTAAAAACGTTTATCTTCCAGTAAAACAGAAGTTCTGGTGAATCATGAATTTTTGGAAATACGCCCTTCGGACATCAGTGGAGGTGATTTTTCCAATAAAATGAATGCCAAAAGGGTGTAGGTATATTCACCGATTCATGGCCCTTACGCCCTTTTGCCATTAAATTTACGTCTCGAAAAAAACAGCGGTTATTTTTCGTTTCAGTCCTTTTCCTATCGAAAGGCAAAAAAAAAATCTTACGCCCTTTTGCCATTATATTAGATCGCATTTTTCGTCGCCTACGCCCTTTTCCATTAGTCATACGATATACCTACCTGCTCACATGAGATGAATCAGAAATTTTCGCGACTAAAATAACGTTGATCGAGCTTCTTTCGTTCAGACATCAGAAGCCAGTAGAATGATAGGACTGGTCAGCTGTTCCAAGTAAGAAAGAGAAAAACGCAAAATCGTCGGTTGCTGTTCGACTCCGGGTACATATAAAACAGAACGAGCAAATTAAGGACCCGAAAAATTTGGTAGAGAATAGAACAGGACTTGGTCTGTTAATCGAATTTCAATAGCGATTTCGACCTGAAGTGATACTTCCCTGAAGAGTAGCCTAATAGATCAAGATCAATTAGCCCATCGAATCTCGAACTCGATTTTTCGAGTTTCAGGATGAAATTTCAGGCCAAATATTAAAAAGTCTCCAGACATCGAACGGAGTGAATATTTTCTTCGCTTGCCCCAAAAATTGTGGAGACCGAATGCGATCGCCCACTGATTTCTACACTCTGAAGATTCCTGTAGAAATATGACGCCAGCCAAAATGAACACTATATCCATTTGTCGCACTTGTCCACTTTTCGCATAATGATCTGCAGTCATTGATCTGAAAACCCTCGTACTGTTCCTTTCTTTCGTTAATTTCTTGAATCCTTTTCTTTCCCCTGAAAAAGCCATGAAAAGGGTCAAGCTCTGGACACGATTGGCGATATTCTTTGAATTGAGAGATGTGAGTGGAACTCGGTACCAAAATTTGGTAGCAAAGATTTTGGCGTTGGACTTAAACAGACGCTTTCAGGGTTCCAAAAGGCCCCGGGGGGGTGCTGGCGTCTACAAGAATCTACGTCTTCTTCGTCCTTGGAATAACGGGGAAAAAAGCTCTTCTCCAAGAGTTCAGATCTTCGGGACAGATAGATAGATCTCTGCTGTAATATTAGACGATAGGGTCGGCGCTTTGGACCATTTTCCCACACACACACACACATGCATGTATACATCATCATACATATATGTACGTCAGAAACATGCACGAATATAAATTCCTGCGAAGTATTTCGCAAGGTACACATTCGTGACTCATGCAAACGCAGGATTCTCAACTCTATAGGCTTCTTCGTATCATGGCGTTACAGCTTATGGGGCAGTTTAATCAAATACTACCAATTCCATACTCGGTTATCTAGGACTCGCCCGAGTCCACGCGATCTCTATACTTTACGCTTTTTTGCTTTCAACTTTGGACTTTGGTTTCCATGGCAAAGGACACATTTTTTTTTATTTGGCTGGAATTTTTCAACTACTTCATGATTGCGGATATGGGAGTCACGTATTTTCACCACAACTATCTGATAGATAGGTTCAACGACGAACTCAAAAATGTAAGATAGAAAAATTTTGAAAATTTGCCTAAAAACTTCAACATCTTCGGAAGCTTGATAAAATATCTGAAAAATCTTCAAAATTGCAATACGTACTCAACGACTTTCTTCCAAAATCTAATTGACCAATCGATTGATCGATTTGTTTGATATCCTGTGACATGAAAGTAGCTCCTTTTCTTTGCTGCAGTGATGATCTAGTTTGGGTCCTACGGCAAACGTGGAGGGTAGATTTCTCGGATTTTCGAAGACGTAGAGAGACCCGCATGCATGCGAGACCTGCAAGTTTTTGGTCTACGCGTTTGTCTCGCATATAATATGTACACCCGAAACGCGAGACGTTTAGAGAGACAGCCGATGCTGCGACTTTGTATGGACCCCGTGTCAAGTTACGAAGCCCTTTTCAACCGCCACTGCAGCACAAAGTGTTCGGCGACCGGGTCTCGGTTATTTTTTTGGTTTTTTTGTTCATTTTTTATTTTTTTTTTCTTCTTCATTTTGAAAAAGGAGAGTTCGGCTGTTGTTTATTACGCCATAGAAAAGAGAGAGGATATTTTTCTCGTTCTTTACCTCCAGCCTTGCAGGAAATATGCAGCTTGTTATATTGACCCCAAAAATTACGGATCGAATCTTGATCATTAGCATCTCAGAACGAAAAAAAAAATATTACCGTTACTATCCGGTTTTTTTTTTTTTTTTTTGTTTTTTTATTTTTTTTTCCCTTCAAGTTCCCGACAGGTCCTGACGATAGTTCTGTTAGTTCTTAGACCAAAAAAGTACTGTTCGAACATGAGATGCTAACTTCGCGTAGGGTCCCCTAGCATCTCAACGGAATTTGGTAATTTGGGGGTCGAAGTTTCACGAATACGAAGAGTCCTGAAGCCTACGCCTATTACTAGTTTATAGTTCTATGGGGTAGGGATCAAGATATCGAGAGATCAAAATTCCGAAGGGCCAAAAATGCAAATTTTACAACCGCGATCGTTGAAAATATAGAAAGGCTGTATTGAAAAAATCCTTCAAATCAGTACTTGAAAAAAAAAAAAAAAAAAAAAAACAACTACGCATATATTGTGCCTGTCGCTATTTTAGTTCTCGTATTATTGAAATTCGAAATTTCTGCTATTCCACGTATTGGTCTTCCGGAATTTTGACCCCATCCTCAACAGTGTTTGTAGGGAATATTCCGTTTTGAATATATAATACTTTCCAAATAGCGGAGAATCGCATTTCTGATTCTTTCCAGATGGACTCGTACATGTACAATCTTTACTTCGGTCATATCTCAAAAATTAATGAATGAACATCGTCGATGCTTATCCGAAATCATATGGTTTTTCATAAGTTAGCACTGATCATAATCCCAACTCGATCGTCCAATGGTTCTTAGAGGCATTCGAAAAACGATATTCTGAAGACGAAAATTCAAATCGATCATATCTCGAGAACGAGCCAACGGCTTTTTACGATCTTTTGCTCAATTGATGGGATTTACTCCAATTTAAATCAGATCAATTTCTGCGGTCAAACAATTTGGCAGCTTCTTACTCATGGAAAGATTTAGATTTTTCCCTGCACCCTCGTGTTTCTCAAAATTCAGCATTCACAGGCCTTCTGGATCGCTGGTCGCTGGCGCGAAGTCAGGTTTTCCAAATTCTCAGATTTCAATACGGCCATCTGGGATTTTCTAGAGACTGAATGTTTTGTTCGAAATCTATCTATACATAGAGAAAATGAAAATAGTGGATACCGGAACGCAGAAATGGCCAACTTTCCACTTGGGATACGATCCATTCCCGATTACCTATAAACTTGCCTGAAAAATAATCTAGAAGGAAAGATTATTCTAATTTTTCCCATCGTCATCTGCATTTCATTATTAGAAAAAAAAAATAAGGTGCCCCCGGACTTTCTATCCAGACAAACTTTTCACCTAGTTTTTATTTCGAGTTAAAATAGCCACGTTTCGAAGCTGCGGTATAGCTGAGATAATCTCACGGAAGAAATACTGAGATTGTCTTTTCGTCGAAACTGCTCGAGAGCGAAGTTATCGAGTGTTGAAGTTTAATCGCCGTTGGTTTTAACGTAAAAGACTTTGAGGCCACGACTTCGTTGACCGTTTTATGGAACAGAACGATCGAATGAATCAGAATTTGACCAAATACAATTTCGTCACCTATTCCAAACTCTGCGTAAAAAAAAAAACCAAAAAATCCCTATAGATCGACGGCAGTATGGAAGACCTTGCAATCTCAAATTATGCCAGAAAAACGTGCTTTCTCGATCGGTGACGATATTTTCATTGATACGGCACTGAAATTTGGGGTGCCCGGAATATACTAATTACCGTTTTCTAATGGATTATTTGATTGTTCCAATTATTTTTTCATTTATTCAACTGCTATACTTATACAGGAACGGAAAATCCAAGATAAGTTTGAAGAATCAAATTTTTTTCATTGAAACTGGTCTCAAATTTTCTGTTTTTGTATCATAGGAACCAAATAAATGAGAAAATAATTGGAACAACTGATTAATCTGTTGAAAAGGAGCGCTTTAAATACTCCAGGCGCCCCAAATTCCAGTGCTGTATCAATGAAAATATCTTTTCTGATCAAGACAGCAAGTTCTTCTGGTACATTTTGAGCTAGCAGGTTTTTTTGGCACGATTTGAGGTAGTCAGTTATTTTATACTGGTGTCGAAATCATTTCTATATAGATTCAAAACCGCCTTTACTGATCCTTCTATTTCAAAAATTCCGCAAGTGAAATTCTTCGGTGATTGCGATTATGCTAATGAGAAATAGAAACGCGGAGGTTCAAAAACAGGTGGATCTGATCGCCTTGGGCTTAGAGGTTCCTATAGATTCGACTAGCTGCACTTTTTCTTCCCTCACTATGCCTACGAATTATGGAGGAAGGAGGGACTTGGGACTTGTTGGGCGAGCAACTTTGGTATTTTGGATTCAGGTCAGTCGTTTAAAAGTCCGCAGGAATCCCGGTTTGGAATCGGACGAAGATCGAACCATATCGCGGATAGTTCGGTCCAGGTTTCTCATTGTTAATCGAGAAACTTGAGAAGAAGAGGGAGAAGAAGAAGAAGAAGCCTCAGAGAAGGAAGAAGAAAGGGAGCAGAAGAAGACGAGAGAGAATGAGAATGAAGGAAAGAAAATAGGTTTGGCAACGCTGCGGCGGGCCCATGTTTCGGACCCTCATCATCGTATCCTGTCCCTCCGTCTCCGGACTCCGCCTGGGCCCCTCTTCTCCGATTCACGACGTTCTACGGGTGTCCAGGAAAGATAGAACGCCAGCCTGAGATACCTCGTTCCGTTCAAAAGCCCCAAGAATTCATCTCCAGGCCCCAATTTGTTCAATTTTCGAATCTCGAGTCCCGAAAGGGCCCAAATATCTAGGAAACAAAAACCACCAGTGGCTGTCGAGTTCAATTTGGCTTTTGCAGACCTTTGAGGCTTGATGATTCAGCTTAGAACCGACAAAAGTCAATTTCGCAGCACTCTGATGACCTGTTTTTGGTACATGGCATTTTTTGGGACTCATGGGACGTTACGTTTATTTACCATGTTTTGGAGAATGTTCATTGAAACTTTCATCGCAAAATACCAAAAGTCCTGAAAGTTATAGCGCATTGAGCGCACCTGCTCCTCAACATCATGTCCTTATATTGTCTCAAGGGTTTCTCGGGCCCAGATTATCTGGGATGGTACGAGTTACAAATTTGAGGGCAGAATTGAAACTGTGAAACTCAGGAGCTGCGAAAAGTCGAAGTTTCGAATTTTTCGACTACTGACTCAGAGTTTTCGGAAAGATTATTCCCCCTCGAGTCTATGTAGCCAATTTGAAAAACTCCGAGGGAAAAAACACCAAAGGTTGAAAATTCCGAATGCTAAAGATCCGAAAGGCCAAAACTCCGAATCTCGAAATTCGCGAGATGCAACGTCGTTTATTTCACAGCTTTGTCATGAGCTTCCCTTAAATTTGGATTTTGACCGTTGGAAACTGTTGGAATTTGGAACTTCAATCCCATTCCTAGAATTGGATTATACCTATTGAGGGTTCTGCATCGCTAACGGCGCGAGTTTTCCAAACTACGAATCTTTAGCAAAATGACAAACGTTGATAAAAATAGTTACCGTTTTCCTACAGAACGACAGTTTCGAATTTTTCTTTCGAAACGTACGAAAAGTATTAAAAAATCCGCTCGTTCGACGATGACCGTCAGACTACTTTCTAGATCGTGTGACAATTTGAAGACAATCAAGCAGGTAGTTTTCGATGAAAATCGCCACGACAAGGTCGAAAAGAAGAACTTCGTCGCCTCGAAGACTAGACGAATTGGCAATACGAAAAATTGACCTTTTCTCTTGGCCAACGGGATCTTTCAACTATAAGAGACTTTCTTTCAGACTCTCTGAGTTGGTGTGCGACAAACGCTGCAGCTCCGGCAATTTTCCAAATTTCGCACTGGAATTATCAGGAACTCTACTGCAACAATGAAACTTTGTAGAAATGGCAAAAAAAGAGAACTCATATTTTGAAAAATTACAAAGTGGTGATCCCCTTAATCGTGAATAACCATCATTCGATTTGTTCGTTCGTTATTCTGCCACCATCAAAGACTTCTAGTTTGAATCAAAAAAATATTTTATTTTTCTAATTTCCAATGTAATAAATACGTCGAAAATCGTAAAATGGAGAAAAGTTCTCCAACTAATGTAAGTTCGAGTCGGGCCACCCGGTACATGGGCTTCTCTCTCTTTCTCTATCTCGTTTCCCGGTCTTTTTTCTTCTCGACGAAGAGGGGGGCCGTAGCGGGGCTCGAGGGGAACGAGGGGGGGGGGGGGGGGGGAGAGTAGGACTCCTCCAAGTCCCTGAGGGAGGAATTCTAAACAGACTCTACTTGAGACTACTTCTGTAGAAGCCGCCCAACCCGGCCCAAGTTTTAGCCTGAACCACCGCCGTCGTCGTTGTCGTTGTCGTCGTCGTCGTCGTCGTCGCTCTGTTGCTTCATCCGCAATCGCAAGAAGCCCGTTCTGGCCCCGCACCACGTTCCAACGCGTTCTCCACCTTTCTGCAGACCTATGGGGTCCTCGTCGGGCCCCGAGGGACTCTCGGACTCTTCGACTTTATTCCTGCGCCGATGCGATGCACCGATACAACTTTTCTTGCCTTTTTTCGTTTCTTCGTTTCTTTTTTTTCTTTCGTTTTTCAATTTTTCTTATTTTTTTTTTCTCAACTCATCTGATCCAGTTTATCGTCACCATTTTCAGGTTAGGTGTCACCGTCCTTCCGGATTTTTAAAAACATGTTTCGAATTTTGGGATCACGATGCGTAATCGGATTTTTTCTAATTTCATTTTTTTTTTTCAATTTTCAGACTGCAGATATTTGGTTTTTTATCGACTTTCAAACTAATTATGTAAATTGATATCTTCGTCTCTTTAGATTGTGAATTTTCATTCAGTGTCTTCAAATTCTCCGACCACGTGTTTTCATCACTACCAATTTTCAAACTGCGTACGTGTATATATATTTTTCTCAAATTTTTAGACTGTTTGAAAAATGACTGCCGAGGTTTCGGTTCGAATATCAAACTGTTTTTCCATCATTCTATCATTTCTGGGAATGTATTTCTTATTTTCTTTTTTTGTTCTCTCCCTTCAATTTTTTTTACGACCTTTCCAAGTTTCCGTGTCATTTTTGGGTACCAAAACTATTTTCCAATAAATTTGATCAGGTACTCGTATTCCATTTTCCACTTCTCAGACCAAATATATATTTATTCGAATAAATTTTGTTTTCAAGTTCACAGAATAACCAAAAGAGTTAACTAATTTTTCCAAATCACCATAAGCAACCTCGCAATCTCTCTGCAAACTATTCATTTTTTATTCGTTGACTTTTCAGGCTACAACCTGTTTGAATTTCTTTTGACTCTCAGTTTATATTATAATGAAACATTCTGACGAAACTAGGTTATCCTTGGATTGATGGAGAGACTCGGATGAACAAAAATCAAGCCTTCTGATCCGGGCACTTCTGCCCGAAATTAATTCACACTGTTTTTTTTATTTGTTTATAGGCAAATCATTCTTAATAATCCTTCAGGGGAGCTTCTGGGCCATTTAAATTGAGAAATCCTGAATCCTGAATGCTTCTGAATGTATTTGCTTCGAAATCCAGATAAGGATTAGAAAAATTGGTGGTAATCCATACCGATACGGTCATGTCCTCAACACTCCGTGGTCACGCTGGGTAGAATTGACCACTATATCAATTTTTGGTCTAAATATCTAATAGTTCTCCATATACCTGGGATTTTCGGTGTCCCCTGTAGCTGAGGCTCGACCTCTTCACATGTCAAAAAAACTACCTTCTTTGAAACGTGCACTATGCTACTATTTTTTTCCCAGAAGTATAATATCTAAAGAGTATCACCTCCAAATTTTGGTTTACGATCTAAAAAATTGACAAAGTTGTGATTTTTCGAGTGAAAAATGCATGTTGATCTCCTTGTGATTTTTATTTTCAACATATTGCCATTTGATTTCTTCTAAATCAACTTCTCCTACGTGATATGTTGAGAATGTTCAAAGCATGTTTCGTAATTTTTTTAAACCACTTCGGACGGATATTTTGCCAACAATCGTTGTTTTTTTTTGTTCTTTTTTTTGTTTTTTTGGGAAATTGACTGAGTATAGGACAGATCTAATGTGACCACCATGATTAAATTCGGAGGTGTGACCACGAAGGGTTTATTTTTGAATTCTTAATTTCAGATCAATTCGCACATATTCGCCAATCCCAGCCCAAAGTTGGCAAGAGAATAAAAAGTCCTGCAACCTGCCGGTGCGAAAATGGTATTTTCGTCGTTCAGGACGTTATGGAATTACAGTAACGCGATGTACATATATCCAAAGGTCGGATGCGGAAGGTTCGGAGGTCTAACGATAAGAAGAGAGACGAGGTATCCGGGGGTGGTTGAAGGTAGGACCCTGGAGAAGGAATTCCTCGGAGTTACAGAGTCGAGGGAAATTCTGATAAACAATGAAAACTTTGCGGTCCCCTCGGGGTCCAAAGCTTTGGAACTTGGATCCTGGAACCTAAAAGTTGGCTCCAGTCCTGGGCAACGTTCTACAGAACAGAGAGAGAGAGAGAGAGAGAGAGAGAGAGAGAGAGAGAAACCAGGGTTGATGAAAAGGGAGGAGGTGAAAGGAGTGCGATGGTACAAGGTAGGTATATACGGGTAGGAAGGTACAATTTTTATAACGAACAAAACAAAAGTTCATAAAAATCATCGTTAAAAGTTTCCGAGCTGCCTCGAAGGTAGATGTCCACGGGGAGGTAAGATGCGCGAGACATTAAAGAGAGTTTTAACTTTGAGATGCTACGGCGGAGGGTAAAAGGACCAAGAAGAAAACCGAAAGAAATAGAAAAGGACATAAAATGAATAAAAAAATCTCGAAGATAAACACTGCGACGAAATGAAAATCAAATTCCAACCTTCAATCTCTCTCTCTCTCTTTCTCTCTCTCTCTCTCTCTTTCTCTTTTTTTTTCTTTTGCTTCTGACCAGGATGACAAGTCTGAAACGCAAGTGTACCAAAAAAATAGTAAGAAAAAAAAGAAAAAAGGAAACTGGAGTCTCAACGTCCTCAACCTCCAGGATTTGGATCCTTTTTCCTATCGCAAGATTCTGCCTCGGTTTTCTCTCTTTCTGGTTGCGGGTTGCGCCCTGGTGCCAGGAGGACAATAACACATGACACATATGCGCCCTCTGACCCCTAACCCTCCATACCCTCAGTGTATTTCTCTCTTTCTGCTTTATGTTTCAGCTGTTCATCTCATCTCACTTTATCTCTTGCTGGTTTCCTATCCCACCCGTCTGTAGAAGGCGAAGGGTGGCCAACCAGCCAAACCGAAGTCTCGAGCAAGGGCTGAGGGCTGAGGACTGAGGACTGAGGGCTAAGGGCTCCCCTCTATCCTCACCTCGGACACCATCACCTTCCTCTTTGCCCGTCGACCAAACCCAACACCAGAGGAGTGCGTGTTGGGTATATATGTACACAGTATATATAGGTAGATAAACACACACTCTTCATCTCACTCTGATTCTATGTATTTCAGTCCATGTATCTCCGTCTATCTTCTTCCCTCTCAGTTGGTGGTTCCCTTCTCTCAGTCCCTTCATCGAGGGAGAGTCCGTCCGCCTGGTCGACTGCCAGTTTACCAAATGTTGTCGGTTCGTATTCCGCCTCCGACCTGACCTGACCCCGGTTACCAAGTAACCGAGTAACGCGAGATTTTGACAGCCAAAGTCAGAATTTGATTAATTTTTCACTCAAACAAGTTATTCTCTCACCCTGTTTCATCCCTCGCGAATTATACGCCCGCTCATTCGGAGCCGGACGGATGCTCAGCCGATGCAGAATGGAAGACAGTCCTCTGGGGATGCAAGGTCAGAGATGAGGAGTCTGGTGAACGTAGTTCAATGGGATCGAATTCCTCTCGTTATTGATGAGAGAAGTGAAAAGTTTAGTTTTTTGATGTTCATCTGAGCTTTTACTGCATCTCAATTATACTTGCAATAGTCCGATGAAGGAACCTTTTTTGGGAACATGACCTGAGCCAAGGATGAAAGGTGTGACGAGTGGATTCCAGAATTAACGAATTCTTCTTGACATTGATATGAAAAGAGGAGAAACTAGCTCTCCAATGATAATTATTGCAGTTCCTTAATGGTTTTCAACTTGAGGTATAGGCACAGTTGGAAGTACCTTCATGGGGATACAAGATCAAACAAAGTTGAGGAGCACGTGATCAAATTTCTTTTTGTCACTGATGAGAAGACTGTAGAAAAATAGCCCTCGATCGATATTGTAATACTCTTCCTGTACTCCAAATCGCAGATACAATCGAATAAAAGAACATTTAAGAAGGTCCAATCTAAAAGGACACCGTATGCAAAAAAAAAAACCGATCTGGATATAGGAACCAAGAAAACATATCCAACCAAAGTCTCGCTTTTCAATATCCGTGGACATGTGCATTTTGCATGGCACCTCCTCATTTTTGAGAATGCAAGTCAAGGATGAGGTTATGAGAAGTTTGATGATTGAGGTCTTCTCATCGTTGACAGTGGAAGAGAAAATAAAAAAAAACTAGCGATTTCATCGAGAATCGCCGCTCGTCCGATACTAGATACTCCAACTTGCAAAAGTTGTATATATGGAAGACCATTTCCGATAGAAGAAGGTCAACCAAAGATGGGAGGATCAGGTAGGTACGACGAATGAATTCCAACATGACGGAATTTCTGTCGTTATTGATGAAAGACAACAAAACATGAAGAAAAACAAACAAAGGAACACAAAAACATGTTTCGATTGACAACTGTAGCTTTTACTGTAGTGAAACTTGCTAAAGTACGTATGTACCTATGTATGTATGTGCATGTACATTGTATGTTCATATATGGTCGAATGGTGAATGGTACATAAGTATGTGTGTAGCTGGGAGGCGTGTGCCGTTGTGGGGATCAGAAACGTTCGGGTAAATAATACCGAGTCCGGTGTACTCCTACCGTAGAACCACCACCACTACAACCACCACCACCATCGACGCCACTGCCTCCTACCTCGGCGAGTTGATCCCCTCGAGAGATAACCACCGCGGTACGAATTTATCATTCCGGACAGAAGATATTACCGACGATAAAGAAGCCCTTCGTATGTGCCCCGAGCTCGAGCCCGAGCCCGAGCCAGAGCCATGAGCCAGAGCCCGACGCTATATGTGCCTGCTGGTGGGTCTACCATGTTCCAACGGTCCTGGCTTCTGGCGCGAGCCTCGTACCTACAACCTACCTTATACCCATATTATACCTACCCATGCCGTAGAGGACCTACGTACAGTAGGTACCTACACAGTGCCGTTTTCAGCTCGTTTGTCCGTTGCGTCATACATCCCGTGGATATTTATAGCTATATGGAAATTTGAGGAGGAAAATTAAGGAGAAGGAATGGATGTGAGTCGTACGGTTCCCAAACGGACCCAGTCCGCCATGGACGAACTCTGATGAACAATCGCGAAAAACATGTATTAGTCGATATCTAGTATCGCAATGTTTCCCCGAAGTCAATCAAATTGGGGTGGGATCGAAGTTCGAAAATCAAACTTATTTTTTGAAAACATGGCAGATTTGAAAAGACGATCTTAGGGATATAGCCGACTTTGGAATCAACTTCTCTGAATTGAACCTCTTGTGAAATAAGTCTCTACTATCGGGCCGCAAAGTCGAGACACTTGGGTTTGACACACGGTATGTGAAAAAAAAAAAAAAACCTGGAGTTTTGGCATACGAATCATTTTGAAACTCGTTCTATTTCCCATTAGATAAACCATAACCCGTTACTGTGTGGAAATCAGGAGGGAAGTAATTATTTATTAAATGTGAAAAACCTATATTGATTTTCAACATGTGAAAATACGTTTTTCAACATAATTAAACGATTACTTTCCTCCTGATTTTCAAACAGCAACGAATTGTCTTTCATCTAATCGGGAACAGAACAAGCTTGGAAATGAATCGTATCCCGAAGCTCTACGATTTTCTGTAACTTAGATACAGCGTGTCGAGTTTGCGGCCCGATAGTAGCCACATGGCTGGTTTTGCAATTGATTCCTGAGGGTACCGCCGGTTCCGAGATATTTTTTCAGGACATGGCTGATTTTGGAATTAAATTCTGTATAGTTTCAATCAGTCTTGGGATTCATTTCTCTGAACTGCGCCGGTTGGGTTCAATCGATTCCTTAAGACATGGCTGATTATATAAGAATTCTCAAGAACATGGTCGATTTCGGAACCCATGCTTCAGGACATGGCCACTTTTGAACCAAATCTCCTAAAACCGGACTAGTTTCTGAACAAATTCTGGGGGACATGATTGAGTTTGGAGAACATGATTGAGTTTTAAAAACATGGTTCAGAAAATCACAAATTTCTCAACAAATGTTTTGATACATGGCGACTTTGGAACAAAATTATCATGAGCAAGGCCAGTTTCTATACAAATGTTTCGAGGCCATGTCCGCTTTTGAGAAAAATTTCCAGAACATGACCGGTTTTCGAATGAACTAAAATTGAGCTAGCTTCCACTTTATTGGAGCTTGTCAAAATTTGTGATGACGAAACTCTGCTAACTGAATGAGAATCTATGAGCATCAAAAATTCTCCAACTTGTAGTTGACTCGTCCGATTTTTGAACCAGGCATCGCATATAGCATTAGGTCTGAAGCCTAGAACCCATGGTAGGACTGAGACAGGAAGATCCGTCGATCAGTATGGCATTTCTATAATCCGGAGTATTCGGAGCACTTAAGGCACTTCGGGGCTAGCGAACGAGGCCTCAGGATGAAATCGGGTGCGGTATTGGTACGGAGCGAGTCGGAAGGGCCCCGGCTATCCGTAGCCTCCCAAGGGACGCGGCCATCATTCAACTGCAGTCAGGAATTCGAAACTTTAATCCCCCAAGTTTAATTTCGCGCCAGAGGAGGGCTTAGCCTCACGTGCTCCCCTCCGTCAACCACGTTTCCTCTCTCTCTTCCTTTTCCTCTCTTCATCTCATCCACATCCACATCCATGCCTGTGTTCGTCGAATTTCATCCCAGAGGAAAGATTTTGATCAAAAACCAAAGAGCAAGTCGAAAATTGATGAAATTGGTAAAAATTCCAAAAGTTCCAGATGGTCAAGATTCCAAATTTATTTGAGACGCGATTCTGAGTTTCTAGAAACGTTAGAGTTCAGGAGTTGGAAATTCCGAAAGGTCGAAATTCAGACAGCTCAAAGATCTGAAAGTTAAAAACTCAGAAAGTCCAAGAATCCGCAAATTTAAGGGAAGCTCTGGACAAAGCTGTGAAATAAACGACGTTGCATCTCGCGAATTCTGAGATTCGGAGTTTTGGCCTTTCGGATCTTTATTTTCCATTCGGAGTTTTCCAAATTGGCTACGTAAACTTTTGGGGAAATGATCTTTCTAAAAACTCTGAGTCGGTTGTAGAAAAATTCGCAATTTGGATCTTTTGCAGCGTTTGAAATTTGAAATTTCAATCCTACGCCACCGATTGAACTTTTTTCATGGTGTTTTGATGGGAACAATTTGATTTTTTTGGTTTTCAGTTTGTCTTTGGTCTTTTTCTTTCTCTCTTTTCATGGTATCGAATGTGAGCAGTGAAGTTCCTTCGGTCTTAAACTTCTGGCGAGCGCAATAAGGTCTGGGTCCTGTCCTGCACCTGCGCCTGTACTACACCGGTTACGGCTAGGGCTCTTCGAAAGGGAGAAAGAGATACGGTTGCTGGAGAAAGAGGGAGAGATAGCGAGAGAAAGAGAGAGCAGAAGAGGAAGGGAGAAAGAGGAGTGATGCGATTCGGGGGATGAAAGGGACGCAGAATCCCTCTAGAGTAATTTCGTCTGACAAATGAGAAAGCCTGGGACTTGCGACCTTCGACCTTGAACCTACCACCGCACCCACGCTAGGAGAAGGTTCGGTTTTACTCACAGACTGTAGGTATATAACTATATAAGTATACACGAGCAAAGTTACATTCCGTTTAATTTTCTCCCACCCTTATTTGCGTTTACAATGTTCCTCTATACTCACGTGTCCTTTTTTTTTGGCATCATTTTCTCTTCGAGTTTCTCAACATCATCAAGAATCACAAAAGCTCTTATTGCCTTTTGTCTTTTTCTTACTCCAAGTTTTCTGATTCTTATTTCACCCTTCTCGCTCGTTTTTCATCAGGAAGCGGAAATTTCCAACTCACATCGGAGAAGATAGTTTGACTTGTGATTCTCTATGACCTACGGGCATCATGGCAAATCAACGATATTGTCATTAGGTACTAAAGATATCTAGACACAAGATTCCGACAGAAGAATCTATCATGAGAATTTTACATTTTACATGAGAATCTCCGTTTTTAGGACCAGATGATGTGGTGGCACAAGAAATCGCAATTGTGAGTTTCACGAAAATCACGAAAACGCAAAGTACTGGCTTTTCTTTCTTACATTTTTATGAGAGGTAGTTTACTCTGACATCTTATCGCTGCAAAAACTTGACGAGACGACATTTTCCGAGTTTCTAGTAGTAGGTACTAGACGCGAAAAAGTTCTTGTTGAAATTGTATCGTCAGCCCAGCGGACTGTTTTCCAAAGAATTGTGAACCTCAAAATCCCGTTCTTTGCAAAGTGGCCCTAGAGGAATTATTTCTCTTCAAAAAAACTTTGGGAAAACTCTACAGAAAATCATGAAAATATTGAAACCCCGCCACAGTCATCAAAAATTCTCGATTAACCCAGCTAGCTTTCTTGAAATAGGTGAGATTTCTTTTTCAACTTTTCGTTTCAGGTCCAGAAAATCACCTCTGGCCATTTTTTGATGGATCAATGTTTTGGCTGACGATATCTTGAGAACGAATCGACGGATTTCCATAGTTTTCGTATCAATTGACGCGGTTTTTCGCAACTCAGCGCTGCTTAAAATTTGGATTCACTCGGTCAACTAGTTTTTGAGTAATTGAGCAAACAAAATTTCTACCCGAAGAATTTCAAACCGTCATATCTCGAGAACGAATCAAAGGATTTCGATGATTCTGATCTTCATCGATAGCATTCTCTCCAACTTAGAAATGACTAAATTTTGAAACAGATCAATGCAATAGTTTTGTATTGTTCAAACTTCAAAGATCTACAGGAAAAGTTTTACGGCTTGCCCATCGTAGTCGTATACCCATATGGCGAAAAGTTGAACAAGTAGCGGGTATAGTGACGATGTACGGGAGGAAGTCGTATGGCGATATGTGGGTAGAAAGGAGGGTACCTACCTAGTCCTCAGGTATGGCGTAACGGTACGACGGAGGCGGTTGTTAAAAAGACAAAAAGACACCGTACGACTCGCTCCCGGTCCTCGCGACTCATGATCGTCAGTCAGTCAGTCCAGTCCGTCAGTCGGTTCGTCCACGATGTGAGCCGCGGAGAGATTCCCTCGAACCTAACCCGACAGAACCGCCTGCTCTGGCTCAGGATCGGAGACTCGTATCGCCCGAAAGAGCAGTGCATGCCGGATTATCTACGGACGACAGCCCGCGGAGAATCCGGCTATCTTTACGCATCGTACTCTTTCTCTCTTTTTTTCCTCATTTTAACTCGTTCTACACGCATATAAGTATAACGGACGAGATGGAGAAACTTTTTTCTTTTTTTTTCTTGTTGTTGTTGTTTTTTTGATCGTGGGATCGAGAGGAATATTTTCAAAATTCGAAAAATATCGCGGCAAGATTTACGCGGGAGCTTTTGAAAAGCTTTGGAAAATTTGGAGAGCCAGTATAGTTCAGGTTTATCAATTCTTTCGGAGCTTTTTATCTCTGGAAGATGGGGATGGGATTTAAGTTCCGAATTCCAAAAGTTCCGAATGGTAAAAATTCCGAATTTATTTTGGACACGATTCTGAGTTTCTAGAAACGTTAGAGCTCAGAACTTGGAAATTCCAAAAAGTCGAATGGTAGACAGCCCAAAGATCCAGAAGTTCAAAACTCAGGAAGTCCAAAAATTGGAAAAATGGAGGGAAGCTTTCTACATTTAAAAACGACAAAATTATTCTCGGCTAGAGTTGGAAGTTTGAGAAATCGGCCAGCACAGAATAATTCGGAAAGGAATGTATCCCTTCACATTTTTTGACTCAAGCATCGATATTCTTCGAGTAGGAAGTTCATTCGATAGAAACACTTCTATCGTATTTTCGAAAAGTACGTATCGACGTAGACAGATTTTCACGAATTGCAATAATTGCAATATTTCGTCTTTCAGATAACTCAGAAAGTACTAGGTCAATCAAATCCAAAATCTTAGCATCTCTTGAAGTCATGAAAATCTGCATCAACTGAGACCAGAAGCATAAAAATCTGTTGATTCTTTCTCGAGGTATGACTGAAATTATTTTGTATTGTCAAATTTGGTTTGCTCTGCAATTACTCAAAAACTAATCGACCGATTAAATCCAAAATCTGATTAGCTTTGAATGACAAAAAACCGCATTGATTGAGACAAGAATCATAACAATTCATTGATTCGTTCTCAAAATACCGTCGGACAAAAAATCGATCAAACACACAAGACATCCCTCCAAAAATGATCGAAGGCGATTCTCTAGACCTGAAAACGTGGAGATCTGATAAAAACTGAACTTTTCATTTTTGGAGTGATTACGATAATTTCCCTTTTTCAAAATCGGTAAGTCCAAAATTCGGTCCTCCGGCTGAGGTCAAGAATTCCTCGGATTCCCATCCTCGGTGTAATTTCCTAGCTTACAGGGGCTTACCCACGTAGATCGTACGTCCGCAAGGTGTTGCGTTAGTTGGTTGGCTCTCCCCACGGCTCTCGGATGGCATGCTGCCCAAGCCAGGAGACAGACGGACCGACATAAAGAGAGACAAGACAGACAGACAGACAGCAACCCGGGTGCTGGTCTGGCGGGTGCGGGCGAGAAAACTTTTTAGAGCAGACAACAGCAGGGGTGCGATCAAGACGAGCTGACGAGCGAAAGGCGAGATGTAAGCGAGATTCTGTGAGATGCTGTGCGAGAAGCGAGCCCTGGGTCGCTCTCCGTCTTGGTAAACAAAGGATGTGTACAAAGAGGAGGAGGAAAGAGAATCGGAAAGACACCCCTGCACGGCACTGCGCCATAGTCTCCTAAAATTCCTTTTTTCCCCATTTTTTTTTCTTCTTTTTTCTTTTCTTTTTTTTTTGTGCCATCTTTTTTTTTCTTGTTTTTTTTTTTTAATCCCCTTCTCTTGCTTCTTCTTCTTTTTCTCCATACAAAAAAAAAGGACGTAAACAGCTTTTTCCGTACCTATACCGACTTTACATCTTACTACTCTAATAAAACGATCTGGCGCTATTCTCCTTTCCTTTATTTCCATGGGCGGATGGATAAAAAACAGGAGCTATGTATAATGTATATGGTAATATGAATGTGATTCTGAATCTAAATCTATACATTATGGCCTTCAATTCTTTCTGCAGCATCAGAAATTGGAAATTTTGGAAACTGTTTTCCGGATACTGCATTGCGTTTGTGGTCAGGATCCAGATTGTTTCGGGAAGGCTTTGGTATGTTTTTGAAAAATGACACAAATGAGAATATCGTGGTCAAAGCAAGATATTTGGTTACCAATAAGTTTTTTTTCTACTCTAGAAATACTGCCGAGCAAATTTTGTGAGAAGAAGAAGAAGACTTGATTGAGGAAAAAACCATGAATTTTGGGAGAAAAATTAATAGTGAGTCATGTCGTGCGATTTCCGGTTGATCACGATCGCAAGATACGTGTATTTCCATGTAGCTATACCTACGTAGCTTCAGTCAGGCTCAAACGCGGTCGTCGGAAAACAAACATGAAAAAGGAACTGTAGGAAAGCTTCTTGGAGATTCTTCTCTCTTTTCTATCTCGCGAAGTCCCCGTGCGATAGTCGGCTGTGGCTGAGACGCTTCGAATAAGGATAAACCATTCACAAACTATTCATTCTTCTGCAAGGGAATTCACTATTACCCAACGTATCTTGTGGAATTCTTTAGGCAGCTCGTCTCAGGTTGGATCAATTTTGAAAATCACTGGGTTTTGATTAAAATTCGAAACTTAGAAGGCTGAAGATTTCGAAAGCTTATATATGCAAGGGCTGCAATTCTGTGACTTGAAATTGGCTTACTACATAGTTATTCATTCAAAGTTCTCAAATGGTCCATCCCGATTTTCGAATTTTTCGAAGTTTGGATTTTTGAAGCTTTAACATCGCGGTTCGAAAATTCTGAGCTTGAACGAGGCACAATTGAAATTCCGAACTTCAGCAGCTACCAAGGGTCAAAGTTCCGAATTTCGATACTACCGACTCAGAGTTTTTAGTAAGATTATTTCCCTGAAAGTTCACGTAGCTAATTTGAAAACCTCCGAATAGAAAAACACCGAAGGTTCAAAATTCCGAACGCTGAAGATCCGAAAGGCTAAAACTCCGAATCTCGGGATTTGCGAGATTCAATGTCGTTTATTTCCCAGCTTTGACACGAGCTTCCCTTAAATTTGCGAATTTTTGGACTTTTTGAGTTTTTAACTTTCGGATCCTCGAATTGGCTACATTTTGATCTTTTGGAATTCGCATGTCCTGAACTCTAACGTTTTCAGAAACTCAGAATCGCGTCTCAAATAAATTCGGAATTCCACCGTTCGGAACTTTTGGAACTCGGAACTTCAATCCCGCCCCCAAAAAAAGAGCTTTTCGGAAAGAACTTTACATTTTGTTTTTCTCTGGTCTCTTCTCCGACCTTTCTTCCATCTCTACTAAAGTAAGCAAAGATCGTTTAACAGACGAAAATTTTTGACCGCAGAAATTCGCAAGAAAGACCGTCAAGAGCTTTGAAAAGCTTTTTGCGTGAGAAAGGCGTCGCCGAGTTGCGTCAACGCAAACTGCAGGTATGATATTCCGTTTCGAAGGAACTTTATCGAGGTATAATAAATGTTGACGAAGGTAAGTGGAAAAAATGATTTACAGTTATCTGCGCGAGTGACTCGACTCGACTCGACTCGACTCGACTCGCCTTGCATTCTTTTACGCGCTTCGCTTAGCTACGCAGTCTCGCTTCGCTCGCTCGTTCGGTTCGTCTAGCCGTGTTGGTGCTGCAGCGTACGTGCGTAAACGAAGGTTAGTCGGAGTCCCGAGCTCACATATATCAACACCGTCGTGCCACTTTGACGTTTATGAAACCAATCAAACATTTGCAACAAAAAGTTATTCAGTGGTTTTCAACCTTCGCCAATCCCCAGCTGAACAAAACTCGTCCAAAGCTCGAAAGCTTTCACATCCTTCTTCGAAATTCGACGCAAAATAACTTCGAAAAAATCGAGAAAAACCCAGGGGTGAAGATTCTCGGATCTTCAGGAATCAAAAACCGTATAAAATCATTTAAAAAATTATCTAAAAATCTGGTTTGATCACCTCTGATCGAGCTTTGCTCTAAAATCAACGACACGCCAGGCATCGATTCGATAAATTTCAGTTCAGGAGGCGATGAATCAACCGATCTATCGAATCGAGAGACACTTTTTTCCTATTGATTATACACCTGCGTGTGTCAAGTCCCGGGGAAATGATATTGGTATTAATTATCCGGGTCCAGAGAACGATCTGGAATCGTTCCAAATTACCGTACCGGAATAATGCACGGCTTGGTGGTTCCTCCAGGATTTGGTTACGTGCCAAAGACACGCGGGGATGGTTTCCGAGTTGGATTACGTATCTGGGTACCAAAAGAACGGCCTTTGACCAAGCTCGGGTAGTTTTGGAGTCCAAAATCGCAGACCGGAAGTCAAAAGTCATCTTAATATGTCCTGCACTTCGGAAAGTTTCCCTCAAGCTCCGAAGCTTTGAAATCCTTCCAATTCTCTTTTGTTGATTCTTTCGTTTAATTTTCGACTGACCATGAGGTAGGAGAAAAACGAAAGTGTTACGATGTTTCGGTTTATGATTTTAATGACACTTTTCGAGGGGAATTGCGGCCCCATGGAGCTAGCGAGAGCTTTCAGAGGTAGGAAATATCCTTCGGGAGTTAGGTATACGAAGCCCTGCGCAGAAACCCTAATCAAACTTTAGGACCGTATTAATTCAAACCTTTCTACTAAAACAGTTTTCGAAGTTCCGGCAGCTGCAGAGCAGCAATTGCTCTACCTAAGAGGACGACGCCGGGCGCCACTAGTCCCAAGCTTTGAGCATTGAGCAAGTCCCATGGCTTCTATTCGGCACGAATTCGAACCATCGAGTATATAACGTAGGCAAAACGCAATATTGAGCACAGTCGAGAAAGCCCGAAAGAGAATTTCGGGAAATTCTAAGAGCTCGAAATGTTGGGAATTGAAATGATCGTTGAAAGAAATTGAAGAAGGCTATATGCACTTCCGCATCCTTTGACGCGATAACGCATCCTATGCACTGAATGAAGATTGAAGTATACGCGTCTAAGTGCATAGAATGGAACGAGTAAGGATTCCCGAGGATATAGAATTTTATAAAGTACCTTTCCACGTGTGTTATAAGTACCTGAACCAAAGTTGGCGCATGATGGGTCATTGAAAGAACATGCATCGTACATTGCAGCAAGCACATATACCTGATGTTGGTACCTACCCAGTTCACGGTATGTTTGGGGCAGGGCAAAGTAAAAAGGGAGAGAATAAGGGTGAAAAAAAAAAAAAAAAAAAAAAAAAAAAAACACCAAGGAAAATGAAGAAAAATAGAGAAAATTGAACCCAGATAGCAATGAGTTTCAGGAAAGTGCCTTCATCTCGGAAAATAAGCCATGAAAAACTGCGCAGCAAAAGCAGCCTAGACTTAAAATTTCAATTGCTGCCTCTTTTAAGAGCCGGAGCAGCTCTTGTATTATACTCGTTCAAGTCTCTTTCCCTCTTTCACTCTTTACCTTTTTCCTCCCTTTTTTTCTGCACCCTCTGTAGTTTTCTCTCTCTTTCTCTTCTCTCGTTGTAAAAATACACCTACCTATGCACTTCGGAACTCTACTGCAGAGGAGGCGAGCCTTTAGAATTTTTGCATCTTTTCAACGGCGTCGTGGGAGCAGGAGATCTACAGGGCTATTGCTGTAAGTAGAGAATGTGTATACGATGCATATATCCACATACTTGGATTTTAAACACAAACTGACGATCCTATATAGATGCAGAGATATAGAAAGAGCGAGAAAATAAGGATACTTGGAGAAAAACAACCCGGCATTCACTATATGAATTAATGGTCTCTGGGAATTTCACGCAGCGATTCCTCCTACTGATGATTACATACTTATATTTATATTCCTATTTATATTCATTAATATATCAAACAAAAGATTCTACACATTCATCCACTGGCTCAAGTGTTCCGTACATGTGCAGATGTTCACTTTTTCTTTTACCCAGACGTCGTCTGATTGCAATAAGATCGAGTCAATCGTAGATCAATTCGAGATATCATCAGTGAAACGATTTCTTTCTATTGAGAGGAAAAATTATTCGGGACATGGCCAGTTTTGAAACAAATTTCGGCGAGCATGGCCAGTTTTGGAAGAAATTCCCAAAGACATGGCCAAGTGTGGTACAAATTTTTTCCAGAAATGTCGAGTATCGGCAGGAATTCTTACGAACATGGCCGTTTTTGCCAATGATTCTTTCAGAACATGGCCGAAATTTTCGATTCCCTGGCGGTGAACATGGCTGGTTTGAAAACAAACTTTGAGAACATGTTCAGTTTCGAGATCGACTGAGATCGAACCGGATTTGAATTGAACTTTGCATTGGGCATGTTCGGTTTTGAAAAAAAAACCCGTAATTTTAACGGTACATTATTTCTGAAGACTTTGAAAGACTCGAGCATCTGTCGAATTGGAAGTTGACGAAGTACTGCTAACATAACAGCAATCTATAAACATAGCTTAATTCTTTCAATCTGTGGATCCAGCGGGTTTTGGAATTCGAAATCACGGCTAGTCCTCCCGCCAACATGGTTTAAAAAATAATTCAGGCTCGATACGTACGTATACACACTAGTTATACGAATCCGTACAGAATGTTTTATTTTATTTTATATTTTTTCATTTTTCCCCACCTGTCGGTGACATGTTTTGTAAATACCTCACGACGTGTTGATATCGAGTTTTGTATTACCGTAAAGACGCATGTATACGACTAAAACGTGAGCTCACATTGTTCTTTGGTAGTGTGTCAAAGAAACGCGAAAACAGAATGGAAATCACGAAATACAAGTATACAAAGATAACGAATGATGTATGTAATTAAATCTATTCAATCCAGCTCTCGAAGGCCTCGTCTAGTGGCTGCAAATACTGTTCCAAAAACATCACCGCAATTCAGATCAAAATCATGGAAATCCGTCAATTAGCTCTCAAGATATCGTCGGACATAAAATTGATCACATACTGTACAAACATCCACAGAAAAAAAAACTTTTTTTGTTACTTTTTCTTTTCTGGTACCCGATGTTGCCCCTATTTCGTGTCTGAACATGTATCCATGTAGTTTTGGCTGTAGAGCCGTGCCGGGAACGCAAGCTCCAGCAATACTTGGCGTGAGCTTGAAGTCGAGGAGCTGCAGGAGTTGCGGGGAGGGAAAACTCGAAGAATATTGGACGCCACCCTCTAGGTTTAGAGCGGCCATCTCGCGTCGAGATGACGGCGTCGCCGAGCCCTTATATCCGCAATATTAAAACTATTCCACCTGGCTGTCTTCCCGGTTCTACGTTGCGTCGCGACGCGACGTCCTCTTCGTCCTTGTACAGGACCTATGGGCACTTTCCTTGACGTACTTCCTCACTTTGTCATACTTTCTGCGCCCCTTTTCAACCCCCGATTATCGCAAGGCACGGATTAAAAGTATCTGGACCTTGCAGCCCCCGTACAAATCCCACCCCGGATCTCGCGACCCCTAGATCTATCGCCCTTGATTCTGACTTGGCTAGCAAATGCAGAAAATCGGAAGAAAACATCGATGCCTCGAGTGAATCGGGGCCGAGAATCAGCTTCGTCTCAGCCACTCAATTAATCGTGCCGAATTCAACAAGTTTCGCAAAAACATTTAAACAGATATATGGTCAGTTTTTGAGGAAATTTGAAGAACATGTCCAATTCTGAAACAATGTAGAACATTTTCTGTTTTGAAACAATTTTAGAACATGTTCAGTTTTGAAACAATTTTGCGAACATGTCCAATTTGAAACAAATATTGAGAACATGTGTCCAGTATAAGACAAACAAAGTTCTTAGAACATGTATGGTTTTGAAACCAATTTTCGGAACATTCGTTTACATTTGGAAAGAATTTCGTAGTACATGGTTGATTCTGAAAGAAATTTTTGACGATTTAATCATTTCGAGGCACATTTTTGAGGACATACCTACATTGAGGCTGAATACCTGAGACATATTCAACTTTGAAAGAAATTCCAAGATACACGGCTGCAGTTATGAAAAATTTCAGCTATTTTCAAAAAAACTATCAGTAAGACGTATCCAGTTTTGGCAAAAATTCCCAGGTCAGTTTGGAAAACACAACCGTCGATTTCTTATGACATGTTTTAGACGACTCGGGATAACTGGACAGCTTCTCAAATTCCAGAATAATGAAACACTTCTCAGGTTCAACGACTGAAATGAAATTAATGGACGGGTTTTCAGCCTCCAAAAATGAAAACAGAAAAGTTGATTTCTTTTTAAAAATTTTTATTCGGCTACTAGAATATCTTGAACTCCTTCACAAACATAATATTTGAAAAAATCCAGAAGTTCGAGTTGATTCCGTATCGACAATGCCGCAGAAACTTCAATAAACCAAAGAGGCGTGCGCGGGGCTTAGAGGCAACTGGAAGCGAAGGGGAATGGTATATACTACCTACATAGTATAGACTATAGATGTAGGTACGATGCGAGAATTGGCGAGGGTAAAACGAAGGAATGGGGTATACGAGAAACGCGGGGAATGGGGAACGGGGAATTATGGGTTGGGGAAAAGAGAGAACTAATGCAAAACAAACAAAACGTATTGGCAGTTATCTTGCACGAGGCAGGAGCTACCAGCCCCCTATAACACCCCATCCACCCCTATACCCACCATGTTATTATACACAACCTACCAAGATATAGGAAACTGTTCCAAGAATCTTACAAAATATTTTGTGTAAAAGAAAAAAAAAAACGGAACGAAATGAGGTGCAAAAAAAAATACAAAAAAAAAAACCCTAAAATATTGGCGAACAAAATATTTTTTTAAATTCTTGTAAGAAAAAACAATCCATTTTCGAAAAACTTCACAGAACCCAAATCGAATTTTGGGAAATGGACAAAATATCTTGCGAGGTTTCAAATTGCTAAGCTTCTTGAGCGAATATTTTTGAGGTGGTTTTTTTTTTTTTTGTATTTTTTTTACACCCCATTTCGTTCCGATTTGTTTTTTTATGGTGTTTTTTTCTAGTCCATGCGCAGGATCCTTGTACGTACGTATTCATATCTTTAAGACGCTGAAGCGAAGCGAGCAAGCAAGTGAAAAGGTTCTCATGGTAGTGGCGAGGAGAGTTCTTAGAGTGGGAGGTTAGCCAGGGATGAAGGGATGTCCAGGTTTTCCTGAGAACCACGTCCGCTCGCCTAAGCACCCAATAAAGCAGCCGATAAAATGGTAAAATGGCGCGCAGACAGGACCCTGTCTTATACGAGCCTTCATCCAGCTATCCCAACCGTGCAGAAGGGAATCCTGCAAAGTCTGCTAGAGGCTTAACGACACATGGCCATTCGCGGTCTTCTTCGACCAGCTAGTCCAACTTGGCATTTCCTCTTCTCTAAAAAGTAGTCATTGGTGATGCAGTTCCATTTCCGTTTCTTTTGGTTTTTTTGTTTGTTTTCTTTTTACTTTTCTTGGGTTCTCTTGGGTCAAATCATATTTCTGAACTCTGTGGTCATCAATATGGCCGTAGCTATGTGTTGGATATTTTTGGTGATCTTCTTTTCCAAAGGTAAAAAATTTCTGGGACATTTTTTGGAAACATGTTCGATTTATAATGTGGGCCAATTGATATGGTTGGAAAAAAGCCTGGATTTCAAATCGTAGGCTATAACAGTAGATGATGAGAATTTGTTATTTGATGATGAGCACGTGTAGATATTTTCGTGTTCAAAATTTGTGCCCTCAAAACGAGAGAGAAAGAGAGATTAAATGAAAAAAAGGAAGAAAAAAGGGAAAACAGCCCAGTGTACACATAGAGAGCGATAGCTGGTAGCAGAGCTCCACAAGCTATACGCAAGCTCCAAGCTCCGAGAGAAAAAATATTTGTTAACGAGCGAGCCGTGCTGTTTGTTGAGAGTGCTTCAGCCCCCGCCGAGCCGCGGCCGCGAGCCAAGTCGAGGATCGAAAAAAATGTACCTACACGCGGTGTTTAGTCTGCGTAATTTCAAACAAGCTACTACACCACCTCTCTACCAAGCTTCAGTCGATATTCCAGCCCTTATCTCCATCTTTTTCAATTAGTATCGATGCTTCTTACATTATTTTTGTCCGGAAGCCGAACCCTCAAGTAGGTACCCATGTACGAACTTCAAACTGGCTTGGTATTGGCACGGTATTGGTGCCATGGCCGCCAATACTGACAGCTACCAAGAGCCAAGCTTCGCCCAGGTCAAAATCAATGTCGGGACGATTTTGGGTTGTTAACACCAGTCCAACTTATGGTGCCATCAATCGGCACGAAATAATCCACAGCTAGTATGAAACACCATATTGGCCCAGTGTGTTCCCAGTACAGAACTGACTTCCGGCTGAGCCCTATGTATGTTCACTTGTCAGTACTACTGAAAGAGTCGAATGTTCCAACCGTTCTGGTGCAGAGTTTATTCGAAAATATACGTGAAAAACGAGACCCGAACGATACGTAGAGGCATATACATATATATAGCCGCAGGTACACAACACGAATTCGGGATACGTGATACTCCTGTCGGCGAACACCCGGTGACGGTTTGCAGGTAGGATGTTCACGTATAGGTTGGCGAGGATGAGAGCGAAAGAGAAATAGTAAAGGACCGAGATAGAAAATGAGAGGGAAAGAGGCGGTATGGATGTTTCCCATTAATGGAATTTCATCCCCAGCATTAGGCATTAAAATCCAACGAAGCTAGTACGCTATGCAGAGGTGTACATCCCAGTGTGTGGAACCACCTCCACACCTCTGTTGCAGCATTGCTATATATTGAACCTACCTATGGACACATCGATCCTCATGCGTGTCCTGTCGACAAAATCAACTACAGGCATATTCCATTTTTACCCTTCAACATGTCAAGGATAGAAAAGTACCGGGCTAGGTCCAAAAACTAGCTTCCCAGCAGTTCCAAAAATTCTTCACGTTTCGAACATCCCGTAGTTCAAGCCACACATGATTCTCGACATATGTCCCTTGATATGTCCGGAGTGAACTCAGTCTTTTGGAAGAAAATTCGACACAGGATTTTTTAACTCGACAGGATTTCAGCCTGTTTTCGGATGATGAAGAATCACCATGTCCTATAATGTTCTCAAATCAGAAAAAAATGTAGAAGATAAGTGCGGGGCAATCCAGATGACAAAATGGTTTGCCATGTTCACCTGCTTCCAAATCGAAAGAAGGATCCTTTGATGAGAAATTGGACAAAACGCGACCCTTTCATCGGGTCTAAAATTTGAGATAAAAGGTAAATTTGAAAAAGGACGGACAAAAGTAAAAAAGATAGTCGTGGTAAGAGCGATTCGCCTAATCTTTTTGTACGAGGAACTAAAAACTAAAGCACTCTTCAAACGGCGTGGCAGAGTTTTCTCATATTTTGCAAATGCTTCGCTTTGATCACTGGCTTTGGACGCTTTGAGGGTTTTCGTTTTCGCTGTTCTTCACGTTGTAAAAGTGCAGAAAAACGCAACGCACTATATACTCACGCTAGTCATTTGACGATTATGCCGTATGTATTCTACTTATACACTCGTCATGATCAAGGAAACCTGACCAACCTTCCTGCAGCTCATTTCACATCACTCGCTCAAACGGTTTTTGGCTTTTTTCAAACGACTTTTATCAGAATGGAAAGCTCCCTGTGCAAGTCCCAGTCTTGGGACTTCACTCATTCTCTCTATTCGTTGGGGCGATACCAGGATCCAAAAAATGGAGTTTCTGAGTTTCGCCTCATCTGCCTAATGAGCCGGACTTCAAACTCTTTGAAAACTCTCGTGTGTAGTTGAAAATGAGCTTTCCAAAAGTTATTTCATGGAATATTTCCTAGGTTGAGCATTCATTCATTTATTGATTCATTCCCAATCATTCGATTTTCGACTCATTATCACATTTCACTGCTGCAAAAATCATTACTTATTGTTAGTGCATTTCAGACCCCACAGTGCAACTCCGAGATCGTGTTGCTAATTGACATTTAGAATTCTATAATCCGTTGCAATTATGAGGAGAAGCACAAGATTGGTACAGGTGAGTGTAAATAATAAATCGTCCGATTCTAGAAGTCCAGTAAAGTCTAGGAATTACAAATTTACTAGCCAACGTATTCTGGGTTTAGACTCCAATGGTGAAAGAGATCATGGAAACGATCTTATGTTATTCCTCGTGGATTATTGTCTGATATTTTGATCTGGCAGATGTGATTTACCTGCCCAGGTGTGACCCAACATGTTATTATCCACACGAGGCTAGTTCCGTTTCCGAAGCTTCTTCTAGGTCGTCAGAGGCGAACCCCTCGAGTCGAGTACGTAAATAGATATTTTCGAGCATTCCCGCAGCCCGGGTGAGTCTTCTACTGGTGGCCACGTAATCCACGGTGCAACCGATCGAGGTTACCTAGTGAAAGCTCCCACCTAGACCTACGCTCTGATATATCATATGGGACTCACACCTGTCGCTGTGTCACGTAAGGGCGAGATTGACATTCCCAATTTCAGAAGCTCCGAAAGGTCAAAATTCCGGATGATTTTACTACTGATTCAGAGTTTTCAGGAAGATTATTTCCCCGAAAGTTTATGTAGCCAATTTGGGAAACTCCGAATGGAAAAACACCGAAGGTTCAAAATTCCGAAAGCTAAAGATCCGAAAGGCCAAAACTCTGAATCTCGGAATTCGCGAGATGCAACGTCGTTTATTTCACAGTTTTGTCACGAGCTTCCCTTAAATTTGAGGATTTTTGGACTTTCTGAGTTTTAAACTTCCGGATCTTTGAGCTTTCTGCATTTCGACCTTTCGGAATTTCCAACTCCTGAACTCTCACGTTTCTGGAAACTCAAAATCGTGGCTCAAATAAATTCGGAATTTTAACCGTTTAGAATTTTATGAATTCGGAACATTTTCACCAACTGGACGTTGGATAAATCGAAAGCAAAGAACTAAGATACGAGAAATTTACTGAGGCCAAAAGCACGCCTGGGTTAAATATGGGCTTTTTTTCTTCTCCGGGCCTCGCACTGCAGCACCTCCTCATAAATAGCGAGAAAATCCAATGGGATTATCCTGCGGCTACTGAAACGCGAAAATTTTAGCCTATGCAAAAACAGGAGGTGGCACATGAACGGGGGTGCAATATGCTAAGATATAGAAGAACGCAGGGGGAGGGGGGGAGGGGGGGGGGCTTAGCCGATTCTATCGGTGATTTGCGACTGGCTTTATCGCGGGTTTTATCGCAAGCTCCGCTTCGCTGGATTTAGAAACGTGTTTCCGCCATTCTTTTTCGCCTTTATATATAGAAAGAAAATTTTTTTGCGTTGCATTCGGGTGAAATTTTTCCTTCTCCTTTTTCCTACGATGGGCAGTTCTCAGACTAGGGATTTTTTCATGGACCAAGATGCAGGAGTGAATTTTTTTCTAACACCAGGAATTCTTGCCACAGAAGCATCACTGGGCAAGGCTGCAGGCATTGGCCACGGCTGGGACTATAGCTAACCCGCTCCTGGCGCGTTTACATTGCAAACAAATATTGGCTGGGGATAAATAAACCCAAGTAAAGTTTATTACCCTAGATTACGTAATAAAATAAACATCGGCGAATACGCCAGCATATGCTGCTTCCTCTCGCTGTATAAGCTTTTCCTCGCTCTCCACGCCAGCTTCGCTCCTCTTTCCATATATCCACACTTTTACACAATGATTTTCATCGGGATTCACCCCGTTCAGGAAAAAGTTATCTTTCGCCTCGAATTTTTATTTTATTTTAATCGGTTTTGTACAGAAATGTCTCTTGAGTGTTGTGAAACTTCAACATTTTCGCAATTGGCAATAGTTAATATCGTTTCTAACACGACAACAATTATACGTTTCGATTCCTTATCAAGTGATTAGAGGTGAAAAGTGCTTCTTAAAGAGGAATCAAAATTGTTACAATTTTTGCATCCTGTGAAAGAACGAATACCTTTTCGAAACTTTTGTAACAGCAGCACGTGACAGTACTTCCCGTATGATATAAAATAATCAGATACTTTGAAGGTGGGATGTTTTGCGGAAAAAAATTTATACCATATACTGGAATAGAATTGCGAATGCAAAAGCTTCACCCAGTTCCAGGATATCAGCTGATAGTCAGATTTTCTAGCAGAGCAGAGTCCGGGATTTTTTATAGCCTGCGAACATGTCCTTATATACAATAGTTCAAATTAAATCTACGAATGTGAGATTCATTTTTGCCTTTAATCCTGGTCGAATTCCCATCCAAAATGACCCGATTATAATTTCAAAAATTTGTGAGAGGTCAAGTCCTGACGCAAGTTGAAAAACTTTAGCTTTCAAAAACAAAATCTTTGAATAACTATTTCTCAAACATGTTGCCCTAGACCCGGATATCCAAAAAACCATTATTGACGATGGGAAAATTTCATACAAATTTGGAAAGAATTGTTGTTTCTTTTGGTAATGTTGCTATATATATATATTTATACCGAATTTCGGATTCGCGCATAGATATAGAAGGTGAGTGACTGATGCCAGTACGCGAATTTCCAAGAGTTTACATATTCACCGACGAATACGTAAATTCATGTGCATCTAGTTACTTGATTAGAATACCGATAATTGAACGCTGTCTGGTGGCTATAATTAGGCGAGTCACCGTGACGGACGGATTAGCGAAATATAAAAATAAACTGAACTGTACCCCGTGTGTACTATATATTTGGATCCATATACCATGAACCTATATACGTAGGTATGAACGTATATTTATGTATGTGTGTGTGTGTGTGTATACCTGGGCAAAGCCACGCAATTCTGCCGCGTAATGTGATTTGAAATACCGAGACTAAAATATACAACCGTGGGCAACAAACTCGGGCAATCGTTCGACGGTCAAATCTATTGTTCACTCGAAACTACCGGCTATCCGAAACGGTTCTGTTCGACCCTCGTTACATTTTATATTCCCGCAGACACGTAGGCACAGGCTGCAAATCAATCCCAATATTTGTTCAAAAATCCAAAGACGGCTCTAATCATCGAATTCATTTTGATATTTTTGAAAATGAATAACCGGTCATCAGTTAATTTTTGAAAGACTCGCACGTTCAAAATTGAAAGAATCAATCATTCAACTCTGATACGCAAAATCTAAAGACTTTTCGCGTATTTTCTGAATAATTGAGTAAATCTTGTGATTGGAAATGCTTTTGGGATTAGGATTCAGGGTAGGATTGAAATTCCAAACTTCAAAAGCTGCGAAAAGTCAAAATTCGGTGTTTTTCTTCTACCGACCCAGAGTTTTTCAAAAGATTATCTCCCCGAAAGTCTGCGTAGCTAATTTGAAAAACTCCAAATGAAAAAACACCGAAGGTTCAAAATCCCAAAAGCTAAAGATCCGAAAGGCCAAAACCCCGAAACACGGAATTTGCGAGGTGCAACGTCGTTTATTTCATACCTTTGTCACGAGCTTCTCCTAAATTTGAGGATTTCTGGACTTTCTGAGTTTTTAACTTTCGGATCTTTGAGCCGTTTGAATTTCGACCTTTCGAAGTTTCCAATTTCTGAACCCTAAGGTTTTTAAAAATTCAGAATTGCGTCTGAAATAAATTCGGAATTTTGACCGTTCGGAACTTTTGGAATTCTGAATTTCAATCCCGCCTCTGAGATTCGAGTGCGGAAGTGTATCGATTGCTGATTTTCGAGTCTCTAATGATTCAGGCAAACAGCTTCATCGTACGAAAATTCCATGGAGAACTTTTTGATGGATGTGGGTATTCTCGTCCCAGGAGATGGAATAATATTCAACGCAATATGGAAAATCGTTGAAAAATTGGGAGATATTGGAAAAAGAGAAATTCTGTGTTTATATAGTCGACGGAAGTCAGGCATTCCTTGACCATGAGAGACTGAAGAGTCCTAAGTCCATCTGAATCCTTACCTACCACAAATGTCCTTACCTCCCCTTCAGCAGCTCCTGAACATTGATTCCGAAATTCTCTAGCATCCCAAAGCTCAGGTGATTGAGCTTTAGGACAGCCGAATCCGGCTAACTCGCAAAGATTAATTGGCATGTAGCTGAAAGTCTTAGCCATAGCAGAAATCTGCAGTCTTCGTCATTATTTTGAAAAATGTATCAATTCGGCGTAGTACAATCGTGCAAGTACGCAGTGAAATGTAAACTGTGTATCGGATGGTGTATTTTCAGGTGAATAAACACACGTGTAAATTTCTGCAAGTGTTTGATGGTAATAAAGATAATTAGTACGGGTAGAAATGGGGAGAAAGAGAGGAAGAGAATACAACCGGGTCCTGAACGCATCCTGAGTTGACAGACGGCGTTTTGTATTGAGAGCAAACAAATGGTCGATAGCCAGGAATTATTAATTTCTGATTTGACAAATCCCTGCCGCGTGTTCCGTCGCGACTCGACGTCCGCCGATACTGTGGAAACTGGGGAAAAGGGGTTGAGAAATTTCTACGTGTGTATCTGACAGAATCGAATCGGGGAAGAGTTCTACACAATGATACCAGATAATTTGACGGTTTAAAGCCACGTCCTAGTGCTTTTTTCTTATCGTTTACCGAATATCTGAAGATCAAAATGAGTAACGCCTCTAGTGTTATGTTCAGCCCTCAAAAACTTCCACCCCTTTAACGCGGGAAAACTCATCCCCCAATCCGTGGATCTACGAGAAAAATTCAAATCATTCTGTCAAGGTCATATAGTAGAGATTACTTTTAACTTAACCTAGCTAACATGAAAAACATGAGTTTTACTGGAATTCTAGCAGTTTTTTTTCAGTAAGTGACATATTTAGCCGGCTTCTGCCAAAAAACTGAATTCATTCGTAGAGGGTTTGTTCGAATCGGTTCCGTAGTCGTCGAGAAAGTACGATTCGCGTTTTCGAGGTGACGACAATTGGTAATACTGGAATTTCGAACAGACTGCCATATTGCCTGAAGGTGCCACGTGACTATGTTCAAAATTTCATGATTACCAATTGTCACCACCTCAAAAACGCGATTCGTAGTTTTTTCCAAGCTATGCAACCTACTGAAATGAAACTCGGGAGATTGACGCTTTGCTACCGCAGAAAGTGGCCGAGGATTTTACTGTTTGGAAAAAACGAAGAGAATTCCAGTCAGATTCATATTTTGTATGTTATCTAGGTTAGGTTCGAAGCGACTTGTACCATATCGCCTCAAGTCTCATTCTGACTTCAACAAGATTCTAGGAATTTTTCGATAGAAGTCAGAGTAACTATATGAACAAGAATCAGATTTTCACTTTTCATCACCGTTTAGTGATATAAGAAAAGACTAATTATTCCGAAAAGTGACTCGTATCCCGTAAAATCCTCATTTAAAAAATTATGAGATAAAATGGTTGAAATTTCGAAGGATTCAATTCGTAGTTTGTAGCAAAATGAGAAGAATAATCCGTCCGAGAAATTGGGGAGGCTGGTTTGGGTTGAAGGGTTGAATAATGTCTTCGGCGGCTGGTCCTCGTAAATCGGAGAAGGCAGGCAGGCAGGTAGGTAGGCAGGAAGGTAGGTAGGGTAGGGTAGGCGTAGAGGAGCACAGGGGTGGTTGTAAAGCAAATATAACGGTTGGGGATGAAAAGCCCTGGAGAACAAAAAACCGGCATGATAAATAAAAGGCTGAAAAAAGATAAAGCTTTAAAAAGCGTTAAAAACGATGGGAACAGAAACAAACGACGAACGGGCCGCGGCGTGTCAGTCCCGGCGATGCGGGGTGAACCAGGGTGAAACAACCCCCTCCGCGTCCTCGTCCTCTATCGATATTTGATTCGATGTATCGGACCGATACATCGACTCTGACGCGATCTGTCAGTTGGATTGACGTAAAAGCTCAAGTTTATACTTGAGACATTCGCCTTGGGGAAGGTAGAGACCATACATATGAGTGCAAGTGAACAAAAATCGGGGTGGGATTGAAGTTCCAAATTCCAAAAGTTCCGAATGGTCGAAATTCCGAATTTATTTGAGACGCGATTCTGAGTTTCTAGAAACGTCAGAGTTCAGAAGTTGGAAATTCCGGAAGGTCGAAATGCAGACAGCTCAAAGATCCGGAAGTTCAAAACTCAGAAAGTCCAAAAATCTGCGATTTTAAGGGAAGCTCGTGACAAAGCTGCGAAATAAACGACGTTGCATCTCGCCAATTCCAAGAATCGGAGTTTTGGCCTTTCGGATCTTTAACTTTCGGAATTTTGAACCTTTGGTGTTTTTCTACTCGGAGTTTTTCAAAATTTCAAATTTTCAATCCTGCCCCGAGAAATTGAGCCCAAACCGCAATTATACCTTGAAATCTAAAAAAAAATGAATTAATCAAGCGATCTTAACATCCTAAGACTTTTTTCATCCCCTGCGGACTGAGGGAGGAAAAGATATTTTCGATAATCCACGACGAAGCGTGTATACATGTATGTGTATTTTTTTATCTCGTTTCTTTGCGTTTTTCTTTTCCTTTTTTCATCTCGTTTTCCTTTTTCTTCTGCTTTTCCTTTCTCTTTTTTGGTCCTGTTCGAGCTTCTTCCGTTTCCTTCTTTTTCTTGTTGGGCTGGTTGGTGTACGCCGGTTCCTCCTGGTTGGGGATATTTGGCTCGATTCCACGTCGTAAAATAATCCCTGAATACGTTCGCCCCGCGAACACGCGACCAGATCCGAAAATTTTAGTGCGGATCTAACCGCGTCGCGACGCTAGGCTTATTGTGCTCGACCCAGACCTTAACTCGTCCCTCGAACCAAAAACTACCCTGAATTATCCTCTCCGAATATTGAAAAAATAAAACATAAAATAAGAAACATAGAAAATTCCTTATTCCACCCCAAAAGTTGTAACTTTAAACTTCCAAACAATGAATCATCCTCTTCAAGACATAATTATTGCCTTTCTCAACCTATACAAGCTGCTGATTCGATTAGGAGGAAAATTCGATTCTTCAAGTTGGGACGAATCCTCTTCGATTGTGACCAAAATCATCAAAGTCCACTGATACCTTCTCGAGAAAGCATCGATTGAAAACTTTGATCTGAAATTTTGTTGCTCAAATAGCTCGCAAACTACTGGACTGATCAAATTAAAAATCGAGTCAATTGTAAGGTATGAAAAACCGCACCGATTGCCACATGGATCATCGAAGTCCTTTCATTCGTTTTCGAAAAATGATTATCTGTGAATTTCTGGACTAGTTCAGTTTCAGGGAAGTTGAGACAGAAAAAGCTCTCCATAGCTTCGATTCCAAATACTGGAACTGGATAGAACCTTTCTGAGCTTTGAGGTCCTACTGAATGTAGAGAGCCTGTGAAATGCAGAGGCGGGATTGAAGTCCCGAAGTCCAAAAGCTCCGAACGGTTAAAATTTCGAATTGCCTTTTCGGATCTTCAGGTTTCGGAATTTTGAAGCTTCGGTGTTTTTCCATTCGGATTTTTTCAAATTCCGGCTACGTAGACTTTCCAGGAAATAATCTTTCTGAAAACTCTGAGTCAGTAGTAGAAAAATCCACAATTTTGACCTTCCGCAGCTTTCCAAATTCGGCTACGTCGAGTCGGCTTTACAGCGGATCGATCCGCAATCCAAATTTTTTTTCTGCTTCCAATTCTTAGCATATTTCGAGGAGACATTACCAAATACGTATCCTGGTGAAGAAGGAAGAGAAGAAGATGGGGCCACTCGAATTTCCCTCACCGTTGAGCACTTGAGTTGAATTTTTAGCGATAATCTGGGAACATTCCAACGAAACGCGAGGCCGCTTTTCGAAGCCCGAAGCCAATTCAACTGTCAAGTGTCAAAGTCTTGTAGGTACCTACCAGTGAGAGTGAAATCTGGTCCATGGAAGAAGAAAGAAGGCAAAAGAACAGAGGATATTATCCTGCCCATTGCATCCAACTGACATACGTCCTGCTTGAGACTACAGAAGTCGAACCAAACGGCCTGCACGTGATCAGCATAAATTTATACCTGCGCACCTAACCGCCCAGAATAGCGGCAATTAGTCCGGCAATAACTAATTGTTACTCCAGCAACTGGTTGCCTAATTGTCTTTCGGTCTATCGCCTTTTCTATCCACTTTTCATATGGCGGTTATGGAAAAGTGTCGGTTTCGTGTCCAAAACCACTTCCGCTAATTCAGAAAATTTCCAAATTTCCAATCTTTATATGATTCTGAATATAGAATAAATCCGTCTAGCCGTTTTTCCGAAATCAATAAGCCAAGGGCTCCATTTGAAAAGAATTTTCGAAAATTCATTAGACGAAAGTACAAAATTAGACGTACGGTTTGTAGGAAAAATCAAGAAACTTGGACGGCTTGAAATTTTTGAGCATTTTTTTCTCTTTGAATTTTGGACATTTATGGGTAAATTCCTCGTCAAGCGAGCCAACATCCTTTTCATCGACTTTGGGGATGAATTTTTTTCTCCAAAACAGTCGCCTTATAGAAAATTTGAAAAAATTCACACAAGTTTTTTTCTAGGATTATTACCAGCTGGAGAATGATGAGAAATATTGTAGAAATCGATGAAAAAAAAGATGACTCAGAATCATTTGACAGAGAATATCCCATAGAAGTGTTGGTAAGAAGAAAACCGCAGTCTGCGGATGGAACTCTTCGGAATCTTCATAGAAATATAAATACAATTTTGCCGTACGTGATTTAGATCTTTCTCGCGTAGTTTGGTATTCTCCGAAGGGAAAAATTTCTCTGTACCGTTACATGATAAATCATTTGTCGTATTGAATGTTACGCCACTTTCTGAGGTGACACACCGCATAATAATTCCCACGAACAATTTTGCCCGGATATTGGACAATTTGAGAAAGGACTTTAAGCTGTTGCAATGCCAATGATAAGTCACAGGTCGCTTCTTCATCATCTGACTCGTCACGTTCATCGTCAAAGTCACGAATCATTCGAACGGAGATGATTCAATTCGTATTTTGGATCTATGGATCGCTAGTGGAATATAGCCAAGAACGTAATTTGACCCAGAAAACGTTTTTCTACTGAAAAATTACCGTTTCAAACTTTTTTCCTATTATTTTGTGTCAGAATCAAGTTTTGTAGATGAATGCCATTCGCCAGAATACTGTACCTTTAGTGGTTCTTTCATTAGTACGATTTGCAAAATTCCTGAATGTTAATTAGATCTGTTCATCGATTTCCATTGAATTTTTTTTAGCTTTTCTCTTTTCTGTACACGGTTTAGTTCATTTTTATTTCCAGGCAATCCTGAAGTTGAGGAGGAGGCCACCCCTTTTGCCAAAAAAATAGCAAGTGATTTGCAATGACATTTACACATGTGCTGGAAAAGTATTAATCAACTCTATGCCATACCCCTAATTGATCACATGATGGATTCGTTTCTATTCCCTATCGAACCTGCATTAACTTCTTCAGAAATTTCAATTTCAATTCTAACGTGCTAGTATCCGAACATCTCAATTTTCATAAGAATTGGTACTCATTCAAAAATTCTCGTCCGAATCTCTCGGACAATTTTGATGAACAATTAATTGATAGTGACTATGAGACGCTTCTTCAATAATATTCAAAGTTAGTGTTGAATGCGAGTTAAATTGGCATAAGAGGTTCGAAGAATACATCGAAATTTAAGTCTCAAAAATCTAGTATCATTATCTCGTTAATCATTCGCGAAAATTTGACGAAATTCTATAATTCACGGTATATCTTAGGGCGAGGAGTTTTTGGCCGGAAAGTGACAAAATTTGGATTACAAACATGAAAGGGACAGCATTTTGACATTTCAACTCTGCATAGCCCGATAACTGACCAGCAATATATGCTACAGTTTCATCGATTCAACAGAGAAAACTGAACATGTTTTTGCTCATCCTGCAATTACTTCGAAATTTCAATTGATTATTGTTGATTTTCTTCCAAGTTAACCGAACTCTAGTAGGAAATAGAGACTATCGTTTCGAAATTAGCAAAGATCAAGGTCTATTTTGCAAAATCTCATCAACGAGGATTTAGATTCGTGAAGTATATTTGGCAGACTTGATCAGTATCCCTAATAACCTCAATCAAGCCTCATATTTAATCGCAAAATTCTCTGCACTTGTTAGTAATAAAGTAGCCGTAGACGCTACCAGGATCTGCTTTGATGATAATAAATTGGAAAGAAAATTTAAGAAACTATTTCATTTCATGCACACAATCCAAACCGTGATGATCGATAACGTCTTGACCAATATTTCGAAAGGAAAAATCTGTCCTTTCGTTCTTTAATTACATTCTACTGTAACTAGCTCTTCGATGCAGAAATTCATTCATAAGATTTCTTGCGCTTGAAACAAGCAGACGACAAGCATCAAAACTTCTCAATTTTGATAATTATATTTTCGTTCTAGATACAGATTTTTTGTTTTTTTTTTAATTTCAGTAATCGATGCAGAAACGAATCCCGGACCATTATCAAACAACTCGAAAAACGATGCTAAGAGCAGAAAGTCTTGAAAAAGAAAAAAAATAAAAATAAAAAAAGATTAGAAAAGTATAATGTATGGATGAGTGGTTTTCCTCACGAGTTCTTCATACGAGTAAAAATATACCTACACAAATATTTGTAAATGTGTATGTGAAAACGAAAACCAGATTCCATAGTTAAAAAAAAAAGCAAACAATTCTGCAGAATCAATGATTCTCAACCCACAATCCCACCTCTTCCACGTTCGATTAATTGTTAATAATAAATTCCCATAACCATACCATAGAAGCCTCCTCTAACCAACACTTTGAACTCCACGTTTTTCTACAACTTCTTCTTCTTTCACGCGTTCGTACCTTTTTCCTCTTCCTTACTTTCCATCTATCTCACTCGTACGTTTTGTGCATATAATATACACATACGATTGGGGCGGATTTGAAATTCCGAATTCCAAAAGTCGCGAAGGGTTAAAATTCCGAATTTATTTGAAAGATGATTCTGTGTTTCTAGAAACGTTAGATTTCAGAAGTTGAAAATTCTGAAAAGTCGAAATGCAGATAACTCAAAGATCCGGAAGTTGAAAACTCAGAAAGTCAAAAAATCCACAAATTTAAGGGAATCTCGTGACAAAGCTGTGAAATAAACGACGTGTTGCATCTCACGTATTCCGAGATGCGAAGTTTTGGCCTTTCGGATCTTCAGCTTTCAGAATTTTGAACCTTCGGTATTTTTCCATTCAGAGTTTTCTTTCGGGGTAACAATCTTTCTAAAAACTCTGAGTCGGTAGTATAAAAATTCGGAATTTCGACGTTTCGCAGCTTTTCAAATTCCAAATTTCAATCCCATCCCATACATAAACATATGTATATCTCTATCTCTCGCATAGATGTGAAGAGACACGCGTGTAGATAGACAGCGTACGTGAAATAGTCGCGTATGGGTGGGACGTATGTGTATTTCGTACGTGTGTGGGTGTATGTACGAATGGATGTATATGTATATATGTGTATATATGTACCTATATGTATATACATAGTCAGGGAGTGGGTATATAGAACGCGGGTTGTGCCGGGCTGGGCTGTGCCGGGCTGTGCTAGGTTGGGTATGGCTCGAATATATAGGTGTAGGTACCCTTTTTGCCTCTCCGTACGTTCTTCGGTCCGTTTTTGTGCATCTTTCCCCCACCTCAGTACCCCCGTAGCCGTCGGCCGCCCCACGCCGGTCCCGTTCGCTTTTTACTATTTTTTAACATTTTCTTTTCTTCAATGCCTTAAAATGCAAAAATAAACGAGTCCCGGATGGCACGAGTAACTATTGACCATCTGTCAAAATTTACCTATTTTACAACATTTTCATATCGTCAATTAAAATTATTATTTATCTCTAGATCCCTCCAAATACCCCCAATCTTCCTTATCAGAGATAAAATTTCTTTTCTATTATCACCGTTAAAATCTGACAAACTTTTGAACCCGGCGACACGTGGACAACATCAAAACAGCCAGAGGTTGGAGCCATCGTCTCTGCCTGGTTCGCTCTCTCCTTCTATATCCCGTCCTTCTCACGCCGTGCCAGACCCGGTTAAGTATTGGCCAAACGACGTTGGGCCAACCCTGAAAAACTGGTGAAAAACGGTACCAAAATGGCCGCCGGTTTTTGGAGAATCGAGCCCTGAGGTAGCCGGAAGTAGTTGAGATCGTTTGGTCCGATCCTCGGGGCTAAAATCGGCAGTATTTTTAAACGGAAGTTAACCGGCAGGGACAAAACAAATCCGATCGATCTTTCTCCGTCGCTTTATTCGTCGTGAAACTTTTTATGTTGTGTATATTAAAGGGAACGTACCAACATCTATTCCGTTAAAGCGGATATCGCGAAATTAAGGGCCCTGGTGACTCGACTGCAGGTTCGCATGTTGCGCCGATTCTTTGCTCGAGTTTCCGTTCCAAGTTGCAGATTTGCATCTGGACATTTTGGCCCTGGCGGTTCGAAGATTGAGGAAAAATTTCGAGATCGGTACCTGCAGAAGACTTTGCGAGATCGGAAAATCTTTCGTCCTTCAGGTCGATAATCGCAGGACGTTAACGGGTACGATCCTTGCTGAGGAGGTTGCGCAACTAGAAAGTATGGAAGCCGTGACGACGTCGATCATCCTAGTCGCACGAAACTCCTGACGATCTGACGATCCGATCCGATTCTCGCTTCCATTCGATAGGTATGTCTTTGTGGATATGTCCCGGGTACTTGCAGGGAATTTTCGCTAATTCATCATCGTCGCTATCGCGACACCGATTCGCTTTCTCTTCGGTTAAATTCAATCGAGCAAGAATATCGGACCAACGGTTACGCCGATCGGGAGGCTCATGGAACCAAAACCGATTCGAAGAGACGATTTTCTAACGAGTCGTTTGATTCCAAGACAAGATTTTCATACCAACTTTTTCGAATTCGAACGGTATTTCAAAAAAATCTATGGTGGACTTGGCCGATTCGGAAACGAACGCCTGTGGACATGCCAAGTTTCGACATTAACTTCTCTAGATCTGACTGAGCTTAAGATTGGAATTGCCTGAATTTGTCCGATTTTTATACTTGTTTTTTTTTCGAATTTGGACAGTTTTCATAGAAATTCATGGCGGACATGGCTGACTCCGAAAGTAACACTAGTGAACATGGCAAGTTTTGCCATTAACTTCTCTAGATCCGGCTGCTTTTGAAATCCTATTTCCTGAATTTTTGCCAGCCATTTTTGAAACTAAGCGGCCAAATTGAGCCAATTTGAAAAAAAAAAACTCATGCCGGACATGGTCGATTTTGAAACTGTTGACATGGCCAGTTTCTCGTCGAATCGCTTCAAACGACTAAATTATGGTTACATTCATCGGGACTGTTTGGCTTTGACGATGGTCAAAAGATTTGACTGGTTTCGGAATTAACTTCTCCAAATTCAACTGGTTTTCAGAGAATTTTCTAGAAACATGTTCGGTTCTGATTCGAATTTTTGGAATCATGGTCAGTTTGGAAACAAATTTGGAAAAACATAGCCAGTTTCGCGACAGATTTTTGAGGACATGGCCGATTCTTGAAAGAAATTTCCGGGAATATTACCAAATTTTGAAACTGAGTTTCGACACCAATTTCTGAGGACATGCCCGGGTCCGAAATTCACTATCCGGTCAACATGGCCGGTTTTGGAAAGAATAATAACTTCCATGGTCAGTTTCCGCTGACCTGAAACTACTTTGAATCTTGTCCAACTGTACAATCGTAACTCATCACTAGTGGATAAAGAATCTTATAATTTGTTGACTTGGCGGTCTTTTCAGAACCCGACGACTACTACAGACTGAAACTTCTTCTTTTTTGAATCTTGAGAGAGAGAAAAAAAAAAAAAAAAATGGGCAAATCCAGAAACGAATGGGGAAAATTATACGCTGGATACTAATTTCGACCAAGGCAATTCCATTCAATTTTCTTTCATATTCTTTACGAATTTAGTCAACATCGTCGACGTATTTAATACAATCGGCTATACATTTAGTCAATTTGAACTATGACAGATGCGAGATGAAACGCGTAGCTATTTCTTTTTACGGTTTGTTCAAACATTACCGAGTCATTGAGAATTTGAAGGATGGTGGAAGCAAATAAAGTACAGGTACTAATATGTGGATCAATAAACATTTTCAAGGAAATAGGTACTCGATGATTCCATGGCACGTGTATTCCAAGACAGAAAAACGTTTCGAATTCACATAAGTCAGGGACTTTGGCGCAACGCGTTTTTTCTGTTGTATCGTATGATTTCGGTTTTTCTCTTGCTCATCTCTATCCTGCTCAGGACACCCCAGGATCATCCAGATTTCTCTTTCTTCATCATTCTCGGCTCCTTCCTGATTTTCTGTTTTCTTAATGACACCCAAGTTATCGAATCGTCCGAGTGAAATTTCGAAAAATATATTTGGAAACGCAAGATGAGTCGCTTCAAATCTACCACGTCCAGTGGGAAAATGGCTGAAAATTTTTCCAAAAATGGAGTAGATAAAAAAAAGACTATTCTTCCTTATTTTTTAGTCTCTGAAACGATCCATCCGTCGCTTTTAACGACGACCTCATCTTTTTCTTCTTTTTCTTCTTCTTCTTCTTCTTTCTTACGTCAGACTGGCTGTGACGTCGATCGACGAAAGTTACGTAGACGTCTTACTTTATTTTTGGCAAGTATATTCGAACGTACTGAACGTACTAACATTCGAACCACAAATACATGTAGCTAAGAGAAAAAATACACGTTGTTTTTTTTTGCTCGAGCAAATCCAAAGTTCGCAAAGATGGGAAATTGATCAAACGAACTTTTCCTATTGCAATTTTTGATCTAGATATTTTTTAGATCTCCCTTAATTTCTTCCAAAACCTAATTTTGTACGGATGATTTATACACTTTTAATAGTTGATGAAATGAGAAGCTAGGTATGTAATTTAAAAAACAGGTGGAAATGTGAAATAACGACGAGGGTAAAGAGAGAGAAAGGAGGGAATTTTCAGTCCGAAAAAAGTATAGAAGAAGCAGAATAATCAGGATTCTAGATATATATACACGTAAACGTATATTTTTTTGCAGTGAATCGTACGGCCCTTTTCATTTGGGGTTGATCCACAAATTGATTTCTTGCAGGCTGCCAATTCCTGTTTTCTCGATTGCCTCAGCGGGCAATATGCGCCCTTTCCAACCCACGATTCATTACCAATTTTAATTATTCTCTTTTCTCCTGTTTTCCTTTTTCTTCTATTGTTTCACTTCCTCTCCCTCTCTCTCTCTCTCTCTGTCTCAATTTTTTTATTTTCGTTATTTTTTTCTCTCTCTTTTTACTCCGAAACATTCGAGTTCTCCGTAAACGGATGATAATTGTTCTCGCCGAGGGCAACTGCTCCGAGATAAAGTTTATTTTTCACTAAAATTAGGGCCGATCATGAGCACGGAAAAACAAGGTGGCAAAATAATCGATCGACTAGGTTGTCCTGGGCTTTGTAATATCGCCTTTAACCCTTCGTGGTCATACTTCGGTAGAATAACTTGGTGGTCACACTGGGTGAAATTTACCCAGCCAAGTTTCAAATGCTTCCTATGTAAAAACAATCAGTCCGATCGGGATCGAAAAAATACTGGAAATACTTTGAATGTTCTAAAACATGTTTGGAAAGTTGTTATGTCAAAATTCAAATTACAACATGTTCGAAAAAAATCGTAAATAGGTAAATTTGTCAAATAATACACATTTTCACTTGAAAAATCATAACTTCTTGAATTTTCAATATTTTCAAATGAAATTTTGACTGGAATACTCGTCAGACATGGTACTTTTAGGAAAAAATAGTGGCATAGTCCACATTAATTTAAAAACAGGTATTTATTTCGACATGTGATCGATTTCGGAGTAGAAATGACTGCGGATCTATCTAGAACATATATCCTCGAAAAAAGAACTTTTTTGCAAGAAAAAAGATCGTAACTAATGCATTTGTTAAATATTTTTCACCCAGAGTGAGGCCTGGGTGAAATTTACCCATGGTAGCCACGAAGGGTTAAGAATGTTTCTTTCGTTTCAGTTCAGACGTTATGAAAAATCTTAGAAAAATTAAAAAAATTTCATAGATCAGCGAATTCAATCCATGAAGGAATCGTCGAATAAAGTTCTTGAATTTCTACTTTCGTATATATTCTACAGTTTGTTTCAAGCAGGCTAGATCCTAGTCTAAAAAACGTCATCCTCTTCTCGGTATATTTCTACTTTATTTGCTGGCAAGAATTGTACACTGGCGGAGGAACATGCGAGTTTCGTATAGCAAACGAACTGGGATACAGCTGGAGTTTCGTGTTGACTGTTGACTGTTGCTCGGGCACGCATGGCTGAGTAAACGACAACTTTTAACAATCCGGAAAGCAACTTTTCGTCATCCACTTTCTGCCGAGAAAATGAAGAAGTCCTTTTCCCGTGTCCTTTAGGGTAAATGAAAACGAAAAAGGCATGAACCAAAAAAGAACAGGAACTTAGAAAAACTGAGTCGACCAGTAAATTCTACACACATCTATAAGAAGGCAATTCCTTTTTTATTTTATTTTTTTACAATCCATCCATCTTGACAAAGCTGCAGAAATTTCCCAACCAGATTGTTTTTCTATAATCAGCAGAATCGAAATCGGCAAACAAGTCTAAATCGATGATTTTTCTTTCCAAGTGATATTGCTTTAAAAAGCTACGAGGCAAAGTATAGAAATCCGGAATGAGAATTTGCAATTTTCTGATCTGCGCCCCCTCTGCAGGGGTTTCTATCTTTTATAAGATACTCCGTAGCTCCGCTGGGCGGAGTGGTTTCGCATTTCTACAACCCCTCGCATGTTCGTAATTTGCAATTTTCTAATGTATCTGATTGATTCCCGAGAGTAGCTTTTTTTTCCAGTTGACGTGTCGTTCGTTCGCCCCGTCTTCATATCCGCCCTTCGAGGTTGCATAATATTTACGGATAGAACTCGGCGTGAACAATTATCCGGAAATTTTAACCCTCTGGGAATGAATAACCTCGAGAGCTTCGTTTTTATTATTGATAAAGGATAGGGAGTCGAAAGTTCACCTTTTTCTCGCGATTTCTACTGTTCTTTTTTTCCTTTTTCTTCTTCTTCTTCTTCTTCTTCTACTTCACTTTTGATTCTTTTGTAAGAAAAAAATTAACGCGAGCACGTGTCGCGGAACTCTGGCTCCGAGGTGAAAAATTATTTCGTTATTTTCCCTTCGTGTCATTGAACGGGGGGTAGAAATGGCTGTAAGAATGCAAGGGGCTGTATGCCCTTCTATATTATAAATACCATCACATGCATTTCGATAATTGAGTAGGTAGGAGACGTTTTCCGGGGGCGGAATTGAAATTCCGAATTTCAAAAGCTGCGAAAAGTCAGAATTCCGAATTTTTCTACTACTGACTTGGAGATTGAAGATTATTTCCCCTCAAGTCTACGTAGCTAATTTGAAAAACTCCGAATGGAAAAACACCGAGCTGTCTGCATTTCGACCTTTCGGAATTTCGAACGTCTAATCTCTAAAGTTTTTAGAAACTCAGAATCACGTCTCACAATCAAATAAATTCGGAATTCTGACCGTTCAGAACTTTTGGAATTCGAAACCTCAATCCCACCCCGTTTCCTACATCGAAGGGACCAGATGTCACGGTTGTCAAAATGAAACATGGTCCAAAATCAATCGATTATACTTCAACAAAGCTCCGTTCACATCGTCCTGATCCTCTCGTTTCAAAACACCGCTCGCATGAAAATTGTCCAGAGTGTGACTGGCCATAAATTAAACGCAGAAATTTGTAAAATTTAATTTTTTAACCGAGTTATTCGCAAATTAGTAAAAAAAAAAAAAAATGTGCAATCTTCAGGAAAATTGGCTAGAAAGTTTTTTAGTTCAATTTTCCGTTCCTTATCGAAATTGGCACGTCTTTCAAACAATCTATATAAATCCGTAAATTTTATAATGGAACTAATTGATTTCTGAAAATGTTTCGTTCTTTAAATCGCAAAGTGCGAGTAGAAGGGAGTCTGAATCATCAAATTCGTTAAGGTAAATCATGAAAATTGGATAATCTCTAGGTTTTTATAGTAACTATATAACAAATAACGAAGCCTTTTCCGCCACATCAGTAGGATGTATAATCCAAATCCTTAGCCCTTGGTAATACTCGGTTATTATACTCGCTTATCCACTCAATGATATATGGTAATCTGCGGGATCGGAAGCCAAAAATCGTGATTACATCCATAGTCTAGGTGGAAATCTGTGCCAAATGAATAAACACACCGCATGGTTGTATCTGTACACGGATAACCAATTTTATTTGGCTTCATTTTCACCTCGAATTAGGAAAGACAGGTACCTAATGCTTGTCGATTTTCACCTTCTATCATGACAAAAAAAAAACAAAAAAAAAAACATCAAAATAGGGAACAACAATATACAATTTTCACGGGCTATTCATAACTAGAAATCCACTGCAGCTTTCGGTGCCCTTTCGATGCTGAGACGTTTTGAAAATTTCAAGCTCAATATTTACGAACAGGATTGCTTGATTCCAGTATTCCTACTTTCTCTTCAGCTCGAACTAATGAAACGAAGGACATTTAAGCTTTTTGGAAAATTCAGTACCCAGAAAGAAACGAAGGGTAAAGCATGCCAAAGAGTTCACAAAAGAAAATTTTTGAAAATCAGTACTTTAGACGAAAGGTGAAAGAGAAACTTTGAGAAGAAAATCGCAAGAAAAGGCATAAAAAAACCAAATCGAAGCTTTGCTTCTTCTTCTAGGTACTTGGAAATACTTTTGGAGTATTTTCCAGTCTAATCGGTTCGGGGAAATTCTTAGGCTTTTGTAGAAGAGAAAAATTCCTAGAGAATATAAAAAACAGTCCGATTTAAAAATTGTCTAGTGACCGAGAAAAGCTGAGCCAAAATACTCCATCTAAAGCTTTTCAAAGCTTGTTTCCACTGCTTTGAAATACTTCTACGAATTTTTCTCCAGGATTTTCCAACGCAAAGAAATTTCGCCTTTTGTTCAGCGTCGAAATTAGCAGAGTGATCTCGGAGCTGTGGGACAATGCTGAAGATTTTCATAGAATTTAGAAAAATCGTATGTTTTCAAGCTTGCGAGCAGCGAACTATCGACAAACGAGTTTACGGAAATAAGGGAGGAATACGTGGAAATACATGTATATACAGATACCTACATGCAAACTACAGTAGATACGCTCCGATAATCCAGCCGTAAGGTGGCTAATAGAATATTCAAGCTTGACGTTTAATAATAGATGCAAGCTCAGCGTACGAACAGGGTCGGTTCTTTTGTTAATGTCCCTCGTCGTAGCCGAGGGCCAGGGTGCCCTGGGCAGGGCGAATCCCTTTGAATAACTCAGCCAGTGTCTACCTTCGACTAGCCTTAGTCCTAGTCCTAGTCCTAGTCCTAGTAGAGCACGCAGAATTTCACACGAGAAAAAGACGGTGGTGGTCAAAGGGAAGTTTCGTCTTCAAATACCTGGCGTTTGTACAGTGGACCGCCAAGTGAGTCGAATACAGGATTTCGAAGTGCTTTTCGGGTCTCAATCGAGCTTGCAGGACATCCGGAGTGAGAAAAGCTGCGAAGGGTGAAAATTCGAAATTTTTGTACTACCGACTCAGAATTTTGAGAAAGATTATTTCCTTGAAAGTCTACGTAGCCAATTTGAATAACTCCGAATGGAAAAACACCAAAGGTTCAAAATTCCGAAAGCTAAAGATCCGAAAAGCCAAAACTTTCGGAATTTCCATGTTTTGACCTCTAACGTTTGTAGAAACTCAAAATCGTGACTCAAATAAATCCGAAATTTTTACCCTTCAGAAATGAGCAAAGTACTGATTTCTGAGTATTTTCGGGAAACTAGGGATCCGATTCAGAATCCGATGCCTTAAAATCTTCATCTTTGTGTTCCAGACACTTTTCAGAAACACGGATGTCCTGCAAGCTCGATTGAGAGGCGGGGATGATTTTGAAATTTCCTTATAGCTGCCACCATGTGATTGCGAATAAGTCTTGCAACTCTTGTCTGATTTCCGATCTTGGAATGAGATTTCGTTATGGTTCGAAAGAAGCACAGACCCAGTTCAATTTGAGAGAGAAAAACACCGAATCTGTGCTTTCGATAGGGTCTTTTCTCAATCCTTCAAAACGAAAAGCCTCAAAATTGCAATTCAAAGGCAATATCTTCACGATGTATCCAACTTTACACACTCGATCTTTATCAATACAATTATTTTTCTCTCGCTTCTTTGACCCTCCACAATCTCTCTTAATTGTGAAACACTTGTCTAGCGTATAGAACAAGGGTAGAATATGCCACTTCGATGAAATTAAGACATTGATTTCGAAGTTGAAATGAAATTCGTCGCCACGAAAAGCCAGAACTCCGTTTCAAATCGCTCATGTTCCAAATGCAGTACCCCAGTTGCTGAAAGGTCAGTGTGTTCATCCCCTAAGAAAAAAAAAGCGTTCGATTGCACCCCTTAGGTTATTTCCACGATATTTGAATGGCATTTTGTGTTTAATACTGTTTTGGGAAAATAACGGTCAAGTTACATGAGCCTGGTAGACTTTGGGTCACAGGGTGCCGGTCAATTGGGTTCGTTTGATGGGGTCAACTGCGTCATCGGTATTAAACGTACGCGCGAGTTACTCAGAAGTATTAAAGAACAGTCGCGCTTCGCCCTTACGTATGTAATATGTATACATACATACATGCATCGCACATATAAGTATAATGAACACAGCTAAGTTAAAATGACTATGAGCGAGTTGGTCAAGAGAGTATCACTTGACCCAGTGCAGGCCGAAACGGTTAAAGGGTTAACGTTTTCTTATATATATACCAAAGCACCAAGGCTCGCCGCAATATTTCTTATGGGAATTACTTAGAGTTATACCAAAGACCCGGCCTCGAGTTATTCGTTTGAAATTCGAGTCTAAAAACTGCGAGATGCCTCCTTATAGTCACTAGATATATCTCACTAGAGTACTTCACTTGCGCAACTTCATTCTTACGGATGCAATTGCGTAGCCATCTTTCAATTTTATCCACAGCTTCTTAATTCCCTCGCCCACGTTACTGAAATCCATATATATTCTTAGTCATTTCTCGCTAATGATTAGACTAGTTTTCATCAAATTTGGTACCCAAAATTCTCAAGCCTTATTACTTCTGGTTTCCCATCAGACGACTGTGTCTGTACTTTCGAAAATTGGTATCAAATTCGAGGTCTGCGGTTTCAGGATTCACTTTCCCAACAAAAAAAAGAAGGAAGTTACGGTCATCAACTTAAAACTGCAAGATCTTCATGGATCTGGATCCAGAGAATCAATACAGATGGTTTCCAGATGTACAATCTGAGTGTGTCTATGTGATCAATTTTACGTCTGATGATATCTCGATAATGAATCAATTGATTTTCATGATTTTGGTCTCAATCAATGCTGTCTTTTGTCGCCCAGAGTTTAACAAATTTTGGAGTTGATTGATGAAGTACTTCTTGAGTTATTTAAAAAAAATTAAATGAAGGCAGGACGTTGAAGCTCTGGACCAAAGGAGCCAACCGAATCATCTGCCCTCTTTTGGAATACATTTTTCAAAATCTTCGATCACAAAAATTCGAAATCCACGAAAGTCACGCAAAGCTGGTGAAAAGCACCGAGTTTCCAGTTGTTAGTTTCCAATTGAAACATGGTATGGGGATAAAGCTGGCCATGGTGAGTGTAGGAGGAAAGGTGAAGCTGTGAGTTGTGGGAAAAGTGAGGGATGAGAATTAGGGCACGAACCTGAGAGAGAGAGAGAGAAAGAGAGTAGGATAAAAAGAGAGAGAGAAATGTTATAAGGGAGAAGGGAGAGGAGATTCATTGAAAACATTTAACTGGGGAAACACTAAAAAGCCCTTTGCACAGCCCACGTCGTATATACCTTATACCATGGAGAAGCCGCACGTAAACTGTCGGCGGTTACATTAACTTCATTTTTACACGTCATATTCACCGAGAAGAGACGTGTACCCGACTGAATAATATATATCATTCCGTGTCCATATAAACACCTTCGTACCCACTATATATACGTGTCGCACTGGTATTCCTATTCCAACACTTCGTTTTTGACGTTTCGAAACAAAAAAAGAAAAAAAAACAAACATTTCTTGATCATTTCAAACTTGATCGAAGACAAAAATTTGTGTCTTACAGCTACTGGACAATGAAATGTCAGGCCATGATCATTACACCAGAAAATGGGGCAAGATCGGGTGTCTCGGAAATTCTTACGGATTTTGAAAAAGGTCCAAGTTGATTAACTGATTTTTATAAATTCTTCGAAGTATCGGTATGAGAATCCACGTTGCATGGATTCAAATTCTTCTATAGGTCGATATGGAATTATATCTACTTTTGTGTACATGTATGAATACTTTCGATTCTTTCATATTACGTATACAACTTTTCTAATGATAGTATATAGTCTGGAGGTTCGAGGCCGGAATCATGATGGCTAATTTTTCGTTGTGGTCTGTCTATTCTTCTATCGTTTTATCATTGCCTCAGACTTGGTTCAAATGATACGAGACCGGACCTCGAACGTCGTTGACGAAATGATCAAGGCCAGCTGATTGAAATGCACTGAAACGATCCAACCCATCAATAGTCAAAACTACGATCACGAATCAATGAGATCATTTCATATACAAGACGTCACAAACTCAGTTACAATCTGTTCATAAAACAGTGTCCAGATTTTTGAAAGAGAAAAAACGTCAATGAATGCGATCAAATCGACAGGGATCATGCATTTTCAACACCTATGGTGTAAATGGCTCCTTGAAACCTTGGAGAATCTTTTGGAACTTTGTGAAATCCTCAGAAATCGTATCAAATCATTTAATGACCTTTGGAATTCATCGATTCATCCTTGAAAGTTATCAAAAATCCCGTGGAATGATTAAACATTTTTTAAAGCTTTGGATTCTTGAAAATCTTCTGAAATGGTGTTGAATCTAGTAAAATCACTTGATATCCTTTGCGATCATTGACAACGTTTGAAAGTGATTCGAAATATATTGAAATCATTAAAATCCTTGAAATCCTTAAAATCGCGTTAGATCTTTGAAAATTATTTGAAATCCTTTGAAATTTGGAATCCTCGAGATCGCAGATAGGTACAGAAGAAAACTGACGAGTGTTTGACTCTCGACCACACACGTTGAATGAAACATTTTTTTTTTTTCCCCGTATTAGGTGTATATAATTAACGGCGGGTATAAATTCATTCTGACACATTAGACCGTGTAATGAATCCGGTAGAATGATAATCCGAGTAGTTGGTTCTTAAACAGGTGTTCGATTCCTGTATGTAATTGTACCCATCCTTATTACAAGTGTGTATACATAATTATGGTATATATATATATATATATCTTTACGTCGTTAATTATAATTCTTCTGCACTGATTACGTTGCAGGAAATGAGAACGGAAGCATGACCGAGGCCCTGCCTCTGCAAACGAAGAGTCAGACTCACAGACTCAGAGACTCAGAGAGGCAGTCGTCGCACTGTTTCGATAAAAACAAAGAGAAAACCCTGTACCGAGAAGGTGGACGGGGGTGGATAAAAGAGAAAAGAGAAAAGCAAGAAGGGAGTAAAAAGAAAGAAAAAAAAAATGAGAGGAAAAAAAAGGAAAAAGAAAAAAAAAGAGGGGGAACAAAAAAAAAACACCGAGAGAAAAATCTTAACTCTTTATTTCTCGCTCCCCATAACCGTCCGTCCCATCGGGGGTTGGCGGGGATGCTTCTAGGACGTGACTTCAGCGTCTACCCTCAGGCTCCAAGGCCTCGACACACCCAGAGGGTAGTTGATGGCTCTATCTACCACGAGACGGTGCGCCGATCTCCCGATTCCCCGTTCTCCCCTTTTCCACCCTTTTCGCCTTTTTTCTCTTTTACTCTTTTGGTATCCAGCTTCTTCTTCTTCTTCTTATTCCTCTTCTTTGGACCAGCAAAACGTGACGTCGAGACGACCGCCTAGAATTCCCTCTTCCCTCAGACCCCCAAAGCATCCCCTAGCGCCCAGGGGAGTCGAGGGAAAAAAGGAGGAAGGGAACAAGGATGAGGGCAGGACTTAATTCTTTGAACCGAATGAACAAACTGGACCACAGACCAGAATAAGGGACTCAAAAATATCAAAATCCGACTTAAGGGCGGTAGGTGTAGGTAAGATGAAAAGCTGAAGTCAACTCGACGTGAGGGCAAAAAGGGAGGTTTTTTTTCTCTTTTTTTTCCCCCATATGTTTTTGCTGAAAACGAATTTTTCGGGAGAAATTATTCTGGGTTCAGGCAATTGTATCAAAAAATGAATATATTTTTTTCTACGAAGCTACGAGCTAGTTGCGATAATTCTTTTCGGAAGCCATTTATCGGCATCAGTCTATGCAAAGCACAAATTTTGTAATTATTGTTTAATCAAAAAATTGATGGCCTGCTTTTTTTATTCCAGATTTTTTATTAATGGAACCGATGAGCCTGTAAACGAGAACGCAACATCCCATTCTTTTAATTTGAAAATGTCTTACTCATCGTTGATTTTGGTTTTGGCAAAGAAATGGATGTTGAGGAATAAGGATGTGAAGAATTCGTGGATTTCTGGAAGAAATGTCGGAATGGTCATGGATTCTCGTTCTGTTAGCAGAGCTCCATGATTGTGAAACCCAAAAGGTCCGAAAACCTGTCCAATTTTAGTTCGTTCCGAACCTGGCCATGTTTCTAGGAATTTCTACGAAAACCGACCATGTTCTCGGAATTTTGATTCAGATCCGGCCATGTTCACTGAGATTTCTTCGAAAACCAACCGTGTTGTCAGGAGTTTCTCTAAAAACCGGCCATGTTTCCAGAAATTTCTCCAAAAACCAACCATGGTTTTTCAGAAATTTCTATCAAATCCGGCCATGTCTTCAGGATTCTCTTTCATGCGCAGCCATGTTTCCAGAAATCTCTTTCAATACCAACTACTACGATAAAAATAGTTTCAAGTGCGGCTGTGTTTCGAGAAATGTCTTTCAAACCGGCCATGTCTCCAGAAATTGAATTCGAAACCGGCCAAGTCTACAAACTGTTAACAAAACTGGTCAAGTCATCGGACCTGAAACTGTAGAGATAATACCAATGTTTGATCCACAATTATTTAACTAACAGTCACAGAACATTGTTGACACTATGCTGCCTGACATGTTTCGGTTACATGGTCAAAACTGCTCCTAACAATGATTGAATTATCGTTTTCTTGCGATTCTTTCGGATTTATCTATACGATGGTTTTCACCAGTTTTAAAACCCACCGACTCCAATTCATGCCAGATAAGCATTATGCGAACACATACGACCACGAGCATGTATAATAACATGGTAAAAAGATACATACATGTAAATACGAAGACACATGTACGTATTTATTTCCTGTTTTCATGCTTGTATTGAGATATATAAATACATGTATGTATGTACATAGAAACGTATTTATATAGTACATGGCATGGCATGCATATATATATGTATCCACCTATATACAGTGGATAGGAACGGCGCGCCGCTATGTCGCGGGTTGACCGATTACGTCACGCTCACGCCGCCGTGAGATATCCCGCATGCAGGCGCATGTCCACATATGTATAATATGTTCTCGTATATATATATATGTACACATATGCATATTGCATATATATATATATATACATGTGTATATACATGTGTATACATATGTACATGTATTTTTTATAATCCCGCTGGAGACTCGGTGCGGAACTACAGATGTTGTATTACTCCAGCGTAGGTACATAGGTATATGTAACATATATATATATATGTATATATACAGGACAAAACACACATATATGTATACAGGCGGTATATTACACGCGGTTGAGTCACGGCCTATATTTAACTCCGTCACATGTTGGTTAGTTAGTTAGTTACTCTCGGCTTACGGTAGTGGTGTTGTATGCAACATACAGCGCGTTTTGTCTCGCATTCTTTCAATTACGTTTGACATTAGGTCACACCGCCTGGCTACTGCCTAACTGTCAACTTATTCTCCTCTCATCATCCCCGAGAATCGAGTTGCAAGTTTTGCAAATTTACCACCGTCAGGCTCTTGGAAATATTTTTCAGAAATGCAATCCAAATTTGGATGATACAAAATGGAAAATAGATATTTGCTTTCAATGCCTGATTTAGAATTCGAAGATTCACACATTTTTTTCCTCTATTTCACAGGATTCAAAGGATTGAAAGAAAAGAGATGTGAATTACCAAATTAACATTTCCGTTTTGAAAATAACACCATTTTTTCTAATTTTATAATCCGGTTTCCTAAATCGTTGGATCTCAAAATCGAACATGTTTTCAATAAAACACAACAATTTTGATACTGTAGACCTTAAAATTCGAAAACGCACTTCTTGGTATCAAAAAAAATACACAATTTTTTACAAATGCTGTACGTAGAGCAAAAAGACTCACAATCAATAAAAATCACATTTTTCGGGTGAATTATTGGTTTTACCAAGAAACACGACTCATACATTACAAATTTGTCTAGAATAGGTCACGTCCTGAATCCGTTTGAACCAAAGAAGTGGTTTGAAATATATAGCAAGAAAAAAAAAGAAAATGGATTCGAGTAAACGATGTGAAACTAGATAGGCCACTGATATAGGCAGTTTGAAAATCAGTATTCTATATGAAAACAGGACAGATTTGATTTTTCGAACGAAACGACAGTTTTTTTTCTATCAGCTACCATGTCTCCAGTTCTAAATAAAAAATAACATCATTTTGAGATTGAAAACCGTCCATTATATCTGAAATCGTATCTAAAAATCAGCCTGGCATGTTTCGATCGAAAAATTTCATGTACCTATTTGTGGCTTAAATTTGAATTCCCATGCGGTTTTGGAACAGCTAATTTGAGAATATAATTTCTAATGATTCTGCAATTTTTAGTTTTCCAACTCCACAACGTTTCCGGCCAATTTTTTTCACCCGATACAAAGTGATGAATCTTTGTTGGCTGATCAGAAAGAAATCAGATCTTTCTTTTTGATCCCGGAGAAACAAATGTTTGTGATCTCGATGATTTCATCAGTTCATAGTTTCCCTCCGTGACTTCTATCCTTCGTGATGTAACGAACATACATGTTACACACGTAGCAAGATGAAAATTAGAACTTATGGCTGTGATGTAGAAATAGGAAAAGAAGTTTTTCGCCGTATTCATTTATATGAAGGGATGGAAGAAAGAAAAAAATTATAAGGAAAAGAAGAAGAAGAAGAAGAAAAAGAAAAATGAAAGGGAGGCGAAGGAAGAAAACAGAAAAAGCGAAAGCAAAAATAAAAACAAAAGAGCTAGTATTGTGTTTTCGTCAAACAGAAAGATACAGGCATGTAGATTAAATATTACCCAACCTTTGTACGCTCGCGTACGTTTTACGCTTTATCAATATTCCCTCTCACGCTACCGCCCTTTGACAATTTTTTTTTATCAACTATACGTCTACTACTACGTGTAGTAGTACCTGTACACGTGACTGCACACCTACATCTACATCTACACCCACACCTACACCTACACCTACACCTACTCCCGGTCCAATTCACTGCTCACTGCACGAGCGTCCGTCCGCCTCTTCTGTTTCTATTCCTCCATGGTGCAATAAAACGTACATATATACCTATACCTATACATATAGGTATATACTTATATCGCACATATCCATGTATATAAATATATGGACACATGTGTACATATGGGGCATTCCATGCCAAATCCATGCCAATAGTTTGTGAATTTCATATCATACGTGCGTATAACATTTCTTCCGAAATTTATGTATATTATATGGAATCAAGAATATGAGCCACTTTTTGCTGTCAACTTTTCGGATACTTTTAAAAAATTTTCCAGTTGGTAGTAGGTACCACACTCGAAAGATCTTTGCATGATTTTTGCAAGATTCATTAAGCCGACTGTTTTCGAGAGGCACCATTTTTTTTAATTTGGTGTATCGTAGACCAAACGATAGATAATACTAAAAAAGCTCGTCCAAGTACATCATACATACATGGAACTCAATTTTTGGTACTTCGCGAACTTATATCAATAAAATTCTAGTCATCATCCGGTTTATACAGACCATTTTCAGCCGGAAAAAGCGACCGAATTTTTCTGATTGCTAAGACACGTTCGATTTGATCGTCAATTTCTTAAGAATCTTGGGAAAAAAAACCCGTAGGATCCAGAGGACAAATTGCAAAAAGCCAAGTCTCGTAATGAAACAGAACAAAAATGCATGCAAATTGTGCACATCTAAAAGTTAGAGTCTATCAATGACTTTCTTCGCAGTAATTAGTTAAGTGTGTCTCACTGATTTCGAGCCGAATGATCCTAGAATTTGTATCATGTACAATTTTTACATGCCCTTAGTTTCCCCACTCCTAAACCACCAGCTTCACAAGCTTACAATTTTGCATATCTTTTTTTTTTCTCTCTCGATTCTAGGTAAGTCTTCAAAAATTGTACAGAATCCTCAAGCAAATCGGAGGTGTGTTACTCGACAAGAGAATTCATTTCTCTTTTCATTCTCAGCTCAATTCATTCAAGAAAACGGCCGGTGTACATGGTAAAGAAATTGTTGACCACATATCAGCTTCATCGACAATATTGTGACACTCTGTTCTCACACATATTATTATACCAAGTGAAAACAACTGTAACAACCGTCCAAAAATCGTATGAAAGGAATTGGCTCGGTGTTGAAAAAGAACAGCCCATACATGGAAACTCTTGCAACCAAAAGAAATACGCATGAAAATACCTTATACCTACATACATACATACATACATAAATCGTTTCGATCCGAAATCGATTCCCCATCGCAGGCATGTATACGTATACATATGTGTATAGAACAGCTGGATACAACCCTGAAGCGAGCTAAGAACCGATATACCGATATACCGATACCGATACCGATATATATATATACCAACGCCAATACCGTACGGGTGAGACGACGCGACGGAACACTAATAAACGATGCAAATGCCAGGCGTAGGGCAAGTCGCAGAGGCAATCCGGAACGTCCCTTTCTGTGACAAATAGCGATCGCGGATCGCCCTTTACCTACCGCGGATCGTATACATATAGGCACTCTCGCGTGGCGCCCAACCCATACGAGTTTGGCGCCACGCGCTGTATAGCCATCGCCGTATAGCCATACGCACGGGCAAGGCGAGGCGAGGCGAGGCAAGGCAAAGCAAGGCAAGGCATAGGCATAGGCATAGGCGGCGGGGAATCCCCGATAAGATTGATGCCTCCGCACGCCAGGGAGTTGTAACGTTACGGGGCTGTAACTCGGAGGAGTTTGCGGGGGGAGGGGGGAGGGGGGGGGGGGGATGGCAGGAGCTACACCGTCGTGAGGGACAAACGCCTGGGATACGAAACTTCAGAGTTGTATGTAGGTATAGTACGTTGGAGCCATAAGACTCGTATTTCAATGCTGGGAATTTCGACGAATTTTTATCGCCAAACTCAGATTGCAAAAAAACTGCAGTTCATCGGATTTCACCTGATGGAAATTTGAGGAAAATAATTTTTCATTAGATTCCTTTTTTGATCCTGGGTTTCGAAAAACTCTACAATTCATCAAACATCGCGAGAAAAAATTCTTCTACTCTGCGATTTTTAACTCGAAATTTCGAAAACCGAAGACTCCGATTTGAATTGAACGGAAAAAAATTATTCTGCCATGGCCACTCTAATTTTCGGCTTGGATTGATAAAAACTGCGGAATTTTTGTACTCGATTTCAAGAACTTTAGAATTTACCCAAATCTGGGAGAAAAAAATTTTTCAGTCTGTAACTTCTTCAAAACAAAACGTCAACTTCTTCAAAAACATCAATGCAGAAATCCTTAAAAACTGATCAGAATAGATAAGAAGAGACATTACGTCGTGTAGAATTTTCATCTTGAATTATGTACAACGATGTAATCTATTTCGAATTTTCGAGAAATAATTTGTCATCTCCCACTCTTCATCTTAGATTTCAAGAAAAACTGTAGGATTCACCCAAAACTGAGAATAAACGATGCTCCAATCTGCTATTGAAGAAACTGTAGAATTTACTTGAAATAAAAGAACCACTTCAAATTATTCATCTTTCAAACTTTGTATACCTTTTTCATTTCATAGTAATTTTATTTGTATTCGGCTATTCTATTTCCCACGATTAATCGCCAACATACAACATGCACTTGTTTGTACGCCTGTTGGTGTTAACTTGGAAGAGGCTTAAGGTCAGCGATCGATAAATGTGTAGATATATATTTGAATGATGCATGTACGTATGTATAACTGCATCGCTATTACGTATATACACATAACGTGAAACGAAGCTACAGTACATTTATGTATAAGCGTTACAGATACAGATCCTTATAGTTGACATACATATTTACTATTTGTCTACGAGATAAATTCAAGTTTCTATAATACAAGATAGAAATACTTACTTTTTTAAACGTGCGATCCTCAGCAATGCTGGAAAAAAAAAGACTCGTTGAATTACGTTGCGATTGACATTTTCGTATTGTTATTTTGCATGACGAATCTGCCAGTGCCAATGAGGGGCACCAATTTGGAGTTATATTTAAACATGGGACATTCCAATGCCATATTTTCGATTACTTGTTTTTTGTTTTCTTTTTTTTTTCTGTACGTTCCGGAAATTACGAACGTTTCCCGACTAAAAAGAAGTGGGCCTTACATTTGTTCTATCTTGTCGCTATTTTGATAATTTTTCTTCCAATGTATCAACGCATTTGCTAACCAGTTTTTTGTATGTTTTCAGAAATATTTGACATTTCAAACACAATTTACTTGTAGACAGTAACTATATAGTATTTGTGTTGAAAAATAAAATTTGAAACAGAATAAACGACTAAAAATAAGAAGAAAATTCAATTCTGAAGAAAAAAATGTTCTGAATAGCAAAAAAAAAGCGCAACAAATGTGAAGCTCACTTTTTCAACAGTCGGAAAACGTTTTTGATTGGTCCTAGAATTTAACAGAGATAAACAGTCATCAAAATCCATCATGGCGCTCATTTCTTAAAAAAAAAACCGAAAAATCATAGATCAGGAAATTACTGGAGAAAAAATTTTTATAAAAATTCGAGGAATATATTATGGGTCATTTCATTTTGAAAAAAACATGAATTAGAAGGGTAATTATTTACTTCACCAACATTAATATTAGTATTTATTGCAATACCATCAATTCATTTATTATATTTAACTGATGAAATGATCTCTAGGGGTAGAATTATATACCATTGAAAAAATCGCTTGGAATAGACCCATCGGTGTCCAGATGAATAAAAAAAAAAACTCTCCCGAAGTACAATTTATCATTTCGAGAAATATAAAAAAATTTACCAAGTGTTGATTGAGGCAGTATAATGATAGAAGAATAAAGTTCACATTTCACAAGCATACCTACATGGATATCAGATAAGAAATTCTTTGGTAGATTTTCTTCATCGAAAGCCAACCATATTAACCAAAATTAGTAGAATTCTATGAATTCTGTAATAATGAGAATGACAATAATAATAATAATAATAATAATAATAATGAGAATAATGATAATGCGGATAATGAGAGATAGCGCGAAAGAATGCGGTAGCATGTGTTTACGTACGTATGTAGGTACGGTACGTCGCGGTATTTACATTAGTTGAAATTTGTTGGTCGTGTCTATTTGACAATTAGAAAGTTTCATTTTACTAAACTATATCGTCCCTGAGTTCGCCTATACATATCTATATATATATATATATATATATATATATAACTCTCTTGGTTTGCTTTGGCCGAGACGCGGTTCTCCCGTCGCGTGCACCCGCATTTCGTTCAACTTCATTACGATAATAACTGAATATAATCAGAATAATTATAGCATGTATATATAATAGTTCGTTGTAAGTATGTACGTATATACCTGATCCATGGAATAATCATGACATCAACAATAATAATAATAATAATAATAATAATAATAATATTAATAAAATAGTAATTCTTCGATCAAGATTTTTGCCCAATGATTATTTCGAGATTTTATTATGGTCATGGATATCTCAAGCGTGAGAACTTAATTGACGAGAAATTCCCAGTTTCTCTGTCATCAGGAAATCTGTTGTTCCGATCGGAGAATTTGGGATGTTTTTGCTAGTTGGAAAAAACAAGACGTGAATAAAAATTCGTCATTCAAGTGAGTAAATTTCAAATTTTATCCTCAGGAGGAGTAAATCATCCGTTGCTGAGAACTATCGTTCCGTAGTCACCTTTTCACTCGATAATACCTAGTCTGGAAAAAAAAGTGAGAAAAAGAGAGAATAGGACTTTAAAGAATACCAAAATGCTTATCAGATTCGCAGGAGGTGTTGAAAAACAAAAACAGCGGGTCTTATGAAATTTTTTTCTCAACCTTTTATTGATCTTTTCCAATATGTCCGGATTTTTTGGTCCGGATCCAACCGAAAAGCGGGATTGAGAGATAGAGAGGAATATTTGCGAAATTTGGAAAATATTGCAGCAAGTTGGAAAATTTGAAAAGACTAAAGTCAAGGTTTATCAATTCTTTCGAAGCTTTTTGTCTCTGAAAGACGGGGGCGGGATTGAAGTTCCGATTTCCAAAAGTTCCGAAAAGTCGAAATGCAGACGGCTCAAAGATCCGAAAGTTAAAAACTCAGAAAGTCCAAAAATCCGCATATTTAAGGGAAGTTCGTGACAAAGCTGTAAAATAAACGACGTTGCATCTCGCGAATTCCGAGATTCGAAGTTTCGGCGTTTCGGATCTTCAGCTTTCAAAATTTTGAACCTCCGGTGTTTTTCCATTCGGAGTTTTTCAAATTGGCTATGTAAACTTTCGGGGAAATAATCTTCCGAAAAGCTCCGAATCGTTAGTAGAAAAATTCGGAATTTTGACCTTTTGCAGCTTTTGAAATTCGAAATTTCAATCCCACCCCCAATCCGGGGTTAAAAATACTCGATCTTTGAGCTGATGAGTGAAAAAGAGTATAAATTTTTCGCTAGACTATCCTAATCCACGAAATTCAGCAAACGTCTGTAAGTAGTCTCATCTCTATCTTGCAGCAGCAACAGCAGCAGTGGCAGGGCGTTCGTATTCAATTCGAATTTCGCTGAGGAAAGTTTCCGCGGGGTTTCGTCTCGAAGGGCGCCGCGCGCGCCCGGATAATGCAATTTAAAATTTAAATCAAATTATACAATTTTATGCGGGGGTGGGTGGTTGGTACTGGGAGGGATGTAAAGAGAGAGGGAGAGAGAAAGAGAGAAAGAGAGAGGAAGAAAGCTTTCGAACCTCAGTTAAACCCATGTACACCTCTCTGCAGGCAGGCAGAGAGCTATAGCTGCCCATACTGCTGCAGGCTGACATGTCCGTTAGTTCGAAATGCTCTTCATGGAGGCGTGAAAACATCCCGGCTTCAACTGCAGGACCCGAAACTGTGGAACGAGATCCGTTGGATTGGAATAGCCGCTAGAGTTACCAGAAATTGAACAGAGAAACGCCCATTCCGATTCAATTTATAGCAAAATGCCCAGTTCGGTGAAGAAGACCAACCAAAAAACTGATTATCCGTAACAAAAAACTAGCAGTGGACCGGAAATAATCACGAAAGGTGCTTGCGGGAATTCCAAAAAATAGTTTCAAAGAAAAAAAAAATTAATCAAGTCAGCGGTTATTTTTCAAACTATTTTTCCCATTAACCAATCGGAAGACTAGTTTCATTTCAAATAACAATCTTTCTCGAGTGTTTTGAGATGTCGAAGATTGCGGTCCGATCATTCAGTCAGATTCTATGGAGGTTTGAAATTAACTCGTTCGGAATTCAAGGCGATGTGGTACAAGCCGCTTCGAACCTAACCTAGTTAACATAAGAAATATGAATCTGACTGGAATTCTATTCATTTTTTCGAAACAGTAAAATACTTGGCTGATTCTTGCCGCAGCAAATTATTTATCTCCTGAGTTTCGTTCCAGTAGATTGTTTAGTTTGGAAGACACTACGAATCGTGTTTTTCAGGTGACAACAATTCGTCATAATGGAATCCCAAACATAGTCACGTCGGACATTATCACCATTTGTCATCACCTCGAAAACGCGAATCGTAATTTCTCGATGACTACTCAACCGTTCCGAACGAACCCTCGAAGAATGAATTCAGATTTTTGGCAGAAATCGGCTAGTTATGTCACTTCGTCCAAAAAACTAATAGGACTCCAGTGAAACTCATGTTTTTTATGTTAGCTAGGTTAAATTGGAGGTGATCTCCATCCTCTATCACCCTAACCGAAAGTTTTTATGTTCGGTCTCGAAATCTTCGGAAAGAGTACAGCTTGCCTTGTTAACTAGCCAGAATTTTTGGGAAAAATTTTCCGAAGCATCAATAAAGTGGCTTTCAATAAATCGTATACAATTAAGCCTGTTCTGGGATTCTTGTAATGTCGATAATGATAAAACAAGAATTTTATTTAATTTTCGGCCAGTTTACCATATCAAGTAAATCTTTTCGATGATTTTAAACCATACCGAAGTCTCTGGCTGAAATGATTTCAGATAAAATTACACCCGTACTCTAGCGGCTACATTCGAACTGAAAATCCGACTGCACAATTGTACGATGAGAAATTGTGCTGGAACGTCTGATTGTGAGAGTTTAATTGCACGAATAGTTCAAAAATTGCCTCAAACTCGATAAGTCTTATATTTGTACATTTCGGAATTTCGAGGGGACCTTCCCCTGGTAAAATTTTCAGGAATCGTCTGGAGCAGCGTAAAAAATTGTCGTCTGATCTAAAATAGGCAACGTAAGTCACCCGTGAGTTAAGATATTCGAAAAAATCGTAGCATATGCAGACTTGCGAAAATTTTATTGATCTTATGTTTCGATGTAGCAGCTTTTTGTAAATCTGACATTGACTCTGAGTGAAATGGTCCTAAGAAAAAGAAATCAGCACTTTAAAGGGGATTTTGAGTAACAAAAGCAGTAAAGCAATCTATCGTAGCAGATAATCGCATTCTCCAAGTTGGGCGCCCTAGGATTTATGGTTTCATTCTTTTCTCTTCTAATTAACAATTTCTCCTCGTTTCTGATCCCGAGATCCACGCGGTGGGTCGTGAATACTGTAAGTACGACGGAAAATTCGGCGAAATTCTACTTTCTTCGCGTTCGTGAGAGTAATCAATTATTTTTTCTTCCAACAAGGCGACGATACCTTTTCCCATGAAGTTAATGGCTCGCGTGACCGAGTCACCAAATTCGTACTGCGTAAAAGAGATTGAGGGCGACACATATGAGATTCGGTTCGAAAACCGGGCAGAAACGAAAGTGAAAATTTCGTAAGAGCAAAATTTAGAATCATCAAAAATGCGATTGTCGAAATTACGATCGTTTAGAATATGAATAGGTTGTATCAGAAAAAGGCTACAGAGTAGTAATTAGAAAAATACGAATCTTGAAATGTAGAACGATATTTTTATTGAAAATTAGATTTGGAATGGGCAGAATTGCGAGAGGCCAATTATCCAGTAGGAAAAATATCGAGCGTCTAATAATTCAAATCGTTCAATATCGAAAATCGTCAAGATCTCGAGACTTCAGCTGTTCGAATATATTTTATCAAAAAGCCAAAAACTCAAAAGGTCAAAACCTCAAATTGCACAAACACAGAAAGGCCAAAATAACGAAAGCACCGACACGCTAGTTTCCCAGTAAACCAAAACGAATTGAAACGAATTGAGTGAGTCAAAGACAGAATTAACACGAATTGAAAAGATTTGAAACAAATTGTGTGGCAATTCTTTCTGATTCTAAAGAATTGACGTACAAGTCTTTCGAATTCTGTTCAATTCGGTTTTCCACATACTCAACTCAGGGGGCAGTCATTGTTCCAGATTTTGACCCTTCTACATTTTGTACTCCGGAGTTTGACTCTTCCTAAATTTCGGTTTTCGACAAATTTATATTATTTTGGTTCGTTGGCTGTTGAAAATATTGGCAAATTTCGATTTTGAATTTCCACGCAATAAACTTTCTATCTTATCATAATCTCTATCCCGATGATTCGGAGTAAAAACGATCTTGGAAAACATTCTCGAACTGATAAATGATGTTTGGATAAACAACTTTTCGTCGAAGGAGTTACTTGACTTGGTGATCAATCGCCAATATATTTTTGAAATTCGGAGTACAAGCCCCAATTATACTATAGGTATTGGTCTTTCGGAATTTCGACCACCACCCTCGATACCAATAACAGGGCTTTATACATATATATGCGCTATCGCTCCGAAGCGCGAGAATTCGAGTTCACTTTCACGTAACGAAAACGCCTCGAGCATCCTTTGAAAGCGTAAATATACATATATGTATATCCCACCCCGATTTACGATGGTACGAGGTGAAAAGTTTTCATTAACCAAACCAGTTTTCTATGGAAATAACGATATGCCACACAAAAAGCCAAAATACAAATCGATCCAAAGGAGAAGATAAAAAAAAACCGCACTGGTTCAAGGGTAGGCGAAAGTTGTATCTTCACCTATACCTACGTAAATGTATGTACCTGTTAAAGACGACCGTTAATTTGGACAAAATTCGGTTATCAACAATTTCGATCGAAGATATTACTTTTTCTGATCAAAATGAATCGTTCGAGTGTCAAGAAATTCGATTCGAAGGATAGAAAAAATTGAAAGATGGTCCAAAATCGAGCACCGTTATAGTATACTGTTTTCCAAACTTGGATAGACTCAACTTCTCTGAGTTTGAGGTTTTTCAAAAGATGTGAAACTGACATTTGAGTGCAAAAAATCGTATGAAACTACTTTTGACAGGAGATATAGTCAATTTTTCTAATTATGAACACGTCTCTTTCGCTTTGATGAGAAAAATGCCTAGTTCCGAAAATGGAGAATCACAATTTTTCAAAATCAGTGACTGACTGTCAGTATTCCGGGAAATTTTTCTCTTGGAAAATTCGAATCCTATAAAGATTTGCTTGAATCGGTTTAAAGCAAGTGTTAATCAAATCCAAAGATCGTAACAATGTGACAATCTTTGGTCAAAAATCGAATCGAATTCGGCCATCTTCTTATGCATGAAATTATAGATTTTACCAGCTGCAAAAGGTGAAAATTCCGGATTTTTCTACTATCGCCTCAAAATTTTTAGAAAGAATTATATCTCCGAAAGTTCGCGTAGCCAATTTGAAAAACTCCGAATGAAAAAACACCGAAGGCAGAAAACTCCGAATCTCGGAATTCGTGAAATGCAACGTCGTTTATTTCACAGCTTTGTCACGAGCTTCCCTTGAATTTGCAGATTTCTGGACTTTCTGAGTTTTTAACTTTCGGATCTTTGAGCCATCGGCATTTCGACTTTTCGGAATTTCCAACTTGAGAACTCTAACGTTTCTGGAAACCCAGAATCGCGTCTGAAATAAATTCGGAATTTTGGCCCATCCGAACTTTTGGAATTCAAAACCTAAATCCCACCCCTGATGATCCGTATGCATATATCCACATACTTCGAAAAGTGAAAATGAACAATATGTAAAGTACTATAAAATATTATACATATAAGCAATGCTTCCGCCGATCTAGGTACATCCGTACATATAGGTACTCCTACTACAGTCAAGGGAGTATGAGGTACCTACCGACCAACCCACCCTCGTCCAAGTAGGTATATCGTAGGTATAGTACGAGGACGGAGAAAGCGCAGTCCCGGGCAACCAACCCTCCATACCCTGTGCGAGGGCGAAGTCGAGGGTGAGGGTGAGGGTGAGGTTGAGGGTGAGGGTGAGGGCGAAGGCTGGAACGTCGGAGGGGGCTTAGGCGAGGGTAGGAGACCCCCGGAGCCTCATCAGTCATCCCACCCCCAGCCCCGCTGGCGCCCCGCGTAATCTACGGGCCACGCGACGTAGGAAGGTAGGAAGGTGAGTCCGTAGGTACGAAGGTAGAGGAAAGGTAGGTCTACATGTACCCCTCACATACATATACCTACCTATATATGTATACATCCCTGTATCTATCTCTATACCTATACATATAATACATTATTGTATGTATTCATCACATAGCGCGTAGAATATACACATTTTATACATACATACGTTCACACATGCATTTCTAATATATATACGCACATGTGAGACTAGAGAAATCTACATTTTGCACAAAGTAGATAAATAAATAAATATATATAATATATATACGCAATGTGTCCTGGTGGGGTGGTGTCTGTGTATGTCCTACTGATACATATGTAAATACATATACATATACATACATACATACCTATACGTATGTGTAGTAAACATTTCCACATAATACTAACAGGTAAGTCTGTTTATCCGTATGTGAAAATTACGTTTCGAAACTTGGCCTGCAGGCCAACTTCTAGTCCAAACTTCGCCCACCTAGTGATTTCCTATTTTATTTTCACTCCTGCCTTTTTTTTTTTTTGAAATTTTGTTCTCCAGACGGATACCATGTACACATGTATATAAATCGCACTCCGGAAGACAATCATGTAACGTTCTCGCAATCGAAAGTTAGTCATAATCAACCTTGCTGATAAAAATGATGAAAATCTGAAAAAATGGAACTGAAACTCCCAATTTTTGTGATTTCAATGGCATTCTTTTTTATTTCGTTTTTTTAAGTTGAGTATATCTCCAGTTGCTTTTCATATTTAAGAGAAGCTAATTACTGTTTTTGTCATAGTCTACATACAGTAGATCTACGTCGAGAATGATCAGAAGTACAAGTTTTGTATCTGATTAACTTTAATCTAGTTAATGAATGCGCTGATTTTATCCATTACTTATACATTATATATGAGTATATCTCACAGTTTACTTTCTCGCCTTGATACGAAGTTCCTCTCACGAGTTCGTATATATAAAACTCGGGATTATCTGGGTAGGTACGTTGGTTCTTATCTTGAGCGCGGAAATTCGAAGCCAACTTTTTACCTACAGTTTTATCATTTATACAGATAAAATTATCTTTTTTTTTGTGTGTGTGTTTTTTATGTTTTTTTGGTTTTTTTTTTGTTTTTTTGTATTTTGCTATCTGGTAGGTACAACCACTGCAGGGCTTTCCGCGAACCTCGCGAAGGTAACACCTGAATCCGAATCGTCGTTAAAGGGAGAGCCTGCAAGGAGAGATAGAGAGAAAGAGAGAATGCGAGGAAGAAAAGGAGAGAGAAAAAACCGCGTGGCCGCGCTCTTCGAACCACCCGCGCGTTCAAGCAAAGTGCACCAGTGGTCCTCAACCAATCGAAATTCTTGCCGAACTTTTGCCAAAAAATTTTCTAGTGGATTCGATACTCCGTTTGGTTTGAGAAATAACGAATTAAGGATCGAACTTAGCGGGGCGGAATTAAAATTCCAAATTTTAAGAGCTGCGAAAGGTCAAAATTCCGAATTTTTTACTACCAACGCGGAGTTTTTTGAAAGATTATTTTATTTCATGATTCACTGAATACGAATCTAAATCGAGGACGTATCGGAAAGATCAAATTTCTTGAAAATCAATCGGAAAAATGGTTAGGATTTTCTCTGTGTGTTCGCTCGACAATTTTGGAATTTGAATCCTAGACTCCGAACTCGGATCGAGTAACGTACTGTGAAATCCGAAAATACCAATTTTCACAAAAATTGTCGAACATTTCAGTATATGATCAGTTTTCATTCACAATTGCATATTCTAGTTCCAGTATTGGATTTGTCATCGAGAAAAACGTCGAATGAAATATATAAAAAAAAAAACTAAAAACCGCCTTTTCACACAGAAATCCGTTTCATCAGTCGATCCCTATAACCTTTTCCAAAAAGTAAGTCTGTGTGTACGCCGAGAAATTAGTACCCTGAATTCCGGAAGAACGACTCGATCGATTCGGATCAAACTTGGGGGGGAAATCGAGGATTTGGTAAGGATGATTCACGAAACTTTTGGATGTTTCGCTACTTCCGGTTACGAAATCCCAAGCTTTTTGAACATTCGGAACCGTCAGTTTGGTGCAAAAGATATTGACTTGCATTGAGGCTGTCAATGACAGGCCTTCAACAGCCACTCGGTATTGAGAATCCAGTAGATCGGACAGTGCCTACTTTTCCAAAAGATCACTCTATGGTGGAGAGCCTCCTTTTGGGGTTGAACTTCCGAATTTCAGAAGCTGCGAAAAGTGAAAATTCCGAATGTTTCTACTAACGAATCAGAGTTTTTAGGAAGATTATTTCCCCGAAAGCTTACGAGCTTCCCTAAAATTTGCAAATTTTCAGACTTTCTGAGTTTTCAACTTTCGGATATCTTCGAGCCGTCTGCATTTCGACCTTTCGTAATTTCCAACATCTGAACTCTAACATTTCTAGAAACTCAGAATCACGTCTCGAATAAATTCGGAATTTCGACCATTCGGAACTTTTGGAATCCGAAATTTCAATCCCACCCCCTCCTCCACTACACCCGATTTTGCCCCACAATCCTCCCCCGCATTTGAGGACGATTAAACCACCCGAGAATCCGAAGTGGATGGTCCCACGCATCCCGAGGACAGAGTAGGGGGTAGGACGAAGGGCTGAAGGGCCTAGGGATGGTATAGAACGTGGATCCCAGGAGTGTACTTCGGAAGACGCAGCAGCCCCGTGTCCCGGCAGAGCACGAGGTGGTCCGTTGAACGACACAGGCACGAGCACAAGCACAAGCACAAGCACAAGCACAAGCACAAGCACAAGCACAGGCAAAGGCACGCCGGGACGTTGAAGCGAGAGGGTTTAAGGGCGAGGGAGATAGGGCGAGGTGGAGTAATATATTCTCTAGAGGGGGTTGGAGACGCGGAGGAGCGATAGGGCGACGTTGGGGGATGGGAGTCCCGAATATATAGGGTATTCTCGGGAATATAATGTATAGCCGTTGCAACCCTTCTTCTTCCAAGGGTCGGGGTGGGTATAAGAGACGAAAAGAAAGAGACGGGGATAATATTTTAAGCCCACGCTACTAGCTGCTATATATAATATATACTAGGAATTTTGCCTGATGTAAAGGAAAGGATTTCGCGTATATATACGTCTACGAATAATAGGCGACGTCTGCCGCGAAAGCTATTGCCATTTTGAAAAAGATTTGCTGCCTTTATTGCTTCCTACGTCCTCCTTAATTCCGCATAGAATCCGCAAGCTCGTCTCGAGCTTTTGCCAAAAATATCGAGACACTAGTGTCTCTTTTCTCTTCTATGTCTGTATCGCATCTGCCTATGGCTTTGCAGGACAAAATAGAGAGAAAAAAATGGAATGAAATATGAAACAGCCAAGTCATCGATTCAGACTTGTCTTCCCAAAAAAGTATTTTTCAAAACGGTCCAATTCTATGCCGGAGACAAATTCGAAGGTAATTTTGGCAGATTTTTTACTTTTGGATCCTTTGGCTAACGAATAAAATTCATCAGACGCAAGCTTCAATTTTTTTTGAAGCGAGGGGTTGAAAAAGCTCTGACGTTACCAAATCGGAATAGGTGAGACCGGAGCCTGTTGGAGTGAGATTGCGTTTGCGTATATCTCCTTTAGGATTCCCAGGCTTTATCAGGTCCGATGATGGACGCGTTGAGGTTCTTCTTATTCCGTGTACATGTATAAGGATTACATTGAGGATACCTGGAAGGAAGAGCGTGAAGGTGGTCATTTAGGTTAAAGATACAGTAAATTGAGGCTAGTTTCCTCGAACCACACGATCGTTTGATTACCTACCGTCGTTGTGATCCTCGGACAAAAGGAACTGGCCAGCCCAAGAAGCAGAAGAAGAAGAAGATGAAGAAGAAGAAGAAGAAGAAAAATGAGAAGAAAAGGAGGAGGAGGATAAAAGGTGTAAAAAAGGGTCATATCCGTGTACGTAGGTACGGAAGATCAATTTTCGACCAATTCAACGTTTCGTAGAGAAAAGTGTGGTGCAATTTTAGAGGGAACCCTGAAGGCATCAACCCTATAATTTTAGACCCAAAGATCTCGTCCTGATTGACGGGAGCCTGCCAGGGTTCGGGCAACGGTTTCGGAGGTGAAATACTCCACAGAAAGTGAGCACCACCTCGAAGAAGAAGAAAGAAGATAAGAGTAAAGTGCTGGAACGAAGAAAACGTCCATCCGAATTGACAGGCACTGTCTGCTTACCTCTTCAGTGGAAAAAAGCACTGTGGTCAAAGACAGTCTCTCTCTTTGTCGAACATTACGTGCAAAATGGCATCATGCAAATTCTCAGTTGCAGAGAAGAACCCATGTACAAACTGCAAACTGGCTTGGCATTGGCAGGGTATTAGTGCCATAGCTGCCAATACTGACAACCACCAAGGGCCAAGCTTTGCCCAAGTCAAAATCAATGTTGGAACAATTTTGGGTTGTTAACATCAGTACAACTTATGGTGCCGTCAATCAGCACGAAATAATCCCCAGCCAGTATAAAACACCATATTGGCCCAGTGTATTTCCAGTACAGAACTCACTTCCGGATGAGCCCCATGTACATTCACTTGTCAGTACTACTTAGTCATCAGCATTGGCCCAACGTTGGGCAAATGATTTCTCTGTACTGAGCCAGTATTACCGAACGAAATTTGGCAGCCAGGGTAGTGCCAATTCTGTGCCATGTGGGTAGATTCGGCAATACTCCGGTATTCGTACATGAGAAACTGTGGAGCATGTGAATCGAAGATTTCGAGTTCGTTTGCCTGGAAGTTCATCAAGAAGTAGTCTCGAGAGGTTGTTTCTTTGGTGAGAGGAACACCTGTTTCCGCTCGCTGAAAAGATACCTGCAGCTATAGAATAGAACTCCGGAGATGGACGTCCAGAGGTCTGGTCCAGCAAAACGCCGGTGTTGTCCCAGTGGCAGAAGGACGGGGACGACCCTGACGGACCCTCCGAAGTTATCGCTATTGTTATTACCACGGCTCTCGGAGAAAGTGCGAAACGGATGGGGCGCCACCCCAGGGACCATCAGGAACCGGAACGGGCAGGACTCGCCGGAAAAGAGGAGGTCTGGCTGGACGATATCAGCAAAAAAGAGAACCAACGAAAAAATAATGATGTAATCATGATTTGAAAAAAGTGAAACGGGAAAACTCACCTCTCTCTCTCTCTCTCTCCCTGTTCTTCGAATGGTAAGCGAAGGCCAGAAGAGAAGGGAAACGAGCCCTGAAACTCATGCAGACAATTCGGAAGAGCTACTAGTGAGAACCACTGCTGGAGTGCCTAGGGGTTGCGAGAGACCAGGAAGGTGGTGTGCGAGGGAGGGCCAAGGCAGGCCCTTACAAAGGACGTGAGCAGAATGGAATCCTGGGAGAATTCGAGATCCGTTTTCTCATAGGAGACGAGGTTCAAGCCGAGCTGCGCGAACCGCTTTCTCAGTCCAGGCCCTGAAGAACTTCACCTTTAATCTACGGTACCAGCTCCAGTTTGTACCATAAGACCGACCAGTTTTCAGTGGAAGAAAAAAAGGAGCTGATAGAATATTGTAGGTACTGCAAACTGGCTTGACATTGGCACGGTATTGGTGCCATAGCTGTCAATACTGACAGTAACCAAAGTCCAAACTTTGCCAAAGTCAAAATCAATGTTGGGACAATTTTGGGTTGTTAACACCGGTCCAACTCATGGTGCCGTCAATCGGCTCGAAATGATCTCCAGCCAGTATGAAACACCATATTGGCCCAGTGTATTCCCAATACAGAACCGATTTTCGGCTGCGCCCCATGTATGTTCACTTGTCAGTACTAGTCATCAGCAGTGGCCCAACGTTGGGCAAATAATTTCTCTGTACTGGGCCAGTATTACCCAACGAAATTTTGCAGCCGGGGTGGTGCCAATTCTGTGCCATGAGGGTAGATCTGGCAATACTCCGGCATTCGTACATGGGGTACCGAGTGCATCGTCGTTTCCAGTACAAGGAATTCGCAGAAGCAGTGGAAAAACGATATTTCTTACCGTGTGCAATACAGCGAGCATTGATATTGATATAATTAGATGAACTGCTGACTCTATGCGAAGGAGTCTGCAGGACCGAGTGGAAGAACAAATGTCGAGGGGTAAGACATGGCCAGGCCATGAAACGCAGGATTTTTGAAGGGGATGGAAATGACACCCGAAGCCTAAACACACACTGGACATTTTCTGTATACTGAGACATTTCCCCATCGACTTTCAGGCGATTTTCCAGTGTGACTTAGTTGACACTGCGACTTCAGGAGAACCTTGTGTGGATTCTTTCAGATCTTCGAAGTGAACCGCTCGAGAGATTCTTTTCTTCCTGGTTCACCGTATGGCAGGAGCCATGAGTTGGACAGAAGAAGCCTAAGCGCGAAAGATTCTAGTATCGTGGTGCAATCCTAGTCGGGATTTTCCAAAGGGTGAACAGGCAGTTTCCAAATCATGGAAGATATCCAGAAGAGGAAAGAATGCCTCATTCATACTGCACGTGGATCGCGGAAGATGGAAATACCGGGGGTGGGTGATGGCTGAGATGGCCAAAGGCCATGTGAATGGACCACCCTAGTCCTGGCTATGGCACCCCAATGAACTCCACCCTCTTCTCCAATCCTCGGCCTTTCCATTGTGATTCTGTGCACGTAACTCTTTTTAAAATCGCAGATCTCATTCAATCACTCGAGGCAGTCGGAGAACTATGTGCAGGATACTTGTGCTTGCGCCAAGTATTACCGTAGAGCTTCGAGCATACTCGACTTTGCTCTGCCTTTTTCGCATTTTTTACTTCTACGCTTCTCTCGATCTCAGGTGCAGTTCTTTGCATCGAATGGAGGTTATGATCGACAAAAAATTCTTGGGTTTGGTCCTTTTTTTATTTTCACGAGCAGAAAAGCTTCTACTAGACAAACAACTCAAAATCAAACGACCTGATTCCAATTTCAAGAAATTTTTCTGTCCTTTCCATCTCCACGATCAGAATATTTTAGAATTTGTGAATCTCTAGATCGAAATAGCGGTAGAATTTCTCCTCTTTGAACAAATTTTAGACAGGCAACTCTACCAGTTTGGAGAACTTTTCAGAATACAAATAATCGATTTGGTACATTGATATGCCAAAAAGCCTCGGCAATTTTTAAAGAGTGACTTGATCTTCACGTGGGCCTCTCGCTTCAGTTCAATATGATTTTACTCAAATTTCCGAAATTTTAATCGCAGAAACGTCACAGAAGACTCGAAGATATGAGTTTCCGTTTGAAGAAACTTTGCCGAAAATGTCAAAAAAAGCTGAAGCCATAATTCATCGAAGACGAGCTTTTTTCCCGTAAGTTATTAAGGAATTGTCGTCATCTGCCAATCATCGAATCGCAAGCTCAAAGCTGAAGTGGATAACTCGAAATTACAGAGACCCAGATTTGTTCTTGTCCCCTACATATTTTTCACGAAGTATAAATTCGTTGCAGGAGAATGTGGCATTGATTACCACTGGCACAGACATGACACGAGGAGGCTGGGTCAGATCCTGGGGCATTGTAAGACCAGTAATGGTCGGAGGAGATACAGCCGAAGCAGACAGGCGAATGGACGTACAGACCGACAGTAGGATAGACGGATAGATGGACGGATGAACGGACAGATGGACGCGGCTCTCGCCAGAGCCTAGCCTGCCCTCGCGAGCTAGAGATACGTCTGGAAGGATAGATACATACCTATATGTCTGATCCATGTATATGTATATGTATCATATGTATAGTATACGAAAGTATACATATATGTATCATATACAAGCAGGCATAGCTATATTTACACATCTATCTGTATATGAGTATAATATGTATCCCTCGTCCGAATAACTTGAGAAGAGGTTTTCGGATTATCCTGATGAAAAAATGGAGTACAAAAAATAATGAAAGAACCGATTCCCTGACGTTTTGTAAGACTATATGCTTAGGGCAGTTGGAAAGTTGGAATTTAACATTTTTCCTTATAGTCGTAACCAATAAGAATTCGATTTTGAAGCTGGAGGGTCGTAGGCGATTTTATTTTTTCTAAAATGAACACGGAATTTGTGAAAACGTGTGGATCAATCGATCGATGAATTGATATTTAAAATGAAATTTTCAAAATCAAGGCTAGAAATTTGTCTACTTTTCGAAAAAAATTGGAATTCGACATTTTTCCTGGTCGAAACCAAAAAGAATTCGATTTTGAAGTCGAAGGGTCATAGGCGATCTTTGTTCTTCGGAAATCAACGTTGAATTTATTAAAAAGGTGTGGATCACTTGATCGATTGATATCAGAAAAAAGTTGAAAATTGAGGCTAAAAATTCGTATCCACAGAACTTTCCGAAATCTTGTCATCCACGGGATATAAAACTATAATTGAAAGTGATCGTGAAAGTGGAAACGATGATGATTAAAAGTATCAAAATTGCAACACATACGACCTGATAGTTTCAACCCTTTCAACTTTTTCTTCAAATCGAAGACAGACGGTATAGCCTTCGCTGTAATTTTCGATCTCTGGGACTTCGCCGGACTTACGTGTACATTCGGGTATGAATTTGAAGGCGAATCCCAAATATTGAAGATTGTACAAGTACCTTCTGGTATTAATAAGATCGCAAGAATGGAAGAAATCGGGTATACCTGATAATTAAAAAAAAAGAAGAAGAATTTATAATTTTAAGAGGGGAATTTTCGCGCTCCTCCTTGCTTCGAATCCCTTCCAAAACGTACGACTGAATCAGTCCAGTTTCTAATTTTCAGGGAAAATGACATTCAGTTGAGCAAGTTCGAAAAAACTCGAGTAACAGCTGGGGATGAAACTAGTCCTGATAAAATTATTGATCTTGAAGTTTGAATTTGAATTGAGTTGAATTGAAACCGATCAAGGAGCAATTTATCAGAGTTTATAAATTCTTTCGAAAATTTGTGGGGTACCGAATTTTGGACACGTTGTCATGTGTAAAAAACGGTTAATATATGTCACAAGTCTGGCAAAGGACGACAGGTGAATCAGAAAAATTTTTCCCTGCATTCACGCGCAGGTGTAGTAAATATCGAAAATCCTGGTTTTAGAGAGAGCGTCGGACTATTTCAAATTTATGTTACGCGCGACGTCATATTTTTCCTACAAAGCCTAGCAAAAAAAATCGGTCCATGGGGGATACCACGTTGTCTATAAAAAATCAAAAAATGAATCATATCTATACATAATGCACGTTGCCTGAATACATGCGGGGAATAAAAACAAATCGCAAATCGGAAGCCCACCATATCGCGTGACTAATGAAAAATGGGCCTAAGTGAAATTCTTACGCCCTTTTGCAATTCCTAAAGATAGAAGGGCCTAAATCCTGCTTCGTTCGTCTATAAAAGTTTTGGGATAGAAAAATAACCGTCTATGTATGTTGAAAAGCGAAGTGGATGTTTTTTTGTGGATGAGCCTTTTTGGCAGTAAGCTTATTGAAACAATCAAACTCACTGATGCCAGAAGGTAATTTCCGCTAAAAATCCATGTTTTATGGAAAAACTAACTCTTCATGTCGAAAATGCGTTTTTATCTCCTCGTAAAACTGAAATTCCGATAAGACGCAAACTTTTGGCCGATGCACCCTCGGGGAGGGGATGATTTTATCATTAAAGTTTAGATGCCGAAAGGGCGTATGTTAAGGTCGCTTACGCCCTTTAGCCATTAAATTTCTATCTCGAGGAAGACCACGGCTTTTTTCGTTTCGAATAATGCAAGAAACAAAAAATTATAAGCCCCTTGGCCATTTACTTAGATTGCATTTTTGTTGCTGACGCCCTTTTTCCATTAGTCACGCGATACGTATATTTTTTGGAAAATTCAATCGAAGTTTACTCGAAAGAACCTCTGCTGCCGTCTTTGACAATGCAATAAATATTTCGGGTCATTTGATAGTTTGAAAAATAAAGAATCGCGTTCGAAAGCAAGATGAAAAAAGTTTCTGGCCCAAAAAAGCCCTTTGACTGTCTCGATGTTCGGGAACTCACTCGGAAAATATCGTACAGACATTCCAAAAAAATGTTTTCAAGAAAGTACACTTGAAACTCGAAAAGCTCACCCGAATCGATATCAAAAAAATCAAATAAAATCAGCCGATTTTCGGGCAGACATGCAGTCCGTGGGCAAAAAATCTACAAATTTCAACACCTTTTTCTCGAAAATTCAAAAGTGGAAACTAGATAATGAGAGAATCCGAGGCTATGAAAACCAGAAATACGTACACGTGCTGCTTCGCACACATAGAAACCTGAGGAAAATTCGAATCTTCATGTTTTCACTTTGATACAAAAAAAAAAGCGGAAAATCTTCGACAATCCCAACTTCCCGCTGAAAGCTTCAGACTTTTTTCGATTCGGGGTTGAGCCCAGCGGCATCTAAAACGGCTCAAGAGCCGGAGCTCAATTTTGATCGTTTCATTGCTCAGAGTTTTTTCTTTTTTTTTTTTTTTTTGTGTGTGTTTTTTTTTCGAGAATGATCAGCCGCGACACGGGTGACTGGAGGAAAGTTTCTCCTTTTCTCGTAAGAAATAGCTGGTCCCAAAAGTAGGTTTTATCGGGAAGTTTGCCAGTTTTGTTTCGAATCGTTCCCCGAGGAACGGCGTCGCGGCGCCTCGCGCCTCTAGAGCGTCGCGTCGCCTCGCGTCGCGTCGCCGCTATTCGCGAGGGTTGTGTGTGCGGTGCACGTCCCTCCCCCTCCCCTCCCCAGTCTCAAATATATATACGAGGAAAAAGTTTTTCCCCCCTCTCGCTCTTCTTCACCTTTACGAGATCGGCGAACGGAGTTACGATTCCAAAGATTATGCGTAGGGATTTAGGGTAATGTCCTATTTCCAGCTTCGAAAGAACTGAACGGACTCTATCTCACTCGTTGGGAGAAAGAGGAGAGAAAAAGTGGGGAAAAACTTGTAAAAAACGTAAGAGAAACCAACGAATAAGTAAATAAATGAATGAATGAATGAATGAAGCTGCGGGATGAAGTTCACACGTTTAGACCTGTGATTCAACAGGGCAGGATAGAAGCTCATTCGGGAAGTTGTGCAGGCGAGTGAGCCGATTTTCGATATCTATGAAATTGTGGCGAGGATTGACTGGGATCAAGAGAAACCCCCTGCATTGTAAAATCTCCTGAAAACATTTGTGGATACGATAAATGTGTGAAATGGACATACGCGATGTATATACGGAAATTGATTTCGGATTGGGGTGGATTTGAAGGGGTTAGAATTTTCGAAAAAGAGCTTATTATGAGTGTCCGAATGATGTACGTTCTACAACCAGGTGTGCGGTTATGACATCAAAGAATAGCGAAGAACTCATTCGAAAAAGGCGAAAAAAATTTAGGACATTTTTCAAAATTCAACTTTTTTCTTCGCGTTACTCTGTTTCTTCGTTGCCATTGTAATCAAAAAATTACCCAGAATTCCCTGCGCCACTTATAACACGGTGGCGGCTAGAAATCTTTGTAATATGTATATCACGACACGTAGATAAAATGGAATAAAGGGCTAAAACGGTAAATGTGCATTTTGCTTTGATAAACCATACACAGAACCAAAAGTTGCTTCAGTTTTCAAACGTTTGGGAGTTAAAGCTCTACAGGACAATTCGAATATGACGTCAGCTTTCCAGGGGGTAGAAGGTTGTTTTCAATATTGTGACATACGAAGGGGAAATCTGACAATCTGACATTTAGTCACGTCACGCGTTGTTTTCTAAAGTTTAAGCCGTCACTTGTTGTAATTGTTCCGATCGTGACAGTATAATTTGCCTATATAAGTATCGAATAAAAACCTTTTTTTTTCGTTTACGATCACTTCCAATTACTTTTTTTTTTTCATTATTAACGAAATTCTAAAGACTTTCGTCGATACGACTTTCTGGCTTTAACTTTGGGAAAAAATTAAGAAAATTAAAAGCTGAAGGTCGTATGTGCGGAACATATATAGGTACGACCTTCTGCCTCGTGTTTTCGAATTTTCCAAATTTTAATTGATTCACACGAATTCATGGATTACTGAGCGAAATTGAACAGAAGAAAAAAAAAACATACGACCTTCTGGCACTAGAATCGTGTTCTGGGCGTTTACGACCTTAGGTATTAGTAACTTGACCTACAGCTATAAACATATCTTGAGAAAGTAGCTGTTTCAAAAGTTGCTCGAGTAACCGTCTATCTCGCGAGCGACTCTGAAACCACTCTGTAGTTGCGTGCCAACTCAATAGCGCTACAGAGCGGTTTCAGAATCACTCGCAAGATAGCTGCTTTTTTCGAGTAAAACTCAAGATAGCTGTTTTTTCAAGTAACTTCTGAGATATAGCTGGTTATTCCATGGGGCTATCGATATATTACATAGATTTTGGGATTCGTACATACAATTCCTACACCTGTATCTATTGAAATTCACAGTAGAAGGTACTGGTCAATAGAGTGTACGATCAGGTGTGTACGTGTTATATATATATATAATTATATCATGTACCATATATAACCTGTACAAATACACATATCGACCAGTGATCGATACATTGCGATGCGAAATATCGACCTGTTGGTCGCCTCTGTCGCAGGGGTGAAAGGATACATGTGTACATGGGATGTATGTGTGTAGGTTTATACATATATATATATATATTATACATATACATACGTTGGGGTATGGTGTACGGATGTATGTACATATAGTACTGGAGGGTTAAGTTGGGAGGGAAAAGGGGGCGCACGCACAGGGCATTCGACAGGCCGAAACGTTCTCTCGCGTGCAAAACCCTCTTCAACCCCCTCCAATCCCCTCCCTTGAGCCACAACCCCCTTTTGACCCCCTCATCCGCGGCAGTAGCCCCCCCCCCCCCCCCCCCCCCCCCCCATGGCAGATCGCGGATCGTTGAATCCACAGAACGCATTGTATCCAGACTGGAGAACGGATAGAAGAGGGAAAGAGGAAAAGAGCGAGAGAAGAGAGAAGAGGGAAGAGAGAAGAGAGAAGAGAGAAGAGAGAAGAGAGAGGTCGACCCCATTGTCGAATGCATCCCATCCCGTCCCTTTTGGGCAGTTCGAAATTCCACCCCGCATCACCCTTTTTGCCCCAATCCTCGTAGATTATGCCTGGAAATCGGTTTTCGGGCACAGGTGGGCAAGCCTGCTGGATGCAGTCCATGGTCCAGCCAGTGCAGTGCAACGCGCTGGAAACACGCATTGGAAATGTTAATTTTCTCCAGAGTTTCCCGTAGCCTGCAGTAGGCAGTACTGTAGGTATACATATACATATATGTATATACCAGATTGGTGTTTAGTATATACATGGATACCTACGTGTGTGTGTGCCTTTATCGTATATGTTTCATCAGCGTGATAATGGTCAACGGTAATGGTATGCAACTATGCCACATACTCGACAATTTTCACGTATTGTGTTCAATGGCAGAAGGACGTGGACCCCAAGGAGGCAGTTTCAATACCAAAAGGACGTAGAATTTTTTGAGTTGCGTTTCATGTGAAAATGAGAAAACCGTATTGAAGTTCCGAATTCCAAAAATTGCGAACGGGAGAAATTCCGAATTTATTTGAGACGTGATTCCGAGTTTCTATAAAGAAACGTTAGAGTTCAGAAGTTGGAAATTCCGAAAGGTCAAAATGCAGACAGCTCTGCAGAGATCCGAAAGTTGAAAACTTAGAAAGTCCAAGAATCCGGAAATTTAAGGGACGCTCGTGACAAAGCTGTGAAATAAACGACTTTGCATCTCGCGAATTCTGAGATTCGGAGTTTTGGCCTTTCGGATCTTTAGCTTTCGGAATTTTGAACCTTCGGTGTTTTTCCACTTGGAGTTTCTCAAATTGGCCTCGTAGACTTTCGGGGAAATAATCTTTCGAAAAACTCCGAATCGGTAGTAGGAAAATTCGAAATTTTGTCCTTTTCGCAGCTTTTGAAATTCGGATTTCCAATCCCACTCCAGAAATTTTTTAAGTAGAAGCGAAATGTTGTGTTTTAGGCGGACACAACCTTGCAGCTTTTTAATTTCATCTTAAATTTCTTTTCATTTCTCGATAGCAAAAAGTCCCAACAACAAATTTCTTCTTACTTCAGCGGGATTTGTTGTTCAACATTTCCAATCAATCGCCACAAACTCGTTATTCAAATTTGACAATTTTCTCGCGTCAGTGTAAGCGAATCAATAGAAATAAGAGTCAAGAACAGAAGACAAGCGAAAACCCAAATTGGCACAAAAGCAGAGAGTGTATTCATTTCTTTGTAACTCCAAAAAAAATTTCTCGCGTATCTGTAGACAAGTTGGCGTGAAATTTTGTCTTCACATTCACACCGAAAACCTGAAAACGTATATTCATACAGAGAATGAAAATCATTCAAAGTATAACCGCAGAAAGTCACGTGAGTTTTCAAGGCTTGTCTTTTAGGTCGAGATTTATTATTACTATGTACCGTTAAAAATAGCGATACATATATCTTAGGTTATGTAAGCAAAGCGCGGCTGTTCGTATACTATAGAATGACGTCATGAATGGCGGGCCTTTCAAACGCTATTGAATTCCAAATCGATAGTAGGTACTTCTCATACAGATTTCTACAAATTCTCGAAAAATTTCTGAACTCCAATATTTGATATCATATAAAAGATTTTATAAATTTTCGTAGCTTTTCCACAAAAAATTCATTATTTTCGTCAATAGGATTTAAAAAATCACAACTTCTGTAATGATCTGAAAAACTAGGCAGAGTCTCATATCTCCTAATAAAATTCTCACAGACATCTGAAGATTTCCTTTTTTCCACCTGCAAGGATAACGATAATATAATTTCTTATACCGGACGCGATTTTCGAAAAAACGAAAAAAACAAGTAGAAAATTGCTTTATGCGGACATGTTAGGTATACATAAGTTTGGCATTTATATACCTAAGTAGATATATGCACGTGTATACGTAGCTGGTATTTTATACCGGATTGTATCCCTGTTATTTACTCGTGCCTAAAACTAGGTAGGCAGGTTATACATACGGTATATATGTATTGTATACATATATGTATAAATATTAAGAAGAATGCGATCGTGCCGGTAATCATCGGACCGAACCACGAAGAGAACTAATCATGGGGTTGAAAATGAAAATCCACGTTCCACCCAAAATTTAAACCGCATCAAAAGAAATTATACTAAATACATACCGCGATCACTGCCCTCGGGGCTGACCAAACGAGTCGACATCAGACTGTGCAGACAGTAATACGTGATGTACATACATATATACATATCAACACGAGAAGCAAATTTCGTGGAAAGATCAATCGAAAAGTCGATGATCAGAACCAGACAACTCAATTTTTTTTCAATTTATCATTTCTCTTTGAGCCATAGATGACAAAAACTGGCTTGGTTTCGTTTTTCGTCTAATTTTCGTTTATTCGGTAGACACTTTTACGGTCATACTTTTCTCCCAGAATTTTATTCGTTTTATTTTCATGGGTTTTTTTATTCCAGTGATTAGTAGAAAATCCGGTTTTCGTTTGAAGCTAAAATTTTCAGGTTTTATTTTGTTTGCTCCATTTTTTTTTTTTTTTTTTTTTTTTCTACACACCTGGTTTGACTGGCTTGTTTTAGAGATTTCTGATTTTTTTTTGCATCCTCTCTGCGGTTTTTCACTTTAATCAAATAGAGTCGACACGTATTTTTTTGTTAATTGCGATAGATTCGTCTGCGGTTTTGACCAAAAATGTCATTTTTCGAAATCAGACTCATTTCAGAAAAGATGTTATTAATTTTCATCGAGTTTGGAATGAATTTGGATTTCTAATTGAACAAAATTGACGTACGAATTGCGGAATGAACAAAAATCATTGATTCCGCGGTTTTGATTTTCCGAACCAAAAAATCGTAGTTCTAAGTTTACTCATTTTTTCTGTCTTTTGTTCTTGTTTGATTTTCAATTTTGACAACCAAACCGAGATTTGCGACGGATGATTTAGAAGTTTTTGAAAAAAATAGATTATCAATCAATTCATCGTAAAATTAGTTGGAATTTCGGATTAAAGTTAATTGAAAAATCCACAATTACCGACAAACACGAAAAATGTATGTGTCAATTACGATTCTTTAGCCTCCAGTGACGATTAAGGGGCTTTGATATTGTTCCTGAGCGAATCAAGAGAGAAGGATCGATCGGGGGTTGAAAAGAGAAAGAGGAAAGAGGGAAAGAGAAGGGAAGAGAAAAAGAGAAAAACCGAGTAGACCTGCAGTAGAGGGAAAACGAGGGCGAAACCCGGAACGGGACGAAAAGTGTTAACAGGTGGTAAAAACCGCGTGCAGATGTCTTCGGGATATAAAAGTTCCTCTACGTATAGTATACGCTCACGGTAACAATGAACCGCCTGACCTATAAGTATCATTTAAAAAAAACACACAATTTTTGGAAAAAGTACGTGAATCAGAGCGGATATTATAACTGTATGTGTAATTACAAATGCGATAATCACCCCCAGAATGGGGATGAATATTTCGAAAGATCGATGTCTATAAGAATGGCCCATAATTTGAATTTCAAAAATACGAATTTTAAAATAGCGACAGACAAGATATATATATATGAGTAATTTTTGGAGTACTACTTTTTTTGCAGCTGTTCTTCAATATATATATAGACTTTTTGAATTTTGAATTATCGCTGTTTAAATATTCGCACTTTTGGCCGTTCCGAATTTTGATGTTTTGGTATTTGGACCCTCACCCCTCGATTGAGAATTTCTTATAGTTAAAATTTTCTGAAGAACCGAAACCTCTTTCATATAGTTTTTCATTAGCAGCTGTAATCTTGTCCCATTCCAAAAGTTCCAAAGGGATAGCATTCCAAATTTGTTTGAGACACGATTCTGAGATTCTAGAAACGTTAGAGTTCAGAAGTTGGAAATTCCGAAAGGTCGAAATGGAGACAGCTCAAAGATCCGAAAGTTAAAAACTCAGAAAATCCAAAAATCTGTAAATTTAAGGGAAGCTCTTGACGAAGCTGTAAAATAAACGACGTTTCATCTCGCGACTTCCGAGATTCCGAGTTTTGGCCTTTCGGATCTTTAGCTTTCGGAATTTTTAACTTTCGGTGTTTTTCCATTCGGAGTCTTTTAAATTCACTACGCAGACTTTTAGGAAAATAATCTTGACTAAAAACTCTGAGTTGGTGGTGGAAAAATTCGGAATTTTGACGTTTTGCAGCTTTTAACATTCGGGATTTCAATCCCACCGCAAAAAAACTAAACAAAGTACGGAATTTCATGACAAATGTAAAAGAATCTAGAAATTTCGACGATAAAAGATCATTTTTCTGACAAAAAAAGAGAATTTGAAATAGAAAACTGCGGCAGCTCGGGGCGCGTGGAGCCAATTTATAAAAAAAAAAAAAAAAACCGCCACGTCCCAGAAATATCAAAATCGTTCTGACACCAAAATTCAAAGTTTCCTGGATTTCCCGAATCAAAATTCTCGAGGAACCGCCAAAAGCAAAATTCGTTTTTCCAAATCGTGTCAATTCTCGCGGTATCTCAATAGTTCCAAATCGGTTTTCGATATTCTTATTTCTAAGTATCTCAGCAAAATCTGCAATATATAAAATGGCAAACGCGGTCCAAATTCACCGGCACTATAAAAATCATTGAAAATCTTGATTTCCGAGCGAGTGGTGGCGGCCGATTCGTATATATATAACAGCGTTGGATCGACCACCAAATGGGAGATTCTTGTTTCGAGGGGAACCCTCGTGCATGCCCGTGGTTTTGCGATTGTTGGTATAGCGTACATATATGTATATATGTATATATGTAACACGGCACGGCGCGTAGCGTCGCGTGTTTGCAAACTACACGTTCTCTCAGCCCGGGGCGATACACCGTGTGCATTGCCCGCGAGGAAAACCAGGCCCTATGCCTATTCCACTGCCCAAAAACTACACATACATATTTACATGTATACTAGTATACATACGCATATATGTGTATCACAAGTGACTATGTACTGGGTGTTTCGGAATCAGTGAACAAAAAAATTGTTCAGAGAGTCAGACCGTGGAAAAAATTGAGATTGGATTTTTGACGGCTGATTTCGTCTCGATATAAACGAATCTTCGTTTCTTTTCAATTTCTATGGAGAAATCAGACTTATAATTAGTTACTAATTTTTGTTTGGTTTTTTCTCAATGGTCGTCAAAATTATAGAATATCAATTGAATATATTAAATAATGAAAATATGATCGTAAAAATGAAATTATATGAATTCCATCCGCTGATTCCGAACTGATCTTCAGAAATTTCTTGAATTTCTTATTTTATAAAAATGATTACATTCTTATTTCCCAAAACCACAAAAATCCGATTTTTGTCTAATCCTAATGACGATGTTTTGCGAGAAAACCACAGAAAGAGAACCAGAATTTTCACGAATAACTAGAAAAACTCGGCAAATCCGCGAAAGAATTCGGCAGAACACATACAAGACTAAAAACAACCACCAAGATTTGATCGAAAGTTCCTGAAACAGATGAATCAGGACAGGCATTGAAATTCCGAATTTCAAAAGCTGAGAACGATAAAAATTCCGAATTTTTCTACTACCAACTCGGAGTTTTTCGGTAGATCATATCCCCGAAAGTCTGCGTAGCCAATTTGAAAAACTCCGAATGGAAAAACACCGAAGGTTCAAAATTTCGAAAGCTAAAGATCCGAAAAGCCAAAACTCCGAATTTTGGAATTCGCAAGATGCAACGTCGTTTATTTCACAGCTTTGTCACGAGCTTCCCTTAAACTTACGGATTTTTGGACTATCCGATTTTTTAACTTTCGGATCTTTGAGCCGTCTGCATTTCAACCTTTCGGAATTTCCAACTTCCGAACTCTAACGTTTCTAAAAACTCAGAATCGCGTCTCAAACAAATTTCAAATTCTGACCATCCGGAACTTTTTGAATTCAAAACCTGAGTCCCATCCCTGAACGGGTGTGTCGCGCATTTCTTGATTACCTTAAACCACGACCTAACCTGTCGTAATAAATACGTCTCCTCGTTTGGCACTACGAACGCGTCAGGTCCGGTCGCGTCAGACGGCCGTGTAGGATACGGTAGCTCTAGGTACGATAGTGGTTTGCTGCTGCTGCGTCAGGTGGGACAGCGTACCTCACGTCGCTCCTATACTATACTACATACGTAACTATATACCAACATGTATATACCTATACATACATAGGTATGTACATAAATTCAGGGGTATACCGGCGACCATCCGGCGAACATGGACAGGCATATACATATATTTTACATACATACACATATACCAGATATATGTAGGTATACCTATACGAAAACGCGTTCGGTACATAGTAGATATACGTACATATATACCTTATACATATATCTATACATATGTAGAGGATGGATATACATGCGCGGGGCTCCGTGCCGTCGAGCCATCCTGGGTGAATGGCGTGCTATTTCACCCTCCTCGACGGGCCCCGCTATACTACCCACCCTGGGAGTTCCTGCAGGGTGTTTCTGCACCGGGTTCCGGGGATGCGGGGTGGTTTGGCGAAGGGGTTTGCCTCGCCGAGCGTAGCGCGTAGCGCATAGCGCGTTGGCCGTAGGCCGTGTAGGCCGTAGGGGTTGCGTGATAGTCGGAGTGTTACTCGCGGGACGGACCCGAACTTATACCTACTCGGCTATACTCTGTAGTCGCTAACGATAATAAGTTCTCCTGGATTAGAAATTCTCATTAGAAATTTTTGGTCAAATATTTTTATCCCTCTAAATGAATCGAGAAAAAGAGAATCACGTATCGGTTTATTAGGTCGAGGAATTACTTTTTATCGCTTCGATGGATTTTTACATACGTTTTCGGGGCCTCTGGGAAACCAAAAACCACTTTTCAGTCAATTTTTTACATTTCCAACTCAAATTTGGACGTGATACTCCTGAGATATGCCACTTTCTGGAAAAAATGGTACAATAGTGTGCGTTTAAAAAAACGTATTTATTCTGACATGTGAAGAAGTCGGTCCGTACCTACGGGGGAGACTTGAAACCCCAGGTACATCACAATTGAAATCCCATTCTCAATTGCAAAATTTTAGATATTTAGGCATAAACTTGGTGCATGAGTGGAATCCACCCAGTGTGACAACGGAAGGTTAAAGGAGAAAGGACTGGCCGGTTTTCGTGAATGTTTTCCCTGGCATGTAGATTTTTTTGAAACTCACGAGTTGTTACATTTGTCAAACACGTTTTCAGCAATGTACACCTAAATATTCATGGAAAAATATCGGACCTTCGGACAGTTATATCAAAATGCTTATCAAAATGACCCAAGAGTCTCTGAGGCCCAGGTTTTCCAGGACGAAACGATTCCCGAGTTTGAATTTTACACGAGATTCTCAATCACCAAGCATTGAAATTCTCAGGAATATTTAGAAAAATAACAATTTGGGATTTTCATTTCATTCGTTTCTTTTTTTTATCAAAAAGTAAGATGCATGTAAAAAAAATCCTTAATCTCAAAGACAGATACTATTGCTGGTGTATATTGTGTGAAAATTTCACCATGTCCATGAAAATTGTTCAAAATTCACCCTGTAGCCTGGGCAACCCCTGGGTGGTAAAGGCAGCGTTGAATTCCGTCGAATTCCGACGAATTCCCAGCAGGCCAAACGGGCCGAACCATGTAGACGGGGCTGGCGAGGGTGAGGGTGCGGAGGGTTGAGGGTTGAAGGTAGAGGGTTGAGGGTGAAGGGTGCAGGGCGTGCTGGGCCAGCGGGATGTCCCGCCACGGCGATTGAAATAAAATTGCTCACCCTTCGCAATTTATTTCGGAATATCGACTGGCCATTTTTTACTTCACCTCCACCTGTACTCCTCCGATATGCTTCAAAGAAGAATTCCACACCTGTCTTATACCTCTTCCGACGTCTTTGGGCCACTAGTAGGCATGATATATATATATATATATATATATATATATATATATAACTATCAGGATTATAATAGATAAAAATTTGAAAATTACATCCGTTCGGTGCTGTAAAACCAGCTTGATTAGATTTTGGTATAGGGTGACGTAATGAGATTGAACACATATGGAAAACTTTTGTGAGATCAGTTTGAGCTGACTGATAGTCCACTATGTGGCACATTTCCCATACGATTGATATGGATTCATTTGGACATGGTGATAAACAGTGACGTGTGTGAGATTCAGGGATATTGAGGCACTCGGGGTCTCTCAAAAACGTCTATCGCACCTGATTCCATTGCACCTTTTGCATTCTGTAGTCTCAGCAGCTCAATTACCTCCTGAGTTTCATGTTCATTCATTTCTCGCATATCGTCGACATTTTTGTCACGTAAAACTGCGAGAGGTCCTTCCATCCTCGGTCTGGAGGAGAGATGGACCACTGCACGCGTGTCTGAAAAATACACGCGTAGTATTGTTCTCAGGGTCTTCCAACTCAGTTGCGAGTAAATTGTTCAAACGAGTGCGTATAGTCGGCTGATACTTTCCTCTGACGTTGATCATTCCACTGGAAGTCTACGCTCTGGAAAACTTTCAGCACTGCCTGAATCGATAATCACTGATAACTCTGATGAGACATTTAGGATATTGGTTGGTGAAAAAAATGGCGAAAAACTTGTCACGAAATGATTAAAAAACAAAACAAAAAAGGGTTGACGAATGATATGAAGAAATGAGGGGTTTGTTTGCTGTTTCGAAATCGCGAGTTCCTTTAGGGTGATATTCAGTGTGGAAGTCGAATAGGTAAGGTGGGTAGATGTATACCCGCTGCAGAGCCAATCCCTTATCAACGAAATATGATCGAATTACTCGAGGCATCGTTATAAATAAGAGAGCGAGGAGAAACTTCAGGGAACGTATCTGACGAGGAACGAAATAGAAACGCGGCGATACTCTCAGTGTAACCGTAGACGCCTGTGTCCTGTCCTCCTTAAGGATCCTTAAGCCCGTAAGCTGCTTTCGTTTTGGGCGTCTCTTACCAGCCCTGGCCCTTTCTGTCTCTCTCTCCCTCTCTGTCGCTATTTCCCTTCATCCTACTTCCAACCCTCTAGCGACCTAGACAGCCTCGTAATAATTATTGCCAACGAGTTAGGTACCGGTTGTATGATACGACTCCTTTTCATTGTACATATCGCGATTGGGGCAGAATTCAAGTTCCAAATTCCAAAAGTTCGGAATGGTCGAAATTCCAAATTTGTTTGAGACGCAATTCTGAGTTTCTAGAAACGTCAGAGTTCAGAAGTTGGAAATTCCGAATGGTCACAATGCAGACGGTTCAAAGATCCGAAAGTCCAAAACTCAGAAAGTCCGAAAATCCGCAAATTTAAGGGAATCTCGTGACAAAGCTGTGAAATAAACGATGTTGCATCTCGCCAATTCCGAGATTCGGAGTTTTGGCCTTTCGGAGTTTTTCAAATTGGCTACGTAGACTTTCGGAGAAATAATCTTTCGAAAAACTCTGAGTTGGTAGTAAAAAAATTCTGAATTTTGACCTTTCGCAACTTTTGAAATTTTGAATTTCGGAGCACCAAGTCATCAATAATCGCTATAAAATTCATAACGATTTGCAGATGTGAAAAATCTGCCTTCTTCAAATTCCGCCGGTCCCAGTCTACTAATTCCATTGAAATTTTTCGTAAGCTTTCAAAATCCGCGAAATACTTCCCGAAAATGACTATCTTCCAATCTTCATGATAGCCAAACTTACCTATGATCGGTCTAATTTCCTGGATCCAGCCAAAGTTGACAATCTGCATATAGGAAATCGACTATTCGATTGCCAAAATGGACTCGAGTGCTCGATGAACTACGGTATTAAAATTAGAGATGCATTTACGTCCATGTGAGTAAAGTTTCAATTGAAATCTGGTGTAATGTACATATACCTATATAGTCGTTGTATGATATTCACGTGGTTTTTTTCACATGGGTATTCACTATTCAACGAACCTGTTGAAAACCTGCGGCAATTCCGGCGAGAGAATGCGAATATAATAGACATAGGAAATAATGTATACGTCTATTTGTATGTTACGTACGTACATATAGGTATGTACATAAAAAAAAAGTTACACACAGGAACACGTATAGCTACGCGAATATTATCCGCGGGTGAAAAAAATTCCGCGGATTATTACATATAAAGGGAAAACAATGCACTCCGGAAAGTCTGAATCGCAGCTACCCCCGATCAAATTAAACAGAATAAAATTGTGGATTACCCTGTCGCGTACTGGCAGTTTTGTCGTAACGGTATTAATCGCGCAATTATCGCAAAAAATTTCTCCTCGTATTATAATCTGCAAAAAATAGCAAAAAAATTAATATTAAAAATGAAAAAAACTTGGAAAAAGCCCCTCATCATGTACTACAGTTACAACGAGTCTGAATTTAGTTCTAAAATTTTGATTTTGGTGCCAGTAGGTCAGATGATTTTTCCCAAAAATTCGTCTTAGGCTTGACAAGCACGTGGAAATCAATTGAGATTCACAAGAAATCGAAAATCAGGAGTAAAAAGTTTCATACTGTCAAACACCAACGACCTTCTGCCTTAATAGTTTTCCTTTTTCTTCCAAAAATTAAAGCCAAAAGACTGTATCCCACGAAATTTACAAAACTAGGTTATTTACGAGAAAAGAAGCAACTGAATGTGACAATTAGAGAAAATTAGATAAAATATAATTTCAAGTCTGAAGAAATTAGTACGTGTTGGAAGACTATAATTAATGTTTCAGGAGATCCAATAAAATTGTCATGTCAATGTGAGAAATTTTTTTGAGTAGGAATAATGTGTCTATTTTCACCTCAAACGACAGATCTTTCTGTTGATTGAAATAAGAAACTGTTGAAATTGAGATGACATTCGCAATTTTTGTGGATGACCTGGGAGTTTTTTTTCTTTCTAACAGTGTATGATTGTTGATCTCGCAGTTATAGTTGTACAAGTTCTCAACCGTAGAAAATCATCGACTTTTTTATTTTCGATGAACTTGTATGCGTTTATGAATTCCGTGGTTCATGGTTGATTTCAAAACGAAATAAGAAAAATAGAAATTGAAGTCCTTATGGTTTCACTGAGACCATAAGGTCGCCTAATGCCAGCTACGACCTCACGGCTTTGGTAACGCGATAGACTTACGTGCCCAGTGAATGGTGGCAATTGTACGTATTCCTTGTTACGACATTTGCTCGTTCATTACAGATGTAGAAAAAGTAGAAGAAAAGAGAAGAAAACAAGCCAGTGAATTGGCTGGCCACGATGGGCCAGCCCTAAGACTACCCGCGCAGGTCTTTCAAGTTCAAAAAATACTAAACTACTGCATCGATCCATTCCAAAATTCGGTCATTTCTAAATTGGAGCAAATCCTATCGATGAAGATCAAAATTATCAAAATCCGTTGATTCGTTCTCGAGATACGACTGTTTGAAATTGTTTTTTGCAAAATTTTGTTCGCTTGATTACTCAAAAACTACTGCATCGATTAAATCCAAAATTTGATTAACTCTGAGTTACGAAAAACCGCATCGATTGAGACAAAAATCATGGAAATCTATCGATTCGTTCTCAAGACATCGTCGAGCATAAAATTGATCAGACATGGTAGACGTCCAACCAAAAATGGTCGAATATGATTGGCTGGACCTCGCACGTATTTGTAGATCATGTACTCGTGTACATGTACAGTGAAACAATTAAAAAAAAAGAAGAAAAGGTCGAAAAAGGAATCGCCGGTCTTATCGTCAGAGGCTGCAATGGAGCATTGGAGTTCGGAGTATGGAGGAGAACGAGAAAGAGAACGAGAAAGAGATCATTTCCCGAGATCTCCTGATGAGAATTGTCTGCAAAGTTTCCCCAAAGTTTTCCATGGTATAGCACAATGTATACCTGTATAATATCCAACACAACCACTTCCCTTCCGCTCGCGGTTTCTCCGCAATGAATTGTTACCCGAGTAGCTCGGACTATCGCTGCATGCAAATTTCCACTCGTAATGTACGCGAAACGGAAGACGAAGCAGCGGAATTCGACTTGTTTTGCAAAATTTTTCACCCAAAGGATATTTGCTTTTCAAGAAAAGTCGGATACTTTATGGAACAATAGTTGCCAACGTTGTTTGTTCCATTTTTGATCAATTTTCGGAAAAAACTTCGTCCTGTAATTTTTTAGAATTCTGTTATAGTTCAGACCCTGTAATTTTGAGAAAAGCGCGTTATTGTAATTTTGTCTGATAACCAAGTCTGCTACTTCACAGATGATGACCTTTTGTAGTTTCGTCTGATAATCGAATCTCCAACGTCTCATTGTCATCAAATAATTGCCAAAGGAGACTACGGAAAAAGTAGAAACCTAAATCTGTCTAAAAACGTGAAAATCATTTCTTGGAAAATTTTGACACCGTTTTGTAATTTCGATCACTTTCCCAACGATATAAGGGCGTGTAATCCTTTTCTTCTTTTCCTTTTTGTTCCCAACCCTGAGTTGGTCAATTTTCTGTCATTGACCTGAGAAATCGACGGATTTGAAATCTAAAAATGTTGTGTAAAAAATATCGTTGTACAAGAAATGAAAACTGCCGTTAGAAAATTTGAAAGGAAAAGACAAAACGAAGAAGCTCTGAGGTTGAATTCGCCCAAAATCCTGCAACTTTCCATTTTACTCGTCGAATATCTTAGTCTTCGTGAACTTATGGATTTTTCTTATTTTCACATAACATGCGAGACAAAATTGTACTTCCTTTGGCATTAAGGAAGTACTCTACTGGAATTTTGGTGAAAAATGGTTTTGGATTTCTAAAATGGCCAAAACACGTCCAATTAAAAATTGAATACCGAGAATTTTAGATTGTGGTAAGACATGTATTGTAAGAAAGTTTATGCGCAAAGCGAACCATTCACAACCCTGCAAAGGAGAAATTCTGCGAAAGGTTCCTTGCACATGAACTTTCATTGCAGAAAATAGAAACTTTGTTTCAAAACATATCCAAAACACAATCTAAAATTCTTGGTATCCGTTTTTTTATTGGAGATTTTTTGTCCATTTCAAAAATGAAAAACTGTTTCTTCCAAGATTTCGGTAGGGTCCTCCCTTAAAATCGCCTTTCCACGTTTTTTGGTTCTCATGCCAATGGACATCAATTCCAGGGCACGTGTGGTAAAAAGTGTGCAATTTCAGGGGGTGAAAATAAATAACGGAATTTCGTTGGGCGCCGCTCACCTCACGGCATACCTGAATAAGTACGTACGCATATCGCAGGGGGTTGGTCGGTTGAGGAGGGTGGCATTCTGCAGTAATCGCGAACGGGGTATACGTTATCCTGAGGCGCGGCAGAGGAGGGTGCCTTGAGATTTTCAATTGAATGCGTCACAGGACGTCCTGGGCTGGGCGCCCCCGCGTCTCCAACCACCCCAGCCACCCCAGCCACCCCAGTCATCCCCTCCGCCACCTCCTGGCAGTAGAAACCCTCGCCAAGCCTCGCCAACCCTCGACAGTCCTGGACTTGAAATCGACTGAACCCTTAAACGAACTTGAAATTTTTCTATCATTTTTTCTTGGAACTTTTCTTGCCCTTTTTTCGCTCAGGAAAAACGGGGTGAAAATTTCCCACCCTTTCAGAGAAAAATAATCAATTTTTTCAAAACTGTAGCCAGAATATCTCGCCTTGAACTTTCGCCAGTTTGACATCACTTATCCAGCCTCTAGGACAAACATCGTAGCCTTAGAAAGTTTAGTCCAATCCCGTGAGGACCGTTTGGTATCGTTTAGAATTTTGAAGCAAAAATTCCGGGCAGTTTTTGGCGAAAAATATCCGATTTTTCGATCGGTTCACTTCTGCGGAAGAATCGGCGAATTTTTCGGGATGTTTTTCGGGTAAATCATCCCCCAAAATAGGTCGGAGGACATTTTTTTTTCCGGCTCCTCGTACGTATGGTTTATTTGGATTAAAGGGGATCTGGCGCTGTGCACCCTCCTCGAAATAAAGGGAATACTGCGATATTAAACTCGGGTGCGGAAAGAGCTCGTCTAGGGCAAAAGCCTCTCGCTGGACCTGCAGGTAGCCGGTAGGTAATAGGAAGAAGTTCCTGCGGACTGGGTGCGACGGTTTCTGCGACCTTAAAGTTGACCCCGAGTTTCTTTCATCGAGGGTGTCTCGGCCCCGGGAGCCCCGGACGGCCCAAAAGTCCCAAAAGTCACATTAACAATCCAGAAGTAAGATAAATTAGCCGAATTATACATCAGAGAGAGACTCGCTCGACTTCCGGTCTCTCTTTTTTCATTATTCACTCCACGGGCTCGACCGTATTTATCTTTCGAGTCGTTATGCGGAATGTCCTCTCACTGGACAAACCTGAAAAAAATCTCATCGCAGAGCTTCTTCGAAACGATTCATCATCCCTTGAAGATTCTTCAATACCAAAAGCCGAAGCAACCCCCTGCGTTGGGCTTTCGTATTTTATGTTACTCTGCTTAACAAGAAGTGCGATTCTACCACGGTTCTGAAACACTGAAGATCAAATGATTCCTCAGTGACAGAAAGAAGATTCTGCATACAATTCTTTCGCTTTGACATCGTCAACTTGGATTTCGACCATTAGGGTGATATAGCAAAGATCACCTCCAACTGAACCTAGCTGACATGAAAAACATGAGTTTTACTGGAAAGCTATCAGTTTTTTTTTTACGAAGTGAGAAAATTTATGCCAAGAAACTGAGTTCATTCGTCAAGGGTTCGTTCGGATCGGTTGAGTAGTCGTCGAGAAATTACGATTCGCGTTTTTGAGGTGACGACAGTTGGTAACAATGAAATTTCGAAATGTATTCCATATCGCCTTGAGGTTCCATGATTACCAATTGTCATCACCTCGAAAACGCGATTTGTAGTTTCTTCCAAACTAAACAACCCACCGGAGTGAAACTCAGGAGAATAATTCTTCACCACGGCAGAAAGTGGCCAAGTATTTTACAGTTTGGAAAAAATGAATAGAATTCCAATCAGATTCATATTCCTTATGTTAACTAGGTTAGGTTCAAAGCAACTTGTACCATATCGCCTTAAAGCTGAGGAGAATAGGCACAGGTGTATACATATATCTACATAGCTGCTACATGCGTGTGTTGTAGAACGTAGAGCCCACCACTGCACACCTGTATAGGGTGACTGTAGGCGCAGGACGGTTCGAGTTGATATCGATTCTGGTCTCTCCTCGAGTATAGGCATAATTCGGCAGCGCAGCCCGTGCAACGAGATGTTAATCGTTTAATATAAACATATAAATTAAAAACTGCATCGATAAATATATGTATTGCGGTACCTACAGCCGGAGCAGGCCTGGGGCTCAAAGTCGTCTGCAATTTTCTGCGCTAAATCATCTCGAAGATCGAGAGACGGATTGCATCAGCAATACGAGTAGGTCGTATCTTCCTTCATACGAAACAAAAAAAAATTCAATCCAGTACGTCGGGTTCGGAGAACTTTGACAGAGTCCAACATCAGCTTACTTTTCCAGCAAATTTCTTCTCTGGGTAAAAGATTTCCTCGAAGACGTGTCGTCGTGAATTCACAGCAGAAAATTCAATGGAAACATAGTCGGAATAGATGTGGTCAATTTTCCAAAATCGTACGGTTACTTTTCCAGTAATTTGCAAAGGATTCAGCCCAGAACTGGAATCTCCCGATTTCGTGCACTGAACTTACGACCACCAGTATTCCAAACAATATTTTGCATGGAGAAGTCTAACCGGATCAAAAATGGAACAGATCGACTTTGGTCTGCGTTTCATTTTCTTATTCACTATGTACCGTCATCTTGAAATTCACACTGCTCATTTGGGGAAAATCGGTTCACACGATCGTGAATTTAGAGCAGAAAATTCAATGGAAACATTGCGGCGTAGATATGGTCCGCGATTTTCGATTGACGTTTACTTTTTTACTAATTTGGAAACAGCTCGGCCCAGAACTGGAATCTCGCGATTTCGTGTACTGAACTTACGACGGCGAGTATCCCGAACAATATTCTTCATGAGGAAGTTCAATCGGACCAAAAATGAACGGGATTGACTTTGGTCTGCGTTTGATTTTCCCATCCGCAACATACTGTCATCTCAAAGTCACACTGCTCTCTTCCTATCTTATCCTCATCTAGACTCCAGTAAAAATCTATTCGCACAATATTTGTGCGATTTTAGAAACGGACCAGAGGTCAGCGAGGGTTTGACGAACAGGCCAAAGCAGTGGCTTAAAGTCAGCCAGTGTTTAACCCTTGTCGAAGTGGCGTTAAAGCCTGTTTCGAATGGTCACTGGACATAGACTCAGCGACAGGGTCTAGAGTTTCGTGTCGATAAGCTGCGGTAGTTTCCCTGCACGACTGATTGCCGAATTTCTGTCGACTTGGACAAACCAAGTTTCATTCATACGAAGTAACCACTTCTTCTCGACACTCGATTCTGTTCCAGGAACATAAGGAACAGAACGCGGGGATTCTCTCTTTGAGAAAAGAATCGAAACATTAGAAAGAAAAAAAATATATGTATAGAAAGTGGTAACAAACTCCTCCGCACCGCTTGTATCGAATCCTTGAAGATGAATGGCTTCTATTTCTCGAAGCAGCCCTCCAGTCTAGACGAACTTCTATCCGACATCGTCGGTACAGAGGATCAGCGCCAAGTATGCACTAGTAATACGTATTTAATTAGTCCGTCGAGTGACCCACATGCATATTATATATACCATACAAAGCGGATATACTGCAGGGTTGTGGTGCTGGATTACTGATAGCAAGTAGGTGGGTTCGAGTACCATGTACCAGAACAGTACGGCGATCTGGATTACGACGAATTTATGCATGCATGACCCATAATATGTATATGCACAAGTTTATATAACCAGCACCAGCACCAGCACCAGCAACAGCACCAGCAACGGTATACGGGCACTTAAGTTTACCTCCGGCACGCAAATACGTCAAGCGAAAGTGGGAAATTCCAAGTTTCCTTCTTTTTTTTTTCCTTTTTTTCTTCTTTTTTTTATTTTTATTGTATATATATTTCCATTCTGGCGCCCCACTTTATTTTTTCGATGAAACAATTGGTTAAGGGATGGCGAGGCGTCGGGGTAGCTGGGGGGGGGGGGGGGGGGGGGAAGCCGCGGGAACGGGGATGCTCGGGCTATGCGATGGTATACGATGGGAGGATGGGCGCGCGTGGACGGCGTCGGTGGCGTCGGTGGCGTCGGCGTCGGAGGTGGAGGCAGGGGGTGGAGGCAGGAGGCGGGGAGGCGGGAGGCGACAGAGATGAAGTGCCAGATTAACGTCAACTGACGTGGTCCATTCATAACGAACCTCGTGCAGCCGCTCGCACAAATTCTATACCTATATAGCTATATGAGTATGTATGTATCTCTCTATACCTAACTTCACCCACGCAACAGAGTCTAACCTATGCACGCATGCGTTTACGAACGCCTTACACGTCTAACTATACACTAATCATCATCACCAGCTATGTGTGTCTCGATACGTCTACTGCTTTCCATAAGTTTGTATCTGGAACGTTTTCAGATAAGGGATACTTTTTTTAGATCAGTTTAACTGACTGATTGTCCACTGTGTGGCATATTTCCCATACTATTGATATGGATTCATTTGGACATAACGATTAACAGCCACGTGTGTGAGATTCGGGAATATTGAGGCATTCGGGGTATCTTAAAAACGCTTATCGCACCTGATTCCATAGCACCTTTTGCATTTTGTAGTCTCAGTAGCTCAATTGCCTGCTAAGTTTCATGTTCATTCATTTCTCGCATATCGTCGACATTTTTGTCACGTAAAACTGCGAACGTTCCTTCCATCCTCGGTCTGGAGGAGAGATGGACCACTGCACGCGTGTCTGAAAAATACACGCGTGGTATTGTTCTCAGGGTCTTCCAACTCAGTTGCGAGTAAATTGTTCAAACGAGTTTGTATGGTCGGCTGATACTTTCCTCTGACGTTGATCATTTCACTGGAAGTCTACGCTCTGGAAAACTTTCAGCACTGGCCTGAATCGATAATCACTGATAACTCTGATGAGAATGGGCAATGTGGATCGATTGCTATGACAATTTGGAAATCATAAAGCAATCTGAGAAACTTTTAGACCCCTTCCCTCCAGTGGTATGAACCTTTTGCAAGTTATTAGCATAGCTCCGATTATCCTACCTGTCCATCTCGCCGCCAATTACCTTCTATACAATTGTGGGGAAAAATTGATGGTCAGACAAATCCAACCCATCCTGATCCTCCCCCATTTTCGGGTCAATCAAGTTTCGAAATTTTCGTCAATTTCTCACCGATTGATAACATTTGCCCATTTTCCATCCACGCAGGTGTTCGGCTGTAGAAAATACAAGACAAACCTCAATTTTCCATAAAATAATCATCCGATTCTTGGACCAAATCATTTCATCCAATCCCATGAAACTCTTGATCTTCAGCTTTCATTTCCAATCCGTTTACTCAATTATACCCAGCGAGTAAGTTGAGTTTTTAAGAAAGTGTCTATAAACTTTTCAAAATGTAGAAAGCAAAAGGTAGATTTGTAGAAAGATTTGTTCGGGGAAGGTCGCGAGGGACGATTGAGAAAATAAGGGTGTTGGTTGGATTTGGCGAATGGTGTAAATCACACCCCTTCGATAGCCAACTGAACTGAACGCACAGCGCGGCGGTGCGATGCCAACAAGTGCTTCACCTTCGTTCGAAACAGGCCGTGTTTACGACTCCACCGGTCTAAACGACGTTAATACTCGTCACATGAAACTTGATTGGCTTGAAACCTGTTGAGCCTTTTTCTAGACTCTGGAGAAAGCTCAGCCCGCGTCGGGGTGGCTCTGGCCTGATCGTAACGGTATCGACTACGATTTGCAAGAGAAATCCGAATGGAGTTGCGGTTCACATTCCTGGTTCATCGTCGAATACATGTATGAAGAAATTTCGACTTCTTATACTGGTCGAAATTTTATCTCGAAAAACTTAACGCCAGTAAACTGTATATCGAATGGAATGAAAATGCCTGACTATTTCGAAGGAGGGTTATCCATTTCACGGTGTATTTGTTCCCACGAGAATTTCGTGAAACCGAAACGAGAAAAACTGGATGAGGAAATCCCTGAAGCTGAATGTGAACCGGTGAGCGATTAAGCCATTAGTCCAGACGTAACAAATCCGATCGAATATTTCCCAGTCCAGCAAACCGGAACGACTATAGACCAACTAACGTTTACACAATGAATTTCATTTCTCTGATCAGACTTCAAAGACCAACCAACTATTTCTATCCACATTATGCGCATTCAGCCATCGGTGATACTAAAGAACCATGTTTTCAAACCCAGGACTTTCGGTATCTCTGGAAGCAAATAGCTGCTTTGAGAACCAGCTGAAGATATTTACGATTGACGATTCGTTTCCGATGTAAAACACAACACGTTTCATTGGAAATAGTTAAGTCACTATGTCGGTTGCTATTAAGACGTTTGTTTGCTCAGTAGTTTCCGATCAAGGCTTCGTAACTGCTTCATAGATGAGATGATAATGAATCGAGTGTTTCATAAGCAAAGGTTGCTGCTCGTTTGGAATTGGCGTTTGATATTTAAGAGCGTGAAGACGGTCCAAGGTCCTGGTAGTCAAGTTGTGCAAATGGTCGAGGAATTGGCTTTGGAATTTGCCCATAAACGACACAGTCTCAGTTGCCTTCGACATCTGGAGACGAATTATTTATTTATTGTTAGATTCGAAGGCCGATGATCAACACCAACTTCTGGTCCAGCGTCTAAAGATCGAGGATTCTTTTGCCTCGGTCACTTCATTGATCTCGCTTCATTAGTTCTACGATAGAACCTGAAAAACTAGATTTCCGAATTCAACGAGTTTCATAATGAGCTTGGCCATATTTCTGCCAATCTTCGCGAAACTTGATACATGTATCGCTCAGCTATTGGCTTCGTCTTCTCTTTCCTTGGTATATACAAATCCGAAAAAGTGGAGAAAAAAAAATCATACATAGATAAAATCATCGCACAAATTCATGGATTTTGATGCACATTGAAGCTCAGAATTTGAAAACAGTTAAGATTTCTCTGAACATCTTCTAGGGCACATCGTATAGTTATATTCCTGCAGATTTTTTGTTTCAAGGGATTTTTTATCCCTGCGATTTGATGGAAATATTTTTGGGGCACTTTTTAATTCTCATAGTTATGGCAATTAGCCTAAACTCGCATAATATGGAAATTCGTGCTCCTGGGCACGGGGAAAGTCAAGGCAAGCAAGTGTTCAGGGTTGGACGTAGGTAACGACGCCAAAATCCCCCAAGTCCCAGTCCTAGTCCCAAGAGTCCAGGGTAGATATGGTGCGTGTCAGGAACTCCCCTGTGCTGCAGAGCTGGGCAAGGGTGCAAAGGCCATCAATCACTCATGGCGCCCTCAAAGCGCCGGGTTCCAAAACGTGGGCTTGGAGGGCTCCGAGCTTCTACAGATATCCTTTATTGGTTCTGCCCTAAGACATTTTCGGGCACCTCGGAATTAGAGGTAACAAAAAAAGAGTTTTTTAGGAGCAGAATTCCTTCCAAACACTACTTTTGTTCAACATTAGAGGATTCGCAGCTATTTTTCAACTATCATTGCAAAGAGCTGATCATTAGACTAATTCTATCTTGAAAAGAAATCTTCCTACAGCATTTTCAGATGTTGCAGACTATCGTCCGATTGTTCGTTCAGATTCTAGGACAGTTTTACTCCTTCGTCCTGTAATCAAAACCGTGTTTTGCCACGATTTTCTTCAGCCCAATAGTATCGAAGCCAAAAGCCTCGTTTTGGTCTCGAATTTTGTAGGAGGAGTTGCTTGATATGATGAGCTTAGCAGAATCGTAATGACTGCATTTACGAAATAAAATTTTGCCCTCTAGGTCATGTGAGATTTAGCCTGTTCTCGAATCCTACTGATTAAACTTTGATAGTTCACTGTGTCAAGGAACTCTTCCCAAAGGTTTTAAAACCAAAGGAGGTCTGCTGATGAACTTCTAATTATAATTTGATTGATTGGAAAATTTATTCAGATCCAAGTTAGAGCTACTTCTATCGATTGAGACCAAGATAATTCAAAACAGTTCTCGAGTAACCGTCAAATCAACATATATTTCTTTACAGTTCAGTGATTTGGATGACTCGAAAACTAGTGGATCAATCAATTCGAAAATCCAATCAAATGACAAAAATCCACTAATTCGTTGTCGAGATATCGTCAGACGTAAAATTAACATCCATGTGGAAACCATAACAAATGATCATCTGCGAGTCTCAAACGTATAGATATTTGGTGAAAATTGAACTTTTCATCTCTGGAGTGATTGTAATAACATACCTTTTTTTTTTTTTGAAGTGGGAAGTTAAAAATCTCCGCGAACTCTAAAGGTTTTTTCCCTATTTTCAGTCCTTACTGTTCCATGGGGCATATTTCCTTGGAATAATGTTTGGATGAGAAAAGCAGCAGGATTCTTGCAAGTCTCGTATCAAGGTGGTAGTCGAGGTCGTAACCGCAATTCAGAAATTCCCAATAATCAAAGGTGGAGAGAAAAAGAGGGTGGGGATGTCACGGCGGTTGGAAAGTCCATTTGGATAATTAGATTTTTCGGATTGATTAGTAACGCACGTACATATCTACGTATAACCCGTGAGCTTGCGCTAGCGGTGGATGCATGAGTAATTGAATTGAGTCTTGCGAGGTAAATAGTGGGGGATTCTTCACACTTTGATCTCTGATGCTCTTGACTAGATCAAATTCAAATTCCCAGACAACAAACATCTTGGAAAAATCCATAACCCTTCGGATATAACGTCCAATTTCTCTTGTCTTCAAAACATCCCTTATTTCTCTCTTTTTCTTCAAGGGGTTGACAATTCAAAATTCATCTGAACTTCACCTCAAGATTCTTAATCTAATCATACATTCCGAGAGGGTTGAGGGACTCCCTTCGCTATTCTAATGCTTAAAAAAAAAAGACGGACCAAAAATAGCTGTAAATCAATTTCTAGGTTTGAGCAGAAGCTCGAAGCTGAGCTTTTCTCTATGAATCTGGGATACGGTGAGCTTTGCCTTCGGAAGTAAAGAATAGACGAGAAAATCGAATCCGATGAATATTTTAACCACTCGTGTACCTCGAACTTTGAACTTTGAACGTTGAACTTTTATCAACGTAACAAAACCGAGGGAAAAAAAAAAACAGAAACTTTTTTGGCACAATATCTAGCGATCGAATATTTGCACCGGCTGCTTTCTAGGTAAACTGAAATTGTGCCTCGCCTCTTTTGATAGATGTCGCGTATATTTAATTAGCGGAATTATTCCTCCGTGCAAAGTTCCTATAGACACAAGTTGATTGAATATTATGCATGGAGATTGCCTGGCAATGGGGCTCTCCGTCCTGGCCCTCCGATGTTAATTTTTTTCATCGAAAATCTGCCGTGGGCTGCTACAGAAAAGCTCCTCCGTCGAGTCATTAATTGGACTTTGACAAACTCTCGGATCTCGGCATCAAACTTTCAGTTTTATTATTTTCACCTTTTTATTTTCCCCCACTGCCATCAACCGGGGCGGAATCGAAGTTCCGAATTCAAAAAGTTACGAACAGTCAAAATTCCGAATTTATTTAAGACGCGATTCCAAGTTTCTAAAAATGTTAGAGTTCAGAACTTGCGACTTCCGAAAGGTCGAAATGCAGATAGGCTCAAAGATTTACAAGTTTGGAATTCAGAAAGTCCAAAAATTCGCAAATTCATGGCAAGCTCATGCCAAGAAGAAATAAGCATTCTCGAAACTCTGAGTCGAGGTAGTTTAAAAATTCGGAATTTTGACCTTTCACAGCTTTCGAAATTAGGAACTTCAATCCACCCGTCTAATCCTTTCTTCTTCAATTTCCTTATTTTCACATCTTCATCTCTACAAACAGAGGAAAAAATCATCCCGGATGTGAAAATCAAGAAATCATTAATCGATGAATGAGTAGGTAGGTAATAAGCTTCGATCAGGAGAGAAAGGCTTGAAAATTGTCAGATTTAATTTTGATCCTCGACGTTTGATGGAAATTAATCCGTCTATATTTTATTGTTTTTTTTTTGTTTTTTTTTTCTGTTCGTTCTGATCTGACAATATAGTATATCGGCTGACACAAATCTATCGGTTTAAAAGCAAACGCTGCCGGTGGATGCCGCGGACAGAAAAAGAGGAGACCATACGCGATCTACCACCCAACTCTCCGACAACAGGTGTACGTCTGCTAATTGAGTTGAACCAGTTTTATTAATTAAAAAATGTCGGTTTTTTTTATTGTTGTTGTTGTTGTTCTTGTTGTTTTATTTTTGTTTTTGAATTTTTTTCCATTCTTCTCATTCTGTTTGGTTTTTTTTTAAATTTTCTATCCATACACACGTACAGCGTGAAACCCCAACCTTCGTCACTTAACCGCCTTTTCTCGCCCCGTTTTTATTGCGCACACTATAGTTACCTTTATCTCGGTACAATTCGCACGTGTGAGACACACGTGTGTATCGGAAATACTCATTTTCAATGAACATAGAGAATATAAGACCGCATTGCAATTTTTTATAATATTTTTTGAGAATACAGTCACCATTTTTTAAACCGCGTTTACCGTCTTGTGGTGTGAATTTGCCAGCCCAATGTCAATTAATCATCATTGTTAATCTGGTCAGGCACAGAAAATATTCTAGAATGAGTAACCGGTCGCGGTAATTTGCCGAAAGATTCTTCGGAAAGTTTTCACATGGATATTTTCATCCATAACGAATTCACCCCCATGTGAGTCGATCTAGGAACTGATCTGTGCACATGAGAGGAATTTTCCTCTCATTTTAGACTCGCCATGAAGATCATGACCGACAAATATCGTACATTTGTCACGAAGAGACCATTTTTTTTTGTTTGGCATATTTTATTTTTCTGGCAGATTTTCACTAGTCTGAAATCATGAGAAGCTGAATTCGTAATCGATTGATATTCACAAACGAAAAGACTCTGAATCAGCATTTGAGACACTAGGAAAACTTCGTGTGTAATCACGAACAGAAATATCTTAACTTGTGGAAAAATTTAGGGCAACCAAAATGGTCAATTGTACTCCAAGAAGAGTGACGAAATCCCCAGGTGTACTACTTTGCAAATTATGCTACGATTTCGCCAACGTTGGCCCAGCGTCGGGCCGCGAATGCAGGGCCAACGTTGGTAGCCCACCGTCGGTACTTTTGGTTCAACCCTGGGGCAACGCTGGGCCAACGATTGTAGGAAGTATTTTGCTTTTTTCGAATATCAAACCGCCATTTCGTCGAAAAAAATTGCATGAATTTCAGCTGAGACTCAAATTGCAGGGAATAAACTACAGAGCGTGGAATCATTATAATTATTCATTCATGAATCATTATTATTGTGATGACTGATCATAAAATTGTCCATGCTTTGATGCGGCACTGCGTCTAAGATGGTGAACAATCCATTATAATCTTTTCCCAAAATGCATCTCGAAGAAGAAAAAAGTCTCTAATTTGCTCAGCGCAGCGTCCCCATCGATGAAATTGATGACCAAGCGACTCATTCGTCGTACAAATCGAAAATAGAAATATAGCAATCAGCGAATTAGCCCCACAGTGACCTACATGTGTGAAAATTTTCGAAAGGGAGAAAATTAGAGTGAAATTTCAGCTACAGAGCTGAAATTTGATTTAGCATCGGGGTGCTCGATTTTCGAAAACTTTTATTTCCACATGTTCATGCGTCGGTTTGGGGTTTTCGTTTCATTTGTCCAATTTCTCACCGGCATACATCGCGCAATGTATGTACAATATGGTACGTTCGTTGATCTAATTCCGTTTTTGCTTGTGTTACCTACCGCAAATTGTACATCGAGGAATTTATAATCGACGCTGAAATGATGGAACTAAAAATCGCAAAACCCTCCCCTGTCCAATTTCTCGGATGTAGGGGGTAGGTACTTGCCTTGCACTGACCATCTCATCAGAATTACAAGACGACTCATTTTCTAATAAAACAAAAATGATTCAATTTCAAATAACCAGCAGAAATTTCTTGAATTTAGGTTTTGCCTCGATTCAAACTTTTCTGGCTGATTTTTTAGTTTAATTTTCACATATTTGTGCTGTTTTGTTGAGATCAGTTCATTTTCTCCCAAATAATTTAACATTTTTTCGAGAACGAACACCGAAGTTTATCTTTTCCCTTTTTGCTTGTTCGATTCCATCGCTGGACGCCCGCGCCATCCTCCAGATGTGGACAGGCGTGAATACGTACACCAATACATATTCTGATGTTCTACCGTGGATGTGGTTGGAAGTGTGTAGATGGAATATAAAAAATAAAAAGTGGAAAAAATGGGAAAATTTATTTGTTGTTCACGGTACAGGTGCTTGAGGGAACTTTGTGTGCGACGGACACAGAATGGCACTTCATTTATTCCCCATTGAAAACGAATCTCGTCCAGTTAAGATGAATAAATTCGAGTGCCTCTGTTAACGGCGTTTATCGTCCGGTTCGCGGTTTACCTACCGAATAACGTGAAAAAAACCTCCGGTTTAATTTTTTTCAACAATTTCCCTGCTTTTTTTTTTTTTTAATTTAAACCATTTTCCTTCCGGCCTCTGCCTATAACTACCTGTTGAAAATAGTGGCCAATCAACGTGCCGATTGATTAACCATTTGAATATCTGCACATATATTTTGTCCGGAAAAAAATCCGGGGTATTATTTTGCTGTTTAAACAACTTCCTGTTTCGAAAAGGGTGCAGGTTATCATATATTCACCCCGATATCTCGAGAACAAGGGAATGGATTTTGTGATTCTGGGCTCAAACGATACAGTTTTTCAGACCCAAAAATTTACTCAAATATGAATTTGATTGATCCAGTATTTTTCGAGGCTTTCACAAAATTGTATTCTGAAAGACCAATCTGATTGTTGAATATATCGCAGAAACGAATCAACGGATTTCAATGATCTTGGTCGCGATCTATGAGGTTTGCCCAAGCCCAAATCCAACCAATCACGATTACAGTTATGAATATTATGGAAAGCAAAACTAGTCAACTTTCTACTTGTAATGATACCGATATTCAGAAAGTCGAACTTTTCACTGAAAGAATGCTGCTTTTTCTGGTCCAAAAATTTAGGCGTCTTGTCTTCCATCAAACTGTATAAATCCGGGTTGTATGTTTCAGCCGATTTTTGACCATTTGTCCGAATTTCGAATTTTTCTACTAATGACTCTGAGTTTTTAGAAAGATTATTTCCTCGGAAGTTTTGTCTAAGCTTTCCTTAAATTCGCGGATTTTTAGACTTTCTGATGCTTTGTCTTGAACTTCTCCTGATCTCTTGGTCTTGAATTTTCGTATCTTTGAGCTGTCTGCATTTCGCTCTTTCGGAATTTCCAATTTCTGAACTCTAACTTTTCTATAGCAGCTCAGAATCGCTCCTCAAATAAATTCGAAATTTTCACCCTTTGATGGAACTTCTGAATTTTGGAACTTGAATCCCGCTCCCATTTGTCAACTTACAGCCGAGATGATTTATTTCAGCCTAGGCAAAAAAATCGGCAAAATACTGGATTTCGATCCGAAATTGGGAATCTTGATTTTCGGCCACTTTTTCTCCCCTTGGGCATGAATTACCGTTAACTTTCACGGCAGACGATAAATACAGAGTCGATAATTTGCTGCGGAGGTGGCCGGTGGCCGGTGGCCACGACGATTGGCTGTCTGCACGCGAGGATTTCGAGGGATCCGCAAAACATGCGATCTGACAGAGCAATTTGTATAGTAGGTACGTATGTAGATAGAGGCGATTTCTACTCCCCGACTAGTGTTCGGATTGAAATTTGATCTTTGAGACTTTGGCTGATTGGCATTAGTCACTGAATCTCGATTATTGCGGCTTGGGGGTGGCTGGGGGTAGCCGGGGGTGGCAGGGGGCAGCCGCAGGCTTACAATTAGAGGATCCTTTGATATACTTTGGTGGAAGGGTCAAAGTTGGGAGGAACCGGCTTAGAGAATTCCGCGGATAATGCATACATAGAAAACCGAGGGGATCGCGCAAGCGAGAACAGAAATTCTCTTTCGCTGGTAGCTGGTATTAGACGTGCGGCGTAGTTCGAAGCAACCTCAGGTACCCACCTACTCAATACGATCGAGTTTCCACCGTCTAAACTTTCCTTCGTGAATGCCCAACCCCCTTCCTACTACACCAGCTGCCACTATTTTCACGATCAAAGTGAATACGATACACTTTGCCAAGTCGTCACGTCAGATCCAAGACGTTAGTCCTAGAATGGAACGTGACTCACCACGACTAACGCCGCGGTTTACTATTTCCAACAATTACAATTCTCACTAACTTTCCATAAAATTATATCTATGGGAAAATATTTTCAAAGTCATGATTAGGACTGCGTGGGGGTCGGGAAATCGAAATTCCGAAATTCAGCGACTCGAATATCAAACTTATAGACTCATTTATTTCAAAAGATTTTCCTAAATTTGAAAAACAGTAGAATGCAGATTTCGATAATGCAAAAGGTTTAATTTGCCAGAGATTAAATTTCCGAATAGCCACCACTTCGATGGTGCAAAACTTAGAAGATCCGTACATCGATGATGAAAGATCAGATGGGTCGAAATCCATAAACTGAAAATGAGCTGACGAGCCCAAAAAGTCGAAAATTTTTGGAACTCGTGACACGGAACCAGTACTTTCGTATCCCTTCCACGATGAAAGATAAAAATCGAAATCAGACCCACAGCATGTGATTGAGTATTTTTTGTTTTATTTATTTATTTTTTTCAAATTTAACGAGCCCAAATAGTCCAAAATCTCAGCTTCTGAAATTTGAAAATGGCCCAAACTAGAATAAGGACGAAATTTCTTGAACCAAAACCGATTCCCCGGAAAAAATCAACCCTTAGATATGATTCCAGTGGGTATGGGGATTGACACGTGGATATACGTGCAGGATGTTTGTAAGATAAGATAAGAGTGAAAGTATGGAATGGCCATGAATTCCAGCTGACGCCTCGTGCTTTGAATATTTCAAGGATCGTCACGTCAACGGTTGATTCAAAGTCTGCGGTTCCTCCGCAGCTCTTGGAAAGCAATAGGGGCCAGCAGGATCCCTACAGGAAAATAAAGTCCCCCACGATTGTCGTGGGGATTGTCGAGGGGAGACGTTGAACAGGACTCGTCATTCGTCAGTCTTGAAATATTTAACGATGATAAAGTTTCCCTGGGCTTATACGTTTTTCAACCGATTAATTACAGATCGTATGAAGATACGCCATCCAAGTTTCGAAATTAGTGCTTTAAGTGCGACACATCCTTTCCATATCCGGAAAAACAAAAAACAAATAAAAAATAGAAGAGGATCATTTGGCTCACCATATCGAAAAGGACCTATACAACTTCCTGCCTAGACATTTGACCTGAAAATAGTATATTTTGAGTGGATAAAAAACAACATCGATTCAGACGAAGATCATGGAAATAAAAAAATTGATAGCACAGCGTATAGAGTTAGACGTGTTCGTCTAACTAGATGATTGTGGTTCTCTGGAGGATGCTGAGACGTGGAGGTATATGCTGAAAACTAAAGATTTCATAAACTCAGTTTTTTCTTGTGATTGAATTTGTGATGTAGAAAAATTTTAGACCCACTTAATTCGACCAAAAATTTTGGAGCCTGGTATAAAGAAATCGGTTTTATTATTTACTAGGACGAGATTCAGAGCGTAACGTCACCACATGGATGCAGTGATCCGCGACTTTCGATCCATGCCTAGTTTGCCTAGTTTACCTACTTTGCGTTTAGACACGAGGAAATATCCAGATATGATGATTTCGTTAGTTTTTTGGTTTCCTTTTTTTTCCCTTCCATTCTCTTCTCTTCTTGCCGTTATTAATGCTAATTTACAACATGATTGATATTAGGTTTGTTACTTTTGCGGTTATTTTACCCTATCCTTCATCAGTCATAGACCACGTCTGACTTTTTGGTTTCATATTGTATGTATATATTTTACCGTATACAACGTACACGGACGACCGAACAGACCGATCAAACCTACTCACCGTGACTTCCGGCTGACCATCGTAAAGTATAATGGATATTATTGTTGTAAATATGATTATAGGCTGCAGGTACGAGACTTTGTTGCGAAATAGAATGACAAAAAAAATTTAATAAAAAAATGCTCAAAAAAACTCTCTATAGCATTGAGCTATGTAAATTGAAGAATAACGTCGATGGGACGACTCAGACCACGGATTATGCCCGGTAGAATTACTGAACGATGATATTGAGGAGAAAAATGAATGCTATTGATTGAGGAGATGGAAAGAAAAAGGCACCAAAAAGCTGGACAACTTTTTCCACTTGATTGGCTTTCAATAAACCCTGAGACGGTTTTGTATACCGATCAATATACTTTAAGTATATACTTACTTACTCGATGACGATTGACGGTAAATGATCTTCGGTGTCAGTGCTCAGAAGTGAAAAAAAAAATCGAATGAAAACTCAAAAAACAAGTAGGGAAATCAGCTGACCATGATGGGCCATGATGAACTACACGAAAGCACTGCATCGATCTATTTCAAAATCTAGTCATTCGTAAGTTAGAGTGAATACTATCGATGAAGATCAAAATCATCAAAATCCGTTGATTCGTTCTCGAGATATGACTATTTGAAATTTTTTTTTTAGAATTTTGTTCGCTCAATTACTCAAAAACTAGTAGACCGATTAAATCCAAAATCTAATCAGCTTTGGGCTACAAAGAACCGCGTCAATTGATACCAAAATCATGCAAATCTGTCGATTTGTTCTCAAGATATCGTCGGTCACAAAATTGATAAATCCAAAAATGGTCAGAGGTGATTTTCTGGACCTGAAATCGCGAAGATCTCGTGAAAAATCGAGGTTTTTTTCGGGGTGATTATAATAACTTCCCTTGTTTTCAAAGCTGGAAGTTGGAAATATCAGCTGAAGGGTTGAAAAGTCAAAAGCTCGTTGGAATTCGCGCGAGTATTTTTTTTTTTTTTTTTTATGATGATAGTTGAAAAACTTTTTGATAATTTCTAACGTCTAGAAATCGAGCAAGAATGAAACTATAAATAGTTGAAAATGCCTATGATGTGAGAGGCGAAACCGGTGGTTTGATCAGAAATAAATTCGAGTCAATGACAGTGATTATGCTAACGGCCAGGCTGGGTGAACGGTGATTACAGGTTGACCATGGGCAGATACCCTGCACACCCATCCAGGTGGCATGGTGCCCTTTGCAGCATGGAACATGCGTCAAACAAGCGACGTTTAATCACGCTGCCAGGCCGACTTACAATTAGATCCCCATTTCAAAGGCACCCCCGACTTACACGGGCTAGTCTAGTGGCTAGCTGTCCATGGAAGCCCAGGAAATGTTTAAAACGTAGCTGTAGGTACGTCAAACTGGCTTTTGGAACCTGGGGCTCTGGTAGGTACCACGAAACTCGGCCCACTATAGAATTCGCCTTGTAGTACCTGAATTTACCTACCAAATTCTATTGCCTTTTCCCGTAGAAGCCCTTTCAGGTCGATTTCAAATTTCTTTTCGTTTTTCTCTTGTATTCGATCACGAAGAGATCCAACTAGCTTTGAATAAATTATCCACAACCACCGGAATTCAAAAGGACTGCTTTTTAATCCTTCGCAGTCAGTGCGGGTCGAATTGACCCATTTTCCAACTTTGGAGCTGAATATCTGTATGGGATGAATTCAGATGGGGGGTTCTGCCCACCATGTACAATGCGTATTGCGTTTTGTTTCAACTCCAAAATAGACCCTCTTCAAATGTCAGAATAAATACCTTCTCTGGAACTTCCACTATTGAGCTATTTTTTTTTATTGAAGAACCATATCTTGTGAGTATCGCCCTGAAATTTTGTTAAAAAAAATTGAAGATTGAAAAAGTTATGAATATTTCACTAAAGAAGTGCATTTTTTGCACATTCACATCTTCGCGAATTTTTCTAGGCATATTGACATTTAATTTTTGTCAAATTGACTTTCGATATATATTCTAAAATGTTCAAAGTATGTTCCACAATTTTTTGGGAAAAATCGGACGGATACTTTTTGTACGGCAGTCAATTGAAAATCAGTCGGGTCAATTTGGCCCAATGTGACCACCACGTGATTCTATAGAGGTATGACTACGGAGGGTTAAAATTAATTACCTCGATTTTCCAATCAAAGTTCAATGATTGTTTCTCTCCAGGAATATTGATTACGTTGTAATTCTACAATTCAAGTGAAAAAGGTACTGGTGGTTTTCATGAAAATTTGTTTGCCAATCCAAAGCAAAATTTTGAAGTGAGCTTTGAATTCAGTTCATTCGTACTCATTTCTGTTTTTTTTTTTCTTTTTCTCTCTCTCTCTGTCTCTCTCTCTCTCTCTTTACCGGACCAAAACGATCAGAATTCAAAACTTTACCCACACATACATACGTAAAAAAAATCAAGATTTTCAATTCAAACTTTTTATCAGTAGTTTTATGAATTGTCTCTCTTGTTTCAAAAATCGGGTCATATATTTTTACTCTCCCAAGATGAATTATTTCTGTATTTTTAGAACAACAATCGATACCAGCTACCTCTGGAACTCTATAAATGTATTCCTTTCTCATATATTTTATTATTTTTCCTTTTCTTCTATGAAAAATACGTTATTGTTATTTTATTTTGTTTGTCAGCGATGTATTATATTACGCCTATATGTATAGTCGTACGTGTTGAAGAAACACGCAAACGTATTGCTGCAGCATCGCGTGTTACCAGTATTCCCGCGTCTAGTGGCTGTTTTTATTTTTACACCTTCACCCCGTAACAATTACCCGAGTTGTTCGCGCCGTTATCTTGTCGCAAAACTTTGAATACCGACAATTTTCAAAAAACAAAACCAAGAAACGGAAAATGAAAACCAACAAAGAACAGGAAAAACGTGACTTTACATCCAACAAACAGACAGGATCGCCTCACTTCGACTTTTCCGAAATGAAAACTTGAAAATCCTAGAATCCCTAGAATTATTCATGCATTGAAGTTTCTGAGTTGATAATGGGAGAAAAAAGAAGAAATGAACCAAAAGACAAAAAATCAATTTTTGAGACAGGCAGACAGATTTTATCGCAATTTTAACGACATTTTTTTCATGTTTTTGGTCCTGATTATTCTTACCGATTGTAAAAAACGAATGGAAAATATCACCGTATTCTATCGGATGAATATTTTCCTGAAAATGAATTTCTAACTCGTTATATACCGGAGGATCTAGGCTCGCGTGACTTTCGACCACAAGGAGCTTTCGCGTAACTCCATAGTTAAAATTGTAATCGCATGAACCAGGTCAAGAACAGCAAGTGCCCGCAGGACTTGCAGGCGTTTAATATATACGTATATAGAAACCTGTACGTAGGTACGGACCTTCGCCACAAAATGTTAACAAAGTATCTAAAGCACGAGTGTGCAAATCTACGCGAAAGTTCTAATCCAACTCTCCCTTGGAACTAATTGCAATTTTCCTTGCGCTTGCGGTCCGGTGCGATAAGATGTTCAAGGATACAAAATATGTGTTGCCGTAAGCTCATAGGCTCCGAAATTTCGATTTTGGTACCTCAAGGAAAGCCCTATACGCTTAAAAAAAAACCCTACAAAATGAAAAAAACAAAAAAAACATTCCTTTCTAGCTCAAAAATTGACGAAATATCGTTAAAAAAACCCTTAAAACACAAAATGTGGTCTCATTTTGTTCCAGGTTGGTTTCGGGGTCTGAAAATCTAGGAATAGGGGTTTCTATACATACGGAACATAATGGCCTGGTAACTTGTTCGGATGACTCGAAGGAATATTTCACCATCTTATCCGGCTAGACCCTTTCCGTAAAGTTTTACGTAAGATACACAGAAAAAGTTTCGGTTCAGTCCGAAAATGACTTCTATGAATTTCAACGGATCTTTACGTTTTCGAAATCGCATTAAATTTCTAAAAAGTTCTAAAATCATCTGAAAGTGAAAAGAAAAAAGAACAAAAAAATTGGCAATATTTGCTCTAGAATATTTTTTACCATTTTGCAATTTTTCATAATGTTCCATCATTCGTAAAACGTCCTATCAGTATACCGAGTCACTCCCCCGAAAACAAGCCCATAATTTTCAGCCCAGTGAAGGGCGAGAGAAGGGTGCAAGGGTTGAAAATAATCTTACATCCTTGCCCTTTCGAACAGTAACTACCCTCTGGTTGAAATCGGATTAATAACAACCGAAATATTCAAAAAACAAATCTGAGGCTTTTTCGTGTCGCTAAATTTCCGCGTAACCTGCCCATATAGACGTATCCAGGTCAAAAATTTCAAATATTCATATCTCGAGAAAAAAATCAACGGATTTCGATGAATTTGATCTTCATCGATAGCATTTACTTCTACTTAGAAATCACCGAATTTTCAAATAGATCAATGCAGTAGTTTCGTATTGTTCAATCTCAAAAGATCTGCGCGAGAATCTGCTGCGTTTTAAGGCTGGCCCGTCGTGGTCAGCCGATTTACCTGCTCGTTTGTCCGTGACATGATCAGTTAAATTCATCTATGGCATAAGTGTCACAAAAAAAAAATTAAAAAATAAAATAAGAAGAGAGAAAAGAAACACAGTAGAAGTCGAGAAATAAAAATATCCAGGAAGTACCAAGCCGTGATAAAGGGCTATAGGTAAAAAGTTCCAAGAAGAACGGATAGTGGCACGTGGATGTGTCCACATAAAACTACTCCTGTAACTAACAATTACTCGACAATTGTAGCAGACGTGCGTAGTAAAAGTGAGCCCCGTAATTTATGAAAATACACGTTATTACACTAGTCACAACGATAATTCCCTACTAGGGCGCTCTCTTGGCACACGAGTGAAGTTGTATAAAAAGTGAAAAAAAAAAAAAAAAAAACAACAAAATGCTAAAGATAAATACTTTTCACTGGAAAAGTTCAATACTTTACCTCCCTCTCTCTTACTCCAATTCTATAATATCTCGACATTTATACATTACAATGATTCAAAGTCGTACACTTATGACGTACCTACGTCGTAGCAATTGAATTTTGTCCTGAAACTGTCGAGATTGATAGGTGGAAATATTGATTCTTTTTCTCCCTCAATTGCCATCATGATCCGAGAATAATAATTCCTCTTCCTTTTCCTTTTTTCATTTTTTTTCATTTTTTCCTCCTTTCATCCCCTTCCTTCCTTTCTATCCTATTTCGTAGACGAGTGTTTGGGTATGTATGGAACTGGCAATTCGTACATTTCTTGCGTATGGATGTATTTTTGTACATGTATATATAAGTATGTACATGTATGTATGGCTAGGTATGTACTATGACGTTGGAGCTGAGGCGATGGCGATGGCGATGGCGATGGCGATGGCCAGGACGACTGACGAGGGCGAACGGTGAACGGCGAACGGCGAACAGCGGGGGCGGAAGGTAAGTTCTTTACAGCCCCAGAGGCGACTGGGTTACTATATACCAAGGACAAATGATTCCCTGCCAGCTCAGCTACGTGAACATTAATTCTCATCCCAGTACCGAGTACGGGATCGATAATTCTCCCTCCTTCCTGATAAACTATTGACCCGATGCGACGGGGCTCTCTCCCTCGCCTAGAATACTTCCCGTATATCGTATACGTAGGTATACTTTATATGTATACACACATGCGAATGTATGTATGTACATGCTATACAGCTCTACCCCCACATGCCCGCATTCTACTATTTACTTGTCTTTTTTAATACATACCGTATATGTATATATGTATTTTCGTATCATATGGATACAGTTTTCCTTGTCAAAGTAGAAATCTCAAATCCAGCCCCCAGGATACTTCAAATTTTAGGGGAGGAATTGAAATTCCGGATTTCAAAAGCTGCAGCGAAAGGTCGAAATTCCGAATTTTTATACTACTGACTCAGAGTTTTTAGAAAGATTATTTTCCTGAAAGTTTACGTAGCCAATTTGAAAAACTCCGAATGGAAAAACACCGAAGGTTCAAAATTCCGAAAGCTAAAGATCTGAAAGGCCAAAACTTCGAATTTCGGAATTCGCGAGATGCAACGTCGTTTATTTTACATCTTTGTCAGGCGCTTCCCTTAAATTTGCGGATTTTTGGAGTTTCTGAGTTTTTAATTTTCGGATCTCTGAGCTGTCTGAATTTCAACCTTTCGGAATTTCCAACTTCTGAGCTCTAACGTTTCTAGAAACTCAAAATCGCGTGTCAGATAAATTCGGAATTTCAATCCCGCCCCAAATTTCGTCCAACCGGATTTCAATACATCAGATGATTTCGAAAGATCATTAATTCACGGTTTCTGCAGAAGTCTCAAACGATATCGAAGATTTCTTATGATCCCCAAAGGTTTTATAAACGGTTCTTGATGAAGACTTCTTACTATTGTTTTAAGAATTTGAAATAATATCAAAGATTTCCTATGATTTCGAGAATTTCAAATAATTTCATAGGATCACCGAAGGTTTCATAAAATTGCAGGGATTTTGAAAGATTTTAAAACCTTCAAACAGATTCCATTTGGGTTTTTAGAGATTTCGTATTATCTCCGGAATTCGCACATAATTTTCAGAAATCCAAATTATTTTAGGTATATCAAACGATTTCACAAATCTCCAAGGTCTTCAATCGGATTTCAAAAGACTTTAATAATGATGCCATCTGTTTTTATCAGATTTTGCCTAAGTTCAGAAGACGTCAAAATGCGTCAAATGATTTCATGGAATTTGAAAATGATTCAAGGATTCCACGAAGAGGTGTACTCGATTTCTTCCTACCTCATGTCATCTCATATTATATCCTTAGCATGCTGTTTTAATGCCAAAGTCGCCGTGCCCATTCATATACAGTGTAAGATAATTGAGGTTTCACTTTTTTCTCGGATTCCGGTAAAAGAAACAGACAGCAGAAGACGAAGGGTAACCAAAAGGAAATTTAAAAAAAAATGGATAAAAACGAGAGAGAAATGAGAAGAATGGCAAGAATGGATATACGCGTCTGCATCCACGTACAGCGGGATTTTTTTCTTTGGGACAAACTTTTCGAGAAAAACCCGTGTGGTGGAGCTGCAGAGTCTTTTGGGAACCAGTCGGTGGACCAGCTCAAAGGAGAACGAAGACCAAGAATAAGGAGACGAGAAGAACGCGAAGAGAAAAATCAGGAAGATCAGAGGCTCGTCAGCCTCGCGACGCCCGACTAGCGGTTCTTTCATTCCCACGGGGTCCTGTGGCTGCTTCCGGTCGGAAGAAACTCGCGAATTTCTTCCTCAGAGAGGAAAAATGTTAGGGATGTAAAAAACTGGCGAGGCTCTTCCCTGGTGCGTGAGAAAAAAATAGTAAGACCAGCTTTGTTCTGGTTTTTTTCTGGTATTTTCTGTTTGTGGATTTTTCTGATTTTTTGTTTTTTTTCTGGATTTTTCTGTATTCTTGTATTTTTTCTGGATTTTTTTTCTGGATTTTTGTGTTTTTTTCTGGTTTTGTTTGGTTTTTCTGGATTTTTCTGGTTCATTGTATTTGTTTCTGGATTTTTCTGGTTTTTTTCTGGATTTTTCTGCTTCAGTCTGTTTGTTTCTGGATTTTTCTGGTTTGTTGTGATTGTTTCTGGATTTTTCTGTTTTTTTTTCTATTTTTTTCTGGATATTCAAGTTCCCCGACATCCGACGAACAATTTCATATTCATGCGAATCGGACCATTCAAGGTATCTACTCGTAAAGCAAAGATTCATACATTATAACCCACACAGGACGATGAGGAAAGGAGGATAGGGCAAGAAGAAGGAAAATCGAGCGAGGGTCGGCTAGAGCTGGCTGGTATGGTTGAAAGTCGTTCGTGGATGGGGGAAACGGGGGGCTGATTACTTGGGTCTGTGCCCCGAAGGCTCAGACATCGATTTTACCCCGTGCAATTTTCGACGCTCGGCGATATCGAGAGAGACGAACGAAAATTCCACCTTATACCTACAAAACTTGATCGTAACGGTAAGTGTGCGACCGGTTTTGTGCATTTCATCATTTACTTATACACCCGATCATCTTACGTCAGCGTGTACGCCTAATCAATTAGGACCATCAAAAGCAATTAGCGCAGGATTTTTTAATATTTTTATACCCTCCATCGCGTGGGGGTTGCGAGAATATCAGTTTTCAGTCAAAAACGACGACTACTGGAGCAAATTCCAACAAATTTCCGAGTTTCTTGATAAATGATCCCGATTTTCTGGAAAATGACTGGACGAATGAATTTGGAACTTTGAAAGATCATAGCTCACCCCCTGAGGATGGAAAATTGTCATGTCCCATCAAGATCGACCAACGATCAGTCGTCTGGTTTCGACTTTGAAATTGAATGGAAACGGAGTATCGTGTCAAGTAAACGTATAGTTGATTTGAAAAACTCTGAATGGAAAAACATCGGAGGTCCAAAATTCCGAAAGGCCAAAATTCCGAATCTCGGAATTCGATTTTAATTTTAAATTTGCGGATTTTAGAATTTTCAGAGTTTCGAACTTTCGGATATTTAAGATGTCTCGGAATTTCCAAGTTCTAAACTCTAACTATTCTAGAAACTCACAATTGCGTCTAAAATAAATTCGGAATACGGAACTTCAAAACCCGCTCCTCGCTGTGAATGGCTCGATAGAAAAATCTAAACTTTGTAAGGGTATCTTGTCTTTTGCCGATGAAATGTTATTAGTTTCCATTCAATCGACGGGCTGCTTCGACCGCAGAAAATCATAACGTCTATCAATCGAACGGAAGAAAAAAAATAGATAAAGGTGATGAAGTCCAAGTCCAAGGCGAGCCAGTTGACAAATTATTTCCGCTAAGGTCACGTTGGATCAAGTCTTTTTCCCCCGATGATGATAGGATAGGAATTCGAATGGAAAAGTCTGTCCGGTCACAGTTTGCTTCTCCTGAATGGCGTGGGCTTGAATTTGGAAAATTTGTTGTACATCTTACAATTGGTGCACACTGTAGGATATCAAAACGGTAGTGAAATTGAATTTTCTAACAAAGATAATTACATATTCCTCCGGCTCTTTTAATTATCCGCTTTTGAAGGAAGGGGACTTATTATCATCACCCCAAAAATGAAGAATCAAGTTTCCACTAGATCTCTACTTTTCCTGGTCCAGAGAATCACTTCCAACCAGTTTTGGATTGACGTCTGGATACTGTGAATCAATTTTATGTCAAACGATATCTTGAGAACGAATTCGACGGATTTCCATGATTTCAGTATCAATCGATACGGTTCTTCATAACTCAGAACTGATCAGATTTTTCATTCAATCGGTCAACTAATTTTCGAGTAATTGAGCGAACAAAATTTCTACACAAAAAATTTCAAACCGTCATAACTCGAGAACGAATCAACGGATTTTGATGATTTTGATCCTCATCGATAGCATTCACTCCATCTTAGAAATGACTAAATTTCGAAATCGATTGAAGATGTAGTTTCGTATCATTCGATCTTGAAAGATCTACGCGGGAAGTTTCAGGGCTAGACCAGTGCTCAGCCGATTTATCAACTTATTTTTGTTGATTCCATCATTTTCCTCTCCCACATGTATACGTATATCATTCTGCATGATTATTACGAGTAAGTAAATCACATTACCGATACATATAGGTAACTATACTCGCATATACAAATGATATAGTTTATCATTCATGGCGGTTGTGAATTACTTTAGAGAAATAATATCAAATAGTGAATAATATTTTGCATACGTGTAAATACACCCAAACCAATACAGTAGCAAAATAGTTCAAAAGTGGAAAAGATTTAATAGTCTTGGGATATACATAGACATATACTATACATATATATGTATATGCGAAGTAGTCGAAGGTAGGAAACGGCGGCCTGCATACTTTCCCTGATTATGTAACGTTCGGTTTGCGCAATCGCCTCGAAGAGTGGAAAAAGAAGAAAAAACAATAATAATAATCAGAATAATCAGAATAAAAATCACCAGCAATGACAAGAAAAAAAAAAAAAAAAAAAAAACACTCCATAAAAAACTGTGACATGCAAAATAGAGCCGGTTCTACATACATGTATTTACATACACATATCTCGTACCTACTTCGCGATCTTTCTATATACACCATTCCTCATTTTTCATCCTTTTCCAGTTTTCCTACCTACTCATTAAATCCCCGGGACTTGAATGACTAGAAATATTGTCGTTTTTAAATTTTTCTATTCCTTTTTCTCTCCTCTGTCTTTCATTTTTCGAGCAGTTATTATCCCGAATACTCGATACCATCGAATGGTATTACTCGTATGTGTACAGAATTTCGTATGGAAATGGAAATTAATTTCAAACCGATAAGCCGCGCTCATTGGCTCTGAATAGTGTATACATGTATACATACGTATAATATAATAACGAAATCTGATAATGAGCTTATTATTATATATATTTTTTATCCCATACGTACACATTTGGGCGAAAAGCTCGCAACGTGTTACGAATAAATTGAATTACCGTTTCGATCCAGCGACTGGATGGATACATTTTGGCCATCTGGAGGTAATAATTGTTCTTTAATATCTTTTCAAAAGATATATCGAGAGAAATATATCTACACGTATTTATTAATCGACTTAGATATATAGAATGAAATTAAATTGTACCGATTATCAATTTAAGTATCAATAAATCGGATATACAATCCATGACATGTAAACCCTTCGCGGTTGTATCGGTTGTAATTTAATGAACCACAGCTAGTAATAATCGGATTAATAATTACAGGGATTTAAGGGGGAGAATAACTCCTCTGCTTTTTATTATTTCGGATTCAAAATAATGAATGAACGGATAAAGAAAAAAAAAATCTATAAACGAAATAACGTAGAGTAATATCAATGATAATCATTCGACGAAATGATATAAATCGAGGAAAACTGCATCAGAGAAAAGAAAGAAAGCAAGTGCGAGATACTCGAGAAGTTAATTACCACATCCTTCCGGCTAGCACGGTTTACTATTAAAACGTTAAACCCGTCAATTGGCCCGGTTTAGACTAATTTAGAGCAATTTTCGTAGTAGTTTAGACGCAGTGTTGGGGGCGGTGGTACACAACGACTGTTATTGGGCCGGGAGTTGCAGGGGGGAAATATCAAACTATACGGTGACAAAATGTCCTAGTCACGCACCAACCGACGAGGTCCTGAATTTCTGATTAAAAGGTGTGTCTCGTCATAATTCGTCCCTGTTATTACGGATTAATAGCTTTTTCCATCGCACGGTGAAAACGAGCCAGAAGCTCGTATCTATATACCGTTACTGCAGTAGGTATGATGTATTTATTTTATTGTTGTTTATTTGCCAGATAGTAAGAAAGGAGAAAGAATTCGAATGGACCGCGAAAAGTTGGGCCTCAGTAGAGGAACTCCTTCGCAGTTTGTCGCTACTGTACCAATAAGATTTTACTCGCTACGCCCGACCAGGACTGTTTCTACTACTCAAGACGCGAGGTTTCACGGTTCTCAACTTCGAGTTATAGTCGAACCTTCCATATCGCGGTGCCCCAGCCTCCCCCACTTCCCACCACGACAGTTCGCTCTTGACGCGCATGCGCGGTACAAGTGTGCGCGAAGTGGGGGTCACCTCACGGCTTCGGACCGTTAGGGTTCGACTGTATCCAATTCTACTTGCTATTTAGAAACTGACGAGGATCACGTTTTCTCGAGTATTGGGACCAAGTCTTAGGATTTGTAAAGAGTATAGCAAAACAACTGACAAAGATTTCCTAAGAACTGATCCTTTTGTATGATGACGTGTAATTGTTTCTGTGAATATTGATAAAGGTGCGGAAACCCACTGCCAAAATTTGGTGTTACTAATGATTTTGGATTCAGACTTTAGTGAAATAATAATTCGAAATTGATTCCATCGCAACTCCAGGCAAAAATTTCAAACTTTATCCTTGTTTTGTTCGACACGACGATTGTACTTTCGATTCAACAACGTAGTTAATTAATTGATTCCTATACTAAGCAGAAAATTTTCCAGATACCTACGATAAATCCAGTGTACAGCAAAAAACAAAGAATCATTCTTCGACTTGAAAGAAAGGGAATAGAATTTTGAAAATGATCCGACATTTTTAGAAAAATAAAATGAATAAGATGAAACCAATATCGCACAATGGTCAGTCAATTATACTTATCACTTGTTCAGAACTATACTGTATAATTGATCCAATGGAAATTTATCTGGCAAATATTGCCTCGAGGAGGAACTTATGACCTTCGTATCCCAGAGCCTCGAACGGAGAACGACTTAGCTGTAGGCGGATGCTTCTGTTAAGCTAATTCGAAGCGTCATTAATGCAGGAGTGATACGACCAAGGAGTAGGAGCTCGAGACTCGAATGGCCACGAGAATTGAAGGACAGGAAAGAGAGATATACCTTTCGTTATTAATTCACAAATTTAATTACCATTTCCGACTAATTTCTTGTCCTTTTCGTGTAAATTCTTCTTTCCGTATCCTTGTCGAAATAGATAGGTGAGTATGGATTAAGTTATACATGAAAACCAAACCAGAAACTGCAAATCGAAAGGGGACGGGATTGAAGTTACGAATTCCAAAAGTTCCGAATGGTCAAAATTCCGAATTTATTTCAGACGCGATTCTGAGTTTCTAGAAAAGTTAAAGTTCAGAAGTTGGAAATTCCGAAAGGTCGAAATTGAGCTTTCGAAATTTTGAACCTTCGGTGTTTTTCCATTCGGAATTTTCCAAATTGGCTCGGTAGACTTTCGGGGAATCAATCTTTCTAAAAACTCTCAGTCGATAGTAGAAAAATTCGGAATTTTGAGCTTTCGCAACTTTTGAAATTCAGAATTTCAATCTCCACCTCATAAAAAGAGAAAGAAAGAGCAAAAAAAAAAAAAAAAATGAAATTTTTTGCGGCATATGTTGGACAGTTATTGGCTTTGCGGTTAGTCCTGTAATCCTGCGGGCTCGTAATATTGCGAGGTGTCGTTTCAGGCCTCGCTTATTTTTAGACCTTGGCCATATACTGGGTCTGAGGATGCGCCCGGCAATGGCCCACGACTCTGCCTACCTTCCAACCAACCAACCAACCTACCTACCTACCTACCTTTACCTACCTATCTACCTACGGCCAACATTACGATAAATTATTCCAACTCGTGGCAGTAACTGCGCGTGCCCAGTCGTTCCAAGATCTGAAACGAAACTCTCGTATAATCTCGCTGGACCACCGCGACGCAGCGTTTGGCAAGTTCGACTACCGAATAAGAGATAGTTGCCTGTATGTATGGAAAATAGATATATATATGATATATGATGATGGGGAATGATTCGACGTTTTAATCCCACGCAAAATATATGCGTGCCTTATTCCGCGAAATCGTAAAATTCTCTCAAATCTGTAATTTCGCCTCAGACCTATACGTATAAGGAAATACGTAGACTGGGCAGATGTATGTACCGTTCGTGGCCATTAATTGCTCCATTTGTGCGGCTACATCCGTTACACATGAATCGATGAAGACCTATGGCCGGAATTGGTGAAAAATGTTCCATCTACTTCGACCATCGCTAAGGTCCATTTTTCACATAGTTCTCCAATTCAAAAATAACTAACAATAAATAAATTCGTAGCAGTCGAAATAATTACGGCATTCGATTTGTATTGCCAAAAATGGTACCTCTGCCTTGTGGACATTGAAAAATCGAAAAAAAAATTGTGTGTACCCGCTGAACTGTCTATACCATTTTACGATCCGTGCAGTTTTCGTGTTTTTTTCTTTTTTTGTTTTGTTTTGTTTTTTGTTTTGTTTCTTCTTTCATTCGTTATATCGTTCCCGACTGATTCTTATTTTTGTCACGAAATCCCACCGGACCGGGAAAACCTGAGCCATTTCTCGGAAGAGGTACCCATATATATATATATATATATATACGTATATCTATAGCCCAGCTCTTCCGGTCGGCGTATGTGCGTCTGTAAGATGAGTTAAAGACACATGTACATATACTATATACTAACATAGGTACCTACACATGTAGGTGCACATATACATGTATCATATGCGTTTGGCACGAGAGACTTGAGAGCGGAAAGCTGCTCAGGATGTACACCAGAGTTAACCAGACAACAGGAGACAGGATTGAAATTTCAAATTTTTCTATTACCGACTTGGAGTTTTTAGAGAGATTATTTTCCGGAAAATCTACGTAGCCAATTTGAAAAACTCTAAATGGAAAAACACCGAAGGTTCAAAATTCCGAAAGCAAACTGACTGGTTGTCACCAGCACACAAGTCGCACCATTCATTGAAACCTCTTCGAACTTGGAGGGAATATATATAATAGCAGCACTCTTTAGGACTCTCAAAATCCACAAAAGTAAGCAGCTTCCAATGTGAAAATGTCTCACCTGACGACCAAGTTCATTGAACATCAGTGGCCTGCTTTGAAGTAACATCAATACAGAATATTCCCTCTGAGTTTGAGGATTTCTTATCAACGATGCAACCGCTTTTGTTTTTACAGGTTGAATCTATGCGAGAAAAATTCCATAAAATCCCAAATTATTCCGGCTGATTAGTCAAAATATACCACAGAGAACAGTTGTAGAAAAACTAAACCTAAGTCATTGAAATATCTCTAAAAAAAAGTACTAGAATTTCAATTCGAATGACGTTCTTTCCAACATAGGGGCTATTCATTTCCACCCCAATGCACAAAAGACTCAAATGAGAATTGATTTCTCGATGAATTTTGTGTAATTTCAGATAATTTCAAAGTGCAACTTCCGGATATTGAAATCTCATGATTTCAAAGGTTTGACAGTACGATTTTGTTGAATCAATTTTTGATTCCATACAAGATGGTCGAACGATTTTCCAAGTGGATGGCCTACACTATAGGGAAAGAGGAAGAGTGATGATTTCCAAAAATTTGGAAATAGATATAGAGGATATAGCACGATGGAAGAGCAAACGGGGGAATGATCAGGCAGAGGCCCCGAAGCCCCGTAGTAACACGTCCGTCCGTACCGGGAGAATGTGTACGCGGAGGCTTCGTAAGCTATACGGTTGAGCAGTCGGCGAGACAATGCGCCGCCGGTGTCTAGTATGCCGTTGTCCATAGCCCGTTGCCCGTAGCCCGTTGCCCATTGCCCATTGCCCGTTGTTCGTTGTTCGTTGTCCGATGGCTTAACTCACGCTCCAAAGCACTCGAAGCCCGATCAATGAGAAAAATCAATCAACGGGACTGCGACGATAGAAAGAAAGAAAAAGAAGGAGAGAAAAAAGCTTTTTTTTCAAAAAAGGGGAAAAAAAAAGAACCTGCGAAAGAAAGCACAAAAAAAAATAAATCCCAACACGGGGCATCGCATTTCTCGCGCCTAGGCGATGGAGACGATCGACTGCGTCACTCTCACGCGTTATAATCCACCTCGGAGGGAATTCTGGAGGGATGTGTTCAGTATTCTTATATGGATGCGGAATTTTAAGACAATATGGTACGATTTGCCTCCAACCTAACCTAGCTAACATAAGGAATATGAATCTGACTGGAATTCTATTCGTTTTTTCCAAACAGTTAAATAGGTGGCCACTTTCTGCCATGGTGAAGCATTATTCTCCTGAGTTTCATTCCGGTGCGTTGTTTAGTTTGGAAAAAACTACGAATCGCGTTTTCGAGGTGATGACAATTGGCAATGATGGAATTCCGAACAAAGTCACGTGGCACGTTACGGCAATATGCGGACGTCAGTTCGTAAGTCCGTTATTACCAATTGTTGTCACCTCGAAAACGCCAATTGTACTTTCTCGACGACTACGCAACCGATTCGAATGAACCCTCGGCAAATGAATTCAGTTTTTTGGCAAAAAGTGGCCAAGTATGTCACTTCATCCAAAAAAAACTGATTGTATTCCGATAAAACTGATATTTCTTATGTTAGCTAGGTTAAGTAGGAAGTGATCTCTATGTATAATATATCACCTCAATGGCCACTTAAGACTTACGATTGATGTCGCTTGCAGTAAGAATTATCGTACGTCGACATCCAATGAATAAATTTTGCTGCCCTAGTGTATCGAAAACCTCTCGGACGATTTTTTCTCGGATTCGATACGTCCTATATGTATACCTAATTATTCAATATATTTGGGATTTCGTTGGAGGCGATCGACTCGTTCGAAAGTTGTTCGATGTTTTTGGACGGACGTAGAAGTATATACAATATACAGGTGGGAACATATACATACGTGGAAGGTGAAGAACTTGCAGTGTCCCACTTTCTTACGGCCTACGGGACACTAAAAATCACATGTCGGGTCACCCGGGCCATAAAATAAACTTCAGGTCATGTTAAGTCACTGACAAATCATCAAGAATATCACATTTTTTTCGCTTGCATAAAGAACAGCGGAAATTTCCAGATTACAAATACCTATACTGAACCCAGTATGTTTCGATCATTGAAATCGTTCATTGATTACCTAGACAACCAAAGAAAAAACTCGGAGCTATGTAAAAAAAGAAATCATCGTGATCAGTTCTAAGCTGAATTTGCCATGAAATTCCTCAACAGTTAATTTTTCCGAAAAAAAAACATCAATATTCACAATATTATGACACTATTTGAGGTTAATTTTACACAGCCAGAAATTTGGGGATATTAAGGGGCGTTGAATTTTTTATTTCATCATAAAAATTATTCCATACATGAGGCCCACCGCAGTGAATTTTGATACCACCATTTCTTCACGGTGTCTTTTGAATTCAAGTCTATTTTTTGAAATAAAACATGATCACAGGTCGCTGAAATATCACGTGAGTATCAAAAACGCGTTTGATTGGTTGTGACGTCACTTTGCACCATCCAAAGAGCGGTACAGGAGAGAGCATGGATATATTTCGTAGGTTAGGTTACCAAAAGTGAAATTGGGCATGGTATAAAGTGACATCATGAATGGCGGGCATTTCAAATGCTGTTCAATTTAAAATCAATATAGTATTCTTCATAAACCCCGTGCAATAATTTATCAGGCTGTTTTTCATTGCTGCCAAACATCAACGAACAATCGTTTGTAACAATAGCAAAAAATATAATAAAACAAAAAATTCCAAAAAAATTACCAAATGAAAAAGAAAAACAATTCTTGGGGAACCAAATTCAAGACCAAAATTACACTCTCTATGATAAGATGGGACATGATGACGTAGGACACATTTGATACACGTGATGAAGCAATTTTCGTGTACATATAGGGCATTCCGTGTCAATTCGAGTAAAAATATATGAATCATTGAATTACGACTTTTAAATCGCATGTATGCACGAATTAAGTTCTCCCTCCATTCTTCGACTATATACGGATCACGTAATCAGACCAGAGCGGGAATATGAGGGCACGGAACAAATTCAAAAAAATAAAAAAAAAAGTCGAAAATGTTACTTCCGCCGGGTACAACGCATCCAGTTATATAGTAAGACCCAAATCATACGGGGCGAGGGTCAGACCCCATCCAGCTATAACCACCATGAAATAGCCCAAACATGTATAGAGACATACGTACATGTATATGTATATTTTATACCCATGTATGATATATTATATACAGGTATGTAACATGCACAATATAGAGTGTAAGCCGCCTAGATGCGCGTAGCGTACTGAGAAACGTACGGTTCGGTTCGGCGGGTCGCCGCGACGCAACAAGTAGATCCATACGCAATGCATTATATATTTTTCTGTTATTTAGATATGTATATATGTACAGGTATATACATGTATGTACATACGTACGTGAGGTATAACATACACGAACGAACCTTTCGTCCCGTTTACGAAACTGGGATGTGGATGTGGATGGAAAAGGGAAAGGGAAAGGGAAAGGGGGTATAGAACCCAGTACACAAGCAAGCAACGGACCTCTATATACGTATAGGTATACCTTAACTGATCGCACAGCCCAGAGAGAGAGAGAGAGAGAGAGAGAGAGAGAAAGACGGAAAGATAGAAATAGAGTGAAATGGATGGAGGGAAAAATAGAGAGAAAGAGAGATAGAGACGGATAAATAGAGATATAGTATGAGTTCGTCGAGTTTTTTTCCATCCACTCGATCGACATATTAGCACATACTTTTTATTTCACTTTCGTTCAGATTCGATTGACCAAGTTTGCATCCACGTATATATATATCCCTCCGTGATATGGACGTTGGTGTCTATACGGGTATGAGTGTCGTTGTGCTTTTTTCAAGTATTATTAAGAGAGATTATGGGACAGGTTGAAATTCCGAATTTTGAAAGCTGCGAAAGGTGAAAATTCCGGATTTTCCTACTACTGACTCAGAGGTTTGAGAAACTTATTTCCCCGAAGATGTATGTAGCCAATTTGAAAAAATCCGAATGGAAAAACACCGAAGGTTCAAAATTCCAAAAGCCAAAGATCCGAAATGCCAAAACTCTGAATTTCGGAATTCACGAGATACAACGTCATTTATTCCACAACTTTGTCACGAGCTTTCCTTGAATTTCAGGATTTTTGTACTTTCTGCATTTCGACCTTTCAGAATTTCCAACTCCTGAACTCTAATTATGTTTCTAGAAACTCAAAATTACGTTTTGTTTTTTACCGATTACAATTCCAAGGGATGAAACCAGCGTGCGATGACATCGCTTACGGTTTAACCAGCAATGTAGTTTTCTCATTGTTTTTCACAAAAAATTTACTACTTCGAAGTTTTAAGGAAATTATGCACAACGCGAGATTACAAATACGATAGTGATCGGGAAAATAAGCAGCTCTTTACATAACCGGAATAACGACCATATCTATAATAGCTACGGTTTCAAACCTGTAATTTTTAACTTTGTTTTATTTTTACCTTTGTCAATCGAAAGATGAACAATCCATACATTGGATTACATCACACCGTACGTATTTTCTACGATGTATTTCGTTGTTTGCACATCTGTGAGTACATCGGAGGCAAAAATAGCCATTCGCGTAGAAATGACGTTGATTTTTCGAAGATATGTTATGCCCATGTGCGCGTGTGTTATTTGCTACGTCCGAAAATAGTAAAAAAAAAAAAAATCAGTGACATCGAGCTACCGTAGAAATTCGGGGGTGTTGAAAATCTTTGAAATTTTATAATCTCGGTCATTGTTAATTTTGGTCTTTCGATTTTTCGATCCCCACCTGCACCGATTAGCGTGCCAAATCACATACGGTGCATGATTCAAACATTTCTGATCGCACTATTCTCCCTCGAAAAATAAACAATTTCGCTCTAAAGTCTAAAGCCTACGCAGCTGCACCAAAACGAGTATATTTTATTTTTCATCAATATTATCCAACATCACGATCATGTACGCGTATCACAGTAAACTGCAGCATTTTGCACACGTATACATACGTGCTGGCAAGTATAAGCAAAATACGTACATACATACCTCTGCCAACCAAGAGACACGTGCAGCTATGGATACAAATGTATGTGCCTATACATACAGGAAGTTGTAGGTATATGTATGTACATTCGTGTGTGGAGAAGTACATATGTGTATGAATGTATATAGATGTATATACATGTATACCTACACGTCGTAGGTGGTAAGGTGGACAAAGGAACTTGCTCCGTCCGCGGTGAGCCAGGTGGGCTGCTTCCCGGTGGAGAAAGACAGCTGTTTCCGGTCCCTGTCATCCCTTCGAAGGCCTCTCCACCTTCCTTTCCTCTTTCCACCTCCTTCGGCTCCTCCCTCCTTTCCAATACTCTCGTAGGTATATCTACCATCTCGTTTTACCTGAACCGAGTTTGTCCTCTAACCCGGATCTACACACCTGTAGACTTCATCGTGAAATCGACCATACATACGGCACGAAACTTGCAAGACTCGTAGACTCGAGTAGAGACACTATGAAGGGCAGCTGTACATCTACTATAGTCGTCTAGTTCCAAAACTGGGGCAGGATTGAAATTCCTGAATTTCAAAAGCTGGGAGGTCAGAATTCCGAATTTTTCTACTATAGACTGACAGTTTTTCGCAAGATTATTTCCCCGAAATCGCGTCTCAAATAAATTCGGAATTTTTACCGTTCGGAACTTTTATAAACCGGAACTTTAACCTTGCCCCCAAAAATTGGCCATGTCCACTAATCGCTAGAATTCATGTCCTCGTGGTGATGCTTCGTCATTTTGAGACTCGAACAGCTCCAAATTTGCTGCAAGTCGTCTGCGGAGGTACGTTTTGAGAATGAGGGAATCTTTCCAAAACTAACCATGTCCTCGAAAGCTTCCTTCAAAACCGACATGTCTTGGAAAAATATTATTTCAAAACCGGCCATGTCCTTCACAATCTCTTTCCGGACACACCGGTGCAGAGGAATCATTTTACAAATTGACCGAATCCGCAAACGTCAATTGCAAAACTAGCCATGTTCATAGGAATTGCTTCGAAATCCAGCCATGTCCTCAGAATTTTTAATCATGACTAGTCAGTAGTCATAAGACTAGGAATTTATTCTGCTTTTGATCGAACAATTCAGAGACCTTTTTTTGAAACTCAGGCAAACCCTTCACCTATTTTCAAAACTGGTCATGTCAAAATGTGAATTTGTGACTATTTCAATGTTCATGATGCGATAGATTGATAAACTGACCTGCACAGAACATTGTCAATGCTCTACTATACTTGATACGGAATGGTAACTATCTTCGGATTGCTGCTGATTATCGAATATCTATTTCTTGGGATTATCTCAAAATCATGTACAGTGGACATGACGGATTTTGGAAACGGACGACTCATATGCCCGTATGTATATCAAAGGATTTCGATTATAGTCTTGTTGAGATTGCAATTCTCCAGTAGCGAATTTTTTTGCAGCCATCTAAAGTTAGGAATTTTTGTTCTTCGGGACACGCTTGCCCCAGAAAGAAGTCTCCTCATTCTCTCCTCTTTCTCGCCTCTCCCTCCTCCGAGATCCAGGGTTTAGAAGGTCTTAACGGTTATGGGTTATGGCGGCGCGTGCCATTGACACCCTCTCGCAAACGCATTTGCAAATTCACACTTTGGCTCGACGCTGGCGTCGCGCGATGATGTCGGTTATGGTACCCCGTCCCGTCCCGTCCCGTTCCGTCCCGTTCTGGATGGGGTTGGGGAAATAAAAAAGTTTTCACCCCATCCTGCTGGTGCAAAGCCACCCTCTCGGCTCTGGGCTCTGGGCTCTGGGCTCTGGGCTCTGGCCTCCGACGCCTTTGGGGAGGTCAGTGCCATGCCGCCGCGACGCCCCGGAACTCCAGGGACTTTAATCCCAAACGCGACTTGAATATCTTCCGCCTCTGCGCGTTTCATCCCTCGTTCAAGTATATCAGAAGGACTGTTTCGACTGTGTACATCGATACAACTTCACTTACATCACATTATTTTGCTTGCAAATAAAATAAACAACGTGAACAATATGACGATTACAAAATTTCACATCCAGAACCGTCAAGGGTTGACACTCGCTGATTTTCGTCTCAATATCATTTCTCACATCAAAATACCTGACATTGATGAAATTTCAGAAAATCAATTTTTCCCCTGTCGTTCAAATTATTCTATTCAAGTCCGTTCAGATATCGAAAATCCCATCTGCTAGATTGTTCATTGTGAGTCAAAGAATGTGTTAAAAAAAAAAAACCTACGACCCTCAAAGTGCAAAATTGTAAGAGGATATACCTGCATTTAAAGGCACAAAAATAGCACATGTCAAAAAATCATCCAAATGTGTCAAAAATGTATCAAATCGCCTTCAGATCTAATTTTCGTATCAGTCTCTGATACTTTCCTCGGACGTTGATCATTCCACTGGAAGTTTATGCTCTGGAAAACTTTCAGCACTGCCTGAATCGACAATCACTGATAACTTTGATGATAACGGACAGTGTGGATCGATTGCCATGACGATTTGGGAATCACGAAGCAATCTGAGAAACTGTAGAACCCCTTTCTCTCCACAATGAACCTTTCGCAAATCATTGGCATCAGTCCGTCTCTCCTACTGGTCCATCTCATCCGGATTTACCCCATATGTCCAATCGGAGTGGACATAATGCGAAAAATCCACGTGAGCGTGGAGCTCTGCAGCTAGTGCTAAAACGGACCAGTCACAGTCCATGTCCAGTTCTGCAGGGCCGGTTAACGTAATGTAATATGCAAATTCCGCGTAATCCCCCAGCCGAGTCCCAAACACGTTATTTCAACGGTCATTGAGTATCGAGCGAACGGCTCTCTTTTTCTACCTAGCCGACTCTAATGGATCCTGCAACTATACAGCCACCGGTACCGTTGCTATCAAGCACCTAGCATTATGCTTTATTTACGTTCTCCAGTCTCCACGGCTTGTTCAGAAAGCTTTTGTTTATTGATAATATCGAGACAAAAAAGTCCTACGGACGGTCCTTATGCTGATCACGGCGTCAAAAAGCACACGAAATCATTCGAGCTTCGGAAGAAATCCAAAAAATTAGGATCACTCAAGTTTGAAAGTCACCTCAGGATTATTTTGTATTCAGATCACGGTCTTGGCTCATTTCGAAAAGCTCTTTTTTCACACCAGGTCATATTTCTCATGGTACCTACCAACTATTCTGGGATTTGGAAAAAAGAAAACAGAAGTCAATTCTTCATGTTGGATGAACAGTTTTCAATATTTTACATCAGCTGATCACGGAATTGTTTCTGTTCACAGGTAGGTATGTATACCTATGCTAATTACATGGCAGGTTGCAGCAGTAGATGTAGTGAAGATAATAACATCTTTGTGAAATTCTGAATAATATATGAGGGCAAAGACTGAATTTTGGGGGATTGTGATTGTGAAAATTGTGATTTGTTCGATTAACGTTTTTGATTTTTAACTTTTAGGCTCATCCCTCTTTCGGAAAGCCATGTGGGTTGAAGTAATAATTAGGAAACATGTTGCCTCGTGTTGTCGTACATGTATATATATGTATATATGTTGTCGAGTTCGTAATTGTTACAAATCCATTACCTACGTGTCTCTGTCCAGTACACCGCTAATATATAGTAATTATTTAACATATTCTCAAGGGTGTTTTCAACCGGCGTTAACATCACAGTGTGAAAATATTATCAGCTCAACGACCGAGTAATGCCAATTATTAAATGTGTTTAACCACCATACATACCTACGTTTTACTTCCATTTTGTCCACGTCAAATTATCCCCTGAACATTAAAGTAGGCTCGAGATTTTTCGGGTTTTGAAAAATGAGCATAAAAAAATCATCTAAGCAATGGCAAATTGAATTACCACGGAATCTCCAAGTTCTAAAGACCGGAGAATCATCTCCGATCGAATCTTTACCCCACAATATCTAACTTCAGATCGAATGAATGGATTTTCACGATGTTGGTCTCCATCGATGCAGTTTTTCAAACCGTGAATTTCGTTCGATTTTGGCTTTGATCGTTCGGAAAGTTCACGGAGTTATTCAGAATCAAAATTAAAATCCATTCCAAATCAATCCAATTTTTTACTCAAAGAATACCATCCATGTTATGTTTTTTAGGTGTACATAGGGTCATTGCGGTCGGTTGTAAATGTCAACCTCTGTATGTACATAATTCGTAACAACGACAATCGTAGGATTCGAAAATCGAATAGATTCATGTAAGATTCTTGTACATACGAAATACATGTAAAGAAAATCTAATCTTTGTTGAAATCAGACCACGACTACCCATGTGTACAGTCTATATCTGGGTATGTAAATAATTGTATAAGTATTCCGGCTTATAACTTTATGTAGATTAGGAATTTTAAACAACCTGGACTAACGTACAACGCGACTCACGGTCGTCTGTCGTACACATGACACATGTATCCCCATATATATACTCTATGCGGGTGAATTTAATTTTCTCTTTTCTTAAAGTATATAAATAGGTTGTATATCACGTATCGATTTACACATGAACAGGGACGGGATTGAAGTTCGGAATTCCAAAAGTTCCGAACGGCCAAAATTTCGAATTTATTTGAGACGGGATTCTGAATTAAATTCCGAAAAGTCGAAATGCAGAAAGCTCAAAGATCCGAAAGTTCAAAACTCTGAAACTCCAAAAATCCACAAATTTATCAGGGAAAACTCATGACAAAGCTGTCAAATAAACGACGTTGCATCTCGCGAATTCCGAGATTCGGAGTTTTGGCCTTTCTGATCTTCAGCTTTCGGAATCTTGAACTTCCGGTGTTTTTCCATTCGAAATTTTTCAAATTTGCTAGGTAAACTTTCGGGGAAACAATCTTTCGAAAAACTCTCAGTCGGTAGCAGAAAAATTCAGAATTTTCATAAATCAATAAAAATATAGAAAAAATCTACGAATCTACTATATAAGTATGTATGTATGTATGTACAATGGGGTACCATAGATACATTTGAACAGATGCGGGCGGATATGAAACGACAGACATGTTCGAGCATAAGATAGAAACGGGACAAAGAGCTGCAATGGAACAAGGTGCGATATAGGTTAGGTACGAGTAAGGGGGCCAGGGGTAGCAATACAAGGGTTAATTTACGAGTAAAGTTGTATAACGCAAAATTAGAATTAAAATGCGAAATATGCGCTCGCCCAGGGCTCCAGGTGATTCATAGACGAAGTTTAGTCACGCACCAGGAAACGCGAATATACATACATGTGTGTCTCTCCATATCTCGTACACCTTCTGAACGGTCTCTACGACATGTAACGTCTACCATTACGAAGAGACAACACTATACGTATACATATATCTACATACATCTGTATGTATCGTATATTACTATATACATACATACATATATGTATGTGTACTACCTTGAACACCTATACATATTGTATTAGTATTATGATGATGATTATTATTATTATTGCAGATATAATATGTATGTATTATGTATATTATGTATGTATAAAAGCGTCTTCCATGTAAGTACATATGTGCAATTCCACGTCAGGCGGGCCACTTTTTTGGGTCGTAATCACCGATTTTGATCTCCATCGAGGATTTTGTACTACTCATGGATGTAAGTCTCTGGGCCGAACCAAAAGCCAATACGCGACTCGGTTGTCTACCTAGCGGAGGTTGAAAAATGCCGTTTTTGCGCGCCAACTTCTCTTCGGCGGCTGATATCTCAGTTGTTTTTGGAGCAAAGTACCAAAGTATATAGTGATTCTTGTAGCTATTTTCACACGCTTTCCGGTGATTATACTGACATTGCTCCCCAACTAAAATTTGGCAGTCAAAAACGAAGTCAAAATACAATTTTCGTTTTTCAAGAAGTCCGCCCATTTTGAAAATTCTGTTTTTTGTCTCTAAAAAAGGTTCAAGGTATCCCTTACACGTACCCGAAGTGGCAAAGTGGGCCGTTCTTTCGTTGGTTTTTTATCTGATTTTTTTTTGGATATAATCTGAATTATTCTAATAAAAAAATTTTTTCGTCACGCATTTCAATTTTTTGAAACAGTTTCTCCGCATGACGAGCTCGTTTCTGGTAATTGGAAAATGTTCGGGACGAAATTGACAAAAAAAAGAAAAAAAATTGAAAAAACCTGAAAAAAATGGTGGAAAAATCGACTAAAACTTGGATAAAAAAACATCGGAAAAGAGGCCCACTTTGCCACTTCGGGTACATGTAGGGGATACTTCGAACCATTTTTAGAGACAAAAAACAGAATTTTCAAAATGGGCGAACTTTTTGAAAACTGAAAATTTTATTTTGAATCCGTTTTTGACTGCCAAATTTTGGTTTGGGAGCGATGTCAGTATAATCACCGGAAAGCGTGTGAAAATAGCTACAAGAATCACTATATACTTTGGTACTTTGCTCCAAAAACAACTGAGATATCAGCCGCCGAAGAGAAGTTGGCGCGCAAAAACGGCATTTTTCAACCTCCGCTAGGAAGACAACAGAGTCGCATATTGGCTTTTGGTTCGGCCCAGAGACTTACATCCACGAGTAGTACAAAATCCTCGATGGAGATCAAAATCGGTGATTACGACCCAAAAAAGTGGCCCGCCTGACGTGGAATTGCACATATGTATATGTATGTACTTATATGCATGCTATTGTACCTTGTACTAGAAAAGGAAACTTCTTCGGAGTGTCCGGATTAGAATGACAGAACCAAATCCTCTTGATTCGAGATTAGAGTATATTCAATTGTTCACATACTTATTGTTAGTTAAAATATAACAATACACCATATAGGTATATGTATGTGAACAGCTTTCAGGGTTGCGGATTGCCAGAATCCAAATAATTTTCGCAGATATTGAAAATATTGGCAACTCTCGATTTTGAGTTTCCATGCAATAAACTTACTATCTTATCATACTCTCTATCCCGATCATTTGGAATAGGTACAAACGATCTGGGAAAACATGTTCGAATTGATGCACGTTTGGAGAAACATAACCTTTCGACGAAGAAGATACTCGACGAGATGATCTATCGGCAATAAAAATGTCGGAATTGAACTCCGTCGGTATTTGAGTACCAATATTTTTCAAATTTGGAATACTGACCATTCAACTACTCATATTGGTCTTTCAGAATCTCAATTCCTACCCATATTCATTCTCAACTGTTACGTTTACGTCACTGCAGTGTATGTATTCAGAGGTAGGTAAACAGGATGTAACCAAACTCACTAACCATCTCTATACATGGTCAGATTCCTAGATGAAAATAAGAACCACGTTTTTTTACAAAAATCTTCTCCGACGCTTAATTCAGACGCTCTAGCGCCGATACAAGGTCGCGTCAATCAGAAATCAGCTTTAGAAACTAATAGCAGAATCTGCTATACACCGCATCGGAAAAAGCTGACAATTTCCATAGCAATTCTGCTATACATTCTAAAGCTGACTCCGATTAGCACGTCATCATCGACTCTAGCGTCTCAACTAATCATCGGAGGAAATTGTTGTAAAAAAATGTATTTTTTATTTTCAACAAGGAATTCGACTATTCCAAAACGGTCCTCGAGTTTTGTAATACCCTGTATAGTATGCATATATACGAGGGAGTCTGCAGGCTACAATCTACATTCGCGAAAGCACGCGTGTATGTATGTTTGTTTGCATGCATCATGTATGTACGTATACATACATACATATATCGTATGTATGTAACATACATGTATATGATGTACGTATCACGTGTTTATCTGTCTCACTCGGTCCCCCCTTTCCCCCCTCTTCGGCGAGACAGTGACCCGTGTGCGTGTCCGTGTTAGTTTTTGTATTCGTGTTCGTCGATCTTGAGGCGCCACGTGCGTCGAGCAGCCCTCGTCACCCTGCCATGCCGTATACTGTGTGTTACTACTACTCCTTCCCGCACGGCATGGCATGGCATGGCATGGAATGGAATCGCCCCTCCTCTTTCTCCTCCTCATCGCTCGCTTCCCATGTGTGCCGTACTGTATACCGTATATATACCTACTACTCCGTTGGCCCGCGTTAGTTTGATAACGTCTGACGCGTATCCAAGCCGCGCCGTATGTGGAAGCAGGTGGTCGACGAGTGTCTATTCGCATATGTATGGATGTATGTATGGTGTAGGTACGATATGCACGGTGCATGACCATACGATATGTATATGTATAGCACATTCACTTTACGCATAATATTATGCAAGGGTGAGAATATATTATAGAATTTCAGACATAACAGTCCGTTGGACGATTCATTTCCTCTTATTACTGTTTTTATGTTATTAACAGAAATTATTGCAAAAGATTATCTTGAAAGTTAGCAGTGAATGACTACAGATATATTTTCACCGGGGCAGAATCAACTATAAGGGTTAACCAATCGGGATTAATGTTTAAAAAGAAATTTCGTCTTTTTTCTTCTCAAACCTCGTTCCTGATTGGCTTTTTCATTTGAACTCTGCCCAGAGGGAACCGTCCATACATTACAGTCGGTCATAACCAACTCAGCACTGATCCATGTTTTCATATGTTTCTTGCGGGCTGACCATCCCCTTTTTTCGTAATGAATGAAAAATGAAAGATAATCGTCATTTTCGATTACATTATCTTGAAACATTCGAAAAGGTGGTGCCCAGTCTGCAAGAAAGAGACGAAAAATTTGGTAGTCACAAGTAGCCTGTGACTGACTGTTAACTTTCACGATAATCTTCTTGGTTTATCGATCATAATTGTTAGATTCGAGGAAGAGGAATAATCTTCAACTTTGGCTTATTGAAACACAAACACACGTCTTTGCGTCATGAAAAAAAAAAATTGATTTTCTTCAACCCTTCGCCGATACACTGTAAAGTAAAATCGACCCATCGATCAACTATTGGCCTGAATATCTGATAGCAATACAATAAATATCACATTTTCTTCAAAATTCGATGTTGTTTCCCACTCCAGAATCGACCCTTTTCACATCTCGGAATAATGACCTTTGTTGAATGGCGCGATATACTTACTACTATTTTTTAACTTGAAGTATCACATCTCGAGAGTATCAGGTTCCAATTTTGCTTAAAAATATTGAAAATTAATGAAATTATGTTTATTTTTAGTCAAAAAGCGGCATTTTATCGTTTACACCGCTTTATGAATTTTTTTTCGGAATTTGGAACTTGAATCCCGCCCTAACTGGACCTACTTCGCTGTCAAACAACGAAATTGGATAATCGGGACCCTAATCAACAGATATCTACGTATTTGAAAGCTTTTTGACTTCGGATTGCACCGTTTCGTTGCGTTTCTTGAATTTCACGTTCCAATTTGCACCCGAGTGAATCAGGTCGGTTCCAGTGAGTATGCATGGTGCACGATAATCCGTTGCTGCGTTATGGCAACTAGCGATATCAAGATTTTTCTCCGTATAGTCTTCCTTCCGGTCTTGCAGCAGAGGCGCAAGGCTCTCACCGCACGTCTCACCAATTAACGCAAAAGTTCAGCAACGTTGTTTAATTATACTCGCCTGCCCCGTTCTATATCTCCGTACCCATCTTTCCCTCTCTCTCCTTTTCTCTCTCACCATTATATCCCCCATCTCTTTCCATCTTGCCATCGTATCCACGAACACATACACCCCATACGGATATGCTTATGCTTATACACATGCAGAGGACCATGAGGAAACCGGGTACATACGTGCATGCGCGTCTGGCACGAAACTATACCGTGTGTCCTTCAAAATTTGTTCCTATATCTGAACTTTGCACAACGCTGCCCATTCAGGAGCTTAAAATGTGCGTTTAAGGTGATACAGTAGAGATGACTTCGAACTTCACCTAGCTAACATAAAAAACATGGGTTTTACTCTGATCCAGTCAGTTTTTTTGAAAAAACTACATGATTGGCAGATTTCTGCCAAAAAAACTGAATTCATACGTCGAGGTTTCATTAGGATCGGTTGGGTAGTCGTTGAGAAAGTTCGATTCGCGTTTTCGAGGTGACAACAATTGGTACCAATAGAATTTCGAACAAACTTCCATATCGCCTTAAGATAGCCAAGTTTGTCTCAATCTTCTTTTCGTCGTTTTTCTTTTTGCCGATCATCTAGGTATGCGGCACTGTTGAGAAATCTTATGAGATTCCTTTGTCCTCGAATGATGAAGTAATTTTCAGGGCCATTTTATATGGTCTGGGTGTCTGCAGTCCATTTTTCGTCCGATTCATTTCCGGATGATGATCATACTTCACTCTGATGACCACGACTTCACGAATCAAGAAACAGCAGAAATTACGTCAAAAGTCAAAATTCGCTTCCTAGCCCTCGATTCGATTTCGAATTCCTCGAATTCGTTTGTGATCTGAAAAGGCACTCTGGTATTTTCCCAATTACATTTCAATGTATTTGAAGAAAAAGTTAAGCAGTCTGTTATCAACTGATGCGAGTACATAACGACGCAGAAAAACAAATTGGTCGCGTATGCGCACATGTGGAGTCTCCTGTTTTTCCCGTCAGAGCTCTTTCCGCGCATGCGCACCATACAATAACCTAATTTTCCCCATGTTGCAATTGTGACGCCATCTGACGAGTGACGTCAGCCAGTTTCTCAACTTTCCCGGTTACTTTACTTCATTCATCTGTTCCTGTCATCGCACTTGTTCAGCATAAATTCAAGAAAAAGCGTGTGTAACATGCGCAGATAGGAAATATCTGACATTCTTTCTATCATAGCGAATTCCACACTCGTCGGACGTCGCCTATACTTTCCGTATTTTTCTAGTAAATACATTAATCGTCGGTTTTTCTGTATAAACTACAAACAAATTGGATAGCTATTTACGAAAAACCAAACTTCCTCGTTTGTACAAGTGATCAGTTTTATGGTAACATACATACATTATCGCATCATCCAGTTCTACCAAATCGATTTTTCACGTTTGATAATAGATTTCGCGAATATAAATATGATACCTAAAAAGTATGAAGTTTCAAGATTAAAATGGGCGGAACCAAGAAGGAAAAAGAAAAAAAAAAAAGGAAAAAATTTACGGACACCGTGTACCTGCACACTGGGGTTCGCAACACACGCGGTCTACAATAATTAATAAGCAGCGCGCGCATCGCGAGATCTCAGCTGATACTGCGAACCATTTCCGTCCCTCTGCAAGGGCGAGAGAAAGAGAGAGATGAAGAGAGACAGAGAGAGAGAGAGAGAGAGAGAGAGAGAGAGAGCAAAAGAGGGAGAGGTAAAAAGAAATAAAAGATAGGTTAGGTAGAAGGATGCTTATATTACATGGGGTACTACGAGGGCTGCTATAGGTGGCGCTAGGTAGAATAATGTAGAAGGGATGGGTTTGTCGGAGAAGCGAGGTTTTCCAGAGATCCGCCAACGGGACGTGCGGAACTTCGGAATAGCTCCGAAATTTTCTACCCATAGTTATACCTACCATATAATTTCCCCCACTCACCCCGTGGAATTCGTTCGAAAATTATTTCGAGTCGGCGATGGTCGATTTCCACGTGCATGTCAATGATATATTCCAACCGTCTTTCTTTTCTACTAATATTTTTCAAAATTCTCTCCTCGGTCTTTCCCAAAGATGAAAGAATTTAAATTAAAATAAAATAGAAAAAAAAAAAAAACGGTCAACTGCAAACTTCCGGCAGAATTCATCATTCATAGGCTAAAAAGCGTAAATAAATTAACGTTAATTCATATTTAGTCTAAAAAAAAAACACATCTCTTTCAGTTTATTAAAAAAAGCTGCAATAATGAGAAGGTAGCTTCTCAAAAATCGCGCGATCCATTTGAAACGGACCCTCACTTCCGTTCCGCAAAATAACTCGCCATATCCGGTCTTACGGTGCAAGAGAGAATAACGTGCTGTAACTTAAATGCACGTAACGCGTTATTCCGTTCATTATACTCGAAGAATAACGGATATTGTTTATTATTCTAAAAAGATTGCGGATCGAGGTAATTGAGGTTATGAGCAAAATTCGAACGATTTAAAATGCGAAAAAGCACGTGGGTCAGGCTGTCGGTCGTAACGGCAACACCACGTAACGCAAGTTGTCATTTAATCCAGATGGCGCCACGAGCTGAGAGATATTGAGGATGTATTTTTCGAGCTGATAATTGGCACAGATTTACAAACTAGCGATCAACCGCGAAGTAATTTTACCTAAGTTTTTCTCATGATATTGGGTACACAAATTGAAATTGTTAAGTAAATTAAAGCAGATTTAATATAATGCCAGGAGTTTTCAACAAAATTTCAATTCCAGCATTATGAGATGCAGAGAAGCTTTATAATAACTGCAGCGTGTATAGCGTCGGTTATGTAGTACGATGGTTCTCGGATAGGTAGATGGGTCGGTAATAGTTCGGCGAAGCCCGTAAAACTCGATTAATTCAAAACTGAATTTAAGCGAAATTCTCTTCTCCTGAAAATTCAATTCTCCTTCACAAAGCTCGTTGACTAACGTAAATTTTGCCAGGCTATGTATGTGTCTATGTATGTATGTATATATACGTACATGTAGGTATATAGGTGTACATGTACCGCCGGGTTTCGGAATACCATGTATCAAAGCCTCTCGGCCGAGCCGTGCTGTTCAATTTGTAACTCGTGTCAGGTGCCAACTAATTTACGGAAAACTTAAATTAATTACTACGTCGTGCGCCGCGCGTCGCGACGCTCCGTAACTCATGGTTTACAACGCACATCGATTAATCAAGATATCTGCAATATCGACGCGGCTCCCTTTCTTACAGATCCCTGCACGGAAAACCGGAAATCCTACAATTCAAATAGCCACGCAGTTGCGCTCAACTGATAATAATATCAACTCTAAGTACCGACTGAAGGTCAATATAAGAAAAAAAACGGTTAGAGCTCCTCGGATAAGAACTCGGTCGATATACCTCAGAATTGACTCTGACAATTCCAGAAATACGTGTGGAAGAGATTTCTGATTTTTTTTTTTTTTTTTCGTATTATTTATTTTCTAGTCTCATATTTATGAGATCGAATGTAGTTTTCGTATCAGAAATAATCCATAGCTTCGATCATAATTCTTTCACAAAACCTCTTTGAAATCTTATTACGTAACTGCAGTTTTGTTTGCTTTACTGGTTTTTTTTTTTTTTTCTTCTTCTTTTTTCTTTTCATTTTGAGGAAGGAAGGGGGGGGGTATTTTTTCTGGCCATTTGGTTTTATTTATTTTCCTCATTCTGATGAAATGAAATTTTTGTTAACTGGATGTTGTTTGTCGAGCAAGTGAAATCGATCACTGTTCATGCAGACTCGTCGATCTTGAAACGAGGCAGGGGCTAATGAGAGTTTTTCATCTTCGGCCCACGACACCATACAGGACCGACACGTTTGAAACAGGAAAAAAAAGTTTTTCAATCCCCTGCCCACCTATACGCCTATATGCACTCGAAGCTTGAATTAATTGTAACACGATTTGAATTTAAGAATATTTTAATGGCCTATAGCAGCCTAGCTAATGACTAGCTCCGCTTAGCCTACGTTAGAGTCTAGGTGACGAACTGGCAGGACTGGCCAAGCTTTCTTTGGGGATCGTTACTTATTTACTCACTACTGTATAAAATCAACAAATTTCTGAATCGTGTCCATTGTAGATGAGTTAACTTGTGGAAAATCCTCACTCGTTTGTCAAATTCCTGCTTTAGAGAGAGAGGAAGTTGTTCTAATCACCCCAAAAGTTAAAAGTTGAGTTTTCACCAGATTTCCAGAGTTTTCAGGTCCAGAGAATCACCTCCGATCATTTTTGGATAGATCAATTTTATCTCCGACGATATCTTGATAACGAATCGACGGATTTCTATGATTTCAGTATCAATCGATACGGTTCTTCGTAACTCAGAGCTGATTAGATTTTGGATTCAATCGGTCCACTAGCTAGTTTTTGAGTAATTGATCGAACAAAATTTTGCAAGAAAAATTTGAAATAGTCGTATAGCTCAAGAACGAATCAACGGATTTTTATGATTTTGATCTTCAACGATAGCATTTGCTCCAACTTAGAAATGACTGGCTTTTGAAATAGATCGATGCAGCAGTTTCGGATTTTACAAACTTGGAAGATCCACGCGGGAAGTTTCAGGCCTGGTCATCAACCGACTTTTACCTTCTTGTTTTTATAGATATCGTCAAGTCTCTGTGACCGACCTCAAGCACAACGATTCAATGTTTCAATAAGATGGCCAAGATATCGAAAGATCCGATATCTATAAAACCGCAATTTGAATAATTTGAACAGTATTTTGCTGTAACTTTTCACTGTAATCAAAATTACGATTCATCGATGTTAGATCTTATTACTATCTGGATCAAGACTGTTAATTAAATGCGCAAAACTGCAAGCTTCATCTTTTTCTTTCAATTTTCTCAAACTGAGCGAGTGAAGAAATTTTCGTACTGTTTCAAGCTTGGGAATTTGATTCCATTATCAGTTTGCAAACTTTTTAACAGAAGCGAGGCTTTTCTCATTTGTGAACAAAATTTGGCCTCACATAATTCGGGTTTATTGATTTCGATAATTGACAAAGAACATTATTTATTCGATTCCCGATACTGAAGTCACCAGATTCTTTGAGTCTCAAATTTTCCGTTCAGCGGGTTAATTTTAACCGATGCTGATTGTTCTTCGTACCCAACCTACTCTCGTTCACTCTTTATTTCTCGTCGTTCACAGCGGCAGACTTGTCGTAGAGGATAAATCTGCTATGTATAAACCGGAAGCTGCGATACTGCAACACACTGTCGCGGAAGAATAAATTGTCGATCTGCGGATATAACTCCGATATTCATTACTTGCACGTACGATTTCGTCCAGTTAGCATGCAACAGGTGGCTAGATTCTACGTATGTAACGCAAATACTCATAGGTATCGGACTTCGCGGTAGGTATGTGGGTATATCCATTGATGTAATGTCCATCAGTGAACAAAATTGCAAAATCACAATCCCATCGTGAAATTGTATTGCGTTCAATTCCTTCGTCGACGTAAGGCATATAATACTGGGAAAATATAAACCAGTCAGTTGATTTGACTATTCGAATTTGCCAATTTCCCAAAAGAGTATTTCCTGGATTCCAAAGACTCGAAAAATCGGTGGTATCTGAGTTCAATTTTGAATACCCCGGACATTTCTGCTTCTACAATTCTCAAAACCGAGCAAAGGCTTCCTCGAAAAATGACCAAACTTGAATGATCCAATTATTTGCCAGATTCGGGGCGAGATTGAAATTGAAAATAACATAAGCTGCGAGAGGTCAAAATTCCGAATTTTTCTAATACCGACTCAGAGCTTTTGGAAAGATTATTTTCCCGAAAGTCTACGTAGACAATTTGAAAAACTCAGAATGGAAAAACACCGAAGGTTCAAAATTCCGAAAGCTAAAGATCCCAAAGGATCCCAAAACTCCGATTCTCGGAATTGGCAAGATGCAACGTCGTTTATTTCACAACTTTGTCACGAGCTTCCCTCAAATTTGCGGATTTTTGGACTTTCTGAGTTTTTAACTTTCGGATCTTTGAGCCGTCTGCATTTCGACCTTTCGGAATTTCCAATTTCTGAACTCTGAAGTTCCTATAGAAACTCATCAGAATCGTGTCTCAAATAAATTCAAAATTTTGATCGTTCAAAACTTTTGGAATTCGCAACTTCAATCTCACCTTCCAGATCCTATATGAATGAACAAATGCCATACTTTCTAATACTCGTACGAATCTATAAACTTGAACCGGTGATTTGTAATTTTCGCAAAACCGTAAGAATAGGAAAAGAAAATCCAGTATATGCTCGGGGCAAAATGAGATGTAGATCGCTGAGGAAGTTCCGATGCCTGGCATAAGATACAAACTGCAGCGATAATTCGCTTCGATTTATTGTCGAGGGTGTGGTCCTGGTTCGATTCCACGATGGAAGATTCAAGACGGTATAGATTCGTATCACGAGATTATCAATTTGTACCAATTATACTTCATCCCAGTAGGTATAATATAACAGCCGAGGCGGCAGCCAATTTACCTGCCAGTAATAAAACATCGATCCTTACGTGTATTTCGTCCTATAGAAGCGTAAATGCAGCAATAGGTATAAATGATCCCGAATTATCAGCTTCGAAAAGAAGAGGATAAAAAATCGAAAACCTAAGTACATAAAAACCAAAAAATCTGCAAAAGATCGTTGTTGCTTCTCCAGCTTTTGTGTATAAATAATTCGATGAACGATTCCACATAGATGATTGACCAATCGATTAGCCATGAGTATAGAAAATTATTGATGTATAGTGAATCGTTCTTGGTGCACGTCGAATTTTCAATTAAGTCTTAGTGGCTAATTAATAGGCGCCCGTTTATAGTGGAATTATTAATTCCAGTCACGGCTGTATAATTACAGGTTGTGAAATTGAGACATGAGTCGAGGTTCGACTCGAGTACCTATAACATACATATGTATTTCCTTTCCTCGCTTGAGTCACGAATTATCTACTTAAATACGTGATCAATTTTTCAGCCGGTGCCAAAGCTACGAGCCTATGCAGCATCTTCATCCTCCTGCACTGGAACCCGAAAAGAAATAAGAGTGAAGGTAAAACGTACTCTCTTCTTGTTGCTCCTTTTTTAACCACTTTCTCATTTTTTTTCTACAATTTTTTTTTTTTTCTTTTTTTTTTGAGGCTAAAAAATTTTTCAACCACTTTTAGTTCGTAATCGATCGCCTTCAGAACTTCGGCATGTGGTTTAGAACGAATATAGGGAGACCGGCCGGAAGAAAAAGTACCGTTTTAAGATATGTGTGATTATTACCATGCCCGCAAGATTCGCTCCACCTTCTGCGACTGTAATAAATTTCAGAGCTTAACGTGGATAGGTACGTAATAACTTTTCGCAAATTTGATAGGTAATATATCGTACAATAATTCTTTTTTCGTTTTGTTTTTTTCGTGTTTCACATTTGCTGTCAGGACGAGAAAGAAAAAATAAAACGCAAGGAGATCAATCGAGATCGTGGAATTTGAAAAGCAAAAGCAAAACATCATACGTCAATCGGATATATGACCTTTACATATTTTTTACCATGTCCTTTCAACTTCCCTCTTTTGAAAAAAAGGCAATCATTATTATAACCGCCCCGTGAATGAAAAGTTAATTTTTCGCCAGATCTCTCCATTTTCAGGTCCACAGAATCGCCTTCGATCATTTTTGGATAGATCAATTTTATGTCTAACGATAATGTTGAGAACGAATCGGTTAGATTTTGAATCTAATCGGTTGACTAGGTTTTGAGTAATGAGCAAACAAAATTTTACAAAAATAATTTCAAATAATCATATCTCGAGAACGAATCAACGAATTTTAATGATTTTCATCTTCATCGATAGCATTCGCTCCAACTTAGAAATGACTAAATTTTGAAATGGATCAATGCATGTTTATTGTTCGAACTTCAAAATTTTTGAGCTGGCCCATCATGGTCAGCCGATTCATCTGTTTGCTTCTTGTATATTTGATAATGGCGAAGAATCGTAACCACTGATTTTTTTTTTTTTTTTTTTTGTCAATCAACAAAATTGTTCACACCACGTTTCTGGATAAAATGACATAAATGCGCAGCTCGAATCGACAAATTCTCATCTCGATGACAGCAAACTAACTCGAGAGATTATGAAAAATCTCGAAGAAGAACAAAATCATTCGCTGCTATCATGCCAAACCATCAGACAAACGATAAAACTGCATTCATTATACTACCTAACTTGCAATTTATTAAGTGATATAGAGTTTATTACAGTCAGTGTATAGAATAGCTTACACGTTATACCTACATACTTTTCAGCAGTATGAGATTTATCGCTCCAAGATCCGCGTCGACAGGTAATTAAATTTAAGTTCTTACTCTCGCCTAAACCGACTACAGTATAGGACTGAAGAAATTGTTCACGTATAAATTTTGAACATGTATATGATTAGCCGGCATGAAATGCGAACCGCGTTCGTGGGCGGATACAAGATACAGATTAGCTAATCGCCTTCCCGTTGTTTCTCGAAACGAGAAAATGAGATTTACCACCCTCAGCTCAGCTTTATATGAGCAAAAACCAACTCGGAGTAATAATTACTTCGATTTCTCAAGTCCGCGCCAACGGGCCTTCGGCATCCCTCCAGGTCTCACTTTGGTGTCTGCAGATCTCATCATGATAATCATGAGAATTTGAAACTCCGTTTTTACTATACGTCGAAGAAAAAATGAATTCGGATGGTGAGTATAAAACTGTATACCTATACCCAGTTCTGATTTTTCAGCTATTGAGCAATTCCCAGTAAACCAAAACGAGTTAAAACGAATTGATTGTGAGTGTGTCAAAAACAGAATCAACACGAATTGAATGAATTTGAAAAGAATTGTGTGGCAATTCTTTTTCATTATAAAACATCGACTGAAAACTCTTTCAAATTCTGTTTAATTCTTTTTTTCAAATATTCAATTCGTTTTGGTTTACTGGGTTGAGAAAGCAATATCCAAAAAGGGATCCCGCATGGGGCCAATTTTCGAAAGGAATACGCTCCGCGTTTTTCGAATTTCTAATTCGAATTCCATCCGAAATTCGCAAGATTCTTAATTTGGAAGATACCGAATATTTACCTTTTGGAAAAGTACTTTCGCTGCATTCAAACTATCCAGATCATGCACTGCAAGTTAATTGAGTACTTTGAAAAGACAGAATGGAACTATTAATTTAAACGTACGTTGAGATCATTATCAAAAAAATTTCCTTTCCTCAGCTGTTATACCTATTCCTTTTTGTTCAAATATCAACAAAGCAGTACTTTTCTAAAATTCGAACTGTTCAAATATAGAAAAGACTACTTTCCTCTAAATTTCAACTCTTTGAGTTGATAATAAAATTATTTCTCCAAAAAATCACCCTGTTCAAATGTCCAGAAAGAAAGTTTTCTTCCCAAAAATGTTGATTTCGTCAATTATAAACCCTTAATTCTGATCAAATCAAAAAATTTGTCTCATACATATTCGCGACGAAAGAGATCAATAAGCTTTGATAGCAAGTCCCGATCTGCTTGATACTTTCTCAACAGTCAACCACTCGATCAATTCTGTTGAAATTCAAAACCAGATCTGTGCAGCAAATTATCCAAGTTATACCCGTACTGAATTTTATTCGAATCGATCAACTCATCGAAAAATTATCGAACGGATGACAGGTTCCAAATTTTCTTCGGACACCATAAGAAACCTGGTTTTGGATAACTGTACCTTATTTTACCGCATCAGGATACAGCGAGAAAAATATGGGAAGAATACAATAAAAATACCAAAAAGAAAGAAAAAAAAAACAAAAAACAAAACAAAAACAGGAAAAGGGGTCATTTTCTGACAGTCAATATTTCCAAGTGTTCTTATCCCTAACAGGTAAACTTTGGGACTATATATATTCATTTGTATATGGGTGGCTTATGGTCGTGTTATGGCGAAGTTGGATAAGGCCTCTAATATGTACGTCGGGGCAGTTATCGGGAAGATATGTAGGTACGAAGGTTGGCTTGAAAATCCTAAATCATTGATAGCGCTTGGTTTCCAACTCCAGGGTTCGACCTTCCTTCTACTTCTTTTTTTTTCTTCTTCTTCTTCTTCTTCTTATTTTTATTTTTATTTTTATTTTCCTCGCAAAGTATCGCGTGGGCATGAACCGCAGCTCTCGGCATGCCAGAATTTATTTATTTCTCGTTGGATATACATTCGGATATACAAAAGATTAACACCCTTCGCCAAATCTTTAAACACGAGTCATTTTCTCACGCTCGACAAGACCGACTACAACACTTTTGGCAATCCTCGATTCTCATTCCCATTCCCATTCCCATTACTGCTTATATTTTTCCTCATCGCTTTTATATACATTGGCACACATCAGAGAGAAAGACTCGCGCGACAAGCCGAGGCTCGTTATGGGTTACAAGTTACAAAAAAAAAAAAATCAAATAGAGGAAATTCAGAAGTAAAATACAGAAAAAAAGATCAAGTTTCTTGCGAATGGCTGAAAGAAAGAAAGAAAGAAAAAATAAATAAATGAAATGACAAAAAAAGAAGTTTGCCAAAAGATAATCGTGCAGTCTGAGGAAAAGGTGAGAGTGGCTCTATCAATATAAGGAGACATCGTTTGAGAGGACGTCAATTTCTCTATCTAAAACCGTTCGGACTTTTAAACGGGCACGTATACCTTAGCCCAGCACCGATCAACGCGATAATATGCAAAACCCTCGATCCTTCGTTGCTGACTACTTACACGGTCGGTTGTTGGTTGATTTGCATACCAGCTGAGAGCTGGAGAATCATCTTTTACTCTTTCAATTTAAAAGGGGACCTTGTATCCCAGACTATATACATGAGTACGTATCTGTTATCCGTCAGCTAGTCCGTCGACTGATGATGCCTGAAAGTTGATCCAACGATCCAAATAGCATCGTTATACATACCAGACGCCGGAAGAAAAGTGCGAAACGTTTAAGTTCAAATCGCACCACGGAAATAAAAAAAAAGATAAATTCGAAGAACGAGATCCGAAATTTTGTCACGTAGTTTGCAGATTTACTGCTGATTGCAAACGTTCGCGAAATATTATACAAATGGATAGATTCACGATCAAGAAACCCATAAAATTTTTGACGAGTTATTTGAGAAGTTTCCAACAATCGCACATCATTTTAAACAGATTGGCTGACCAAAGTGGAGTCAGACTTTCCGATCAGAATTTTTTTCAGCTTGGAGAATAGTATTCTTTGAGTCAAGAATGGGAATGGATCGTTTCCTATCATCTTATTGTATTAATAATCGGTCGTATAAGCCCCTGAATATACCAAGTTCGAAGCAATACAACGAGGCTAGAAAAAAACGGATTACTCTGTTTGCCCAAACACTACTGGATTGATCAATGGGAAACTTCAGTCAGATTTTGATTGGAGTAAATCCTATCAATCGAGGCTAAGATCGTTCAAACCTGTTGATTCGTTCTCGAGATATAGTCGAAAGAAAATTACCCTCAGCAGAATTTGTTTTCCAAATAACTTGGAATTTACGACACCGATGAAATTCAAAATTATTATGTTTCTGAGTCATAAAAAACCGTATCGATTAGGACCAGAATCGTAGAAATCGATTCATTTGTTCTCAAGATATCGTTCCACAAAAAAATGATCTAAGGATACGATCTGGAGTAATTTTCTGGACCCTGAGGAGTTTAAAATCTGTTGAAATCCGACTTTTCATTTATGAGGTGATCTTCATCCAAAACAAGAAGCCGAAGATGTATATAAAAATGGAAAAAGACAATTTAACGAGCCCCGCAAATTCGTCCTATCTGAATCGTCAATTGCGTGACACGACCAATGGGCCAATTACGAACGATCGGTAAAGACGGAAGGGCAATATAAGCGACTTGCCCAGTATTCGCTCTCGTTAGCTGGGCAAGGGGTTGCTCCGGTTTATCGCCCAGTTATAACAAACCGAAGACTCGCATAGCGCCCACGCAGTTATATCTACAGCTCTGATGGGTTTCGAAACGAATTTCTTCCACGCATACCTGTGCCTATATTTATTTATTTATTCATTTATTTATTTATTTATTGAATATTTTCAATAAGAAGCCGATTTTATTCATTTAAACAGGATACAAAAAAAAAAAAAGAAACAAATTTGTACGTATATCAGTTGATCAGCACACAAATACGAATCCAAAAAAATGAATAAAAACTGCAAGGCTGCAGGCTGACTTAAAAATTATCCAAACTCAAGAATCTTCATCTAAGCCTTTCTAATAAACGCGCCAATTAGGTATACATGCCAAATAAATCCAGCCTATATGAATGTATCAAAAAAAAAATTTTTAATGAATAAAATTTCATAAAAACATCAAAATCATCAATAATTAAATTTAATTTTAAAATAACTTTATCGCAATTAGAGAAACGGAAAGATCCAGATTACTGGTTCCAATTTCTCTCCTCCTTACCGTTTTCATAGTGTGTTTTCATCCATTTGTTAAACTTTGAAAAGAGTTGATTACGCTTTCTGAACTCATTGGGTGATCGATAATAAGATTCTTTATATCAAATGACGGGGGTATATAAACTGACGAGTACTTTGTCAAACGTAGAAAGTTGGAACTGTTTCTTTCTGACAAATGTCTTTTTAGCGGTTGGTATTAAATTAATTGCTTAGCAATTAAAAGAACAGCAAGGGGTTAAATACCATCGTGAATGCTCTTCTTGTTCTTGTTCTTCTTCCTCTTTTTATCTCTCTTTTCATTTGTCGAAGAAGTCAGAAGTAAAGGAAGAAGAAAAAAAAGAAAAAGAAAAAGAAGTTCTGCAAGACTTGAACTGCAGCCTCGAAGGTATAAAGTATACAAATCGATCGTCTGTAAAATCGGACGGGTATTCGCAGTCTGACGAATATCGATGAGACGTCGATGATCGCGTCGATAGCCGTGGGGATATAAACTGCAATCCTATGATGTACATACATGCTCTCAAAGATATGTACTTTTAAATCATATACATATGAATGAATACAACCCAATACAATAAAATACAACCAAAAATCAAAACGAATCAGTCAGTAAAAATAAATACTCATAAACAATATTAGCCACTAATTTCAGAAATGAATACTCAGATAATGTAAAACTCACCGCAGACGTTAATGATTCCTCTCAAGACCAGCACCGCGGTTCTATATACGTTGATAATAAATCAACCAGGCACGTCAATTAGATCGTCGATCACTGGTAGAAAATCGAGTTCCGGTATATTTACGGCCTTCAATTCCGATTACAAAAAGCTCGCAGCTGTTTTAATGAGAATCACTCAGATTTGCACATTCACTAGATTAATAATTCTCGATTGATTTCAATCCCTGAAAAATCCGATGATTGACGATCCAGATTCTCTGCCGAATTCCTATCTATTCATATACAAAACGTCACATGGAGTTGAGCCGAAATTTTTTGCAATCAAAAAGCACCAATCGATAGTCAAAGCTAAATTTCTGAAAATTTATTCACTGCACTGTTTAGTTATCACTAGAATGACATTTGTCTAGAGAAATATGAACAATTGTCCATGTGTGGTCCGTTCACTTGAGAATCTAGTACACGTATGTAATTTTTTTTTTAAATATATTTACGCGGATATTTGTGTGAAATGATTTGAATGACGAGTTGAGTATTTTGAGTCGATTGACATTGAGGCAAGGAGCCGGGGCTGTTTGTCGAGCACTCCGGAACGCGCGTGGTTCGTTGTATTTCAAGTTTTACGCGGGAATAACACGTGGCTTAGGATACGCCGAGAGTCGGAGTGGAGTCTTTGGAGAACGCGTGCTGGAGAAGGACTCTGCTGCTGCTGGAGCGAGGAGTGTAAACCTTTGGGACAACTCAAACTGGGAAGGAATAAAGGAAGGAAGGTGTTGCTGGCTCGAATACACCATTCGAACTGGTAGAGATGGAAGATGAGAGATGAGAGATGAGAGATGAACGATGAAAGATGAAAGATGCAGGCTCTCTCGCCCTTCTTCTCTCGTTCTCTCATTTTTTTCTTCTTCTTCCATTTTCCATCCTTCTTTATCTCTCTCAGTTAACTCTTTCTTGAACCTATCAGCTGTTGTATACGACTTAAGACTCACCTTTATTTATATGCGTCAACCAAGTGCTCGCGAGCTACGGATGCCACCATGTTCATGCAGGGTTCAATGTGCACCAGCAAACGTTTCCATACAACCAGAAACCGTAACAGGACCAAACACCCAACTACTGTACAACAATTAGTGCTCGGTGTACATACATAAAAGTCTATTCTGCGATACGATGATAATGCGAATTACGACGTGTTGTACCTGTCCAGGTATATTGCAAGTTCATCGGTTCAATACATTGGACGTATGCACCGCAGCTGATTGCCAGTAACGGTTAATCCCACTATGATCACTGGTCAAAATGAGTTTACGGATTTTGGTGAATTTTCAAAGTAAATGCGAACTTCCTGCGGCTTCTTGTGTGAAAAATTGTTGTGTTTTTTCAATAGAATGTCAGTGATCTCGACGATTTTATGATTCTTTTTACGAGAAGCTCTACGAAATGGTCTTTTATCCGAACGATTTTCAGATCATACAAGAATAGTCATTTTGATGGTTCAGAAACTGAGACTTTACTTCTGCAGTTGGAAAACAGTGTCCGTAATTACGCAGGTGAATATATACAGTTTTTTCTAAATGATTTTGAAACGTGCATTTAGATTTTCCCAACCAGTCGCTTCAAACTTAACCTAGCTTACATAATAGGAATATGAGTTTGACTGGAATTTTTTCTTTTTTTCCGAACTGTAAAATAATTAGAGACTTGATGCCAAAAAGCTGGATTCATCCGTCGAGAGTTCATTCGGATTGATTGCGTAGTCGTCGAAAAAGTGCGATTCGCATTTTCGAGGTGATAACAACTGCAGGTAATAATTCAATTTTGAACAGACTTCCTATGTCCGGAATTCCATATTATTGCATGAAAACGCGATTCGTAGTTTCTTCCAAACTATACAACCCACCGGAATAAAACTCAGAAGATTAATATTTCACCACGGCAGAAATTGGCCAAGTATTTTACTGTCTGGAAAAACGAATAGAATTCTAGTCAGATTCATATTTCGTATGTTAGCTAGGTTAGGTTCAAAGTAGATTAATTCCTGACGATGAAAAATCAATCGTATAGGTGACATAGGCTGAATGATTTGAAAACGCACTGCAGATACAAAATCATATATGGTATATAGTTATTTGCAAATTGCGATCACCTGGACCACAAACTCGCAAAATAAAAACCTCCAGAATATATTTTTTTGAAACACGAAAGTCCCGCTGCTGAACCCTTTGAAATAATTTCTTGATCATGAACGAGAGACTTTCTGGAGCGAATTTTATTGCATCGCATGTCCACATCGAGGACCCATGACTTCTTCCAGGTACTTAAGGTTTCTGGTACAAGGATTCGAGGGCTTTTGCTTCAAGAAGTAACTCAGCTGGACCTCAAACGTTTGTAAGCATATGTTGCAAGTCCTTATAACCACGCTGTGGACAATGACTGGATAGAAATGCGAGGACCTGGAGATCACAATTCGAACTCAAGTCAAGCTGTGTAGGTTTGCTGACGCAGTTCAGTCTGTGATGTGAGTATAATTATTTCTGCTTCAATTTCCAAGGATTAGAAAGTGCAAATTTAGACCATTCGTGAAAATTGATAAAAGTTTCTTCTCCAGGATCATGGAAATCGTTGCATAAAACATACTGAGGTGCTTCGAAACGTGCATAAGAGCTCAAGGTTTATGTGGTTACAAGTTAGTCTAGTGGCCACGTGTACAGGGTGATCAAAACACGAGATACACGATGATTGAAGTTAGTCCGTCGGCTTTCGTTTGAAAATTGAAAATAACCAAGGGGGTACTTGAACGAGCTGACAAGGGCGTTATTTTGACTCCTTAATGCACGTAGTTCTACCTTCTGAAGTGTTATTTCCTCTCGAGTTGAACTTGGAGTGTGTAATTCTTGTATCTGTAAGCCAATATATGCATTCTTCCCCGTTGTATGGTTTTTGGATTTTTTTTTTAATTTTCATTTTTCTCCTTTTCGTCTTTTGGTTCCTATATGAGGAGTGCAGAGACTGCACTTTTGTTAGCCAAATATAATGACCAAGCATCGCGTCAAAAGCCGCAAGCATCGCTGTACCTACATATAGGTATATGTATATGAGACCAAAGCCGATGCGCTGGTACCAACTTTTGTATTTGCGTTTGACAAACTGTCGACAAACAGTATGGTGTATAGGACTGGTAAAACTCAGTTAGTCCAAATATATAGTCTTTAACTATACATACATCTATACATATAAGTGCATCCGGCGATGCGAGAACGATCATACAGGGCATAGTCTGTTTGAATACGTGTCGAAGGAATCACGCAGATACAACCGATAAACGCAAATCTATATTAAAGACATCGAAGCATAATGGGGCACCCTAAAAAAATGTGCTCAAGATTCAAGAAATCAGTTATGATAAAATGTTTTTCCAATTCCTGATGACGACTTGTGATTCTATCGAGTCAACGAACTTATATTGAACTCAAAATTGGACTTGTCACAAATCTGTTGTTCAAAAAGAGTATTTAGCAGATTGGGAACTTCGAAGGGAATATATTCCTTCACTGATCAACGAATGTGGAACATATTTTTGATTTGATATTCGATAGCATTTGAGTGACGATTATAGTGACGTCACAGCCAATCAGAACGATTGTGACATTTTAGTGATACTAGCTCAGAGCGCGCGCTTCGCGCGCGTCTGCGGCTATTTTTTTGCTTTCGCACTCAAATGTTTTTACTTGAAAGTGATGACGGAGAAGCGTGAATTCGATACTTGAGTGAACCTGAAATCTACATTGTCTCTGCAATTCACAATTAGTGACTGACCGACTGACTGACAGACCTGACTGACTGACAGACCTGACTGACTGACAGACCTGACAGACCTGACAGACCTGACAGACCTAACAGACCTGACTGACAGACCTGACAGACCTGACAGACCTAACAGACCTGACTGACAGACCTGACAGACCTGACAGACCTAACAGACCTGACTGACAGACCTGACAGACCTGACTGACAGACCTGTCCGACCTGATAGACCTGACAGACCTAACAGACCTGACAGACCTGACAGACCTAACAGACCTGACTGACAGACCTGACAGACCTGACTGACAGACCTGTCCGACCTGACAGACCTGACAGACCTAACAGACCTGACAGACCTGACTGACCTGACTGAAATACCTGACAGACCTGACAGACCTGACTGACCTGACTGAAATACCTGACAGACCTGACCGACAGACCTGACCGACAGACCTGACCGACAGACCTGACTGACTGACCTGGCCAATTGAATAAAACATGTTAGATTCCCCAAGCTTTCATGTACACATGCAACTCAAATTTCATCTCAACATTATCCCAAATCAAATATGAAGTTAAGTTATTTGAATTCTGTGCCGTATGATACTCATCCTTGCAATACGCATATTGAATTACCGTTGAACTTTTTAATTCTTCGTTTTTCTACCTGAAAAAAGAACGACTCTAAATGTTACCTGAAAAACTTAAAATATGAAAAGATTTTGCATGTAGAATAATCAATGTCAAACCCAAGGGAAAATTCGTCAAATTTGAAAGGTTAGCCAACGGCATTGAGAACAAATTACGTATACTTGATAAAATGAATCTTTGACTACAATTTAACCACGGATGGCAATGTATCGCACTTGAAAAATGAAAATAACCTTCACCTTAAAAAAAGCTAGAACTATGACAGATTGAATGGTCAGGCCCCTAAAGATCAGGTTATATGAAAGATGAAAGGAATTAAAGTATGACTGCATACTTATACAGAATTATATTAAGAATAAATACACATACCTGATACGCATTGCATATGCGATTTAATCAAGCAGAATGATAATATAAATGCATAGATTCCTCGTGGATCCACTTGACAGGAGGATTATCATACGGAGCAAACATTCGCGAGTCAAGCAAAACGGTGTAGCAACGGCACTTCCGTCGCGCTGTGAAAGCGGCACGGCGTGCACGCGACGGCCAATGGGCATCACGGAAAAGCGGTGACAGCTTCCCATAAAAAAATTTGACTAATGCAATAGAGTCGGGAAACTGTGAATCGATTTCAATGGATGTAAAATGATTTGTTTTTTCTATAGCGAGCCCAATTTTCAGTCAGTTCCTGATTTCACGCTTGAATTAATTTTTCGAACTACCAATAAGAGTGATATAAAATGTCAGTTCCAACTGAATGCATTTTTTCCTCACGCTAGTTGGTTCAAAGATCGTTAATGATCAGAATACTGAAGTTTGAATTCGACATTGGTTTTATAACTACACGGAATGATAATTAGTTACTTATTCGTATATAATCTGTGCATACCTAATTAATGCGAAAAAAAAAATGATAAACATATGAGGAATTATGATGATAGGATGCAGGTTCCCGTATCTGTATACATGCAGGTATCCTTGTAGTTGGTATATTCTTTCCTCAGGGACAAGCGCGTGCAGTCCATGCGATAAAAAAGAATTATTGCAATCATGCGCGGGTTTCGCAGTGTAAGTACCTTTACCTATAGGCAAATTTAGCGTGTATTTCACCAATTTATATACGCACATACTTATATGTATATAGAAACGGTACATATTCAGAATAGCCGCGTAAGATACATTAGTTCTGCCGGACGTTAATGGACGACTTACAAATTCCAAATCGGCAATCGATGCGGCGCCTCGCGAAAAGCAGAACCTGCAGCTCGATCTATACGCCACAGGGTTTTGATAAAAGAGCCAAAAAGAAAAAACCCAAGAAGCGTTTTACACCGGGAAGTATGTATATATAATATGTATACCTCTGTATATACGTACCGTGAAAGTACTTATCATCACGTACACACATCACATGCATCGAATGAAAGACAAATACGCATATGCGAACAGCCACATATATGGACATGTATGTATGTGAACCAAGATAGAGTGAGCTGCTCAGTATAACGCATAATAATTTTTCACCCTTTTAAAGAACTGTGAGGGAATAAGTCCGTCGAGTTCTGCCCCATCTTACGCCCTTGCAATTCTAAGGACTGTTAGTGATCCTAGCGATAAAGCAACCGTATGTAAATTAAACGATTTCAATGTTAAACTCCTTTAACTGGTACCATCTTCGATGACGCCTAGTCTACGCGTTGTATACATATACGTATAAACCTACTTCCCCGAGAAGATATCCATACACATCATCTCGTCAGGGGATGCTGAAGCGTAGGTATGCATATCCAGCATATGAATATGATGCATGTGGATTGTGTGGCGTGAAATGTATACATATTCATGTATACCTGGCGTTTTGTCATTACGTTCACATTGTGCTCGAATTATTATGCTAAACTAGCCGACGCGATACAATATTTTCCAAACACAGATAAGGGTTTATCAATCAGAGAAAGCTGCGGGACCGTGAAAATTGATGTACCTGATATAGCGTACGATTTGTAATTGCCTCAAGCTTATAATTTTACGGTGAACGTCGTATTACGGTTCGCAGCTTCGTCAATTATTACTTCCGTTCGGAAATCGATGTGATTCGTAATATATTGTAATCGAACTTATTTCAAAATTTAAAGGGTCATAGAATTACAATTTTCACAATGGGGTTGTTTTATATTATCGAATTTTAGTTTCGAGTTGAACTTTGTTTGAGTGTGAGTTGGTTCGCGCTGATTAATTGCCTTGCAGAAATCGCGTATATCGGAACTTTGGAAAGGTATTCGAGAGAAGATTTCGTCATAAACATCAATTTTTGATTTTTCTATACGCTATTGTCAGTCACAGTAGAATAAACAACGTCGGTATGTTCAATTTTAATTATCATTGGTGAAAACCTCGTTAGGGTTTGTAGCTATAGATTGACCTTTGGCTACTTCCCGAAAGGGTATAAGCCCAATAAAAGGATCTGAATGAATGGTGCTATAGATTAACCGGTTTGGAAACAAGGTTTGGAAACGCATGCGCCTAGATACTAGCGTTACCTGTCGGAATTATCATAAAGTTTGAAACCAGAAAATTGTACAATACTTACCATCTGGGTTCTTCAAACTCCGTTCCATTATTGATTGACCTGAAGGGCTCAGGTTGTGATCCTTAGAACTTCCTCCGTCTAAACACAACTTCTGAAATCACTTCGACCGAATTCACAGCCCAATACTTCGATCCAAGCCGCTTATTCTGTGATTCTTGTCAAACTTTACGAATAATGTTTATGTTTCAGTCCATTGTCTAACTTCGGAGTCCATCTATTTTCATTAATTAGAAACTAAGCGATCGCGAAAACGAAAATTATAATCCGCGATTTATTTCACACATACGGTTCAATTTATTTGAAAGTGTCGCTAAAGAAGGACTACAGTGTCGCCTTGAGCCGATGCAGGATTTAACTTCTTTATCAACCGTGTGATTTCCATTAGGGCTTTTCCAATGGTCGATTCCTTCGTTTTTAGCTATACCTATATGATAATCACGTGCATGAACAGCGGGACTCGAGTTATCAGAGAATGTCAATATTGTAGATAAATAATTTACAAAAAGACTGTCACGATTATAACCCAGTCAATAGAGAAGTTTTATCGCATAACATCTCCGAAAATCGAATTATACTAGATTTTTTTTCTAGTGTCTGATCTCTACTTATGATTAGTGACTTTTTTATTTTTTCGTTTGAATTGGATTGTGCACCTGCAGTTGTTTGCAGGTATTATATTCAGAACTAGGGTATATGAAGCTAACAAGTCAATAGAACCGTCTCGTTAGAAGTCACCAGACGAACTGATTGATTATAATCCGCTGGATAGGAAACATTGATATTATGTGATCAAAACAAACAAAATTTGAATTCGTTGCACGAAACCCCAACAAACTGCGACTCTTCCAATAATACAAGTCATAAGCATACAGTTATTATATCAGAATGTTTGTAAACACAGGGAACGAAGTACTGGAAAAAAACAACTCTTTGGATCCAAACACGAATTTTATTACGAATTACAATATGTATGGAATACAAACGAAGGAAAATTAGCTTAATAATTACTCGTCAATTGAAATCACAAGTAATATACTCAACCGTATAATATTAGTGCCATTATAATATAAAAGTCAGACTTATGTTGAACATCGTATCAGCAACTATCATAACTACTGTGCAATACGATATCAGTAGGTATGGGGAAAAAGTATCAACATTGAATTACGATATCAATATGATGACAAGTTACGAGAATTACTTCTCGACGCCGTTTTGATTCTTCTGATTCTGATCTTGGCTCGAAGATTCCTTGAGAGCGGGTTTTCCAGTGTGCTGGATCTTGACTTGTCTCTGTCCCTCGATCTTGGGCTGCTCCTTCCTGGGTGCAGTGATGGTCAAAACCCCATCTGAAGATAGACTCGATGATACCTCGTCGATGTTGCATTGATCAGGGATCAAATACCGGCGTTCAAACTGGCGGGATATCCAGCCATGTTCGTCCCGCTTTTCCTCGTGTTTTCCCTCGACTACGACGCACTTGTCGATCACCTTTACGTTTATTTCCTCAGGTTTGAACTGCTGAACGTCAAGGATCACCTTGAACTGATCTTTGTCGGCTTTCACCACCGACGATCCTCCGTCTCCGGTTCGCAAAAGCTCACCCCACGGTCTGTAGTAAGCCGAGGGTACCAGCCTGGAGCTCGAGCGCTCCGGAGCGTTCGCCAGTCCGTAGATTGCAGGCAGAAGGTAATTCGGCGATGTCAGTTGCTCCGGACGCAGTCCAAGGCCAAAGTGTTGATCCATGAGGCTGTGGGGACGCTCCAGGTCTTCCCACCAGTCGGAAAACAGCATCGGAATCAAAGACATATTGACGAGAGATAATTCGGTTGATGATCTTTAAACTTCAGATGATCGCAGTAATTAAGCTTATTCTTAAATTGCAGGTTCTTTATTAGCGTCACTTGCTATGGCTCAATGCTTTCAGGAGTTTCAGGTTCGGTTTGAATCTCGCGGTTGCTCGTGTCGAACTGTTGCCTGACGTTCGGGCCGGCCGGTATTTATTTTAGCGAGCCGGCGCGTCGCGCACTCTGTCGGTGGTGGGGATCGAGACTCTGGAAAGCTCGCGTACGGTATAGAATTTTCTGTCACTGATCTTGAGCGCGATGCGGTTATATTAATCTATATTTCTATATAACGCGGTTGTTTTGCAGACGGATATTTTGTCGTCTGAACTTGAGAGCAATTCTTTCAATTGAGACTTTCAAGGGGGATGATATAATGTCAGTGATGTTTTTTCCAATTAGAATAATCCGGAATATTCTCGACGAGAAACTATAACTGCAGACGCGCGCGTACTTTGATTATGTTTGTTTGGTTGTCATGCAATTCTTATCATTTGTTTCGAGGTTCAATTTTCACGATTTTCATTTCACATTTGCCTCGCACGTTATAGATAGTCCGTTCGCAGCTGTTATTGCATTCTCGTATCTTCGTGATGAGTCTTGATTTTGAATTCGAGAATTTTCGAATGCATGTATAACCCTCCCTGTGTAGTTACAAAATACACTGGATCTTGGGCAGATAACAGTCAATTTTGGATATTATTCCTTTTTCTCTCAATTTCCATTTTTAAAGACAAAAGTTTTAAACTTTTGACTATGCCAATTTTGGGATTATGTCGAGGATTATGTAGTATAAGACACTCCGAAGAATAGCCCTGCAGAATTTTTCCAGACTTTTCGAAAGCTCAAAGAACGTGGGAATTCTGACTCACTGTTCTGACTATAACTATTCCCAAAAAGACCCTGTACACACCGTGTTTCGAAAAATATAGCGTACACCTACCACAGAGGAATAATTTGGGGTTGAAGGTTTTTCGCAAACGAAGATATCGCCCTGTTTCTAAGCTTAATTTTTACTCACCAATAATAAATTTCGCTACATACGAAGAATTTTATCTGGGTTTCGGAGTATCAATGATTCAAATTTAAATAACAATACAAAAAAAGAATTTGTTCGTGATGAAATCTTTTTTTTCGGTATCAAAGTTACGTAGGATTCTGAGTAACAGTATCATCAAGTATATATTCATATACTTGTTCATACGTTACTCAAACCATCGAATACATTCAATATCGCTCTATATCGTATGTCCGAGATGGAAAATGTATCTTTCCGACTCTCTCCCACATTTCCCAACTGCAGATTCCGAATTCCTGGGCTGAAAAGCCATCGAAACCCATCATTATACTGTTTCATTTTCCGATTCGTGATTAATTTTTTTTAGAAATTTTTACCCTTTTTTGAATATGTGTTTTCAACTAATTATTAGAACTTCAAAGATCAGCCTGTTTCCGATAAAACCAATATTATAGGTAATTGTGAAGAAATTTAACATTGACTGCCAAATCGACTTCAATTCAATGAAATTAAAATTATTCGACCATTTTAAGGTTGTATTATTCCATTTGTTGATCATGTCATGAAGATACTGGACGAAAATAAACCGTCTGACAATAAGTCAGTTTGTATTCGAATAAATCATTTGTTTTTGATTATGTAAAGGAAACTCCGCACACAAAGACTTGCTTGTACAGGTCGATTCGCAGAATTCGTGACGAATCTTTGACAAGGTCGATCCTTGTCAAACTTGGGACAAGAATTCACTCATTGTTAGCTGCACTTTGTTCCCAAAACAATTGTTGTCTAAAACAAAAAAAAATCACTTCCATTTTATCTAAACATTCAAAAAAATTAAAATCAAAACGATCTTAGACATTTTCTTCAGCGATCAATAATTTCTTCTTTCACTTCTCAAATAGAATTTATTTTCTGCTACTTTTCTAATTGTTCCGTTTAAAAAATGAATTGCGAAAAAGTCATTTCAAAGAAAGGAAAAAAAAACTGCTCACAAGAAAACTTAGACCTCCGTTTCGAGAAGAATTAACTCTGTAGAACATTCTTCAAGAATTCTGAATCGCCCTGTACCTACAGGTCCAGTTACACAGCTCTATACAATCGTTACGTTCTTCGACGACAAAGTGCGTTGCAATTATATAGCATGCGAAAATTCGGTATCGACCAACGGGTCGCCACCGTCTCCTTTTGCGACGCAAAAACCTGATGTACCGGGTGATCGTCACATTTGGAGATGCATTTATTCCGATCAATAGATTCCAGATATTTCCAGAAAGCGCATCGAGAAAATAACATCACAATGCTATGCAACAATGAATGTCGAATGACTCAACATCCGGCGATACAAAAAGCACAGCTTGAAAAAAGAAACAAGTTCCATAGGATGGAATTCCGTCTCACATTTCAAGGTCACCTAAACCGTTTAGTAGAATTCTCATGTCGTTATAATACTTATTATTGACTGCGTTAACAAAATGCAGCAAAAAATCATAAAACGTATCTTCTCTCAATATTCGCTGTGGTGATATAATATCAGTATTTGCCTAAATGTTGTTTATCGGATACTGTTTCATTCATAACCGGCGTGAGTCTGGAACACAGCTGATTAACAAATGCGCCTGGCTTTGGGCAACCCAACGTACACGGCGTGTTTGCGTATTGACTGTGATAAGGGGCAAAAATAGTCTGAGGCTGTAAACATCGAGTCCTTGGCGTCGGTTGTTCTCGTCGGCGACGCATTCAACAGCTGATGATTATAATATACCAAAGCAGAATTGATTTCAATGAATGAACATCTTACGAACTACAGCATTACGTCTACATCTTTGTATTATATTTATTGTTTCGGATCAGGTAGAGGATAGGTTATAATTCATATTAAACATAGCATAATAAATGAGACGCAGTATATTTTATATCAACATATATATACGTTTATTATACATCTTTCATTTACACAAATATCACAAGAACAAAATGGTAATGAATATTAATTATACAAAAGAAAAAAACAACATGAATACGTACAATACAGTGATATTTATGTGCGTATCTAAAGTTTCAAACTACAAAATATTGATAAGGTATTATATGAAAGAAAGCGATACATAATAATGAAATAAGGAACGTTATTATTCAATGCGTATACATCAGGAACGAATAAACCAATGTTTACGAAGATTACTTCGCCTCGATCTTCTGTTTTTCTTCTCCGACTGCATTTTCAGTGCCCTGTTCCTTGCTGGGACCGTTTTCGAGTGCCGGTTTACCGGTGTGCTGGATCTCAATCGGTCTTTCACTACTCTCGATTTTCTCCTGTTCCTTCCTGGGCGCGGTGATGGTCAAAATCCCGTCTGAAGATAGACTCGATGATACTTCGTCTACGTTGCATTGCTCAGGGATCAAATACCGACGTTCAAACTGACGGGATATCCAGCCGTGCTCATCCTGCTTTTCCTCGTGTTTTCCCTCGACTACGACGCACTTGTCAATCACCTTAACGTTTATTTCCTCAGGTTTAAACTGCTGCACGTCTAGGACCACTTGGAACTTGTCTTTGTCCGGTTTCACAACCGACGAACCTCCGTCTCCGGTACGAAGAGCCGCGCTCCAGGGTCTGTAGTAGAGAGCAGCCGGTGGCGGGATACCAGGTCCATAGAAAGAAGACGGAAGCCAATGACTGAACGTCGGTATTTGCTCCGGGCGAAGATCGATGCCGAAATGTTGATTCATGATTCTATGGGGTTCGTTCAAATCTTCCCACCAGCTCGAGTGTAGCATCGGAATCAAAGACATTTTTGCTCTTTCGGTTGTGTTCGATAGCAACTCGTTCACCAAACGTTTTAGAATTAAATGCGTTGCAGACGCCACTTTGATATCCGCTAAATGCGTTTTAGTCAGTTGTTACTGCGTATTTCGTTTATGTAGCTTGAGCGCCAACGGTTCAAACTCTTCTGATTGCCGCTCTGGCTCCGCGCTCCTTTTATATAGCCGTCGAGTGTTGCGTCGTTCCTAAATTCGGTGCACCGTTGCGTTTACGGCGAATGCATTCAATCGCATGGGCAGGCCGGCCGGCCTCCGAGACGCGTCGCGCACATTCTATACACGCGATATCTGCGCCGGAACTTCTCGAACGCTCATGCAGAGTCGTTCATGCGAACCTTGAGGCCCCGGGCTTTTTTCTTGTCCATTTTGTTCCGCACGCTGCAATTCTTTTATGCATTAGGATTTGAAAAATACTCATCTTTTCACCTATACTTCGGTCAATCAAATAGTGCAATAATTATAGCAACGTTCCGATGATGTAGATTTGAAAAATATTTGAGCGGGAAATCCTATGCGCGGGAATCTCAGCGATGAAATTTTTTCTTGTTTTAACGCTAAACAGCTGAACTGCTTATTTATATTTGTTATCGCATTCTTTCTATCTGACGAATAATGATTACTTGATGAATTTTCGTCCCACGGAATACGCACAATTACGTTGAGCTCGATTTCATATCGTGGATCCCAAATTCTATCGAATTGCAATTTCTAGATCCTTCCGGAGAGCCTCGACGAGCCTGAAGTTTGTTAGCGATGAATATATGTATACTGAACAGCTGCTAGGTTTTCGAGAAACATCTTATCTCATCCAGCTATAGGAATTATTTCTAGCTGTTTATGTTTCATGAGATTATTTACTGCGAAACTGATTGAGAAGAAGAACCGAAAACATTCGAGAAAATACAATAAATAAGAGACAAAAGTACATGATATGAGTTTCTCGTTAGAATTCGAATGCTCTCTAGAATCACGTGATAGTCACAATGGATCAAATTGACCTGACTGATTTTCAATTGGCTGCCGTACAAAAAGTATTCGTCCGATTTTTTTCAAAAAATTATGAAACATACTTTGAACATTGTAGAATATGTACCAAAAGTCAATTTGATCAAAATTAAATGTCAATGTGTCTAAAAAAATTCGCAAAGGTGAGAATGTGTAAAAAATTCACTTTATCAGTGAAATATTCGTCACTGCTTCATTTCTTAATTTTTTCCAACAGAATTTTAGGGTGATACTCACAAGATATGGTACTTTGATAAAGAAAAAATAGCTCAATAGTGGAATTTCCAGAGAAGGTATTTATTTTGAAATCTGAAGAGGGTCTATTTTGGAGTCGAAACAAAACGCATTACGTATTGCACATGGTAGGCAGAACCCCATCTGAAGCCATTCCCGTACAGATATTCAGTCCCAAAGTTGAAATGTGGGTCAATTTGACCCACAGTGACTACTGAAGATACGGAATAACAATGAAAAGCTGTATAGTTATAGCTTTTCAAAATAATTTGACTTTCTCATTTAATGATTTCTTCCGTTTTTGACATTTCTACGCTTGCAATTATATTGCTATAAATTGTTTTTTCACAAGGTTCTCGAAACTGTTCGAAAATTCTAGTTGCCTGTAGGTGTAGGTATTGAATTTTCGACCCATCTCGTTATTGAAACAAGATAAGACGAAATCAAAGCTACATATTGTATATTCAATCTACGACTATCATTGGCTTGATCATGTTTTCGTTATACATTCGATTATAAATATTTTCAGGTTTGTATATAATTATAGAAGAATAACGAGCAGGGATTAATTTTATATATCATGTGCAAAATTGTATATTTTGAATTTTCTTTTTTTTTTTTAGTTTCAGTTTTAGTTTTAGTTTGTTTATACATACAATAATAATCTGTGATTTAATATATATATATAGTATATACATTTTATTTTCTTGCGTTATATCTAAGAAAGAACAAAAAATCAATTAAGAATAAAATAAAATAAAAATAAAGAAAACAACTTAGTTAAATACATGAAAAGAAATAATAATAATATATATAAGGCGTTGATCGTTATAGGTATTTATACTTATAATTAAGTAGTATTAATTAATTATTTATAATAATATTACAAATAGTACAATAGCACACGGGCTATAATCGCGATCATAGGCCACACTTAAATATATTATTTATAAAATAATCAAATATTATTTCTTTCAACGCCAATTTAATCTCTTTTTCTTCTTCTTCTTCTTCTTCTTCTTTTATTCATCTTTTCCTATCGACCACATACCTATTAATACATTGTTTTTATCTAATAATCATTTATCGATATAAATGTACTCTGAAAAAATTGCATTATTTGAAAAAATCATTAGCCACAAAAAAAAAACCAATACTTTATTATTATTAGGTAATAATATTATTCTCAGTTATACGGAATAACAGACCAGAAAAAGTGTCCTAAGCAACTGAGAAAAGTTCTTTCCAAAGATGATTTTGGTTTCATACAATACACGATCTACTGCAATCCCCTCTACAATAATCTTTCAAAAATTTAAAACCATTGAAGAATATAAACTAAATTGAAAGCAATTCTTGTTGTCTTTGTATTTTGTATTATTTATTTTTAATTTTTTCGTTTTTTGTACCAAACGTTGCTCTTACGTTTATCAATACACAATCTCATCAAATTGTTGTCGATAATTCAAACGGAATGTCATGATTTTCTTTTTACATCATTAAACTTCTCCCACAGCCGATCATCTCTTTCAAATTCAGTTTGATTATTATTGTTATTATCAATATCATTATACAGTCAAATATCCTGTTGTTCTTCTTTTCCCTCTCTCTCTCTCTCCTCTTTTCTATTTTCGTTTTACTATTTTTATTTTTCGCTTTTTCTTATGACACGTTTATTTCCATTGCACATTAAGCGATAATAATATATGTATGTATAATTACAGAGAATAGTTCATTCCAATGAAGCCATTGTGAAAATTCAATGGTACATCTAGAAAAGGAGAAAAAAAAAAAAGAAATTTTACGTAGGAACTAATCCACTCTGATCAAACATACATCCGTTTTTTCATATGCGGATGGTATTAGAATTTCGTAGCTATACATGGTACCGAAATAGTAAATATTGCTAAGTACAATGAAATGGAGCTCTTTTTTTTTATTAATTCGTCGATTTTTTTTTTTTTTTTTTTGTTTCTTTTTATGTGTTTTGCTTCTAACATGTATATGAGGAAAAAATTTCAGTCTCTATTATACAATATACCATATATATATTATGTATATGGGTATGTAGTAAAAACCAAGCAACCGTTAGTACTATATAGCGTATATCATACGATCTAAACTGGAAGAGAAAAGATAATATAAGAGAAAAACTAATGAAAAGAAAAGAAAGAAAAAATAATAATAATAAGATAGAAAATACCTTTAATTGATCAGTTAAATAAGTAATAAAGCAATATTAGGCTTTGTAAATCTCAGCTTATTTCCTTATTAGCGAATACAGCATATAAAAATTGTCACTTATATGTATAGGTACGATAATAACTGTAAGATGCATATCTCTTCTTGATCTATTATTGATTTATGTATAGTGACTCGCACGTATCTCTTTGATATTATATTATTATACATTAGTAAACGCGATTAAGTCGTAATAAAGTGGTCGATCATCGATGATAATATTACAATAATCATTATTAAATTGCCAACAATAAACCAGCTACTGTTTTTGCATCGTATGAAATATTTCTGTTTTTGTTTTTTTTTCTTTGTTTTTACACATCATCATCATCGTCGTCGTCTTTATCATTGTCAGTATCAAATGTTATCGTTTCTGTTAATCACATTATCTTCTTTGTCCACTGGCGGTGGACCAGTAGGAAGAGTCGCGCTTGGTCCTGCCGTTAAATAACCAGCAGATACGGGTACTCCGGCTGTAATAATCAATTGAAAAGTAAGAAAAACTGTTGAAAAATATCCAAGCGGTAGACAAAAATTAATATTAAACATTCGTTGGGAATCCAAGTAGAAAATTGGACTTTTTTTAGGATCGTAGGATGATACCTGTTGATATGTTTTTTTTTTGGGACGGTTTAGGGAAAATTAGGATACAGCTGAACACAGCATACTAAGCTGTAAGTTCAAAGTCTGGAAGCATTTTCTTAAATAATTCATAAATCTATAAGTAATTGTTAATTCATAATGAGCAACATATTCCCAAGTAGGTATAGATTTGCAAGATTCAGCTGCGTAATACTCTTTAACTCTCTAATTTCATCAACCTAACAAGATTCTTCAAGGTTCGCAATCACCCTTGTATTCAGAAACTTAGGAAATGTATAATTAGCTCAAAACTCAAAAAGAATTAGAAACATTTAGCCTTCGTAACCACCATGGGTAAATTTTACCCAAGCCTGAAACTTGGCCGGGTAAATATCTCCCACTATAGCTGGTAAGTTATTTTACAGAGGCATGGAAACATTGTACTCGAATTCCATGTTTTGCAGTTCAAATAGATCAAACAAGCTCCAGAATTTCTTCAAGTTTCAAAGAATTTACGAACATCTAATGTAATTGAGGAAACTTTGGAAAAGATTCTGCTGCTCTTATGAAAAGTAGGAATTTAAGGAGAATTTCTGGATGAATCCTGATTTGATATGACGTTATCAACTTACCGGTCAAATAGCCAGCGGTAGGTGTATTGGATATAAACAGATCGTGCATCTGATCTTTGTACTCTGACCAAACGGAAGATTTCTCTAATATAGCTGTAACTTTTTCGCCAAGTAACAAGCTTCTTGACATAGCTTTAAGTGCTTTGACAATTTGGGCTTTTGTTGTTCCAGGATTATCGATGGAGTCTAATCTACCCTCTAGAAGCGTAAGCAGATAGGGTACCATTTGCGCTTCCAAAGCCTGTGGTAATCAAAAATTTGATAAAAAATCAAAATCAAAATAACAGTACGAGGTAAAAAGAAAAAAGAAAACAAAAATAGTTATACTAATTTCAAACATCAAACCACCTGCTTCACCAATCTATCCTCGTTTGTAGAAAATAATCTGTTCAAAGCCTCGCAAGCTATCGCGATCATGTCCCTCCTCGATTGCATCGCAAACTTCAAAGGACTTATGCACTCCGTTTGGCATATCGAAGTTATGCATATCTGAAATCAAATGACAACTTTTACTATCGATAAAAGGGATTCATCAATTAAAATCGCAATTCCAAATGAAAGGATTTCACAAGAATCGTTATTCCAGAAGCTCTTTCGGATATTGTTTCAGCTTCGAACTAGTTTTAGAGCTATTTTTTAGACAAATACAGGCAGTTTATTGTCTCGATAAGACAGAAAATCAAGCAAATCAACGAAAATTGATATAGAAACTGGGATGTTTTACCTCGCTGGCAGCCAATTGATGCAATATCAATATAGCGGCTTTGTAAACAGCTGGTTGGCTGTTTGGTACAGACATTTGTCGACATAGTCTTGGTATGTGGCCCAGAGACGGTATTTGGTCAGCCAAAGAGGGCTGAGCTTGCAGCAAGCAGACCAAAGCTTGTGCCGCAAGTTCCAGCAAGTCCATCTGATGAAAGAAAAACAAAATTAAAATATAATTTTTAATATACTACTTGCTGAATTCAAATGAATAATTATTTAGCCACTAACGTCCGTTTTGTCTCTAGACATCAGCGTCAACGTCGTGTCCATCAACTCGCTTAAAAATTCTTTAGGTTTTCTCAAGGCCCAAGTAGGACTGGCGATAAAGAGTCGAAGATAAACACCGGCTACTACTGGCTCGTTGGTTGCAATGTCTATGTTACTTTGCAGCTCGGGTAACTTTAACTGTGTGTTAGGATTGACTCTCTGAGCTGAGTAGTGGCTAAAAAAAATTAAGGTGATAAATTGTGTAGTAAAATAGACGGATCAGTTTTCGAATCGATACGATCCTCAAAGTCTTTATCAAAACACAGCGTATTGCCCAAAGTTCGAGATAGCTGTGGGATTTTGAATGCGGAACACAATAAGTTCAACATTTCAATGAAAAAACATTGTAGAAAAAAGTTAAAAACTGAATTTCTAGGCAAATATGCTTTTTTTTCAATTTCAGATGATTCTAGAACTTTCTAGAAATTTCTCAAAGACCGAGGTATAGAATATTCTCAAAAATTCGTTAATTTTGTAGCAATTTCTTCAATTTCTTTAAGATTGTAAATTTTTCTAGAAAATTCTAGACAATTCTACGGAATATTATGGAAAATTCGTGAATTTTCTGAAACTTTCTTCAATTTTTTATACATTCTAAATTTTTCTATAAAATTCCAGATGATTCTAAAACTTTCTAGAAATTCCTCAAAAACCGCTGTACAGAAGATTTCAAAAAATTCGTGAATTTCGGCAATTTCTTCAATTTTCTAAACATTGTAAATTTTTCTAGAAAATTCTAAACGATTCTAGAACTGTCTAGAAAATTCCCAAACACCAGTGTACGGAATATTCTAGAAAACTCGTGAATTCTCTGGAAATTTCTTCAATTTTTTTTTCTTACCATCGACCAGATCTAAATAAAATACTGTTAAAATATTAACTTTGTTTTTTTTCCAGACAAATTCATTTCAATAACTTCAAGGGAACTTTACTTTATGGATCTAAAGCCCATGAACATATCTACGCTCAAAATCCTATTTTTTTTTTTTTTTTTTTGTGGCTCATGATAATTTGGAAAACAAACAGAAATTGGAATTCCTTTCATTATTCTTTAACTTTGAATCGAATTTCATTTCTACGATGTGTTTTCACTACTATTAAATTCGCAAATTGATCTCGAACTAACTGAGACGATTATAAAGTGAAATTACTCTTCTTTGAGTTCTGAAACCATCCTGGAAACTCTGGCTTTGGCATCATCGTCCCAAATGAGTTCAGGATTTTCATGCCTGGACTCGAACATGTGTACGCATTGTTTAGGAGCGTCGCGAATAGCTTCGCTGAACAATCTTGGCAAGAATTTCGACAAATCAAGTTTAACTTTAGGCCCAGCTAACTTGTCAGAAGACATTTTAGCCAGAAGATCAGCAGCCGCTTCTCGAATCTGAGTATTATTCGAGTTGCAGAATAAGTCCAGGACGTATATCACAGCACCTGAAATTCATAATTGATAAATCCCTCTCATCAAAAATATGAATGAAATTATTCAGCTATATTTGATTATCTGAAATCTATAAACTCCTCGTACCTTTGGTCAAGGCATCTTTAACTATTCTAGTCGTGCTCATCAAAGCGTACAAAGTTTCCAAAGTCAGAAGTTGGCACTCGGTTAAACTGTGCAAGCACAAAAGTAAATGAACGACAACTTCGTTAGCTGCGATATCGTTGACGCACTCTTGATTTTTAGTCACATTATTGATCACTTCCAAAGCTCCTTTTTGTATAGGTTTAAAACTGCTGCAGCTCAGAAGTCCAAAGAGTAATTTGAAGTGACCAATACACTGCATTTCTACTCCAGGATTATTTTTTATCACATTTTTCAAAGCCTCTAAAGACATAACGATATGTCTTAATTTTTCCTGATCCTTTTTGGACAAAGCGACGCTTCCCAAAGAAGCTAAATAGGCTGCAGACTTTGAGAGGAAGTCGAGAAGATCTATCGTGAAGCCTTTTGGATTCTAAAACACGAAAAAACGGTTTAGACCTCTCAATTTTTCCTTCTATTTCGATCCCAACAGTTTAAAAACTACGAATCTCACCTCGATAGGGAATGTCGGTTGTTCGTTATAAATTTTCACGAATATTTCACCAATTATCAGCTCGCTGCCATGCGCCGTGTACTTTAACTCGGTGAAATCGTGTTCGAAGTCTCCGTTACCGCCCATTTTCTCTTGCCGTTTAGATTCCAAGTACTCGTTTAGTTCTGCCCTAGTTCCGTTGTCCCATATCAGATAGGGATTAGAGCAGTTCGAGTTTAGAATCTTGAGAATCTCCTCGGGCTTGTCTTTGCTAAGTTGTCTAGCGAGGTAAGGAGTCAAGGAGCTTTCCAGAGCAGCTACGGTCACTGGATTAACAGGCGTTTCGTTATCTCCGGTCATGTAGCCGCCGAGTCTTGCACAAGCCTTGACGGCTAGTTTGGCCAAGTTGTTCGCTACCTCCTGACGATTTTCATCTTGATTTCTCTCCACACCCCCTTCTTCCAATGTGTAATCGTAGTTGAACATAAATAGTAGCAAATGCCAAAGTGCGCCCGATTGAAGAAGCTGCATTTGCAAAACACTGTCTGTTGCTAAAGATGAAATACACTCCGTCGCTACTGAGCATAGCTTCGTTAAATGCTGGAACAAAATTTATAAATGAAAAATAATGGCGTATAATGTGTTGGTTTTTTTTCCTTCTTCAATCGGTGAATTTTCTTTTGTCTAATTTACCAACATTGGTGTGAAAAATTGTCAAATATGAACCGCAAATTTACGTAATTTGATCCAGCGAACCTTTCTTTCGAAGTTTTAAGAATTTTATGGAAAAAAGAAAAAATTTGTGCTTACGACCAGTTCAATTTTATTCTTGAAACTTGATGATTTCAACTTTGTTATTCGATATCATCATTTTTTTTGAAGCGAAATTGAGAGAAAGAACATTTTTACCACTTTTTGCAATTTTGATCACTCTGATAATGGCATAAGGGCGTACAATTTGTTTGTTTTTTGTCTGTTTTTTTTAAATTTTTTTATTCTAGACTCTATATTGCAACATTTTTGCGTTATTTGATCTAAAAACTTTGTAACATCAACAATTTTGTTGAAAAAAAGAGAAACATTGGCGGATAAGACTTTCTACCATTAACAAATGTGAAAGAATCAGATAAAATAGAAAAGCTATTCGGAAATCTTTATTTCAAGTGATATGTGCGTTTGTTGGGGTTTTTCAAAGCGGTTGCGAAGAATAAAAGAAAAATTATACGCCCTTTTACTTTTAAAATTGACTCTTTGAGACTTATGTCTTGTTACCATTAGATACACAATATTGTTTTTTTGTTCGATGATGAAAATCGATCATAAACATAATTGATTATTAAACAAGACATTCGATGTCAAACGATTTCCTGATCTTAGGATAATTTCAAAATCAGCCAGCTTTTGATATTCCCTTTTTTTTTCAACGGCATACAAATTTCTAAGTCTCGATGAGGAAAAAATGATTTGGAAATATCCCTAATTGGAAGAAATATGCTAAAAATCGTTTTTTTTTTTTTGTATTTCTTTTAATTTTTTCTCTTGATTCGACTCCCCAAAATTATTCTATTATCCTGTGAAATATGAATTTTCAGAAAATCGCCTATAACTCAAACACTATTGTTTTGACCAAAAAGTGTAAAAACTGAGTAAAAACTTGACGATGTATCGTACTTTTTCTTCTATCTAAAAATTCGCTAAATGATCTAAAACTACCACAAAGAACCAAAATTCTGAACCGTAGATAAAGTAAATAGACAAATCGTTGTACCTTGAAGTATAAAAGTCTACAAAGGTCTCTGACGAGTTGAGGAAGCTCGACCATTTTGTCTCTACAGCCTCTGAATAGTCCAGCGACTGCGAAGCACCTTGTAATATGTGTGCAAACTTGGACAGCGACCTCGTTGGGTTTGCTGGAATTATTTAGCACCGAAACGCATCTAGTATAGGCTTCCAACAATACTTCTAAACCGCCTTCTCTCCTTAATTCTTCAGCATTAAGAGCAGAACAGTGAACTGTATGATAGGCAAGTTCGCTTGCCGCGGCAAGGAGAGGCGCAGACTTAGAAAATAGCTGCTCGTCATCAGTCTCGAGCTTTATTGTTTTAATCAGTTGCGGATAACCAGCGTATTTATACGGCTGAAGCTCCTCCGAGTATCGATGAAACAGAATACTCTGAGTTCTGAGAATCAAAACTATATTGTCTGGATTTGGTCCGTCGGATGTCCAACAGCTTCGACTACAGAGGAATTCGTAAGCTTGATTAACAGCTTCGAATTTATCCTGAAAATAGGCGAGGGGGGTAGTTTGAGCAAAGTTCAAAAGATTCTATTTTCAAAATAGAGAGATTTTCTTTTTCCATTTCTTACCCTGCCGTCAGGATTTTTATCCGGATGATACATCTGCGCCAATTTGTAATAAGACTTTCTAACTGTAGCTTCGTTATGTTGTTTTCCACCGGCAAGTCCTAAGACTTTGTAAGCATCGTCGACGGTCATCAAAGGCGGCTTCTTTTCCACCTCTTTTTTCCATGCGTCCAGAACGTCTTTCAAAAGTTTTACCTTTAGGAAACCAAAAAAGCGAGTTCAAGATCAAATATACATCGTGAGAAATAAAACTCAGGTAAAGTCTACAATTTCAGAACCATTTTGCAAAATTTCACCGAAAACAGAAAGAAAGTTCAAAATTTTTGCGGAAAAAGCTTCGAGTATGTTTTGGCAAATTCTTCACCATGTATTTTTGCTTTGCGTTGAAATTCGCGAAATGATTTCTAACTTGTGAAAAAAATATAATGAATTGAATATAGAAAAACGAATACTAACAGGCTCCGGTATCGGCCACTGAGGAAACTTGTTAGTATCGCAAAGATGCCGTAAATAAAATATTTGGCAGAAAAGTTCGTTTTCAAGTTGAGGATACCGAACAGCTGGAATAGGAATATACTGATATCTAGCCAAAGTGTGGCTGCGAAGTCTAGGAGAAAAGTCAGCGATATGAGCAGCGACTTTCTCGATTAACATTCTGCGCATTTCCGCATTCCATATCGCCTCAGGTGTGTCAAAATCGCCTAAAAATATTTGGGCGAATTTCTCCGCCCCATGATTCTCGAGATAGCTGACCATAGCGTCTGGCAAAAGCTGGCCCAGTATGCTCCTCTGCATAATATCAGAAGTCGTGTTCTAAGGAAGGAAACAAACCGGAGTTAAAATCCTAAATCAATCAACAAATAGAAGAAGAAAATCATATTTTCTAACTCTACTTACTTCGTCTCCCCTAAAAGCCTGCTTGGTATGAGTCAACTGCAAAAATCTGGCAACAGGAAGGACATTTGACCCAGTATACATAAGAATAAAGAAGAAAATCCCAGTGAGATAAATCTTGGAGACATCTGGATTATCTTTCATAACTTCGCAGAGTAGAGTCGAAACTCTTTCTACCAAAACAGGGTCAAAGGTGAGTAGAAGTTGAACAACATGAGGTAAGCACTGAGGATCGGAAAGTAGTCTTTTGACGCGTGGAAGTGGTCGAATAACAGCATTGTCAGAATCTCTGCTTGGAAAATACTCGCACATTTTAATAAGAATGTTTAGAATAAGCGTAGCGAGTTCGCTCTCGTTAATAACAGGACTGCCTTTAGCGACGAGAGTCCATTTGAGCTGCGGAACTTGCATGATCATTCGCCACCCGTCAAGCCCTTGAGCCCAGACCTTAGTCTTGTTCGAAACTTTATTTGCGTTGTACAATTTCTTCAACTCGTTAATACAGATCGGCCCCTTTCTCTGGTCTCCGTCGTTGTAATACCATTCTTTTTCCATTATTCTTTCTTGGTCAGGTCCTGCCTCTATCACATTTGTCTGAGTCGGTACAACGGCTCGAGAAGTATGAAGATGAGCGAGTGTCAGAAGATCTACGAGAGTTCTGACTCCGTTCTGGTCCATTATATCTTTCACATTTCTTCGATGAAGTATCAGCTTGTTTATAAACATGACTAGACGATCACGCTCCATTATATCGGAGCATCTTTCGAGCATACCAACGATATATTTGGTGTCTGAAAATGGTCCGATGTCTTCGTAATAACGACCGTATACAATGGTCATTGCCTGTAGGCAAAGGCACTTCATTTCTATTTTTGTTGTAAGCAAAAATCTGTGGTATAAATCGTTGAAGAACTCGTATCTGAAACATTAGATAAAAATGAGCGATTTTTCAGGGTAGATTTGAGAATTTTAAGGCAGAAAGATGTTAGAAATTCAACTTACGATTTTCTGATCGGACTATCGGGACTGTCTTCTTTTTCCAGTAATAATCTAAGATAATAATCGCCAATTTTAACTTCGTCAGACAAAGATTGATACTGAACTTCGAACTCTCTGTGATTCCAAGCGATTAAAGTACCGCCAGACAAATCTTTGTCAGAGCTAAAAGCACGGATTTCATTTTCCAAAGCTGTACGAAGTTCTTCTCGAGTCTTATGATTCCATATTAAATTAGGCAATGCATGATTCTGATTAAACTTGTAATAAAAAAGTTTCCAATTAGCTTCTGATTTAATTCTCTCTCTACGTTTTCTCAAAACTATCGGTCTTTCTTTGATTTTTTCACGCCGTTCTATTCCCACTCTAGCACCCCAATGCTGTAAAGCATTTTCCAAGTGTTTTTCAACCACTCGCATCTGCCGCTCTATCGCAATCCATTGCGGACTTTTTCTGTTCTTCGAAGCGTGATCGATAGCTATTTTCAAATTATCACGATTATTTAGTCTTTCTTCTTCTAAAAATGAGTCCGGTACTTGCTCCTCAGAGTCTAAGTAGTTCAATAAACCAACAGGCTGTAATAAAATCAAAGAATAAGTCGTTTGAAAAAAAAAATTGAACAAAATGTTCTGTAATAAGAATATTTACCATGATTCTTTTGAGCAAACCCATAGCAGTAGGATGTCCAGTGACCCATAAACCAACTAAATGTCTACAAAGTTGTCTGTGAGTTAAAAGTCTGCCGTCGCTACCAAGGGTGAATAGACTGTTAAGTAAATGTCTGGGTAAGGCACCCTCGGCTAACGCAAGCTCTTGCATTTTGGCGGCAATTTCTGGAGCTCCCTCTTCTATTATGGCCCGCATAACGAGGCCAGCACCTTTTACAACTGCCAGAGAAGGATGCTGAAAGAGTCGGAACAAAGATCTCCCCCTTGCGGCAACCATTTCTAACAAATTGTCGAAGTGTTTGCCGTCTGTTGTTTCGCTGTATGGTACGCATAGGGCGAATGTTAGGAAGTCCAGCATTGCGGAAACGACTAAAGCTCCGGTACCGTGATTCTGAAATTGTTGGAAATTATTGGTAGTAATGTTGAGGTAGAACTATCGTGAGGTATTCTGATATCAATGGAATCGAGAGGCTATTTATTTGGATTTTGAATGTACAGGTGACTTTCGATTTCCAATGACTTTTAAAGGCTTTTAAAGACTTCCAGGAGCTTCCAAAGACTTCCAAAGAATTCTAAAGAATTCAAAAGAATTTCAAAGAGTTTCAAAGACTTCTGAAGAATTCCAAAGAAGTCTGAAGACTTCCAAAGAATTCAAAAGAATTTCAAAGACTTCCGAAGACTTCTGAAGAATTCCAGAGAAATCTGAAGACTTCCAAGGATTTCCAGAGAATTCCAAAGAATTAAAAAAATTTCGAAATAATTTCGAAGAATTTCAAAGACTCCCGAAGACTTTTCAAGACTTCCAAAGAATTCCAAAGAAGTCGGAAGACTTCCAAAGATTTACAAAATATTCAAAAAAATTCAAAATAATTTCAAAGACTCCCGAAAACTTCTCAAGACTTCCAAAGGAGTCTGAAGACTTCAAAAAACTTCCAAAGACTTCCGAAACCAGTGTACATAGATCTTCCCAAGTGAAAAGCCTCTTAGATGAAATACTCACGACGTGGCTGATCCACATGTCGAGTAGACTTTCAAGAAACTTGGTACTGCTTAGGAGACTGCTTTTATTTAATTGTTCTTGTCTCAAGTCGCAGTCTTCGTGCATAGGTTGCATGAGAGCACAAATGCAATCCATAGCGGCTTGAGTGACTCCGGAATCCTGTAGTTTCAAAGCTCTGACGACTTTGTTACCAATAGCTTCTCTGAACCCCGGTAAAGTGGTGAAAGCTGTAAATCCGACTTTGCTGGCGACGAGTCTCCTCAGAGCGTGAAACTGCGCCTCAACTTCGCTATTGGTATCCAATTCCTTACTGACCAAAGCATTCAGGGCACCGAGAATAACTTTGTCTTTATTCTCGGTGAAAAGTCCCTGCAAATAGTCATTTGTAACCCTGTGGACTTGGAGTTGTAACGAAGTTACAGTCCAATCAAGCGGTTTATAATCCTGAACAAGAAATATAACACGATTGGCTTTCCAAAATGATGATAATCGCGTCTAAACAACCACTCGAGTGAACTGCACACAGCTTTTTAAACAAGCACATGCCAAATAGACGTCACAAGAGTCGTTATTCATTGTTGAAAACAAAAATCTATTCATTTACAAAAAGAGGCAACAAAAAGATGCAAAAATCCTAGCTTCAAGATGTGAGACTTACGTCTTGAGAGGCTGAATAATGCAGTCCGTTGTACGGCGCATTGGCGTTGAATCTCTCCAATATTTCAGAGAAGCTTTTCCCCCCTGGTGGTTGTTGCAAGAATTTAACATGCGAAGTTTCCACCTCTTCGTCAACAGGCAAGTTCAAAGGACCTAATCTCTTGCCTCTAGAAATTGGGTACATTTTAACATGAACGTCTCGGTTCCCAGAGGCTCTGACACCGTCGAGTAAAGAAGCGAGTAAAGAATCTCTATCCGTGGTCGTATAGCTTCGCATTTGGCCGTTTAAATATTGAATTGTGAACAATTGGGGGTTTGCGTTGTCTCTGACGAGTGTAAAGATGTCTGACAAAGGTCTGAGGGTGCAAACGCTGTACGTTTGAGGGTCTCTTTCGACTAAACAAGTGTCCGAGAGGCAGAGCGTTCTTCTTTGAGGATCTGAATGCCTGGATGATATTTTATGAACTGTAAATTCAGAGACGCTAGTGATGTGTTCGTCCCCGCTGAACTTTCCGAGTCTTTGAGCGAGAAAATCGTCAAGGATTATCTGCTCCTTTAATACTTTAATACTAATCCCTAGATTGTTCAGAGCCGAATCTAACATCTTTTTTTTAATCTCTTCTATCTGCTGCGAAGCAAATAAATGCAGACGCCCAAAGCCTCCGCATACTATGACAAAACCACCGGGGTAATCTTTCATCGTTGCTAAACCCTCGAAGTCCTTGTAGCAGTAACTCGCCAATAACATATTCGTGGCTGGGTCCAACTGGTCGAGACTAAACGGCGTCACTTCCAACACCACTGGCAATCTCGTATCCGACCAATGGTGTTTGTAGGCTTGATATCTCTGAGAAATTAGATTATTCATTATTAAAATTAGGTTTGGAATGGTTTCTGAGCACAGAATTGTCTGGATATTCGTTATTTCGATAGAGCGCTGCGGTATATTTAGACGATATTGAAACAGAGCAGTTTTCTGACTGATAAAATGCACTCTAGAGAGCTGGCCTGATATTACACAAACATATGGTTTCGATTGTGTGGTATGTTTGTTGCGAAACTTGAGCTTTGAGTGCAAATTACAGTTTCTGATTAGTGAATCTCGAGAATTCGAGAAATTTAGGAAGATTTAGGATAGGAAGAGAGTTTAGAAAGAGAGATTATTAAAAAAAAGTAGAACGTAGATCAATAAAGTTAAAAGATGGTTCGTTATTAGGAACTAAACAGTTCTGCTATTATTATCAGTCGCAGATATCAAACAAACGATACGCCTTGATCATTTCCACAAATTAATCGAGCAATAACGTATTGATAATTTCAGAGTGATTCATAACTTGAAAATGATTCAAATAGCATTTGGAATGGAAATAGATTTTTCACAAGTATATTGTGATAGACTCCTAATGAATATTCGCATTAAGATAAGCTACAGTGCCTAAGTTTGGCGAGGAAGCCAGAAAGGTGCTTCTTAAGGTAATATCAAAATTTTAAGACATAGGGAATAAATTCTCAGTCAGGGAAACAAGATTTTTAATAAAAAAAATCTTGGGTTGTAGGATATTCAAAGCAAATAGACCGAAATATGAGAATTTCAGGGATCAGCAATAAACCCTGGTGTTTAAATGCGAGATCTATGTGAAAATTACCAAAATTTCCTTTGGTTTTTCAGCGAATTGATTACGGAATTTAAGAGCCTCGGTTAGAAGCTGAGTCCTGTGCTCGGAACTGAATCTCATAGATTCAACTTTTCTTTCTTTTCGCATAGTGATACTAAACTCATACATCCCGGCCTGGTTCTTATTGGTCGGTTGTACGCTGATGAAATCCGAGTATGCCCATTTGTTAGTTACTTCAAGATTGCTGGGATTGTAAGTCGTGATTCCCATCGATCCGATAGAGAAAACACGCTTGTACCTGAAAATTAAGAGACAATAATAAACGATTGTTTTTCTTCTTCTTTCAGACGCATAATTTTCTGCTTGGCTACAATTGAAACAAAAATTTTTAAACAAAGTCAATAGATAACCGGATTCATTTTGGTACAAGAAAAAATACAGGACGTTAGATTTCCCTCGGAGTTCAATTACGAGGAAAATATCATATCGAATAACGTTCGTGTGTGAAGATAAGCTGCGATAGCGTTACGTGGTATGGCCGTATCATTTTCAGAGATAAACAATCAAACGATTTTGTATTTAGGTGGATGCAAGAAAACGTGAGTGTTTTGAATAATTGTTAAAAACAGAGACGGAAGTTGGGAGGAATTGTTAAGGCATCGATATTGTTCAAAAAAAAGAACAAAAGCAGAAAACAATAAAGCACAGATCTTTGACAGACGGGGTATCCTAACCTATTTGAAAATAGAAAAAAAAAAGATTGGCGGTAATTATTTCACTCACTTTCCCTTCCACGAGTGTTTTGTGACAAGAAAACAAGCCACATCCTGATTATCCTTAATCGGCATCATTGTCTCATGTCCTGTAACCGTTCGTTAATAACACATTGTCGGAAATAAATACGGTTCGGTGACGAGACGGTTGAAATGGTAGTATATTTTCTTTCTTTCTTTCTTTCTTGTATGTTTTTTTTCTTTTCTTCTATGTTTTTTGTCTTCGTTTGATTAGCGAGAACTGTCAGGCAAGTGACACTACTCGATTGAGTAGGTGACAGTAAGATTTGAACGAATAAATACGTTCGATATTATGGCGAGACTCACTTTTGCCGATTAAACTGTTAACATGGAAACGTAATTCAAACTGTTTTATACTATTGTTTTATTCCTATTTGTCATTTATGATCACTTTTCCAACCTATAAGTGCCGCCATGATGCTGGGGCCTTGGGGGGTGTCTCTGATGTGAACGTAGCTGCGAGTTAACTATGGGTTCATTCGTTTGCGCGGTTGATGGCAGGTCTGCGATTGTTGATTGGTCGTTTCCAATTACCTTTACATTCCTATTGGCTTTCGAAGCAGGCCTGCTCTGACTGCTCGAATAAACGAATTTACCCTATCGGTTACTAACCGTCACCCGGTGTGACGTCATTGATGAACAATGTTTCGAATTTCGGTATCAGTTTCTAGTAATATAATGCACTCGTTATCATTGTTACGCTGAAAGATACCTGAAAAACATGTATTCAATATAAAAGCAACAAAGTGTAATACCTGAGCCGTATTAAATTCGAATATTTAAGTTTTTGCGTTGCTGCATAAGATTTTACAGTCAACGGTTTTTGTAACTTCACTTCGGGAAATCCCCGACCAAGCTGAGGGATTTTCAGTTAGTTTCCAATTTTCTGATTGTCTTGAAAATTGACTGAATGATACGAGTATATTCAATCATCGTACTGAGTTGAATGTTTTAGTAATTGGGAATTTTTTATGGAGAATTTGAATTATTAAGGTCAGTTTTCATTCGAGCGACACAAAACTTGAAGATCCAATAGAAGCGAACTCTTATTGAGTGCACTGCATGTGCTGGTAGATGGCAGAAGTCGTCAAGCCCGCCGTTTTTTACTGCGCCGGAGCGATAGATCCTCACGATAGATCCTTAATAAGATAGATCCAATGCCGTAATTTTTTCTTGTCACCCAGCCAATCGCTCTCGGTTTGATTGTCAGCGAGTTATTTGAATCTGATCGAATCTCATGGCATCAATAAATTATCAGTCGCTATTGTGCTACCCACGAAGCTGAAGTACCACATTCTCATTACAGTAATTTAGTTCTAATGAAACTCACAGGTAATTTTACTTCGGAAGCGATTTCGTTCGTGCTTCAAGATATATGGTATATTTCAAATGAAAATTCCAGTATTGCGGCAGAATTCCAGCAGAAAGGAGCTGAATATTATATCGTTCTAAAATATTGAAAAATCGTATCAAAACTTCAGGATTGTCACCTAGCTACTATCTCACTTGAAAATCGACTATTTCTTAATATAACTCCACATCGGTTCACTGACATATTTCCGCAACGTTTCAGCAATATACACAATGTTATATTGCATCCGAAATATCGCGGAAACATTTCAAAAATACTGGAAATGTTGTGTTTCAACTAACATATTTCAAAAAAGATTCAGAAATTTGAAATAGGTATAATACGTTATATTGCGCTTAACATCTGTCAGAAACGTTTCTGAAACATCGGAAATGTTATATTGCAACGCAACATCTGTTAACGTTAATTGGGAAGAAATCAGGGAAGGATTGAATCTTGAAAATAGTCGGAACTTGCAATAAAAAAATATGATTTAACTTTCAGATATACTATATTGTCATATAGGCACGTCTGCCTCTTCGCATTCACTGTTCAATCCTCATTCTTCTTCGCATTCTCTCCTTTCGCACTCATTCTAATCCGCCTAAGCTAATCTGTCCGTTAGACTCATTCTTCGCTTTCTCTTTCCATACAATATCTCTCATTCTCGCTCATTCGGGTACCCATAATCATTTACACACAAATATATTTGTCATTCTTCCACATTCACGCTATATCATACATTTTCGCTGTTATTACTCGGCCATCCTCACTGGAGGTGAGCGTCTTCGCGCACTAATCCCTTAAATCGTAGTCTAGTGATCGTTGCGGTCTTCGTCTTATTCAGTGTGGTCCTTTGACTATGTGTGGTCGGTCATAATTGGTATTTTTGGATTCGGTACTTATCAAGTTCACTCTGTTCGAACCGTTAGCATCGGGGTTCGTATTGTCGACGCTGTCATTTTCCTCGTTGCGGTTCCTAGGTAGTTCGTCTTCGTGGCGACGTTGGTCTTCCTCTGTGGATTCGTCCTCTGCGAAAGATTCTCCTTCTTCAGTCACATCCGAAGCAGGTTGGTATATTTTTTATTGACTCGCGTGAGCGGTTGTAGAGTAAGTGCGACCTGGTTTATCACCTTAGAGGTCGGCGATAGCATAAGTGTCACTTGGTAGGATTCGCGTAACAACCAATCAAAGGTCCTCGTACAGAAAAAAAAAACAAGACAAAAAATATATAATACAGAAAGAAAATACAAAGAAAAATTTAATACTCGTCAAAAACATTGGAAATGTAAAAAAACACCGCCAAGTACTGTAACTTTTTGACTGATCCTGGATCTTGAGATCGTGGGATCGGTCTTAGTTGAGAGTTCTTTGTTCTCAGATGAATGGTTATGAAATTTAAAGAGATAATTTTCAATAAACTGCGCCACAGGGAAAAATAAACGTTTAGCTCTGGGAGAGAGTTTGGCAGATCTGAGTGAATTCACACTAATACTGCACTGGATAGGATGAGTTACCAGATCCGAGTGGATTCCCACTAGTACTGTTACCCAAAGAAAGGAAATTCCAGATCCGAGTGCATTCGCACTATTACTGCTTTTAGGATGGGTTTCACGGATCCGAGTGTATTCACACTAGTACTGAATTTGGAAGGAATTAACAGATCCAAGTGTATTCACACTATAGTACTGATTGGAGGAAGGATTTCACAGATCCGAGTGCATTCACACTAGTACTGCATTTTATGTTAGGATTAGCAGATCCTAGTGTATTCACACTAGTACTGCATTTCAGGTTTGGAGTTTTGTGAAAAATGGAATAAAAATCAATATTTAAGAAATAAATAGTCCGTCAGATAAGGAAACAATTTTTTAACAAATAATTTGTTTAATCTAAAAAATCTAACGGTTTTAACAAAACAAAAAGAGAAATAATAGTCTCGTTTACTTGAATTTGACAAATTCCAAAATTTATACAAAAAGAAACTATAAATTATAAGTTTAAATTTTCAGATAGAAATTTCGTGATTTATCACGTATAGTCTTAATTCTACTTAACCTATTGTTCTGGTTGTGCGCGTTCTAGCTTGTTCTGATTTTCTGTTCTGACAATACCTGACTTTACCGAGCGAATGTCAACAAATCTATTAGGTCAGTTGCCTCTTTGGTCAACTGCCTCGAATTTACCTTTTGGTGATTTTATATTCAAGCATAAACAGCGAGCTCCGATGTGGAATCGTATGAATGGTATTATTTATGTTGGGTGAAAGAAATGAGAGCATGCTGATATGTTGTTTAAACGTTTTCAAAGGTTTAATTTCCGAATTCCCGAAGCAGTGGCTGTAAAACTACCGTCAAATATGCAGGTGAAATTTCGTCGGGTCTACCTTACGTTTTGAATATTTCCGTACATAAAATAACTGAAATGAACAATTGAATCTTGTTGTTTTGTCACTCATTTGTTCAACAATCCCTATCCTTCTTTCATTGCATCCTTAGCGAATAATAAGATTTTATTAGCAACAATTAGTGAGTCGACGTTCGAAAATGCCGTATTGTTTCGTTCCAACCTGCCGTTCCGGTAATATCAAGTATACCAAGCAGCTCAAAGCTGACGGCAAAGACATCCCAAGATTTTTCACATCCCAGAATAACGTACAAATCAGGCTATAGTTTGTATTTTAACCAACATTTTTATTTTCGCCTTGTAATGCTCTATAATTTTCATCTCTCTAAAAATATGATAATGATATCAGAATATAGTTCGGAAGCCTTTCTGAATACAAAATTGAATATGTCTCACAATTTTTTTTCACATACATTAACTCTGGAATATATAACGCGTTTCCCGTAAAAAGAAAAAAAGTAGTCTCTGGTTCTGACAAATAGTCTCAAAAAGAGAACGAATCACCTAAATACTACTCAAATATATACATTAGGGTGGTCGTTATTTGGGGTCAAAATGAATTTTACCCCTTCCGCCCCCTAAATCGGTTCGAAGTACGTAAAAAGTAACGCTGTAATTTTTTCAGATTTTAAAAAAATTGATTGACCCTTGACCACGGGGGTTGAAGTTTCCCATTTGAAATACACGGGGTTTTCCCGCGTTTGCAGTCATTATTTTACTGCGGGCCTAAATATGTTTGTAAAATCTTGAAATTCTCAGAAATTATTTGTCAAGCATGTTGCTACATGGAAAAAATTTCCCAAACCCCTACCCTCAAAATGTTGTGTACCATCACCATAATAATCAAATCGATGGACAATACCAAACGGGCGTGAGCGCGGAAATTTTTTTTTTTTGCGGATATGCCCAAAACGTTCTATATTGCATGAGAAAGATTTGGCCACTAAAAAGCGGAAATTTTTTTTGGCGCTTGCGCCCCTGTATTATTAGTCCGACAAAATTATTTTTATTATTATTATTATTATTATTATTATTTTTTTTTAGAATGTATTCAAATTTTCTTCCCCGTTTCCCCTTCCCCTCCGCCGGCAATCTATGACGATATCGTCGTGTCTGACTTTGGCGTTTCGCTTCGTTTCTACCCGTTTTGCATTGTTTCTGAATTTCTATTTGTTATTTGAATGAACATTTTGTAATGAAAACTGCTGAAATATTGAGATAAGACCCGAAACTGATTCCCTGATTTTATGGGGAATTTTCGGAGACTCCTAAGTGGATTAAAAATAGCCGATTGTGATATCGTCATAGATTGCCGGCGGCGTAGTAAAGAAGAGAGATTGCTGGCGGAGGGTTAACTTCCCGTTTCTCTAATTTCAGAGAAAATAGGAAGTTATTGTGATCACCCCGAAAATGAAAAGTAGAGTTTTCACTGGATCTCCACGTTTTGCGGTCCAGAGAATCACTTCTGACTATTTTCAGTTGGACGTCTGTATGTGTGTGTGTATGTGTGTATGTATGTGATCAAATTTTTGTCCCGGCGATATCTCGAGAACGAGCGATCGGATTTTGATCAACTTGGGCTCAATCGACGCGGCTTTTCTCAACTTAGAACTGATTAGATTTGGGATTTGATCGGTTGAGTGGTTTTAGAGTTATTTGAAATCAAAATTTCGAAAAAAAAATTTAAATTGCCGATATCTCGAAAACCGATCAACGGATTTTGATCATCTTGGTCTTCATCGATAGCATTTGCTCCAACTTGAAAATGACTAAATTTTGAAATACATCAATGCAGTATTTTTTTTTTGGTCAAATCAAAATTTTTTATTATTTCATCTCGAAATGAGTTGGAACACGGGAAGTTCGAAGACTGGCTTATAGTCAGCCAAACCCGCTTCTTTTGCCTATTTTGAGAGTGAATATCTCGGAACATAATGATCTGATTACATCCACATTAACTCTGTCAGGTCATGTGGGCCGGGTCTTGCTGCTATCAAAATTTCATTTGAAAATATTCAGCAGTTCGGTGGATATATGACCACGCTTTCAGGTTTTAGTTGCCTCGGGTAAAGGATTTTCGGCTGCGCTCGCGTGCCTCATATACCGTATCTTATATACACCTTGACCTTGTATATCCATACATTTATATTATATACCTTTTATCACCCCATACCTATATACATTTATAATATTGTACTTTTTTTTTTTTTTTTGTACTTGGCGTCGATTCGCTGCCGCGAATCTTGATAGGGAGAAAAAAATATAACAGAATAAAAAAGTAAAAAAAAAAAGATAACGCAATTGTGATAGAAGCGGGAAAAAAGCCTGACCTTCCGCCTTTTAGAGCATGACACAATCGCGAGGCTAGTTCGTATAATTCAATTGAACACTCCGAATTGATTATCCTATTTGAAGAATGAAAGAGTTCCGCGAGGTTGTCGAATTCCCGACTGAGATTTAAAAAAAAAAAAACACTTTCAATTTCGGAGTTCTGTCCTTTTCATCGAAACTCTGGATCGCCCTACCAGAGTTCTAACGATAAGTCTAGTAACATTTTCCCTTCCAATGAAAAATGAAGAAGTTGTGTGAGTTTTCTAATTTTCATTTCGTGAAGTTAGCCCCCCATTGCCTAAAATCGGGTTTCCACCCCCAAAATCAACAGAACTATTTCCAAAACCTATCAAGAACTCCAGAACTCTATTGAGAGAAGCAAGATCTCCCAGAAAATATTTGATTCTTCAAAAATGAGGGGCCAATTTCACAGGGGTAATGTAGAACGCAAACTTAGTCGTTTTTATCAAAATCAACAACGCCTTTGAGTCTCAATATTTCTTGCCAATCTTTTAATTATTTTTCCTGCATACATTCAAAGAAAAGCGAATTAGGATTTTAGGGTCAATCGGGTTATGATGAAATCAACAGTATATAGTACAGTGATAGATGTGTATACATATTTATAATATACGCACAGAGACAGCTCTAAACATTGGATGATTATTATACCTATCAAAATATCGTGTACTGCAAACCTGGTATCCGACACACCACATGTGTAGAAAATTTTTCAGGTATCCTAAATTAAAAAGAGGCCCCTTGCGGGCATCAACGGGGCGTCCACTGACCACTATAAGGGATTCCTACCTGTTACCCAACAAGGGCCAAGTCAGGACTTATTCAGGAAACCATAAGGGGAAGGTTCGGTTCACTTTCTAGCTATGGGAAATACCGGTCCTAGAGGGTTCATGATTTTTGCATTCGCGAAGGACCTTCTATGATGACCAAAATTTTTTAGAAATCTATGACCATTTCATAGGTTCCAACTTCTGACTCGATAAAGATATCATCGAACCCATGCGTCATTTTCTGGATAATATGTTCCCATATACATAAAAAAATCGGGAGCGCTAAGCATCGTTTTGGTTTTACGGTGCGAAATTCTGTTTTCGACGGTAAAAAAATCTTCTTTGTGGTCGCACCGAGTTGTGAATCGTTTTTCATTCACGATTTTGCATAAAAAAAGTACCCCGGGAATGAAAAAAAAACGCAACACTATTGGTGAATTATTTATAATTCGTTTACTTTGTACATATTTTCCATCGAGGACAACAAAAATTATCGAATGTATCGTGAATGAAAAAAAAAAAAAAAAATGAAATTCACGAAAGGTACGCTCCCGATTTTTTTATTTATATATGGGAACATATTATCCAGAAAATTACGCATGGGTTTGATGATATCTTCATCGAGTCAGAAGTTAGAATTTTTGTAATGGTGATAGGGTTTTTTAGTCATCAATTTTGGATTGGCCTACTTGTGTCGTCTGGCCCCACACAGACTTTCAAACTTGGACCTATTTGGGCGGCCAGAATGATGAAATTCTAGCAATATATTCTTATATTAACATGAAATTAGGAAGTAGAGGTGAAATTGAAATATAAACCGCCAGGAAACTTATTTTTTGAAGTCCACAAAACATCGGATGAAAAAGGGGACACAGCAGAGTATTAGGCAGCTGTTCCGAATTCATGCATACACTTGATTATCAAAACCTCGATTATCCGAAAATAGAAAATCCAAAAGCAGCATTTCCGCTGAATATTAACGCAAGCCGAGTGAAGAATCTGTTTCAGCGGGTTAATTTACTACAAAATCAATAAAAAAAAAAGTCAAAATCGCTCCAGTAGTTGCTGAGATAATCGGATGTGAAGATTCGTATTTGTGCGCCGCGCGCTTGTATTACTATATACCTATACTCACCGTCCCGCGTCTGCCTTGTACCCCCACTACTCGACCGCTTTCGCGCTCTCTGCCGTTTTTGGTCATGTTTACGGGTATTTTTCACCCATTTCACAGCATTTTAACGCAAAATCAGGATAGACGTTTTGTAGCGATATACTTCTACTTTCAAAATCCGTTTTCAAAATAAAAATTGGACCACTACCAGAGCATCCAGCCCCTCTGCAAGATACGTCATGAAAAAATTAAAATCGTAATTACGCAAAAACTAATTATCCGACAGCGCCTGGATTGTGCACACGTAAAGTACCCGTAAATCACTACTTTTTCGCGAAAAGCCCGCGCTACAACTTTGAAAATGGCGGAGTTATGAATTGAAAAAAAACGCAGGTTTTTTCGGTTTTTCCGGATTTTCTCCGTTAATATTAATCCGATCGCGACCGTATGGGGCTCTTTTTTTTCGTCTTTTCATTCTCTACAATTCGTCTGTTCAGAGCACCAAGATTACTCCATTAGTTCAGCTTTTACAAGCGAAAAACAAAAAAAAACAGCGTTTTTTTCATGTTTTTTGTTTATAACAAATTAACCGCCCATATTTGCGAGTCGAAAACATAACACTATACATCTACGGACTGTCTTCTGTGTGATGGCACTCGCGGTATCCTGCTAAAATTTTTGGCCCGAAAAAATCTCTATTGCCTGGTCTGTATTGAAAGTCATACATTACGATTCAGTTGCAATGGGCGACAAACTTTCTGACCGATTGGACTGATTCAGAATAATTCAAACCAATTCGAACATGATAGTTTTCAATCATTTCCAATTGATTTTTTTCAGCAGGGTTACGCGATCTTCGACGCACCGCCACTTATAACACGGCGGTTACCACCAGGATTCGTGGACGCTAAAAACAATTTGATCCAGGGTTGTCCGTAAGTAAAATAACAATCATTGAATCAATTGACGATTTCGTTCTATATCTGAACTTGCCAATAATCATTTCATTATTATGTTTCCCCGATAGGGTGCAATATTTCATGACGCAGTCAGACTGGGACAGCATCAATAATCGGAGTTACCTGAGCGATGCGATTTATTCCACGGCAATTCAAGCCAGTGAATCGAATGTCGTGGAGTATCTCGACGCATTTGTTTGGCCAAGTCTACATTCAGACCATCTGCGGACTCGGGCTGCAGACAAATGTAATCACATATGGAGTCAAGGCAGGCTCGTTGGGCTACCCATATGCCTCATGAATCACTGGGTCCTCGCCGTCATGAGCGCAACAACAACATTGTTGTACGATTCGTTGCTGCAGCCCGAGAATGCAATCAAAGAAGACATGTACGATTACATACGTGCGACGCTACAACTATTTTTGCGCCCAGGCGAGTGCGTGAGGTTTCACGTCGTGAGGGACTGTGCGCAGCAGTCAGTCGATGCAGGTCTGAACAACGACTGCCTGTTATTTGTATTGTACAGGCTGATCTTTCGGGACAAGATAGCAAGGTCCAAAATTACGGAACTTGATATCGCCAACTAAATCACTGATCAGGGCCGTCAAGATCTCAAGGCGCTTCTACTGTACATACAAAGGTCCAGTACGACTGCGGCTGCAGAGCCCGCTCATCTCGTCACGCCTCATCGCGTCTCGCCCGCTAAACAGGAAATGAAGAAACGAAAATCTGGTCGTATGTCAATAACAAAAACGAAAAGTCTTCCGGCTTTGAAAATGTTGGCGACAGGTGTCGAAAATGTCGATCGGCCAGACATCAGGGTCGGAAAGGTCGCAGATGTCGACAAACCTCGTGAGTATTCGTCTTATGTTCTGACTTTGATCTTTCAACTCTTGATCTCAGCTCGGTACACTCATATCCATTCGTAGAGGCACATTGATTCAAACCTCTCCAGCCATATCTGAAAGAAGAACTTTCGTTTCAGCAAAAGGCACTAACGGTCTCCCGTACTGCGTAGCGTGTGAGGAAAGGGCCACCGAACAGCAAAAGAATGTAACCACATCAAAACGCATAAAAGGACAAATGGTTGACCCGTGGTATTTCCAAGCAGCTGGAACCTACTATAGACACGTGAGGCGCGTCCACAGAGACCTCTACTGTGCAGAATGCAATTTTTTCTACGTGCAAGGCGGTTTGGCGGTGCACAAGTGTTCGCGTGTCGGCACACCCGAAAAAAAAATACTTCTCAGAATTGATAAATCGCGCGTATATTGATTATTTTCTTGTATTTGTTAGATTACTGTATGAAATTGTAAATATGTATTTTTTTACCTCCATTAATGTTATATTTATGATGGGTTTCATGCATACACACATGTCTGTGATTCACCTCATTATGAGTATCCCATGTACAGTGTTCGCGAGAGTGAATTTTGTATAAATTTATGTATATATATATATATATGCACAAACTATATCGAGTGACGATTCGTAACTACATACTATATTATTAACATGCACTTAATTACTGGTATATTCTTATGTATTCCCGCAGACACCAAAAGAAAAAGTAATAATTATAAAACTAGGATTTTACATATAATAGAAGTGTTTCGAAGATCATATGTCAACCTGCACACGTTCTTTGATCGTGTCCTGTATAAAGAGAAAATATTCAATCCATACTGCATTTTATCAATGATGATGACCTTGACATGATTAAGTAGGATATTCATATCTGAGCCACCGCAAATGCCGCAAGATTGACCACGGCGTCTGCCCCTGGAAGACGACGACGCGGCCTCACGGTAACCGGACGGTGATGACTTTTCGCTACGCCCAGATAACAAAATGTCCGCACAGTGCATGCGTATGCAGCACTCTCACGCGTGCGGATTCACCCGCACACCATGCAGATGTGTCATCAGTTGCGACTCATTGTGCTCGCACTTCGTGAGTCTCACGTACGTGCCACGCATATCGCTCGCACGTCATGCCGGTGAAATGAGGATTGTGAAAATGTGATTTATTGTTAGGTTATATTCTGAGAAATGAATGAAAACAGTTTGGTATCAAAATATGTCAAATTTTCGATATAAATATTTCAGTATACCATTACAAGGAATCGAAGCACTCAAGGGGTAAAACCATGACCCTTGCAGCTTGAAAAATCGGTTAATTTTTCTGTTCATTCACGAAATCTTAAGTGTTGAACGAAACTTTTTCATTTGGGGCTACTTGATAGTTTAGATTTTGATCTAGGTCCAATCCGAAAGTTATTCAATGTAATAGGAGGAGAAAAATACACAAAAAAAAACGAAAAAAAAACGAAAAAAAAAACAACAACAAAACGAGCAGGTGCCGTAGAGTCCCGCAGCACAGCAATTTCTCAATATTCCTTAATATAATGTATGTACTGTGCCTAGTTCAAATTTTAACAGAATATGTTGCATTCAAACTTCGACAATAAAAGTTTTTACATCACAAAAGCCGAGAAATCGCGACGAAGTCTTCGCCTTCGGCTCGGGCCGTAAACCTCTCGTTTCGTCAAAAAAGCCTTTCCGTACTCGAACTTTAATGTACTATTACGATATGCTTATTAGGTGTAACGTTTGGGTTATTTCCCGGATGTGAAAGGAGGGAAATACCTTCGTTATGTGGGAGTCTTTGCTCGGAATAAAGGTTGATTAGTGATTTTATAGATTTTGAGCCTTCTTTAGGGAAAAGATTGTAACCCTGTTCGAATTAAGTCGGATCACAGACTCGGACAGTTTTGCCAGGCTGTCAGAGCTGCATTTTCTGGCCACAGACCGGGGTCAGTTTACATAAGCTGCCGCGGCTGCATCCACCCTACGCCAGCGCCAGTTAGTTAGAACCACCTGCCTGGAACAGACTCGGGCTCGCTATTCGACAAACTCAACTGACACGGGAAGGTTCTAAGTCTACCAGTGCAGCACAGAGTATGCCAAACCTGACCAGAGCTGCATGAAGCTAATCGGGTTGTTGTGATTTGAGGATAATAGGTGAATGATTTGGAAATAGCGTAATTAGATTTAGCAGGTGTCGATCCAAGATTAAGACTCGTTAAATAATCCGAACATAAATTATATTCTGAAAGGACGGATTTTGAATCAAACAAAGTTTAACAAAAACTTAATTTTAACAAGATGATAGTCTTAACCTAACGGCCGTGCTACATGATTTGAGTCTGCGTGTTTGTTGACATTGCGGGCTAATCCCTTCTCAAACGAAAGTGACATGCGAATTCAAATTCTTCGGTTGACTGACTTTTGAAATATAAAATCGTTTAATTCTATTTTCTGGTACATTTAATCGGTTATATAGTTTTAAAGCTCGGTCCTATTAGTTTCACTAATTCTTACTCTCTTATATTCGACGTTTTGCAGTTTTTTGATTTATCTACGAAATAGACGCACGTACACGTTTAACTAGATTTATAAAATTTAGAATAATTATAAAGAATAAATATAATGGACAAATCGATGAACCTGCAGGTTTTTCAACCGTTAGGCTTGTACAATTTTGCTTACCAATTTTCTTATTCTTATAGAGACTTATTAATAGGTTATAAATTCAAGATTCATAACCGTGGAGTTTTTAAGCTCGTTGGTGCAGAATTATTGTTCTTATAGGAGTGTACGCGCCGTGACCTCAGAGTAACTAGACCCGTCGGTGTTGCACACGTAATTGTGAATATTTGATAAATTAATATAACCGCGACCTCAGAATCTTACGATCCTTCAGTGTTGAATTATACTAATTTGATAGGAATATCGAATAATAACTCGGAGTATTCAACTTGTTTAATTACACTCGAGTCCTCGGAGTTGGTCTCGTCGGAGTTGTGGTGTAATACGGAAATGATAATAATCTTTTCTACAGAATTATTGATTCTATTAGAATCGATTATTTAAGAGTTTGATAGGATAATTGTTTATTTAGGTTTATTGAATAATATTTACGAATACTAGGGGCTTCGCCCCTGCGCGCTTCGCGCGCCAACCCCGTCTCATCGCTCGCTTCGCGAGCCCCAAAGTCCCAAGGCACTCGGCGCTTCGCCTTCGCGCCTCACTCCGTTGATCCATGACTTTTTCTGACGGATCACTGGAGATAGAACCTATTCCAACCCTGTTGTGAATTCGGGAAGCCTAACCCAAAGAGGATGGCCTAACCTATTCCAACCTTGTTGTGAATTCGGGAAGCCTAACCCAAAGAGGATGGCCTAACCTATTCCAACCCTGTTGTGAATTCGGGAAGCCTATAACCTATTCCAACCCTGTTGTGAATTCGGGAAGCCTAACCTATTCCAACCCTGTTGTGAGTTCGGGAAGCCTAACCTATTCCAACCCTGTTGTGAATTTGGGAAGCCTAACCCACTGCATCTGAATGCTAATGTCAAAACTTTTTTATGTAACTAGCATGTCACGCACGCGCTTCGCGCGCGCTAAATTTTACGAAAGTTGTGAATTACCGTATTTTAATTTCAATAGAAGCCTATCAACATTTCAGAGCACTATACCGCACTGTGTGTTTATCAAATTTTCAGTTTTGGATATCATTTTCATTTCAATCTCCTTCATGTACAATGATTAACTTTTATTCGTCAATTATTTTCAATTTATTGAATAAGAATGTGATGTTTTATTCAAAATATTATTACCCCTGATAAATTATCATTTTATGATTAACAAGTTATTCGATGGTAAAATCTCATTTTTATATATTCTTTTACTGATGTTAACACTATAGTTCCAAAAATAGCTATAAGTAATTTCTTATAATCGATTTTTTTTTAAATCAATTTCTTAAGTATCATATTTTCCCCTTTAATTTGTGTATAATTCTTTGTACACGTGATTTTTCACTTTTTTATCTTTCTGGCATTTCGACTTTTCGACTTGAAACTCGCAAAACGATTTTTATGCGAAATTCGACTGGACATCAACTTTTTATGAACGAATAGAGATAATAATAGAGAGATTTGCTATTGCAAATTATCATTCGTGGAAGTTTGCTTACTTTTGAATTCGATTTTAAGTTTATAACTCTTTGCGAGTTTATATGTTTGACGACTGACGGAATTGAGTGTCTCAAAGTCTAGAAGTGCCGTCCCTCGGACGCGATTCTTTTTATGGGCAAAATCCCCACCAATTTTGGACAACGCGTGAGCTACCGCTTGTACACCCCGACCGCTTGCCGCTGCCGCGTCTACAAACGGTGCATAAAGTCTATTCAAACAAACTTCTTCGAAGTTATTTTTATTGGTTTGCTGTCTTTATATTTTGTACATAAAATTAAAATCTGTCTTTTTTCACAATTATGACTTATAAACTAAATATCGTTTCAATATATTATGATTTCAAATTTTACGAATAATCTTTTGACTTAGATTTCTTCTTTATAATCACTAGGAAGCTCTATATAAATATATGTATATTGTTTGAAGTATGTGCATTCAGTTACCATTTTTTTAAAAATAAATAGCATATACACTCTATATAGGTAATAGAACATGATAAATACAGGTTTCAGTTTCTAATAATAGTGATAATGATTTGAGAAATTTAAAGTAGGTATCTTGTTCAGGGATTTTATTATAAATAAGAAAATATTACAATATTTATGCAATAATATCTGTTTCCTGGGACTCTTTCGAATCATTGCCATTATAACTAGTTGAACAATAATACAGAATTTACTATTAATTTTTATAAACGGAAACGCTATTCCCTATTGAAACTCATACATTACGATTCAGTTGCAATGGGCGACAAACTTTCTGACCGATTGGACTGATTCAGAATAATTCAAACCAATTCGAACATGATAGTTTTCAATCATTTCCAATTGATTTTTTTCAGCAGGGTTACGCGATCTTCGACGCACCGCCACTTATAACACGGCGGTTACCACCAGGATTCGTGGACGCTAAAAACAATTTGATCCAGGGTTGTCCGTAAGTAAAATAACAATCATTGAATCAATTGACGATTTCGTTCTATATCTGAACTTGCCAATAATCATTTCATTATTATGTTTCCCCGATAGGGTGCAATATTTCATGACGCAGTCAGACTGGGACAGCATCAATAATCGGAGTTACCTGAGCGATGCGATTTATTCCACGGCAATTCAAGCCAGTGAATCGAATGTCGTGGAGTATCTCGACGCATTTGTTTGGCCAAGTCTACATTCAGACCATCTGCGGACTCGGGCTGCAGACAAATGTAATCACATATGGAGTCAAGGCAGGCTCGTTGGGCTACCCATATGCCTCATGAATCACTGGGTCCTCGCCGTCATGAGCGCAACAACAACATTGTTGTACGATTCGTTGCTGCAGCCCGAGAATGCAATCAAAGAAGAAATGTACGATTACATACGTGCGACGCTACAAGTATTTTTGCGCCCAGGCGAGTGCGTGAGGTTTCACGTCGTGAGGGACTGTGCGCAGCAGTCAGTCGATGCAGGTCTGAACAACGACTGCCTGTTATTTGTATTGTACAGGCTGATCTTTTGGGACACGATAGCAAGGTCCAAAATTACGGAACTTGATATCGCCAACTACATCACCGATCAGGGCCGTCAAGATCTCAAGGCGCTTTTACTGTACATATACAAAGCTCGAGTACGACTGCGGCTGCAGAGCCCGCTCATCTCGTCACGCCTCATCGCGTCTCGCCCGCTAAACAGGAAATGAAGAAACGAAAATCTGGTCGTATGTCAATAACAAAAACGAAAAGTCTTCCGGCATTGAAACTGTTGGCGACAGGTGTCGAAAATGTCGATCGGCCAGACATCAGGGTCGGAAAGGTCGCAGATGTCGACAAACCTCGTGAGTATTCGTCTTATGTTCTGAGTTTGATCTTTCAACTCTTGATCTCAGCTCGGTACACTCATATCCATTCGTAGAGGCACATTGAACAAAAGAAGAAATGTACGATTACATCCGTGCCACGCTCCACTATTTTGGCGCCCAGGCGAGTACGTGAGGTTTCACGTTGTGAGGGACTGTGCACAGCAGTCAGTACAGGCAGGTCAGAACAACGACTGCCTGTTATCTGTATTGTACAGACTGATCTATTGGAACAAGGTAGCAAGGTCCAAAATCACGGAACTTGATATCGCCAACTAGAGCAGAGAAATGTCGTCGAATATGGAGTCAGGGCAGGCTTGTTGGGCTACCAATATGCTTCATGTACCACTGGGTCCTCGCCGTCATGAGCGCAACAACAACATTGTTGTATGATTCATTGCTGCAGCCCAAGAATCCAATGAAAGAAGAAATGTACGACTACATCCGTGCCACGCTACAATTATTTTTGCGCCCAGGCGAGTGTGTCAGGTTCCATGTTGTGAGGGACTGTGCACAGCAGTCAGTACAGGCAGATCAGAACAACGACTGCGTGTTATTTGTATTTTGGAATGGAGTCGTCGGAGAAGGTCATCTGGACTTTTACATGTTGTTTATTCTGAACAACGTTTTGGCCAGGTCCGGTCAAATGACGCAATCAGATTGGGATGATATCGATAGTCGAAACTACCTAAGCGATGCCATCTATTCCACGGCAAACCAAGCCACGGAATCGAACGTCGTAGAGCATTCGGAACCATTCGTTTGGACGAGTCTTCATCTAGAACATCCACGGACTCGGGCTGCAGACAGATGTAATCGAATATGGAGTCAGGGCAGGCTTGTTGGGCTATCAATATGCTTCATGTACCACTGGGTCCTCGCTGTCATGAGCGAAAGAACAATATTATTGTAGGATTCGTTGCAATCCAAAAATCCAACGACGGAAGAAATGTATCAGTACATTAGTGCTGCGCTGCAATTATTTTTGCGCACAGGCGAGTGTGTGAGATTCCATGTTGTGAGGGACTGTGCACAGCAGTCAGTACAGGCAGATCAGAACAACGACTCCGTGTTATTTGTATTTTGGAATGGAGTCGTCGGAGAAGGTCATCTGGACTTTTTCATGTTGTTTATTCTGAACAACGTTTTGGCCAGGGCCGGCCTGCCATCTTCGGGCTATAACATACAATTTACAATTGATAAGGTTATGTTCTGACACCATGTGGTGTGTGTTTAGGTTAGAAACACCAGTTTGTGAATCAACTTTAAATTTAATAAGTCATTTAATCAGATTGCTTTTTTTTGGAGCATTTGATTCATTGTTTTTATAATAAAGTACATAATTGGAATGTTTGTATGTATGAATTTTCTTACCTTACTTACAATTAAAAGACTATCCTTTCTTCCGTTTGAGGTGTTCATTGTCGGAATGATTGAGAGGAAGTGACTACGGAACACTGATATGTTAGTCTATTGCCTGGTCTACACGCTGTATTAAAGTATGGTACTTTAGGCTTGCTATTGGTCCTTTCCGCTCGGCTCAAGTTCAAGGACCAATGGCAAGCTTAAAGTACCATACTTTAACACAGCGTGAAGAAGGGGCATATGGAAGTGACAACCCTCCATTTACAAAATCGAGTTATCGATCAATGTAGATGGTCGATACTGAAACGGCCATGTTGTAGACGCGGTAAATTTTGAATGCTTAGAAATGCTTTACAAGAGATTCTTGTCGTTGAAACGTTCTTACATACAGGTGCAGACTTAGATTAGCAATATCTGTACGCTGATTGACTGTGTTGTTTTTTGTGATATGAGTCATTTCCTTAATCAGTTGTTTATGGTATTGTGTTTCAGTATCGACAACCTTTACATTTTCATAATCAAATTGATTTCCTTGTGTGAGAGGGTATGAGGCCATCTCTTGTAAAGCATTTATCTATAAGCAGTTCCTGTTCAAATTCTTTTTTTCACCTAAAATTTTTTTGCGATAAAATAATTCTGTCACGTATCCGAAGTGATTTGAATTATTCTGACTTAATTATCTTCCTAAAGATAACCAAAATCGAAATGAATTGTCCGTCTAGGATCCGATGATTTATGAAGAATGGGCTCGATCCGGTGTGCGAAAGTTATGAGAATCGAGTCAAATGTTTTTTTGGTGCGTCGATAAGCCCCTTATTTTGACTGATATTTCAGGATATATAGCCCAATCGCGAAAAACAGATGCGTCGCGGAATTTCACCTGCATTAACAAACACCGACGGGTCAAAACATCAATTTTTCGGGCAATAATTATTGAAAAAACCCGAAATCTGCCCGATATTTCTAGAACTAGCGAAAGCCAAGCGCTGGGCAATGATGGTAATTGGTCAGAAGTGTAGTTTGCGACGATGTTAGAAGATGGCGTATTTTGCGTTGCCAATCCACGTGCCTACGTGCTACTGCATGTGCCGGTAGATGGCAGAAGTCGTCAAGCCCGCAGTTTTTCAATGCGCCGAAGCGATAGATCCTTACGATAGATCCAATGCCGTAATTTTTTCTCGACGACCACCGTTCGCCCTTGGTTTGATTACCAGCGGGTTATTTGAATATGAATGAATTTCATGGCATAGATAATTCATTTCGTATATTTCACTCGATACATACATATGTTTGTGATCCACCTTATTATAAGTATCCCATACAACAATAACGTTTGTAATAGTATATTTTGTACAAATATATATTTGCACAAACTATATCGAATGACGATTCGTAACTATATACTATATTATTAACATGCAGGTCATTACTGGTATATTTTTATGTATTCCCGCAGACACCAAAAGAAAAAGTAATAATTATTAACGTATAGAATTTTACATAATTAGACGTATTTCGAAGATCATATTATGTCAACCTGCACACGTTCTTCGATTGTGTCCTGTATAAAGAGAAAATATTCAATTCATACTGCATTTTATCAATGATGATGACCACTTGACATGATTAGTAGGATATTCATACCTGAGCCACCGCAAATGCCACAAGATTGACCACGGCGTCTGCCCCTGGAAGACGACGACGTGGCTCCACGGTAACCGGACGGTGATGAATTTTCGTTACGGTTACACGTTCTACTGTTGTGACCTTGAACGTGTAGAAAAAAACATTATAACTAATCAACTGGGTTGCTCTGTATAACTTTTTGTCACCTGTTGCATTATATTCTACTAGGTTTACAAATTTTTCCGTGTTCAGAATCATGTGCGGATTCAGCTAAATTAGGATATCTAAGCGTCGAGAACTTTTGGAATTGGCGAAACTAGTTTTTAACACTCGACATCAGATACTTTTCTATTTCTATCTCTCACGGAATGAATTTAAGCATATATATTAACTCTATCTCATCTTCATTCTCGGGATATATTCATATACCTGAACCACCACAATTGCCGCATGACTGACTTCGTCTACCGGTGGCGGATGACTTTTCGGGGGCTGACAATGAGTATGGCAAACACGATGGTGCAGAAATTTCGCGACGGCTGCACGTTCTCCTGTTATGACCTTGAACATATGAAAAAAAAAAAAAATATAAATTGAATCGAATCCATCTTCGTGCCTTGTATCATCGATCGTTATCAATGTGACAACGGTAGTAATATCACACCATCTAAGATTATCGACACTACATATATATACATACCTTCAACGCCGCAAGTGCCGCATTTACGTGATTTATTCCGAGTTCCAGGGATTTCAGCAGTAATAGATTTTGCCACGGCAGCTGGTTTATTCAGCGTACAGGTTTTTCTGTTGTGTCCTAAATGTTGGAAACAATTCGTTAGTGTCATTATGTTAATGAAATTTAGTCAATTCTTTATTGTATTCTTTTACACCTTCAAGGCGGCATATTCCACATTTGTATGATCTGTTTCGCGTTCCAGGGATCGCGGCAGAATATTCTTGTGGTGAAGTTGTTGGTCTGTTCTGCGGACACCTTGTTCGATTATGCCCTAAATAATTAGAGAAATGTTTCATTCATTGCATCAATGATATTCATTTCAACCGATAGGTACGTCGTAGTATATGTATACATATATAGCGTTTTCCATGCACTTGCCGAAAAAGTGCGCACCGATTGCGGATTTTATAAATTTTAACCAATGGGAATCCAGGAAAGCTTGGAAATCCGTACTCAGTACACACTTTTTCGACAAGTACATACACGGAGAGCATTAATTCTTGAAACGCAAGCGCAGCCGGTCGCTTATATTATGTCAGACTAGAAAGTGTGGAACTTTTGCTGACTATTTCGACTATTTTCAAAGCCTACGCTTCACTGACGCAAATATATGATTGACCATGCGCCATGCAGTATGAAATACGTCAGAACACATCCATGCAAAAACATGTTGACTTTAGGAAACGACGGAGTCGTAATTTGTCACGGCGTAAACCGTTGATACTATAGCGATTTGAAGCTGTTTACGCCGAAAAAAATTACGACTCCGTCGTTTCCTAAAATCAACATTTTCTTTCATGGATGTGTTCTGTATTCCATACTCCATGGCGCATTCTGAATCATATTTGCATCAGTGAAGCCCATATAGGTTTTGATAATAGTCGAAATAATCAGCCGCGCATATCCACACTTTACGCCAATCGACTATTGCACCACCTTAAGTTTCTAAAAATGCTTTCGGTAGAGATAACCCACCTTCTTCGCCACATACTCCACATTTGTATGTTCGTTTAGGAGCCGGCGTAGGCGGTGGACTGTATAGATTCATCCATTCGCCCATTGAATTCTCGGCTCCAGCTGTAATAATTCAAAGAAGATACATGCTGTATATATCATAGCATATGCATTTCATAATTATCACACCTCGTTACCTCGTTGATTGTATGATTCGCATGGAATTGGCTGATCATGACTGTCGGTGTGCTGTTTACGCCACGATTCATAATTTATTTCCAATTCTTCCTCTATGGATCCTTCGTTCCCAGCTGCGAATATTTCGTTTTCGCGAATCGTCTTGGTACTCCGATTGCCCGCAATTTCACGACTTTGAGATTCTATCAGTAGGCTAGAACCGCGATAATCTCGTTCTACCGCGCGGCCGTCGAGATCATTATTATCTCGTGTTATCGCTGATCCCTCGGCGTCACTTTCTGATTCATCATCGTCATTTTTATGCTGCAGATTTATTTTGAATTTCGCGAGTAGAATATCGATGAGTTCGCCGCTTAATTCGATTCTACGTTCTTCTATCTCAATACGGTTTAATGTACGAAATCCTCCAATAAACTGACGAACAGTATTGACGATAATTTGTTCATCCGGTAATTTCTCTATTCTACTGATTCTTAGTCGAATGAATAAGTTCTCAGCAAATCTTTTGCTGATATTCAGTGACCTTTGATCGTCCTTTGCTATTTTTGACTCTGATAAATCACTGATGATATCAAAAAAATTGTCGACAGCATTCATGATGTTATTTATTATTGCATCCTCGTCGTCCGTATCCCAATTTTCAGTTGCATTTGTAGAATCAGTACTGTGCCAATCTTCAGTTGAATCCTCGTCATCGAAATAAGTATTGACAATTACCGAAGTTTTGCGCTTTTCACTTTTGTAACCGCAAACTTTTGCAAGCTTCAACCAAACTTCACGTGAAGTCTGGCAATTTTTGACTAACGGAACTAACGATCTGTTTATATGTTGGATCAACTTGGATTTTACTATTTCGTCGTTTTTCATCCATAACGCTCGTCCACGCCCGTTTCTCGAACGAAATTCGTTGTCTTCGACATGATCCCAGAGGTGAAACACTTTCAATAAAACCTCGGCTTGAATTCGCCAAGTATTATAATTGTCTTTTGTTAATGCACTGAAAGCCAATGTACTTGATTCACTCATTTTTCCGGCCGTTTAATACAGACACTCCGTACTATTTAATCTGCCCGCAAGACGTCCGAAAATCGAAGTGTACTGTATCGCCGGTCGCCAAGTAGGTACTATCCCAAACTGACTTGAGTAAACATGGCTGCAGAATAAGATACCGTTCTTATCATAATACTGCATCGCATGATCCCTGCCCAGTAACTCATTTGGGGAATTCCCCGGGCGGGGGCTTAATCCTGAAATTATTTTCTGGTTACCAGCGGATCAGATTATTCGCTCACAGCTACATATGGATGTATGATTATTATATTTCATGCAGCGGAAATTCCTTTGTTATATTTTCCATGATGTAGGTGGGTATATACATAATAATACGGTTTTTGTAATCTACCCTATTATGATTTATTAGTATCAAGTACATGTTTGCAGGTGTATAATATACCTATACATGTATGTATATGAATTATACGTCGGAGAAAAGCTGTACGTACTTCTCGGAGAAAAGCTGTACGTACTTCCTCGATAAACAAATTCGAGTTATTCATTGAGAGTTAACTTATTGTGAGTAAGGGCCGAAGTTCACAAAACAAGAGAGGTGAGGATTGTGGTGGGCTGACATAATTACAGGGGTAGTCTTGATCTGGCCAAGGAGCAGTTCGGTCGTCGTGGTCCCGAGATTTGTGGCAAAGAGTCAGAATAGTATACGAATTATATGCGGGGCAAGTCTATATTACACGCTCGGCTCCGACGTATATGAATATATTTTCATCACTCTAACCTCAAAATCGCAACTTCGTCGCGATTTCTCGGCTTTTCTGATGAAAAATAATGATAGTTGCTCGTACGTAAAGACTTTTTTTACGAAACTCGTTATAGCCCTCGCCTTCGGCTGGGGCCGTAAACCTCTCGTTTCGTCAAAAAAGCCTTTCCGTACTCGAACTGTAATGTACTATTTTGTAACACCTGCTTAAAAAGTGTTACTTTCGAGGCTTGTGTAGCGTGCGCAAAGTGCCTCATTTCTATATGACGAAAAAAGAATCGAGTTGGCGCATGCGCACACTTGATATACTTTACTTTTCGCACTGACAGTAAGGATAATTGTATTTCCTGTGTTTACTTCTCTCAAATAAAACTTATCAAGTAGGAGTTACAAAAAATGTCGTGTGTGGTAAGTATGAAAAGGCGATATCCGTCTCGTACGAAATTTATATATCAACACTCGCCTCCGGCTTGTGCTTTTAATTTCGTACCTATACTCATCGGAAATCGCCTACTTTTCGCACCAGCCACACATTATACACTATTGCAGTATAAACTGTCAAGTTTTATTTCGTAACCACATACTATATTACTAATAGATTTGTTATTATATTCTGATCATGATCCGCGCAGTAAACAAAATAAAAGTTTGGTATATAAATATTATTTCGAAGAGAATAATATATTATACGTGTTGTGCGATGAGGGTCAACCTTCAGTGCACGTTCTCCGATTGTGTCCTGTAAATAAAGAGAATAATCGATGCGTGCGAAATTTTGTCAATGATGATGATCATCTTAAAATCTTATTATAAGTAGGATATCCATACCTGGGCGACCGCAAATGCCGCAAGATTGAGTACGGCGGCCACCTCCGGAAGACGAGTACGATGCCGCAGGTGCATATGATGAGTACGACGCGGAGGAACCGTAATCGTACGATGATGAACTTTCGCGACGACTGCACGTTCTACTGTTATGACCTTGAACATTCAAAAGAACATAGATTCAATCTATATCTAATCTCCAGTCGTCACATCAATCGTTACCAATATGAATATGATATTATACCGAGTGAGTCACGAGGAACTCCAAAAATGGGAGAAGCCTGATTTCCGAATAAACCCCGCCTTTCGACCAATCGAACGGATAGCATGCAATGACAATATAAAGCACAACGTAAGAATCAAGGTATATGATAGCAGGAAATAATAATGAAAACCAGGTCAGCTAGTAATCGACTCTACTTTGAATGTATGCCTAAGTATTGTTCAGACTAATAGCCTTCTTGTTCAATACAAACAATAAGTTAATGACGTAGAGATTCCCCGATCCTTTGATTTTGATGTTATGTTCAGACAGTTTCTATCGTCATTACCTGCTATTTGTTCGATTGATTAAAGGGGTGGGGTTTATTTGGTAATCAGGCTCCTCCCATTCTCGGTGTTTTTCATGATTCACCCTGTATAGTATACCTTCAAGACCGCAAATTCCACATCTGTACGATCTCTGCGGAGCTTCATATACAGGTGCACTGGTATAATATTCTGATGCGGAAACGGTTGGTTTATTCAGTGAACAGGTTCTTCTGTTGTGTCCTAAATGTTGATAACAATTTTTTTTTTCATACATTGTAAACAGTATTTCGTCCATTAATTTGTTTGTTTCTACCTTGACCACCGCATAGTCCGCAATTAACTGTTCTCTTAGGAGTTTCGGGGATGATATTAGAAGTATATGTTGGGGCGGCAGCAGCTGGTTGATTCAGCGAACAAGTTCTTCTGTTGTGTCCTAAATGTTGATAACAATTTTTTTTTTTCATACATTGTAAACAGTATTTCGTCCATTAATTTGTTTGTTTCTACCTTGACCACCGCATAGTCCGCAATTAACTGATCTCTTAGGAGTTTCGGGGATGATATTAAAAGTGTATGTTGGCGCGGCAGCAGCTGGTTGATTCAGCGAACAAGTTGTTCTGTTGTGTCCTAAATGATGTGAACAATTTTTTCGTTATACGATATTAACTGACATTTTTTAGTTCATTAGCGTTCGCCTGTACCTTGACCACCGCATAGTCCGCATTTATATGATCTCTGAGGAGTTTCGGGGATGATATTAGAAGTATATGTTGGCGCGGCAGCAGCTGGTTGATTCAGCGAACAAGTTGTTCTGTTGTGTCCTAAATGATGTGAACATGTATTTCGTTATGCGGTAAATAATCGGAATTTTTTAGTTTATTAGCGTTTCCCTATACCTTCACCACCGCATAGTCCACATTTATATGATCTCTTCGGGGTTTCAGAGATGTTAGTGATAATGGATTGTGACGGAGCACTTGCTGCAGGTTTGTTCAGGGAACAGGTTGTTCTGTTGTGTCCTAGATGTTGAAAATAATTGTTTCATTGCAATGTAAATGACATCTTATCAATTCATTTATAGTTTGTATACCTTCGACACCGCATATTCCGCATTTGTATGATCTCTTCAGGGTTCCCGGGATCGTCGGAGTATATGATCTTGGCGCGGCTGCAGCGGCTGGCTTATTCAGTGAACACGTTGTTCGATTGTGTCCTAAATGTTGGAAACAATTTTTTCGTTACATCTTTGACGGTACTTTACCCATTAATTTGTTCGCGTTCATACCTTCCACACCGCATATTCCGCATTTGTATGATCTCTTCGGGGTTCCAGTGATATTAGTGGTAATAGACTTTGACGGGGTAGTTACTGCGGGTTTGTTCAGCGAACATGTTGTTCGATTGTGTCCTAAATGTTGGAAACAATTTTTTCGTTACATCTTTCAACGGTACTCTACCAACTAATTTGTTCACGTTCATACCTTCAACACCGCATATTCCGCATTTGTATGATTTCTTCGGGGTCCCAGTAATGTACTCAGCGGTAATAGACTTTGTCGGGGTAGTTACTGCGGGTTTGTTCAGCGAACATGTTGTTCTGTTGTGTCCTAAATGTGAAAAATCATTGTTTCGTTGCATTGTAAACGACATTTCGTCAACTAATTTGCGCTTGTTTGTGTACCTTCGACACCGCATATTCCGCATTTGTATGATCTCTTCGGAGTTTCATAAATTGCAGTGGACTTCGAAGCAGTTAGTTTGTTCTGCGGACAGCGTGTTCGATTATGCCCTGAATAATTAGAGCAATTTTTTATTTATTGTATCATTGATATTTCTTTCGATACGTCTAACGAAGAGAAGTCGTCTACTCGTTATCACCAATATAAAGAAATTGAATAGAAATGAAAGCGCCGGAAGTGGGAGCTCCAGGTGGCCGAGCGTTTAAACTCGCGTCGGAAGAATGAAATTTTCGTCGCTGGCCCATCAATATAGGTACATAAGTATTTATTATGTTGGCATAATTTTTAAGCTGCTTGGCGCAGCACATGTATATAATACATATTTTGTAATACATACATACCTTCTTCACCACATACGCCACATTTGTATGTTCTTCTAGGACTTGGCGTAGGAGGTGGAGTGCATAGATTTGACAAGTTGCTCATTGAACTCTTGGCTCCTGTAATAATTCAAATTACGTCATCATAGCGTATGCATTTCAACATAATCATCACATCTTGTTACCTCGTTGATCAAATGATTCATATGGAATTGACTGACTGATGTGCTGTTCGGGTTGCCGCATTCCATTACAGTCTTCGAATTCATCCTCTGTAGACCCTTCATCTTCTGCGAACCTTTCGTTCTGCGTGGATTCTGCATACTTCGTGAATACTTCATTTTCAGGAATGGTCTTGTTAAATGTTCCGTCAGTATCACGAGGTAGCTGAGGTTTTATCAGTTTGCTGCAATCTGAGTCATTTCCGTTTTTTCCGCGACCGCCGAGATCATTATCTCGTATTTCCGCTCCTTCGGAGTTACTTTCTGTTTCATCGTTGTTATTTTTATGTGGATTAATGTTGAATTTCGCTAGTAAAATATCAATCAACTCGCCGCTCAATTCGTTTCTACGGTCTTTTATTTCAACATTTCTTAATTTACGAATGGCATCGATAAATTGAGCAACGGTATCGATGATAATTTTTTCATCCGGCAATTTCTCCACTCCATTCATCCTCAATCGCGTAAATAAATTTTGAACACATTTTTTGCTGATGTTCAGTGATCTTTCGCCCTCTGTTATCTTCGCCTCTGATAAATCGCTGATAATATCAAACAAATCTTCGACCGTATTCTCAATGCCATCTATTATGGCATCCTCGCCATCGGTATTCGAATCGATAATTGAAGCTTCCTGCTTTTTATCTTTTTCACCGTAAACATCCGCGAGCTTCGACCAAATTTCACGTGAAGTCTTGCAAGTTTCAACCAATGGAAGCAACGAATTGCTTATGTGTTGGATCAATTCGGATTTGGCTATTTCATCGTTTTTCATCCATATTACCCGTTTAAGCCCGTCACCCGGAATTAATTCGTCGTCTTTGACATGATCCCAGAGTTTATCTACTTTCAATAAAACTTCGGCTTGAATTCGCCAAGTATTATAATTGTCTTTTGTTAATGTACCAAAAAACAATGTCGTTGATTCACCCATTTCCGTGGATACTCCATTGTTACGAATCGTCTTGTTTCGTGTTCCCGCAGTATCAAAAAGTGGAGGTGTTATCAGTTCGCTCAAACCTCCATCATTTCTTTCTTTCCTGCGACCGCCGCGGCCGAGATTATTATCTCGTATTTCCGCTCCTTCGGAGTTACTTTCTGTTTCATCGTTGTTATTTTTATGTGGATTAATGTTGAATTTCGCTAGTAAAATATCAATAAACTCGCCGCTCAATTCGTTTCTACGGTCTTTTATTTCAACATTTCTTAATTTACGAATGGCATCGATAAATTGAGCAACGGTATCGATGATAATTTTTTCATCCGGCAATTTCTCCACTCCATTCATCCTCAATCGCGTAAATAAATCTTCAGCAAATTTTTTGCTGGTTTTCAGTGATCTTTCGCCCTCTGTTATCTTTGGCTCTGATGAATCGGTGATAATGTTAAAAAAATCTTTGACACTATTTTCAATGCCATCTATTATGGCATCTTCATCATCGTCATTGGAATCGATAATTGGAGCTTTCTGCTTTTTACCTTTATCACCGTAAACATTCGCAAGCTTCGACCAAATTTCACGTGAAGTCTTGCAATTTTCAACCAACGGAAGCAACGAATTGCTTACGTGTTGGATCAATTTGGATTTGACTATTTCATCGTTTTTCATCCATATTGCCCGTTCAAGCCCGTCACCCGAAATTGATTCGTCGTCTTTTACATGATTCCAGAGTTTACCTACCTTCAGTAAAACCTCGGCTTGATTTCGCCAAGTATTATAATTGTCTTTCGTTAATGCATCAAAACACAATGTAGTCGATTCACCCATTTTTCTTGCTGTTTAACTGTCCCAATTGACTCCTAGAAATTCTGTACTACTTAATTAATTGCCAAGAGACTCGTGAACAGCATTATAGCGCCGCAGATCACTATGAACTAATTTCAGAGTCACTTGAGTTCAGTACAACAAGACTATACAAAATCGGTTAGTTCTTATACTATACTACATCATATCTTATATACGGAAATCCCCGGCTGGGAGCTTGATTCTGCGCAATTATCATCTGGTTGATAATGTCATTTCCCGTCCAAAGCTACCTTCCGATTGGTCCGAACGATTAGATTGGCTCAGGAAAACTATAATAATGATGGAGCCAATGAGCTATCGCCAGTTCAACGGTTAGTTCCTATTACGGGTTCGGAGGTCTGAGATGGCGCTAGCGGGCAAGCAATTCCGCGGCAAAAATCCGTTGTTTTGTGCTTGATCACCTCATGCAACTTTTCTCGATGGTATCCGATTTCTTTGGTTCTGGTCTTAAATTCAAAGTAAAGGATGTACCCGTGCTTTCCTTTTTGTAGAATTAAAAAAAAAAAAAAAAAAAATTGGTATCCGTAGTATCACTCCGAAAATATACCTAATTTTGACAGCGTTTTTTTACGACACTGAAACAAAATTTTAAAATTCGGAAAAGAGCAAAGCACAGCTCACGTCTTCATCTTCGATATGCTTCCAACGGGACTACGATACCTTTGCAAATAACGAAGATATCTTGCATTTGATGAGGGTCTGCAAGTGCTACCCATAGTTGCATCGTGAAGATTCAATAATAGAAAAAATCACGAACAGTATTTTCGATGCGAACGGCTGGCGACATATTTGACGGAATTTAATATGATTGGCCAGATTCATTGGAAATAACAAATTACGTCGCTTGTGTGATCTTTACGTATGTCGCTTGAAAGACAGAGCGACCGTTGTAGATCCGCCAGAAATGCGTATATGATCTATGAACATGGGAGCTTTCCATCACAGCCGAAAATCAACAAGTCAGATGATACTCAGCGATATGATTGGCTAGATCCAACGGAAGAGACCAATCATATCGTTGTGTATCGGATGGGTTGATGTTTTGCCCGTAGATGGAAAGCCTTTGGAAAGCTCCTATTCTCCCAATTATATGTCAGTATCACCTGTTTTCTCAGAATAACAGAGAAACACACGAGATATATCCAGTAAGGAAGAAGAAGAAGAAGAAGAAGAACAGAGAAACAAGTGTAAAGATAAATATTATTCAACTTCCCTACTCAGTTTTCACTTGTTATTCCTTCTATCATTACATTCAAAGCTTACGTAGGATATTCCGAAGTGTCCGGCAAAAATATTGATAATTATAACCTAAAACTGCGATCAAAAACTACGATCTGTCTTCGTGTTTTAACGCTGAATTATCGCCGGAGTATTTAAACTTGTTCTATTTTCAATACAAAACTTGAAAAAAAAAAATTTACTGATTCACTATATCGACTCGCGATGAATATCTTCAATTTTTCGAGTTTATAGGTTAGGTTCTTTAATTTATTGTTTTCGGTCGATTTAAATGACTTTTCTCATCACATCGGTGCAGAATCGCTCCACGAAAATGTATTTAAGGTTACAAGTGGCTGAAACGCGAAAAAACGAAACCAAATTACGATCGAACTGAATTATTCACAAAATAAACGATCATAATGGAAGATAGCAAAGTCGTCTGCAGCGATAGCGACGAGATCAAATCAGAACTCGACGAAGATTTCCAAGAAGTTCTACAAGGCCTTCCTCAGGTTCTTGAATTCATACGAAAACTTCAAAACCACATCAGGTGGCAGAGGAAAAAGATAAACAAACTTCGCAACAAATTGAACGGACGTGTAAGACGATTTTTATTATATTGTTTTGATCTGATAATATTCATTGACTTAGTCTCTGATTTGGATCCTATTTTTCGAATAATTAATTGGCAAATTCATTCACAGAAGAAGGAAAGACTCCAACATGTAGAAGCGTCGATGCAGACGGAATCGACGAATGCTGTAGATAATTCAATCCCTAGTCAAGATTGGGGCGTCGTTCGTTCTGAGAATGAAGAAAATACTGGAAACATCGTTGAACAAGTCACCAAAGCAGCTGAATCAGCTTTGCAACAGACTGGGTTTGTCTATGAAGAAACATCAGGACTTTATTACGATTATAATACCGGATATTATTACAACGCGGTATATAATTCATCTCGATTTTCAATTCTTTCCCTATAATCTACAAAATCTAAGATCCTCTAATAACATTTTTGCTCTCTCTGCTCAAAGTTGCTCATATTTGTCTTGAAATTTTAAACCAACTTGAAAAAAAATCCTTCTTTTCTTCCTCGCTCACGGAATTTAGATACTCTGGCTAATTTCAATGCGATCATTTGATGTACGTTAATTAAAATGCCTGAAACAACTCAATTTTTCTTGGGATTCTCACATGGATTTCTCTCTAGAAACTGTTTCGAATTCATAATCAATTAGCTCTACTCATTTAATCACTGATAATTCAGTTGAATGCAATTCAGTATAGAAGGAAAAAAGCTCAGAGATTTTAGCTCAACTCACTTGCAATGTTTGAGAATTGAAGCAACTAGAAATCGAATGCATGCGATAATTTTTGTAATTTCAGGAACAAGGCCTATACTACGACGGAAACTCTGGAACTTATTATTACTACGACGAAGCTAGTAAAACGTACAAATTTCATAGTCAGACACAAGTTTCTTCGAGCGAAGCTGCTCTCGAAAGCCAGAAAACTGAAAAAAAAAAGGAGAAAAGAAAAGCCAAGAAGGCTAATAAGGTGATTTGATAAACGATAATTGAAAAGGAGCAAAAGTCCGTTTCCATCTCGATAATTATCGCTTCCTTTCTCTTATTTTGTTCCAGGTTTCGGATGAGATACATGAGTTAATAACTGGCCTTTCAAAAATATCAATTGAAAGATGTAGAGCACACGTCTTAGGTAAATATCCTACGCGTTTAATACCCACAAGTGTCTCTCTCTTGTAGGATACTCCAAAAAAACAAAAGGTCGTGGTCGTGGTCACGGTCAGGGGCAGCGAATCTTGCGAAGACGATCATGAAGAAGGCGAATGTTCCGCCAGCGATAACAGCTCAACCACCCAGGAAGTTACTAGCGAATTCTCATCTAGTAACGAGAGCGAAAACGAAGCCGAACAAGGTTTTTTTGTGTTTTTTTTTTTAAATTATCATTTACCGCGATTCTTATTTAATTTTCTTTCAAAAAAAAATAATCTAACGAAGATTGATATCGAATTTTAGCTACCAATTGATTTCAGGAATCTCTCCGAAATTTTTCTCCAATTCCTGATCTTCAGAAATTCAATTTTGAACATAAAGAATCTGGTTTTAATCCACAAATTGAATTCAAATCCGTTTTCTAAACTTTAATATCCACGTAACGATTTTTTTCTTCAGTTTCTGGGCCTGGAGGATTTGTTATTCTATTTGATAAAAGCTGAATTCTCATCGCTTGTTCGTTTTTCATTTTGTTTCAGAGCTTGCGAAGAGTTACCCGCCCTGCATAAGGATAATCGTGAAAGAAACGAGTCTGCCAAAGTTAAAAATTGGGTCGTTGTTCGTCGTTGCTTATACAGGAGGATCGATGGGCAGGGAAGGAGATCACTCGGTTCTCATACAGGATATAAACATCAGTAAGGTGAATGGGAAAAAACGAACTAATATATTCTATGAATTGAATATTAGAGCTGAATTTCAGCTCGGAAACAATTTTTTTAAATCAGAAAGACCGCCTTCTAACTCAAGATTCATTGATTTTCAGCAACACGCCAGATTCCAGTACAACGAGGAGAAGAAACAGTACGAAATCGTCGACCTGGGATCGAGGAACGGGACCATATTGAATGGGAAAAGATTGTCTGTTGCTAAGCAAGAATCTGAACCCTTCGAGGTCGTCCACGGCTCCATAATCCAAGTCGGGGGGACGAAGCTGCTTTGCCACATTCACAACGGTCACGAAACCTGCGGTCATTGCGAGCCAGGATTAGTTCAGCAGAGTATAAACCCCGAGGGGAATATCGGGACCAAGAAAGAACAGCACAAATCAGAGCTTAGAAGATTGAAGCACAAGTTTGGGGTGGAAAAAAACAACGTTGATACTTCTAGTCAAGTCGCTCCTGGGTATCAGGATCGTGCTCAGGCTAGAAGAGTCTGCGTCGGGTCGCTCAATCCTCATGCCAAAACACAGCAAAGCTCTGTCGACACGTGAGTGTTGATTAGATGTACCAAATTCATTTGGAAAAAGATTTTTCAGTTTGATTTCATTGAGAATTCGATCGAGAATCTAAAAAATAATGTTCAATTGATGAATTTATAGTTGATTTTGATCATTTTGTTCATTTTGTCGATGGGATAAATCCCATATTTCGTATTCTGTGCAATAATATTTGATTAATTCGTTATAGTTGGGATTTTGATAGTTAATTAGAAGAAAAACCTTAAAAATTGTAGAAAATTGGTCGATTTTTATTTATTGTAATCGAAGATTGATAGGTTTTTGTTGATAAATTTCAAGATTAATATTCTGCGAGTGATTTTGCTGGGATAGTTGATTTTAGCAGAGTTTTAATTCAAGATTAAAAGAAGGATATTGAAAATAGTGCCAAATTGGTGTAAACTTATTCATTTTGATAGAGAATTGATGTTTCCTTGTTGATAAATTTCATATTTATCTAAAAGACGTTGGTAGAAAAAAATCTATATTTGATTGTACTAGAGATTTGGAATAAAAACTAGTAGGAAAATTTCGAAAATGGTGTAAAATTGATGATTTTTTGATTATTTTGATGAAATATTACGTTTTTTTTCATCGTGAGTTCGATATTCAGTATCCTGGACATGATGATATTTGGATATAATCGATGCTGAATTGAATAAAAGCCATTATCGAGGTATAACGTGTAGTTCCTTTGGACGAATAGTTACTGCAAATAAATTGATGAATTTCCAAACAATACATTTCCTTATCATTATTTTGCAGATCGATAGCAAGCGACAATAAAGGCTTTAAACTTTTATCGAAGATGGGTTGGTCGGAGGGGCAATCACTTGGAAAAGATGGCAGCGGGAGAACCGAACCTGTGAGTATTTCTTTCTTTATAACTAATACCATCTATTTTCCATTTCTATTTGATTCTAGTTGTATTTCGGATTTTCATTTTGCTCAAAGACTCTCCAATTATTTTCTTCTTATATTTTGCCTAATAATTTGTGAAGAGATTGAATCCCGAATTTATTATCACCGTGAATCGTTGAACTTGAAAATTTGGGGCGAAAAAAAAATACCATTTTCGGCTTTTCCTTTCCAATTTTTTTATTATTTTGTTTCTTACACAGAATTTGCAAATAAAAACAACAATTACTTGAAATTCGGAATTCAAAGTATTCGTTGATTCTTGGTACAAATGAAATGGTCGATTAGGAATTTTGGATAAATTTCTGGATCGGAAAAATCCGGAAAACTCACAGAATTTCAAATTCGAATAAAAATTGATCTGGTTGACGTGTTTCGAAAACAGGTCTTGAATTCAAATGACAGGACCGGTAAAAATGATTCTTCCTACAATGAATCTGTACAATAATTTTAAAAAAAATTTTTATTCATCTATTTATTATTCGTCATTTTTACAATTTCCATACAATTTCTTCCATGTATCGCGTACAGAAAGTTATTTCCTTCTAATTTTTTCCTCATCTATTCGTTTATTTTCTCCCTATCATATAATTTCTCGTTATACACGTCGTGCAACGGAAAGGATATAATATCGATGCATTAGGGCGATATGGTCGCTTTAAACCTAACCTAGCTACCTAACCTAGCATAAGAAATATGAATCTGACTGAAATTCTATTCGTTGTTTTCAATCAGTAAAATAGTCAATCACTTCCTGCCGTGGTGAAGAATCAATCTTCCGAGTTTCATTCCGGCAGGTTGTTTAGTTTCGAAGAAATTACGAATCGCGTTTTTCAGGTGATGACAGTTGGTAATCATGGAATCCCGAATATAGTCACGTGGTACTTCAAGGCGATATGGAATTCTGTTTGAAATTCTATTTTTACCAATTGTCGTCACCTCGAAAACGCGAATCGTAATTTCTCGACGACTACTCAACCGATCCCAACGAACCCTCGACGAATGAATTTAGGTTTTTGGCAAAAATCGGCTCAGTATGTCACTTGGTCAAAAAAACTGATAGGAATTCAGTGAAACTCATGTTTTCCATGTTAGCTAGGTTAAGTTGCAAGTGATCTCTACTATATCACTTTAAGCCGTAATAGGAACGAGTGTAATAAGGAATAAAAGGGAAAAACTAAAATTAAATTTCGAATAAAAAATGCGACTAATTCATCCGTCGATATTCTTATACTTGAACTACCACAATATCGGTTAGGTATTGTTATAGTTGACTTGGAAAATCCGGGTTCGTCGGTTTGTAATTGGTACACAGCAAATGCCTACAATCATGCGGGATCGTCTCTATTCCGCCATGGGATGAGAATTCCGGATGTGCACCGCGTAGTGCCGGAGAATAATGATTTAAGTGTCTCTCTCCGAGTCCTTCCAGTCTCGGGAGTAATTTGTCCGCTTTTTTAGCCGAAGTAGGTATAGATATAGATATATAGGTATATAATGTATAGGTATAGGTGGTTCAGTTCGGTTCGTCGGTTGGTTAAGGTTGGTTGGTAGGCAGGCACCCGACCATCGCGGAACTCACGCGTTATTTCTTCGTTTCTTCGTTTCTTCGTGTCCGTCTCATCACGTCTCATCTCATCTGATCCCTTTTCTCGTTTCTTCATCCTTTTCCATCTTCTTCTTCTTCTTCTTCTCCTCTCCGATCTTGTATCTATCTCGTAGAGATCTATCGCACGAATGAATGTATATCTATGTATATGTGAAATATACATGCCTATAATAATCTACCGCGGGTTATTTTCTAGGATAATAATCCGCGTTTCCCCCCTTTTTCCTAGAATTCGAAAGATCTACGGAATCGTACCTGTTGTTTCTTCTGTATAAAATATTAGAGATTTGTCCTTTGATTATATATTTCTTCTTAGATTGCGTGAAACTACTTTTTTTTTTTTTTTCTTTTCTTTTTTTTTTTGGCGGCAAAAATTTGGAAGAAAAAATTATGCGAATTCTATAATTGTTTAATTTTAAAGAGTTGATTTATCTATTACAATATAAGACGATTTTGTGATTCTTATTGTATATGTTTGGGCAAATCCGTCGATAATTGGTAAACGAATCAATCTACAAAGTTTTGATTTTGCTGCAATTTCGATGTGTTATTTCGTTCACTATAATTAGAAAAAAAAAACAAAAAAAAAAAAAACACTTGTTATAATTAATTTATCGTGGTTTTTATAAAAAGAAGACAGCTGGCAAACCTATAATCTGTACCTCCTTACCCTCGAATTTCTATTTGACATTAAATAGAATTTGCACACGCGATCGTAAGTGTAATGTAAATTCTCACGGAATTTTGTTGGATGGAGGATTGTCTTTAATAATTGCTTTTAATAATTGTCTTTATCAGGAAATTTTGCTGAAGTTCTGGAAATTTAAATTTCTGTACATTAAAATTCAAAAAGCAAATTATGTTCTAAGACGGTTCGTGGTTATTGAATATCATTCGAAGTAGGTATATGAAAGTTTTTCGATAGTGAGTTGATAACATAAACAGCTTCGAGTGTTGATCTTTCAATATTCTGATCCAAATTTAACCTTTATATCGCATTTGAATTCAGTTTTATGAAAAAAATGAAGTTTAATGAACCTGTTGGAAAATAATTGTTTTTTTTTTCAATTTCTACTTTTCATTACCTATCGCCTACATGATTATAACTCAATGAAACATCAATATAACATTAAGCCAGTAACAAGATGAATATTCTTAGAAAAATATTGGTATTTCATACGCGTGGGCGGATATTTCAGGATTTTTACTTTGGAAAAAGGACAAACATTGGCCTTGAAAATCTGGAATTCTCCAGGAATTGTGAAATGCTCAATTGCTGGACACCCTGAATAAGGAGGAAGTCGCGCGCGTCAAGTCGATCGTGAAAGGAAGAACGACGACGATCAGGGCTTCCGGTCGTTTTATATTTCATGTACATACATATAGTTTCGCGTGTCATTTCGATATCAAATATTTCGAGTCAACATATATTGGCTGGGAAAGTTTTTTTTCTTTCTATCTTCCCTTTCTTTTTCTCGTCTTTTTTTTTTTTAATTTACGTAACAATTTTTCACAACAATCAGTACCCTATACTGGAGTGAAATTCGATATTTCGTTATTATAAATTCGAGTTTCGATATTATAATTCTTTCGTTATTATGTCATAGCAGGAAAACATGAATTCTCAGCAGACGCTGCTGTACGTATAACAATATGAATGTGTATGCGAAAAACCACGTGATCGTGCTAAAAAGAAAGATAATAGAAATAAAAATAGAGAGAGAGAAAGAGAAAGAATCGTAGATTAAAATACAAAGAAAAAACGTGAGAAATAGAAAAATGTGATAAAACATCGTCGATCAGAATAGAAAAAAAAATTAAATGAAATGAAACGAACGAAATGAAAAAAAAAGCAAAGATGAAAGAAAGAATCAAATGGGGAAAAAAATAGTGAAAAATTGACCCGTGCTGCGGGTATCCGCGTTATATAAACAGTCCAGAGACCGCGTGAGCTGTAATAACGAATGCAAATGTATTGAAATTCAAATCATTATTTTGTCTAGACGCATCACATGCCCTATTGCTCCCACGCCGTGCCGACCCACACGGCCACGCGTAACGCTCATTTGCTTTTGCTAAATTTGTTTGGTCTGTCCGTTCGTTCGTTCGTTCGTTCTGCTTTATTTTTTCATTTTCATTCCTTTTTTTTCTTCGTTTATTTTTATTTTATTTTTTGTAATTCCTTTTGCTTTTAAAACGCGGATGTATATTATAATGTATGCAATCCTCCCCCCCCCCCCCCCCCCCCTCTGCCCTGCAGTATACAGACGTGATATCGTATAATTCTCTAATTAATCAGATCCGAGAGAGATATATTAAATTTTCCTTTTTTTTTTCCTCTTCCCCTCTATAGATATATTTTTATAACCTTTTTTTAATATAGTCAGAATCGGAAGGGTATAATTATGTGAATTAATTGATAATTTACTGTATAATTATATAGTATGAGCGTAGAAATTATATTCCTTATTATTCAGTTAGGATAAAGTGGGGCGAGATTCGGGGCTTAGTAAATCGTTCCGCAATTTGAAAGAAAAAAAAAAAAAAAAATTTGAAATCTTATTTATCAACTTATCATCTTTTCATCTGAAGAGCCTCTAATTTCAGTCATGAGTAATTAAAATTGCACTTTTCCCATTTTTTGAGAATTTATAGTCAAAAGTTTGATCGATAGAAAATACGTTTTGTGTCACAATTAAGCGGGAGATGATTTACTTTTGCGTTTTTCTATCCGTCGTTTCAAAGTTTTCAACATCGATTTTGGATTCGTGCTTACCGATCCAAAAATCTATAAGAGTTTCAATTTTTAAACTAATCGTCCCGCATCTTCGGTGATCTCAGTAATTTTTGAATTAGAAAAAACTGATCTTGGCTTATTGTTCAGCGATCTAGAAAAAACCCGGATATCAAGTCTTAAGAAATATGAGGGCACGAAAAAAATTATAATACCTACTTTTCATGACTGACAAACTATACTCAACTGATTATCAGGTAAATTCAATCAGATTTCACGAGTTGCAGCGTATCCTATCGATAATTTAGACCGGAGATCAATTAAATCCGATGATCCGTTATCGAGATATAATCGATTCGGAAAAAAAAATGTTATTTCAAATAATTTCATAACTACTGGCTCAATCGAATCCAAGATTTAGCCAGTCTTATGTCGAAGAAAACGACATCAATTGAGACAGAAATCATCTCAATCTGTCGATTCGTTCCCGAGATATATCCTCGGATAACAATTATAATCATATGACCTCCTCTCCAAAAATGATCGACTCTGATTCTCTGTACCTCGCGGAAACTAAATTTTGTATTTCGCATTTTACTTGAATTTGCATATTTACCGTGTGTATTGCTTATAAATCTCAGAGCTCCATCTGAGTTGCCCATCAAGCTACCCCTGTCAATAATTAGCAATAATGTAGCAAATCCTTTGCTCTCCATAAGTATCATGTATTTACTGAGCATATGGTTATTCGCCTGCCCATTGCACTCACTGGAGTTCGCTTACCCGGCCATTCGCAATAGACAGATGTGCAGTTAGGAAAAATAAAACAAACTGAAGATAAAATAACAGCAAAGAAAAAAGTGAATAAAAACGGAAAAAGGCTAATACTACGTACAAGGAAAAATCCAAGAAGAAAACCCTTAGGGCTTCGCTTTTTTCGAACGGAAGACGTAATCGTCTCTCGGTCATCCCGGTGTAGGATCCAGCTCTAAACCTTCATCACCGATCACGTTTTTTATTTTATGTTTTTTTTAATGTTTTTTTTTCAAATTCTTTCTTGTCGTTTAGTATTACTTCCCCTGCATTTGTAGGTATAAAGTATGTTTTGCCGAGAGTGTGGAGAGTGGGTAGATAGAAGTAGATAGGTATACTCGACAGTTTCCTATTTTATATACATTTTATATTGCCATACGTAATAATCTTGCGAGGATTCTATAAGGATTATTGCCGATCCCGCGAACCAAGTTGCAAACTTCTCCTTCGGGGCACGGAAACTAAGCGACATGTATAGTATATACATATATATATACTTCTTCGTCTTCTTCTTCTTCTTCTTCTTCTTCTTCTTCTTCTGTTTCTTTTTCCTTTTATTCTCCTTACAGCGTATTTAAATTACCCGCACTTTACGAGTGGATAGATAAATGCCAGATTGCTGGATTCCTGTCGGCCCTGTAGCTCAACTCTCCTATATTATACCTAGTATACTAGCTCGTTACATACATTAATAACGAATAAAATCACTGCCCGCGGAAACGTTCCGCGTACCTGTAAGCGCAGAAGTTTGTACCCTAAGCTTAATACGTCTCCGCGAAACATGAATTCAAAAAAAAAAATTAAACATATGTTTGTAATTGTGCATGAATTACCCATATATACATATATACGAATCCAGGTGTTCTTAGTCCAGGTTCGTTTCTGAGCTTGCAGCATGTATTTACGTACATATAGGTTATACCTGTGAAGTATAACTAGAGTTTATTCAACAAGTCCGAGCTAATAAACCCTTCGACCAAACGATGTGATTAAATAATTAATTAACTTATCTCATGGGCTGATCCCACCGCGCGTATGTAGGTATATATAAGAATAAGTTTTACGTTTTACGCGCTTCGGTGCTACTCGGTATCTGCCTTCGAGTACACACTCGTTTCGAACTAATTAACGCAATTAAAGGCAGAAACGCGTGGGCTAGGACCGAGGTGATGAACTCATATTTATTTATAAATATCTATGTGTGTTTGTGTGTAAAAACAAGTATTTATACTCAGCCTGCGCGTATGTAAAATACGAAAATTATTACTCAGGCGATAGACTTCAACAAAATCACCCATATATCTCCCCCGACGAGCATATTCCTTACGAAAAACCGAGAGGATTTTGTCCCAGCGAAAATTTCGAGAGTCTCATGGTTCTTGAACTAGAGCCGTTTGAAGTTGACCAATCCGAGCAGGTTCGGAATAGTCTAACCGTCGCTCTAGCCACTCAGCGGCGCGCTGCCTCCCCCACTTTTAGTCCGGAGCGTGGTTTTGATTGGCCAACTTGGAACGGCTCTCATTCAGAAACTACAAGACTCTCGATGTTTTAGTTAAGGAAAAATCGTCTCGGATTTTCGCGGGGAATACGACTATCGAGGTTTTGACACAAACTGTACAAACTAGTGCATTTAACCTGGCTACATGCTACACGTATTTGCTCGCTATTACTGGTGTATGAATTCTATCGAATGAGGGGGGAAAATTGCGTGCCGACATTCGTGCGGTGAGGTGACGCGTAAATACGGATATCTAGGCACGTAGTAAACTGCATATCTCCAGCCTCAGGGCTCAGTTTATACTTACTCTGCTCAGCCAGCGAGCTGCACTCGTAAACTTGACTCTTCACGGGATCGAGGACTATCCTTTAGCATGTATAATCCGGCGCTCCGCTTAGCTGATGTCAGACTTCGCGATGTTCAAACGTAGATGATGAGAAGAAAAAAACAACAACAAAAATGAAAAATAGAATCTTATCCGTTGGTATACTCCAATTAAACTCACCGCGAACGCTTATCTCTTCATCTTGTCAACGCTAATGTTCCTGCGCTTTTTTTTTTCTCTTCCCTTCGTAATGCAAAAGTCGAGATGTTATTCACTTGCGAAGTCCTATGTATAAGACTGGTCTAGGAAGTCTTTCGAAGTCTTTGGAAGTCTCCGGAAGTCTTTGCAAGCATTTGGAAGTTTTCGGAAGTCTTCGGTTAGAATTCGAACAATTCCTCATAATATGCAACTGGTAGTCTTTGAAAGTCTCAATTGGAAGTCTTTAGAAGTCTTTAGAAGTCTTTGAGAGTCGTCAGAAGTCTCTGGAAGTTTTCGAAATATTTTGGAATTCTTTGAAAGTCTTTGGAAGTCTTCGGAAGTCTTCGGTTAGCATTCGAAGAATTCCTCATGATACGCAACTGGAAGTCTTCGGACGTCTTTTGGAAGTCTTAGGAAGTTTTCGGAATGTTTTGGAATTCTTCGGAAGTCTTCAGAAATCTTCAGAAGTCTTTCGAAGTTTTTGAAAGTCTTCAGACGTCCGTGGAAGTCTTTTCAAGGCTTTGGAAGTCGGAAGTCACCTATACGTATACCCAAAATCCAGGTCAATAGCCCCTCGGCAGAAGTGGAAAGCCATAGCAACGAAAAAATAAGAATTACTTCTGGCATGAGGAAAAAACGGAACTACGCGGGTTTAGAAACGATTGCGGATTGTAAATGTGGTAATGGAATTTGCAGACGTGACCCATATCGTAAAGGAAATGTTTTAGGAGTTCCGCCTTCGCGTATAGTATAGCGAGTTGTTAAATGTAACATTGAAGAACCCGCATCGGCGCACCTGTTTCCCCATAAAGTTACATTGTACGTTGTAAAACTACTACAGAGAGCGAGCGGTGATTTTAAACCAGGAAATAAATGAATTGCTAACATAAATCGTATAACGTACGCTCGCGGTGGCCAGAGCAACTGAGTACGTGCGCAAAGTTCTTCGACAAAACTCTTGCTGCGTCGAATAAACTCCGGGGATTTGATCAATTTGAGTGCTCCTCTTTTACCGCATTGCATTGCATCCGTAAACTGAGCACATGGTACATTCAATGAGGTGGATTTTGTCACCCCCCGAAATATGCAACCGCTTTTACAGGTCGAAATAATCATCGTAGATTGGCAATACCAGCGGTAATAGTAGGGAGCTGCTAGCTTGTCGCTGACGGCGTCTGAACGTCGATCAACATAACCTCTCACCGGCTCAAACTGTCGAAGTGATTAAGAAAATCCAGATGCTCCGAAGAGTAACGCGATCATCGTAAAGTGTTGAAAAAGTGACTCCGGAGCATTTGAAAATTCACTACGATATTACAATTCGTCAGGAAGCTCATTTTTGTCTTTAACAAGCGATCCTGGTGATAATACACCAAGTCGTAGAACAAGATTCTCCTGGATTTTTCTCAATCATTTCGACAGTTTGAGCCGGTTAGAGGTTATGTTGATCGACGTTTAGACGCCGTCAGCGACAAGCTAGCAGATCCCTACTATTACCTCTGGCATTGCCAACCTACAGCCGTTTATTTTGACCTGTAAAATCGGTTGCATATTTTCAGGGCGACAGAATCCACCTCGTTGGATGTAGTACAAACTCGAATCTTTTCCACGCCAATTTCTTCGCAACTTTTCGTCCTATTTACTTTTCCGAAATAACCGAATTTAGCAAAAACGATCCAGTCAACGAAGAAGAAAATTTTTCACTAGATTATTTAGCCGCGGAGATTAGGAGAGAAGACGTACCGGAGGCGAGTATAGTTGGATCGGGAGTGTATAAGTATCATCGTGGGCAACTGTCTAGTTTTATGGATTCCTCTCGACTAGCTTTGGCCGTTTTAACAGCTTGAGATTTTACCATTTTACTCGAAGAGAAAACGGAGAGAAGAAGAAGAAGTGGTCCTTTTACGATTTACACGGATTCACACCTCGTCTTCGTACCAACTTCGTCTATATACTCGACGGGATAAACGGTGTCTGCAACACCCGTTCACTTCTTTACTTAAGAATGTACCTACAGTAATATAACGCGCCGTTTTACAACCATCGATCTATAAAACAAAACAAAGAAAAAAAATAAATAAAACACTGTAAACGACCCATAAGCAAATTTCCACATTATTCTGCATAAAATTAACCCCCGCCACTTTTCAATTCACTACTCCAAATTGGAGGAAGTTCAGTTTTCACCAGATCCCCACATTTCGCGAGGCCCAGAGTATTTTAGACGATCGTTTTTAGATCGACGTTTCTGGATGGCGTAGTGTGGTAAATTTTTTATCCGACCACATCTCGAGAACGGATTATTGGATTTTTATCAATTCGGTCTCAATCGAAGCTGGTTTTCATGACTCAAAAAGCCCTGAATTTTGAATTTGATCGGTCCAGTATTTTCCGAGTTGTAAAGAAAATAAAATCTTGACCCACGATACCTCGAGATCGGATCAACCGATTTTCATGATCTTCAAAATGGCGGGTGCCGGAACGTGAGAGCAATCAAGCAATTTCACACGAATCGTACTTTTTACTCAAAAAATATCCTATTTTGGTCCACTCCGGTCACTGCTCGTTTCGTTTTCATTTTACAGAAAAGTTCAGTCAGTGGGACGTTCGAAAAATCGCGAAAAATCGTATAATAATATCAATTATCGTCAGATCTTATAGCCTCCCCGCCGGAAATGGATAATATATGTATGTGGAATACGGAGGGTGGTTTTGCGGGTCTCAAGGGTCTCGCGGGGCTTTTCGCGTTGTTGCTGGATGATTGAATAGCGAATGAAAGGCGGTAGGATTTGCTCGGCTATATTATTAGCTCGTAAACGTCAACCTTTCTTCTTCTGCTTCGCCCCCAACTCCTTTCTCACTCTCTATAGCTCTTTCATTCTAGTATAGGTAGATGTATTTTCTTGCAATGAGAGTTACCGATCGTTTTTACGTCCACGGTCTCGCCCCCGATCAGCGTGGCGCGGCAGCTGCAGTATAACAGGGCGACGATTTACGAACCATCGTCATATACATTCTAACGACCCGTGAAAACACTTGAAGAAGCTTTAAACGACCCTCCATTGGAAACTCTCATTGAATCTCATTTTGACGTGAAAAGTAAGAATCCTCTGTCATCATTGTCAGTTTTCTCGAAATGAAGCATATTTTGGAAAAAGCAATCGTGTACGATGGAACTAAACTACATATTTTCTGGGGTGGGATTGTCGTTCCGCATTTCAACAGTTCCGGAAAGTCGAAATTCCGAATTTATTTGAGGCGCGATTTTGAGTTTCTGGAAAAGTTAGAGTTCAGAAGTTGGAAATTCCGAAAGGTCGAAATGCAGATAGCTCAAAGATCCAAACGTTCAAAACTCAAAAAGTTCAAAAATCCGTGAATTCAAGGGAATCTCGTGACGAAGCTGTCGCCTCTTTAGCTTTCAGAATTTTGAACCTCTGGTGTTTTTCCATTCGGAGTATTTCAAATTGGCTACGTAAACTTTCGGGGAAATAATCTTTCTGAAAACTCCGAGTCGGTAGTAGAAAAATTCGTAATTTAGACCGTCCGATGTTTTCGAAATTCGGAATTTCAATTCCTCCCCTATTTGTACCTACAGTTTTTCTTCTTTTCCTTTTTTTTAAATCTAGAAAGTGTTCAATTTTGCCATGGCCTTATGCTCGGTTGTTATATTCTTATTATTTCTCTGCCATCATTTCATAATTCATTTCATAAGCCAAAGCTGAAGAATCCCACGTACCTACCTAATATTATGGCGGAAGTGAACCACGCGAGGGTCGTCCCCAGTGCTGACCATAGCCTGGAGCGACTGGCAAGACAACGAAATGCAAGGCCGCCTTCGATATTATGTAATACTCGGGTATCCAGATCCTTTTTTCCTCCTTTTACTCAATTTTTATTTTATTTTTTCTCCTTTTTTCATTCTTCTTTTTTTCCTTCGTTTCTCTCCTTCTTATACCTTTGGTATTTCTTAGAACTGACCAGACGTCATTGTGTCCGGAATTAGGTCACTCCGAACGGGCCAACAAGATGCCATTAAAATAAATCACCGATACCTGAACGTATTACGCTTCCAAAATAATTTCATTTACTGCAGTATGGACTGCAGTCCACCTAGTCTGTACATCGATCACGCAAACATTTTTTGACTTTCTTTCCCTATTTTCCTGTTTCACATAGTTCCGCAATCCCTGACTTGATCAGAAATCTGATGTGAATATTTGGCGAAATTGGCAGAATTCAGAGTCTTTGAACGAAATTAAATTTTCTGGACTGTCTCTATCGAGGTGATATCGTGAATGTTGATGTCATGAATAAATAGAGCCGATATGTCGTCAAATCACTGAATTCCTTGCCTTGGGCTCCAGACTTCTATTAAGTACGGCTTGACGTATTTTGTAAAGCGCTCGATCGGCGAAAAAAAGTGAATCATTTGTCCATATGAAGATAAGATTCAAATTACACTTATGGAACCGAGAGTTTGCTGATAATAGATCCTTGAGCTGCGATGATAAATGAGAGCGTGTGATTTGTATGGGAAGGGTTCGATTTCCATAAAAAATGAGAAAAAATACGTCACGAGACTTAACTACTTCATTTCTGCTTGCAAAACTTTCCTCAATTCTCGATGCTTCATTAATGAAACCGGGAGAGAAAAAAAAAAGTAAACACCGTTGTCTGGATTTTCCAAATTGGTCGCACACCGTGCAACGCAACAGTTTGTACACTCAACGAAGTAGATTCTGTCGCCCTGAAAATATGCAACCGCTTTTACAGGTCAAAATGAATGGCCGTAGATTGGCAATACCAGAGGTAATAGTAGGGATCTGCTAGCTTGTCGCTGACGGCGACTGAACGTTGATCAACATAACCTCTAACCGGATCAAACTGTCGAAGTAATTGAGAAAAATCTGGGAAAATCTTTTCCTACAACTTGGTGTATCATCAGCAGGATCGCTTGATAAAGAGAAAAATGATCTTCCTGACGAATTGTAATATCGTAGTGAATTTTCAAATGCTCCGGAGTCATCTTTTCAACACTTTACGATGATCGCGTTACTCTTCGGAGCATCCGAATTTTCTCAATCACTTTGACAGTTTGAGCCGGTTAGAGGTTATGTTGATCGACGTTCAGACGCCGTCGGCGACAAGCTAGCAGATCCCTACTATTACCTCTGGTATTGCCAACCTACGGTGATTATTTAAACCTGTAAAAGCGGTTGCATATTTCGGGGGCGACAGAATCCACCTCGTTTGGTGTACCAGGGAGAAAATTGTGGATACTGATCGTGTCCGATATGGGTGAAGATCAGTGATTGAGAAAGAGAGAGTTGATACCCATTTCTGGTATTAGGATATTACGAGTAGAATTTGAGTGCGGGTTACCGTTGTTGGTGATGAATGGTCAATAGATACGCGGGTTAATTCGCACGTCCGCATGTCGAGTTGCGGTTCGCCCACGTAGATATAACGTCGACGGTCTCACATACATACCTAACTACCTACCAACCTACCTACTCTCGTTTCTAATTAATCGGGTTTTGATTTACGGAGTAGCCCGGCTTTGCCCTGTCAAAGTAAATAACAAATGGATATTATGCGTCCAATTGAAATATCGCTACGAGGTAGGTGCGCCATTCTCGTCGACGTCGACGTCGTCATCTCCGTAGACACGATCAGCGCAGCGTTGCGTACATCGCAGCTGCATTTGCGTATTATACTATATAGGCTTATAGACGTATACAGTACAGTACAGTAAAGTAAAGTAAAGTAAATGTATCCGCAATATAAACGCGAACTGACAATTGCCCTAGCCGAAGATGCTGACCGCGTTCGATGCATGCATGCATCGCCAACCGCAAACCTGATTCTCCAGTATCAAATTTACGGGCAACTGTCCACCCTGATGATCAGAAATGTTGCGTGTATTGGATCCTGAGCGCAGCTTCATACAATGTATCTGCTATATGCTTTTGTAAGTTTTCGAAATGATCCCTTCCTTCCACCGTGCAGACAGGAGGTATAATTTTACCCGGCTACTTTTTAATTTGTACCTACCTACCTACCTACATCATGTTGACGTTGACGCGATACGTTCACGAAGGTCATTATCCTCCTCGACTGGTATATTATATCTTCGATTATACGCCAGGTAAATTGCAACATTTCGCCTCATACTGTGCTTCGATGAACCCGTCACGAGTCGGACATTGAGTAATTAGGAACAAATCATTCGCCCGGAATTTTTATATATATGTATGCACGGGATGGGCGCAGTTCGTCTTGACTCTGCAATGAAAATCGATCTAGTATCTTCGATTTTCGATCCATCAATCGTTCAGCGCCGTGTGCATTTTGGATCGCAATTTTTTGATAAGTTTGTCTGCTTTTTCAACGATTGGTAAATCCCCGAGAGGTACGGGAAATTTGGATGAGTTCCGAAATCGGTGGGAATCAATCTTGAAATTTTGATAATCGAAAAACTGATCAAGTGATTCGAATATTCAAATTGCGAAGGCATTGATTAGATGAGTTTTAACTAAAATCATGAAAGTGCCGGGACGGGGTTGAAGTTCCGAATGGTCAAAATTCCAAATTTATTTAAGACGCGATTCCGGGTTTCTAGAAATGTCAGAGTTCAGAAATTGCAAATTTCGAAAGATCGAAATGCAGACAGCTCAAAGATCCGAAAGTTAAAAACTCGGAAACTCCAAAAATCCGCAAATTTAAGGGAAGCTTGGCCTTTTGGCCTTTCGAATCTGTAGCTTTCGGAATTTTGAACCTTCGGTATTGTTTCCATTCGGAGTTTGTCAGATTGGCTACGTAAACTTTCAGGGAAATAATCTTTCGAAAAACTATGAGTCAGCAGTATAAAAATGGTGAATTTCGATCTTTCGCAGCTTTTCAAAATCGACAAAAGGCCGACATTTTCGCGAACTGAACTGTCCACTTTGGTGGCTAAACCAACTGATTTTAGACTCTGTTTAATTATTCCAAAATGGATCGATAACGGATGTCCGTGATGAAAAGTAGTCCGGGAAACTCAGTGGTTGGTATTGGGCCAGCTAAAGCCTCGGCGGTTCGCAGACGCAGTGATCAGGGCGAATAAGGCAACAGGTGGGACTTGCTGGGAACTACATACTCTCCGAACGCGCGGGGCACAACGATCTCACAAATAAATCCAAAGCGGATCTGAGAGAGTCGGCTAAAGTCTAGACGACGGTGAGCCATAAGACGTGAGCCCCCCCTCCCCTTGTCTCTGAGGATTGCCTCCATTCCTGTGTTGCGACGGACCTCCAGGACTCTCCATACTCCCGACACTCGTTTGCCCTTCACCTTTGCAGTTATCATTCGCGAAATCCAAAAAACTGATCCAGTTCCAAAATCGATGATAATCAGTGGCATCGTATTGATTTCGGACACATACCTAGACCAACTGATGTTCAGAATCATGTGAAGGGTCAGCTGAAGGGTTGAAAGATTAGAGATTTGTTGGAATTGCCTGGAGTAGTTTTTGGAACGAATGCTCTTCCATCCCTCAAGTGGCGATGAGTAGAGAGAGAGAAAGAGAGAGGGAATCTTGCAAATGCAATTTTCACCATGAGAGATCTTATCCCATTGTCCGCGAAGCATCATGGTGGTATAATAGTTGTGAGACTGCAGCAGCAACAGCAGCATCAGTAGAAGAGCACTTTGGTTTAGACACTCTCCTCGGAGATGAAAGAAGAAGCAGTAGGTAGAGGTTGACGAAGATTGATTGCTTTTGTTGGGTGGGGAAAAATCGCTTTTCTTGTATACGAGGGCCGAGAGGTGGTTCGAAGGATATCTCGGTCTGCTCGCATATCGCATATCCCATTATACCCGCATGCATGTACGGGTCTAGGATGATCTTGCAGGTATAGGTGGTTCCGATCCACACACGATTCGCACACATGAGATGAGCAGACGTATGAAACATGTGCTCGGAAAAATAAACGGCTAGAAAATCTTGAGAGTGCATCATCGCAGGTACCTAAAGGCTCGTTGCATGGATCTCGCCTCGACTGCATTGGAACTACGTACTGAACTCAACTGAACTGAACTGAACCTGGTCGATCGGTCTAGACTCCAGACACCAGACTACGGACTCCAGACTAGTCTGACATATCATCCATGCATCCTGCACTAGCTCTCCTAGGATCTCTGGTCCGGCCACCTACCCTATCTACCTATAGTCGATTCATAGATATCAGATACACACGAACACGTGGATCAGTTAATTACAACCCATCAGTCGGCTCCCGACTGCGACGCTTAATTACTGCAAGCTCGAAAGACCCACGCACCAGCTGCAGACGTTACAATTCGCAGAAATCGAAAGATGAAATCGTTTTGCTGTAGTTTTCGACTTCCATTCATTTTACGAACAATGACCAATTGAAGGGTACCAGTACCAGAGTAACCTAAGGCACATTATCTCGATAAGACTCATTTCAAATGGCTTTACTTTGGCTACTCTGGCACTGAACTCTTCAGTTCAAGGTCATGAAAAATCCAGGGTAGCCAAATCGACCGATTATTGTTCAAATTCTCGGGGCTTCCTTTTTCGAAATCGAGTAATTTGGAGCACATTACAATGTGCAAAGATGATCGTTCGACCATATTTCAAGTTTTGAGGATACAATTTGATGGCTTCTGATGATCAATTTGAATTCCATGAACGCGTTTTGGATCAGACTTCAGGGTTTGTTTTTTCATCGGAGAAAAAAAAGTTTTGCGAAACGTTTGGTGGAAGGTCTTAGCGAATGGCGCGGAGGAAGCGAACGCAGACGGGTCTTGAACTTTTCGCGGACATAATGAAATACGGAGGGCTAATAAAATTCACGAAGCAACGCACATCCGGTCATTTCGCGTCTGGACGTAGTCTAGCGGCCAACTGGTCTCTCATTTTCTTTCTCTTTCTCTCTTTGTTTATTCCTTTCTTTATTTCTCTCTTTGACTGACTGCTGCTACCCGGGCTCTGGCTCTCTACTGCACTCGGGCATAACGTAATAAGTATTTGCTTTCGTTGTACCAGCTCCTCATATACATATATTATATGCATGTACGATATCTACCCACCTTATATACATACCTTTCATTTCGTCAAGAGAAGGCTGGTACTCGTTACTCCTTCATATAATGCACACCAACCTGCGCACCTAGCCGCAAATTCCCCTAATTTACCATGACTGTTTAATGACATACATTATGTCGTATGATTATCATTTTTACACATGTAGCCAGATCCAACATGCAACATTTGCCATGAATAAACGTCGACCTTGCAATTACACACCACTGCTCGATCATTTTCATGAAATTGCACTCTCAGAGCTGAGAATCTTTGCGGATATATCGAGAATAGTATTTTTCTTGTTATTTGGACGCTTTTTATCCGTTTTCACTTGAGGAATCATCAAGAAATCCTGTGAGAAATTGCTAAGATAGCACTGGATGAATAATGAACCGGGAATTGCACTGTAAAAAATTTGCAGTGTCAACCGTTATAGAATACGATTTGGTGTCAATTGAACACTATTTGAAGTTCTTTCAACACGGTAGAAGATTTTTTTCATATCAATTGGTGCTGCACTTCCGAGTTGACCACTATAATTGTTCTTTAGTGGTTCAAGTCTGCAAATTTTTAACACCACAATTTCGTTCAGTGTGCGGTGAGAATTTTAGTGATTTTCTGTGATCAATCCGGTTTGGCGAAAGTAATGGCAGAACAGAAATTTGAATACATCGAGCGATTCCTAGACCAATCAGTGATTTTCGACTCTTGTTTTTGTGTCAGAATTTACCGAGTGCCTGATTTCTTTCGATTTTTGAAAGAATAGCGAAAAAACCGTCGCCAGACGAATCATTTCAACATCCAAATTAGGATAATAAGAATTGAAAGTTTTCCAACTGGGGAAAATGTGAGAAATCCGAAGGGTGTACGTCGGAATCTTAAGGGTATATGGTGTTTTTTCATCGATATACCAAAAGCTCTGGTACCTGCAACTTAATATGCAGTATACTCGAAAGTGAGTTCTCTAAGACATTGCAGTAGTGTGAAATGATATGCCGGTCGTCATAGCTAGAACCCATAAGTTTAAAGTTCGTACGGTTCGTCGACCGTCCGAACGGTCTAACCTCCTCCTATCACGGCCAGACGGTTCTCGTCTGCGCAAACAGCCGGGGTTGACGGTGGCGGTGGTTGCAACAGCCATAGAGCGTTGGTGGTTTGGGCAAAGGGGTTTTGGCCAGGGACATCCATCACGGGATTATAATGCAACGTTGGCTGATGCAACTATGTCTGCTGCATCTATATGCACCCAGTCCACCCACACAAACGGTCTGGATCACACGCTGATGTGGCCTATGCATATATGCATCTGTTCCATGCATGTAGCCTTGCACATTCGCCAGACTGCAGCCCGCAGACTGTGCACTGCAGTCTGGCGTACCGTCGGGCTTCCAGTCTATCCCAGTTTCGCCTAGATAACGGGGGGTATAGTGCATTTTCGCCGAAGGGTCTATGGCTGGTCTGGAGTTGGCTGATAGCCGGCACTGCAGGTGCAGTAGTCTAGGTTCTGCAGGGTTCATGCCGGCTACAGCACAGCGGTACCGAGTCTAGACGACGAAACGCTAATTAATGCCGAGCAAACACACCCGCCCCGCTCGCTTACCCGTTCATACCAGGCAGGGTACCTACGTACCTACGTACCCTGTACCCCACTACTTCCATCCACTGTAGCGCAGATCGTCGCCGCTGATGGTGGCTAAGGGGAATCGCGTATACGTACTCGGGATAAACCGTATCGTGCATGGGATGCAACGTTCTGCAACCGTATAGTCCGAGTAGTTCTCATGCTCTGAGATTCTATAGTCTTCGCGACAGGGTCTCTTTTAAGTTTCAACACTTTTAGGGGCGGGATTGAAGTTCCGAATTCTAAAAGTTTGAAATGGTCAAAATTCGGAATCCATTTTAGATGCGATTCTGAGTTTCTAGAAACGTTAAGGAGTTGGACATTCCAAAAGGTCGAAATGCAGAAAGTAAAAAATCCACAATTTTAAGGGAAGCTCGTGACAAAACTGTGAAAGAAATAACGTTGCATCTGGCGAATTCCGAGATTCGGAGTTTTGGCCTTCCGGATGTTTAGCTTTCGGAATTTTGAATCTTCGGTGTTTTCGTTCCAAATCGAGTGTTTTTTTTTCACTGCATACAATAGCAGGAACGTAATTGATGTCAGTATCCCATATCTATGGCTATCGAATGACTCGTGTCGATTGAAATCGTGTCTGGATCGTATGTACAATTTCGCTGAGTTTAGTTTTGCGGTTTGGTAACATCGCACTAGGTATACAGTATGTATCTATGTATGTACCTGTATAACTGTAGGTCGTGCCGAAGTTACCAGACGTAGTTATACCCACCTACCAACCTACCTACCTATTCGAAGTAGGATAAACTTTAGAAACTGGTACGATCTGTCTAGAGCATTCGGAGGTCAAAGCTAAATTTCTAATAGCGTCTGTCTTGTTGCACAGTTGTTAGGTATATGTATAGGCAAAGAATCATCGGTGATTCACGGTTCAGTTTGAGGAGAAATTAATCGAAATAAAAATAGAAACCGATCGTGAAATGAATTCCTGCGGGTAGCCATCAGTAAGTAATACGAATCGCTTATAATACTCGAATAGCACGTTACCAACATAGACTGAATTATTACGTGAATATTTAAGAGATAATTTAACCGAACTCTGCCCCACACTATATTCATATGTATACGTGGGCGAAAGCAGAAGTATATAGTGACCACATGGTTCAGATGTGGGGTTAATTTACATGCAATTTGCGGAGTCACTGTTCGCCGGTCAATCGTTCCGCCTCGAAGTGGCGTGTAATTCGTTTAAACCTACACGTGACCAATTAGAGGTATATACGCTTGGCCACCAGTCTTTATCCCAGTAATCATTATCAATTACAATCAATTATGACTTTCTCATGATCAATTTATATTCCCATCGGTATTAAAGAGATGGAAAAATAAAAACAACGATCACAGAACAAAAACCACCACTTGCTTCCAGTTTTTCATTCCAGTCTGACAATAAGAAAAAGCTCCGTGTCAATATCTCCTTAACTCAATTATAAGGAATTATTTCGGAATGCTTTTTCAATCGTGTATACAAGTTTTTCTAATTCATCGCTTTTCGAGACCAGTGGTCATCGTATCATAACCAACCGCGAGAACCGAAAATCTGAGCTTTCATCTGACCTACACGTTTCGACTTTCGAGATCCAGACGTGATGAATTTTTTTCGGTTTACGATTTTCCGAAAAAGAATGCATGGATTCTGATGATTTCTATCTTAGTCAATGTGATTTTTTATTGCTTAGAACTAATAAAATTTTGGCTTTTATTCGTCGAGTCATTTTTGAGTTATTCAAAATATAGAATTCAAAAGAAAAAAGAAAAAATTGCAATCCGTAACATTTCAAGATCGAATCAACGGATTTTAATGATATTTGTCTCAAACGGTAGAAATTGCTTCGGCTTCAATCTTATCAAATTTTCCTGTTAATCGATTCTGTAGTTTCCAAGTTACAAAGAGCATTTATTTTTTTCCTCTCCTCATATTTCTCGAAACTCTATCTGCAAGGGCTTTTTGGATCACTGATCACTCAAATAAGGTCAGGCTTTTTCAATTCCCAAATTCAAGATTGTGCTTTCGATATAACCGACTGACATTTTCTAAAGACGAGACAATTTCTCAAAAAAAAAGCTACTGGTCGTTGGTGTTTCGAGTCAGTCAACATGGTCTCAAAATCGACATTGAAGAAACGAAATTGCAAAAACAGCCAACTTTGAGCTTCTAATGGCTAATGCAATCTATTTCCAGTGAACCGAGGTCTTTAATCAAGATGAATATTTCTCGAGTTCCAAAAGTTCCATGTCAGGTCCACTTAGGTGGTCAGCCGAATGATTTGCTGATTCCCATCGATACCGATGAGGTATTTGCGGACTTTCTTATTTCGTTTTCTGATTGTATTCTTTTAGATCCTTTTATTTATTTTTATTTTTTTGAGACACCCTGTACATGGGTACCTGTGCGGTGTACATACAATGTACAACATACATGCGGTTATAACGTATATAGTATATCGACAATGTATGTATATATGTACGTACGACGTACGACGACGAGGCGCTCGGGGCTATAGCCAATCCGTTAATCAGCTATTGCAGAGAGCGCATTGCCTTGAGCGTCTAGCCGTCTCGGCGTCTCGTCAACCCGATACATTTCTCTTGCTCGGTTGCAATTTTCTCACCTTGCCGTTTATTAATCGACTAATTAAATTCTCTAGTTCTGACACCAACGTGTATATATACCGTTTGCCATTACCGCGACCACGCGACCACTATTATACGTGCAACCGACGGACTTAATATTGCATCGAATAACGTCTAGACGGACGTCCTCACTCTTTGATGTACATATTTTATAATATAATACCGATTTACACGTGAATATGTATTCCACTTGTACCCACACCCGGTTCTTAACTCACGGTGAAATTTAGGTTGACGAGTTTCTGCACATTCGCGAAAAACGTTGAAATTGTGAAACATATAGGGGACGAAGGTTCCGAATCCCAAAAGTTAGGAAACGGCCGAAATTTCCAATTTATTTGAGACGCGAGTTTGAGTTTCTAGAAATGGTAAAGTTCAGAAGTTGGAAATTTCGGAAGGTCGAAATGCAGACAGCTCAAAGATCCGAAAGTACAAAGCTCAGAAAGTCTAAAAATCGGCAAATTTAAAGGAAGCTCGTGATAAAGCTGTGAAATAAACGACGTTGCATCTCGCGAATTCCGAAATTCGAAGTTTTGGCCTTTCAGATCTTTAGCTTTCGGAATTTTGACCCTTTGGTGTTTTTCCATTCGGAGTTTTTCAAATAAACTACGTAGACTTTCGGGAAAATAATCTTTCGAAAAACTCCAAGTCGGTAATCAAAAAAATTCGGAATCTTGACCTTTCGCAGCTTTTTAAATTCGGAATTTCGATCCAGCCAAACGACATCGATGTTTCTCTGAATCTTCTATCCGATGAGAAAAACGTTGTATCCTTCAGTTTTGGATTCCATTTTTTCTCGTTTTTTTTTCAGACCACACCTTAATACTATTTAGCCACTCGATGTAGATTTTTTTGAATAATCTCCTAGTTCACTGTGCGAACATTTATTGATTCTCATACCGTCCAATATGTATATTTCTGATTTGAAATTCTTATAATATCCACCAATTATTTATGCCACTGAATTAAAGATTCGCTATAAATCTTTCTTCTCAGGCGCCTGAACTAGAAATATAGGTATACACCTATGATTGAATATTTATTTATAGAATCTATCCGATGGTCCCTCTTCTACACCTCGTTAAATATTACCCATGCAAGAAAATAGACCAAAAAGTTGAAAATAAAAACCAAAAAAGAACAACGAACTTAATTGAATTGGATCAAATTTCGTCGTTAATCTCCGAAAATTTTCCACGACATACGATTGCAATATTTGTGGAAGAACAAGGTGTGAGTAAAAAGGCGAATTTTAGCCTGGAGATCAGCTGCGTTCGGAGTTTTACAAATAATAACCAACCGAGACGATTCCGCGGTGGAGAGACAGCTCCAAGTATGGGCAATGATCCGAATAAACCTGCTGGGGATATCATGAGGTGGAAGTGTCAATGTAAGCTGTGGCAGTGGTAAGGAGGTGGATGTGCACCTCGTGGTGGAATATAAGGTGTTGGTATATCTGGTCAAACACCATCGTAAACTAAGTCGTGATCCGCACTCCAGACCGACCAGTTCATGTGTTGGTAAAGCGTATTCCACTCGTTTGTATATATGGGGACCAGATCTGCTGGTGTAAGTCTTCTTTTACCGTGTACAAGATCCTTCAGAGAGGAGTCGGGATCCAGAGTAGCTGGATGCTGCTGCTGCTGCTGCAGTTGGCACTTGGGCAGAAGAAGAAGAAGAAGAAGATGAAGAAGAAGACGGAGAAGAAGAAGAAGAAGAAGAACTTGCCGAGCCCAGAGAAAGCCAAGAGGAGCTCGGGTATTAAGAAAGGTTACAACAAGCCACACGGGCAATAACAGCGGCATTAAGTGGTCTAGACAGATGCATCACCATCAGAGTGATCAGGGAAGCGAACCGCGTGGGCGTTGACTTCTTCTTCTTCTTCTTCTTCTTCTTCGTCATCTTCTTCTTCATCTTCTTCATCTTCTTCTTTTTCTTCTTCTTCTTCTTCTTCTTCTTCTTCTTTTTCATCATCATCATCATCTTCTTCTTCTCCTTTCCTACGTACCCAACCGCGACCGATACTCTTTACTCTTGAGTCCCACAATCAGAGCCGTCATATGCATACGCGCGTGTACTCGAGACTGGTTAGTCGTACCGCGCGATTCATGCGCCAATCAAAACTTCCAATCTGTATAGATACGTTAATGTCTTCACCGCGAAATCAACCATACACAGCTGCAGCAGACGTGGGTGTGCACTGTACCACGTCTGCGGCTATATCATATCCACTTCGACCATTTCTCAAGAGTGTGGACTCGAAATGACAAGATGGCATTCGAATTTCCAAACAATTCATCGATCGTACTGCAGTCGATACGATCAGACAGGAAACTGTTCATTTCCTGGTCAGAAACTTCATGCTGCAATTCATGCATGATAGTTCAGTTTCCGGTTAACCAGAAAATTAACGCATATGCCGAACTTCGAAACATCGTGCAACTGACCTAAATTCAATGCTCTTTCATGACAGAAAGTCTTCTCCATGGTGCTCAATGTATTTTGTTATCCTATAGCCACTTCCTCACCCTCTACGTTTAATGTCATCCTATTTTTTGTGTACCGTCGACGTTGTTCCAAAGCAAAACTTTAACCGGTCCATATCTTGCCGCAATCTGAATGAGAGATAGACCAATGCATGAGTGTCTGAAAGATGCATGTGGAGCATTGTTTCCAGGGTCTTTCAATTTTTTGCCAAGTAAATAATTGTTTGGACGTTGAAATTTCACTAGTTGATCGAGTCTCATGATCAGTGCAGCAATTTAGCGGCCATGGTCAGTGTATTCCAATAGTCCGATGTGGCATGAGCTGGATGTGTGTGAAGATTCCTAGCCAGTATACTTGGCTTTTGGACATTTGCATCGATATTGGCTAGGTGAGGATCTTGAGAAAAATGACGAAATGGATCATGACGGTGAAAAATGATCGAAAACTCGAAAAATGAAGCGTTGGAAATTGGAAGCTCTGTTTGAGGGTCTGCATGCATATGTTCGCGTGTTTTTAAAATTGTGTGTATTCTCCAGAGAGAGTGTGGGATCTGGGATCGAGGATGTACATTGGTATAGTGTCTGGTGTTGGGTACACGGTCAGGATGAGAGAGTCTTCCTAATTGGGACCGCGAACCAATAGCCTGATATTTCATTCGCGCCGAAAGTGGCTCTAAAAGCGTCTCCCATGGCTCAGTCATCCGTCCTAAAGATATACGCATCACAGCCTCCCAACCACCCTCAGTTCAGCTCGTTCCAATGCGTCGCGACGCGACGCGACGCCTCGCAAGTCTTCGCAGAGGGGTTTACCCATCGAGAGGTCCAGGTCTGTTTAACAAACACACTTAGGGTCGAGTCGCTTTCAAAAGTAAACACATGCGCTATACTCACTTCGCGCATTTTAGATATTGCAAGGAAATAAAAGTACCTCATTGTGTACCTATACTCTGGCTGACGGGGCCAGGGAATGTGGGAAGCGTAGAGGGCGAGATTCGAGGATTCACTAACTTGTCAAGGATTTTCTATAATGTACAGGACTTCGCTAGGAAGTGAAACGAACTTTGGACAATGGTGTAGAATTGCCTAATTCTCACTATCTTTCTTGAAGGGATCAGTACAGCTAATTGGTATCAGATATTCAAACTATAGTAATTCATTTATATTTCACCAAAGTTAATTTCACATCAAAAGAGATGTTCTCTTCTAAAGCCTGTCATAAGGATTTTGAGGCACAATTGGTCCAATTAAGGTCATTGAGGGCTTGTTTTGTTCGGAAAGAAAATCCTCATTCTGTGAACGAAAGGATTAGAAAAAAATTAACTGTGCGAAAACTTACAGTCAATTATCCAAAGTTTTCAAAATTTGGGACAGTAATTTGCAACTAACTTAGCCAAAACAAAAACATTTAAAAATTCTTTCATTTACACGATGAGGATTTTATTTCCGAACAAAATGAACCTTTGACGACCTCAATCAGACTAACGCTGCTTCGAAATCCTTACGCCAGAGGTTTTGAAAGAGAAGATTTTTTGCTGTGAAATAAACTTTGGTAAAATACAAATTAATTCTGGACTAGTCTGAATTCCCGAAACCAAGCTGTACTGGTTCCCTTAAACAAATCACGTGACATTTGTGAAATATTTCTGAAAACGGAAAAACCGACAAGTTTTGTCAACGAAATCCTCATGCAAAATTTTTGCAAGGTATAATAATTGTATCAGAATCCGAAAAGTTCGAAGTAAAGTGAACCGCAGTAAAAAAATGAAATTTAAGAACACTGTGAAATTTTATCGGAATCCATGAAATTCAAATCCAATCTTAGCGAAATTTCAACCCAATTCGCAAAACTTGAATCGAAACTCCGAATTTTGGATGAAATTCATGAAAGTTGAATGAAATTCAACGAAATCCATGAAATTTGGATCGAATTTCATAATTTCTGATGAAATCTAACAAAATCGAACAAAATTTACGAGTTTTGGATGAAATTCCAGAGGATTCTTGACAGATCAATGTGATTTGAATGAAATCTCAGAAAGGATTTTCAATGAAACACTCAAAATTTGATTGAAATTTCCAAATTCTCGATGAAACACATAAGATTTGATTGAAATTCAATGAAATCAATGAAATTAGAACGACTGCTTAAAAATCCATCAAGTTCAAACAAAGTTTTAGAAAAGTCATAATGAATTCCATGAAATTGGATTGAAACTTGACGAATTTTCAATGAAATCTGACTGAAGCGGCTCGGGAATTTCAATGAACGCACAATCGTATAAAAAATATGCAAAAATCCGATTAAATCTGCGACGACAATTGGTTTATCTCCCGCAGGAGGATCTGTAAAATTTTCGCAAGACTAAAAATATACAAATAATTATTTAACAAATGAGAAAAAAAAAATCCCAACAGTCTATATCCGGTGTCTAAACGTCACCGATGCGTTGATGACTATTTCACTTGAAACGGTGATCATTCCTCGGCGTCTATGACGATTTTTTTGGCCTGTGACAAAATTGTGAGCGAAAAAAAAAACAGAAAAAGAAGAAAAAAAAAAGAATGATGAAAGAGAAAAATGTGATTTAATTGGAATGAATATGAAAGGACTTTGAAATATCACTTTACAATAGCCTTAAAGCCTCGCGGGCAGAGAGACGCGGCGCGCAAGTAAGTCAAGTGTCTGAGGCTTGGGGTTGTTGCGGGACGGGGGGGATGATGCCGGGAGTTAGCTGGGGGGGCTGTAGAGGCCTCATTTACATCCAGACGGGGAGACACTTGCCCCAAATACGGGCGAGAATTCAGGAGAGGATCTCTTCTATGACCGGCCAACCGAAAAACTGAAACGGCCTCAGCTTTTAGCGATAAGGGTTCGCGTTTGTGCCCGGAACCACATCATCCACTTGTCTCAGATACCTACATATTATACCGTCCAGACTCTGCAGATATATTGAAATTCAGAGGAGAGAAGATTTCAGAGGCCGTCGGGGCCGAGTCGACATTCCGAATTTTCAAAGTTATACCAAAGGTCGAAATTCTGGACTTTGATATGACCCAGTCACAGAAATTTCTATGTAACCGATTTCACAAACTTCGCAGAAAAAAACAGCAAAGATTCAAAAATTCCGTAACTCCAAGTTCAGATTTTCGGAATCTTAAAATTCCTGAGTTTTGAACTTTCGGATCTCTGAACTGCCTGCATTCCGACCTTTCGGGATTTTAACCCCTCGTCGCCACAACTTTGTAGAATCACTTGGTGGCCATACTGGGTAAAATTTACCCAGTCAAGGTTCAAATGGTTGCTGTGTGAAAACTATCAGTCCGATTGGGATCGAAAAAATACTGAAAATACTTTGTACATTCTGAAACATGTACAAAAAGTTGTTGTGTCAAAATTCAAATCACAATATGTTCAAAATAAATCGTAAATAGGTGAATTTGTCAAAATTACACCTTTTCACTCGAAAAATCATAAGTTTTTGAATTTTTAATATTTTCGAGTCAAATTTCAACTGGAATACTCGTCAGATATGGTAGGTGCTTCTAGGAAAAAAATAATGGCAAAGTGCACGTTTGAAAACAGGCATTCATTTCGACATATGAAGAGGATCGATTTTGGAGTAGAAATGAATGCGGATTTATCTGGAAGACATAACTGCGAAAAATTCACCTTTTCGCTAAAAGAAAAAAATCGTAACTAATGCATTTGTCAAACATTTTTTACCCAAATTGAGGCCTGGGTAAAATTTACGTATGGTGGTTAAGAAGGGTTCAAGTTCTGAGCCCTTACGCTTCTGGAAACAGAATTTCGACCGTTTGGAAATTTCGAAATTCGAGAGTATTTCTTTTTTTAAAGTCCCGAACTCCGAGCTTTAAGGAGACGGTTTTCAGTTAGCTTCGTGGAAAAATCTCGTCTCGTGTGCCGGGAAATTTTTCTTATTATCATGCCTACTTTTTATACTTGTGGAAAATTTAGTCTCCGGCACGTCAACGACTTATAAACGAGGATGAGGAATTCCCTCCCTACCACAAACCACCAACCACCACCCTCACCCCGTGACATAAAAAAGGCGGACTTTTCGCGGTTATATTCTGCATCCTCCTGAGATAATCAGAATCCCTTTTTAGTCTGGCAATTTCAAGAATGTCGCTCTAAAACTCTTACGTAACCCGCACGTGTACCCCGCGAACGCGGTGAAACTCCTCTTGTTTCCCCCAGAGATGATTTCAACCTTAAAGATTTCGGTTCAAACTTTACTCGCTCATCGCTTTACGTAATAGAAGCATAAGAGGCTTTTAATCGAACGACTTCTTTTTTTTTATTCTCGCAGAAAGTTTGGAAAAATTATGGAATTGTATTTGAAAAAAACCGCGTATAGCAACTTTTGGGAAATGGCAAAACGTTGTGAATTGTGACAGCGATTTCCTCAAACACTACTCGCTCGATCGTCTCGAAATTTTTACATAATTTGCAAAATAATAGCGCCTATCATTTAGCGCAAGATTTTTTCAATACGTGTCCTTTTTTTTGGAAAAAAATTTCAAGACTGTCAGTATTTTTTTTCGCAAATATCGACGAATAATTCCAGACAGATTAAAAATGTGCAACCCCTAGTTCTGTGCCGCGGTTAATCTGGATCAGAGAAACCCTTGGGACAGTAGGGTCTGGATTTCGACAAGCCGGACGTTTAATTTTCTTGGTGAAAATTGCATACAGAATATTTTTCAGAACTTGTTCAACGAATGCAGTGATCTCACGAGTCTAAAAAAATAAAAACAAGTGACAAATCTATTTGCCTAGTACCTACTTTTCATCCGACTATTTTTTTTTCATGATATATTTTATTCATTTGTTTCTTTAGAGAATAACCCTATAACCTATTACCAATAAGGTGGGATAATACGTTACCTCAGCCGAACTTCTATAGTTGAGCTCCGAAACGCTTATTTCCAATATACTCCCGTTCGTTTCATTGATTTTTTTTTTTGAATTTCAAGTTCTATGAATATAACATATCAGAATATCGGTACGTGAGTCGAAAAGTATGACAACTCCATTACCAATAACACAGAGGTTTCATAGTTTCAGGCAGTAATCTGAGGTGTCATACTTTTGGACTCACGTAAATACCGATGTATACCATCCTTTTCCTTACTGAATAACAAAGAGAATGACCCATATTGAATTCGTCCTGCTGATGCATGATAGAAAAAAAAAAAAATGATGTCTCGAATAAATCATCAGGGGCTTCATTTTTTAGTTCAAGAAAAAATTCCTACAAGTTAAGCAGAAGCCGTAGGTAATCCAGGCAAAAACGAGTCGTTTCTGGGATCATTGAGTGATTTCATTCAATTATCGATTGATCACTCATTCGTCGGGTCATTGAAAATGTTGTCGAAGAAATTCAACGTCCTTTACATTTCCTCCGAGACAAGATTCTGAATCAAATCGAATAGCAGAAGAGTTTCGAATTATTCCATCGAACCGTTTCTGATATTTTCGAGTGAACAAAATGGACAGACAGGCCGACATTTCGTTAAAAACGTGATTTTTAAATTCTAGTGGTTTTGAAACGTGAACATTCTTCAAAATTAGATATACATAGTCATTTTCTAGCCGAAACCAATACTTTCTTCTTCAGATAAAAAGCAACATGACATAGGGATTCAAGTCGAGTCCGAATGAATTGGGTCATTTATATCGAATTGATCGGAATGTGAAGCGAACTTCGTAAAGTCAAAGAAATGAAGTGATAATTTTCGACTATATGTACATTTAACTTAGCAAAAGGCGACACACTGGCCCCCTTTGTACAATACCGAGTAACGATCTAGTCGGAGAAGTTGATAGCGAGTTGGGATGACTCGGTTGCGGGAGTAAAGCGGTGATGGGAGGCTTTGATTTCTCTTGAATACCCGAGAGAGTCCTGCGTGCGGGTCCTTCGAGGGATGAGAGTGCCTAGCAGCTAGGTAGCTACTTATCACAAGTTGTCTGAGAGCCAAATTTGCATAGATATCTTTGGCTATACGGTGCTAAGGACGGACCAGAGCAAAGGGACCAAAGGGCATCAGCAAACCGTTCCACAGGTTCATTCGTTTTGTTTCGCGAGAGCTGCTTTCTTGGCATTCTTATAAACGAGCATGACTCATCGCGGTGTTTCGTTTAAAACTCAGCCAAAGAAAAGAGAAAGAGAAAGAGAGAGAGAGAGAGAGACACCAGCGAATTATTTATTCACGAACAAACAATATGACGCAAAGAGGCAGTCGCGAATACGATCATACGATACTATGCTAGGTATACATCCGACACTGCGAAACCAACTTGATGGACACCGGACGGACGGAGTGTCGTGAGATTGCAAAATGCTAATGATTTTCACTCCTGGCGAGTAGAGTAACCCCTACTGTCTGCACTTTTTACACCTTTTTTTTCCGTCTGAACCTCACAGTTCTTACAATTTCTTTTTAACTTCCCGCTTTTGAAAAAAGGGAAGGTATTAAAATCACCCCGAAAATAGAATGTTGAGTTTTCACCAGATCTACACGCGTTTTAGGGTCCAGAGCATCACCTCCAACCATTTTTGGATCGGTCAGTTTTATGTTCGACGATATCTTCAGAACGAATCGACGAATTTTTATGATTTTTATCTCCATCGATAGCATTCGCTCTAACTTAAAAAAAAAATGACTGAATTTTGAGACGGATCGATGCAGTTGTTCCGTATTGTTTGAACTTGAAAGATCTGCGCGGAAAGTTTCAGGGTTGGCCCGTCGTGGTCAGTCGATTTACCTGTTTGTTTTTCGTGTACCAATTTTTCACGAGAGTCGTCTGGTTACAAATTTCCAAAAATACCTACATGATTTGAAATCCAAATCAATTTTTGTCTTTTCTGATTGATTCCAGGTGCCTTTAGTATCGAATCACAATAAAGCGGGACTGGGTGCTTCCGGGGCTGGACTTCCGGCAGTAGAGGCGAATCCTAGTACCGAAAAAAAACAAGCTGTTTGGAAGAGGACTCAGCTGCGTTACCACGAAATTTCCGACCAATAGCAATATCATAACAATCATTCAGAAATCGTCCACTACTTATACGATCGGTCGATACTTCTAACCATTTCAAGATCCATCTGCAATATAAGATCTGCAATCCTCGTTGTTTCGATTCACAGTCTAATCGTCAGGCTATCGAATCATCGAACGTATATTTCCTAATCAAACATCGTTCTAAAAACTAAAACATCACGTAATAATTGATCTCTGTTATCCTAATCACCTTTTTTTTCCTTTCTCTTATTCGATTTTTTGGATTCTTGACAATCGGCGATACAATCGACTCTACTCGTTGGTCAAACTTGTCTATTTCTTTTTGTGTGTGCAATTTTTTACAATTTTCAACATTATGCTCAACTTCATTCTATCGGTGAGTATCTAATTCCTCAGCACGGATTATCAGCTTTGGAGAAATGAAATTGTTATTTTTGTGTTGAGGATGAGCTTTAGCAATTAATCATTCGAATACGTAATCCCGACTATTTAGGAGAAACTTGAATACCGAAAAGTAAGATTCGAGATTTACGTTTCACGGAGTGTTCGAGTACGTAGTAAGCGTATATATTTGTTAGGCAAAGGGTAAAACTTGGAATAGTCATTCCCTTGAAGCGGACCTGGGTCCGTCACGGTTCCAGTTCGCCGGCACGCGATCCCTTGGAAAAAGGCTTCTCGCTTTGCCCATTGTTTTTAGACTTTACAAAGAGCGAGATGTATACCTACCTTGCCTGTATCTACCATTATAACGTACAGAATATACCGGAAACGAAAATAATTCTTTCGCGGTCAACCGTGAAGACGATCTCGCGATCTCCAGGAAACTAAGGGAAACCATAAGTCGTTTGCTTTATACCTCGGGATTCGAGTTACATACACGAATCGTCTAGCTGTAATTATATGTGTAATATTAATGAATGAATTTATCTGTACGAAGTAACGAGTTCTTTTTTTTTTCAATTTTTATTCGTTAGATATCGCTCAGGCTTATCTATTTACATGTTTACTTATTTATTCAATCATTTTATTGTAATTTCAGTTTCTAGCTCAATGAATTTGTGTAAAAATATGAAACCTAAGTCTGGTTAGTCTATTATGTGTTTCATAAATCAATTGTCAATCAATCATATTCGATTGTTACTGTAATAAAGAAAAACGAGTTTCTTAAAAAGACACCCTTCTTTTGACGCGAGATTGAGATTCTGAATTGCAAAAGTTGCGAAAGGTGAAAATTCCGGATTTTTCTAATACCGACTCCGAATTTTTGGAAAGATTATTTCCCCGAAAGTCTACGTAGCCAATTTGAAAAACTCCGACTGGAAAAACACCGAAGGTTTAAAATTTCGAAAGCTAAAGAGCCGAAAGGCCAAAACTCCGAATCTCGGAATTCGCGAGATGCAACGTCGTTTATTTCACAGCTTTGTCATGAGCTTTCCTTAAATTTGTGGATTTTTGGACTTTCTGAGTCTTGAGATTTCGGATCTTTGAGCTGTCTACATTTTCGACCTTTCGGAATTTCCAACTTCTGAACTCTAACGTTTCTAAAAACTCAGAATCGCTTCTCAAATACATTCGGAATTTTGACCATCCGGAACTTTTGGAATTCGGAACTTCAATCCCGCTCCCTTTCTTTCCTGTTCCATGATTCTTATTCTAGCTTTTGACACACGTAACCCCACGTGTCATCCAAGGAGTCTGTCGAAATGACGGCATCGAACAATTAATGTTTTCCTCAGAACATATAAGGTAAGAGATGTCTGACTGTAGTCGTTTTCAAAAATACCATTCAAAAATCAGGAGAAGCCGAGTGTGTCATATTTTAGACAAAAATGTAGATGGGTTTTTATCTTGTCCGCGATATAAACGTGGAATACAAAGGAGGGCATCAATTAGGGTGGTTTTTGACCCCGCGATTCCAAATCGAACCCGGATCATCAAAAATATAAATTTATTGCTAATTGTCATGCAGAGCCTTAAATCGACGACTTCCAAACGACGGAATCTGATGATCTTGACCCTGGTTGCCCATTATATTGAGAAGTTATTATTCTCCCTCGTGACACTGGGTGAAACTGATCCCAGCCGTCAGTAAACTCACTTTGAAACGACTTTGAAAATTTATGAATTATCCATGAGCGTTCCAGGATTCGGAAAAGGTCCGGTAAACCGGCAAAAACATCACGATTATCACTTTCTTCAATTTTTTTTTCCCATAAAATCATCTTTTTACACATTTATGATACCTACTTTCAGGGAAAAGAATAATAGTTTGCATTTTGCAGTAACGGAGAATATAGTTATTCATTTACTTCTGCGAAGAAATCATTGATCGAGTTCCCAGTAAACCAAAACGAATTAAAACAAATTGAGTCTGTCAAAAACAGAATTAACACGAATTAAATAGATTTGAAAAGAATAGTGTGGCAATTCTTTTTGATCCAAAAAAAATTGACGTTCAAGTCTTTCAAATTCTGTTCAATTCCCTTTTTCACATACTCAATTCGTTTTGGTTTACTGGGTTCCCAAGTATGTAGAAAGTGGGGTCATTTAGACCCCGGGTGGTCAGAGAGGTTGAATCGTCGGTTCAAAAATCGTCCTTATCGAGCCTCCTCGTTTTAAAAGAATGTTTTTTTGTTTGTTCAACTTCGGTTCTCCTGTATTTCAATCCCATAATTCACCTCTGGACAATCTTTGCAATTTTGGTATCGATCCTCCTCTTCCTGGTAAAAATTAAAGAATATTACAGACCGAAGATATGCATTTGGGAGGTGCACCAATGTTCTTACCTTAACTTTGCGAGTGAGAGAGGCAGAAAGGTTGCATCTCGCTGTAGCAATTAGACGGTAGAAAAAATATGAGAAGACACTGCAGCAGAATGTGCAGGGGGGGAAAATAAAGAAAGAAAGTAAGAAAGAAAGAAATGAGTAAGGGAGGAAAGAAGAGGGATGCTGGGGCGTACCTACGGTGCATCAAGCCTCGATTTATGGAGGTTATTAATTGGACTGAAAATTACTATAATTTATCGCGTAGCAGTTACAAATACAATAATAACACACGCTTTCCTCCTCGAGTGGGTTCATATATCATCGTGGAGTACGCGTATCCATACAAGTGTCTACCAATACCAAGTTAGTTGCAAGCATGTGGATCAGTACTTTGCTTATGGAAATAGTACAGACTATACACAGCACAAGCTTGAGCCATCATAAGCGACTTTCTTGGTATTTGTGAGTCTCAGACTCACTGTGCCTGGGTAACTTTTGCATTATAAAATAACATTCGGCGAATATTTCGGCCAAAGATATTCCAGTACGAAAGAATGCGCAGGCTCCTATCCTCGCTTCAGGCTTCAACTTCCAGCTTCCAGCTTCCAGCTCCAGCTCGCAAAGACTCGAGACTCGAGGGCTCTGCAGAGTCGAGAGTTGTGAAATTAGTTTATTGCGACTGGTATGGGTATGCGTAAGCCACGTGCTCCCTTTCTTTTCCCTTTCGCCCTTTCTTCATATCTTCTACCTTTCTCTCTTTCACTCTCATTAACCCAGCTCGCAATTAGCTGCCCTAGACTCGAAGAGAGAGAGAGAGGTGGTTGGGCTTGAGAAGAAAATCCTATCGGTCAGAACTGGGACTCCGAAAATTTCTCTTCACTTGAGGATAGAAGGCGAGATTTTTTTTTCACAAGAGAAAATTGCTGGCCTTTTTATTTTATTGTTCATTACCGTTCTCGAATTTGAGGGGTTCTTGCGGATCGTCTGACCGCTTCAAAAACGCAATTCGTTGTCGCCTGGAAAGAAGCAAAGTCAGTTGCTTGATGATACTCACGAAAATGACGAATTATTTTGGCAAAAAGTTCCCAAGTATTTGACTTTTTCGTGATTTCGAAAGCTGTCACTTCTTTTTCATCGGATCTTTCCGCCTACAGCCTCGAAATTTTTAATGACATTTTTGAAAATTGGCCAATGTGTGTCAAAGTTTGGAAAATTTGAATACTAAGTATGAAGAATGAGTGCAATTGTCCGGCCGAGTAATGAAAGGTAAAACTTGGATGTCAATTTGTAACTTGGGTTCAAAATGATCGAATATGAAGTTGCTCTTGGAAGAACGAAGGAAAGGGGATTTAATATTGTCGGCTGTGAGCTCATATTGTCTTTGAAATTCAAAGTCTGGTGAAAATCATCGTATCTGATTAAAATGTTTCTGGATTTCCGGTAAAAAAAAAAAAACTTCAATTTTTTTCAATTTTTCGTTTACACGATTCTAGGCGAACCAATTTTTTTTTTTTTTTTTTATCATAAACTTGAACCTCTGTGCGCAACTTTTGTCTTTTTATGAAAAATCGAAAGCTCAATCGACTGTGACTTTCGGAATTGAACTTTACGCTGTCGAAGCCTATTGTCCAAGTTTTTTCTGAATTTTTATTTCATCTCTAACGTACAATCACAATCACAGTGAAAATTATTATTCGTTTCTGTTTCTGAAATAATTGGCTGACATTTGAAATAGAAAATCGTCTCCGATGTCCCAATAATCTCTTCAAACTTTGCTCACAATTATACAGTTCGATAATTTTTCTAGGCTTCTAAAATTTTTGTCGATTTTTCTACCGAATCATAATTTTCGTGCTGAAAAATCAGGCCTTTTGCCGAGTCTTGTTATCATCTGCAGAGTCGTTGACCGCAGATTTGCGGCAAAAATTCGCATCGGAAAAACCAAAAAATATTCACGGACGGATTAATGAGAAGTTGAAATTTTCGCGGAATACGAGTTTGTCTCTAGTGGATTATGAGCTCATTGGTATACCAGCCTTGAAAAATCCTCTTTTGAGATTTCGCGTCCGTTGAGGAGTTTTCGAAGGAACCAGTCCTGACTTGGTCGTCGGTATCCGGATGAGAGTCCGAGCCAAGGAGAAGAGTTTGGAAAAAAAGAGAGAGAGAGAGAAAAAAGAGAAAGAGAGAGAGAGAGGGATGTGTGCAGTAGGCTGAGTCAGTCGGGTGATATCATTTTTATAAGCCTCATAAAATCCGAAGAAATAGTTTTGGCGGGCGAAACGACGCTATTAGCCCGGCTGCCCGTGTCTCAGGACCATGATCGTGATCCTGTCCCCGAGATTCTCCGCTTATACCTTTTACACTCGGGGAGTATAGGCCAGTTTTTTTATCGCAAGGATGCCAGTGAAAATTAGTCAAGCGACATATCTCGGCCCCTTAGGCCCGCTCGACCCTCTTGACCCTTCCATATATGTACAGGGTGCCCCGACGAAAAAACCAGACCTATTTTAACTCGAGATACCAAAACCGCTCGTAAGCCTTCGAAAAAAGGTACGCCCGTCTCGAGATAGTATCGGTTATTATTACGGGGGCAAAAATCGGCACGGATTTCACGAAATCGGTACCTTGTTTTTTTTTTTTTCTATTCCAAATTTGTTATTTTATGCGATATGGTACAAGTCGCTTTGAATCTAACCTAGCTAACATGAGAAATATGAATCTGACTGGAATTCTATTCGGTTTTTCCAAACAGTAAAATACTGAGTCACTTTTTGCCGTAACTTGAAGTATTAATCCCCCGAGTTTCATTCCGGTGGGTTGTATAGTTTGGAAGAAATTACGAATCGCGCTTTCGAGGTGATTATAAATGGTAATCATGGAATCCCGAACATAGTCACGTGGCACCTTACGGCAATATGGAAGTCTGTTCGAAATTCCATTATTACCAATTTTCGTCACCTCGAAAACGCGAATCGTAATTTCTCGACGACTACCCAACCGATCCGAACGAACCCTCGACGAATGAATTCACTTTCTTGGCAGAAATCGGCACAGTATATGACTTTCTCATAAAAACTAATCGGATTCCCGTAAAACTCAAATTTTATATGTTAGCTAGGTTAAGTTGGCTGTGATTTCTACCATATCACGTAAAAGTTTCGAACTTCTTCTAAATTCTTGCTAATCGTAACAGATTGCCAGTTTTTTAAAAATCTTTTTCTTCTTCAAGACAGTTTTGAGCGAATTTGATGTGAGAATGATAATCTCATTGGTTTTTTTGACGTTTTTCTTTTCATCACCCTCTACGTGAAGATGTAAGTTGATAAATATGTCGCGTCGCACACGGACGGAGTCTGCGGAACCTTTCGCTGGACCCGAGATATCAATTCTTTCTCCAGGCCATTTATCGCGTAATACTTGCGACGTTGCGTTTGGTTACGCAGCGTGTGCGAGCCGTCGTAGTTGCGGAAGGAATTTCCCGTTTCATCGTGAGAATATCGCAGCCATAAAATATCCAGATACAAGTATCTCAAACGCGCATCTAGACTCACTCAACTTTCGAGTATCTTTGTATCTGTACAGTCTAGGAATTATTTTCATTATAAGTAGATATATCTACATCCGTAACCGGATATTCTTCAGCGAGGTATATCTGTTAACATTTCAGACACTAGATACTTTTCCAATCTCGGAGATCACATCTGTGTAATTAGGAATTATAGCTATTTTGACTTCCCGCTTTTGAATACAGGATGTCATCACAATCACCACGAAAATGAAAAGTTGAGTTTTCACCAAATATCGAAGTTTTCAGGTCCACAGAATCGACTCTGACCATTTTTGGATGGATCAATTTTATAACCGATGATATCTTGAGACCGAATCGACGGATTTCCATGATTTTGGTCTCAATCGACGCAGTTTTTCGTAACTTAGAGCTGATTAGATTCTGGATTCAATCGGTCAACTAGTTTTTGAGTAATTGGCGGAACTGAATTTTACAAAAAAACATTTCAAACACTCATATATCCAGAATGAATCAACGGATTTTGACGACTTTGATCTTCATCGATAGTATTAGCTCCAACTTAGAAATGACTAAATTTTGTAATGAATCGATGCAGTCGTTTCGCATTGCCCGAACTAGAAAAACCTGCATGGGAATTAGTTTCAGGGGTGGCACATCGTAGTCAGCCGATTTACCTGCTTGTTATCTGCAAACGTTGATGATTTTCATTTCGTATTGATAGCAGAATCTCTGATGTATCCCTGAAATTTGTATCTAAAAATGGTTAAATTTCTGGTGTCTGTCTCTGTATGGTCATACATTTATACTCGCTCATCTGTATAATCTATATTCAGATACTTTCTGGAAATATCTTCAACAGCGCTAGAGAATACGAATACCAAATTATGTTTATTTTGGAATAAAATCTATACCGGGAGGATGGCCATGCATTAGCGTTCCCGATCTTGATGGAGATTGAGATCATAGAAGAGGGAAATTTCCTTAGGTACTATCAGACCTCTACTCTTCCATATTATCTCAAAGGAAAAAGTGAATCGAAATGAATTGAAAAATCAGATCATGACCTCTTGAGTCCAAAAATGGCCACGGTCCTCTCTGGCGGGTTCAAAAATTTCCGACGATGATACATCAACGAAATTTTCGGATCATTCTCCTCCGAAGCTGCAGGCAGACACGATCCACTGTCATTACTATTACTTTGTTTCCACCTGGAAGAACTGGAGACCTTGGTCGAGTGCCACGAAGAAGACGGGATGAAACGGCAATTAACAAATGTCGAGAAAGAATGAGAGAGAAAGAGAGAAATTGAGACAGTCAAGAGCAGTAATTAATTATGCTAGAAGAGCCTGGCTCCGGGTTCATCTAGTCTCGAAAGCTGGGTAACTAGGTCATGTAAACCTGGAGTAAGAAATGGGTTTTTCATAGGATTTGAGAGTCCCCCGACCCGTGAACCCCCTTCGTTCATCAGGACATGAAAAATTTCGATTCTCGAATAAGAATATCAGAATAAAAATTCTCTGCACCCCATAAACACGTAGACTTGGCGAGAATTCGGAAAGCGAAAGAAAAAGAAAAGAAAAAAACTTCTCCTTATCCTTGGATACGCTTCTCGCGGTGTTCCGACCATAATGTGCAGTCCGGGAAGGTCAGACGGCGCGCGGTTTCCTCTCGAGGGGGCCAAATGAGGGGCCAAAAAATTGCTGACAGGGGACAAATGAGGGCCATTTGTTAGCACTAGGCCTCGACCACGTTAGGTCCCTTGATTTCGGGGCCTGAAAGCACCGGCGAGATCTGCCGGGGCCCAAACTCCCGGGCAAATAAATGCTCATGGCCGATGCGCGTCTGATGCAGATACGACCCTATCCGCTTCGCTTCTTCGTGGACAAACTAAACACCATCTCATCTCTCTGTCTCTTTCTATAGAACGAGAAACGGATTATCATTAACCGTCGGTCATTTATCGGCGATAATGTGGTCAGTACCTTTTCTTGTAGTCTTTTTTTTAATTGCAAAGATGATTGTCGTCCTTTTTGAATGCAGAGGGGAAAAGATGACACCGAGAAGATGGTTGAAGAAGTTAGAAACGAGCAGGGAAATCGGCTGACCACGATGAACCAGCCCTAGAACTTCCAGTGCAGATCTTCCAAGTTCGGTCGAAATGAAACTAGTGCATCGATCTATTTGAAAATTTAGTAATTTCTAATTTGGAGCGAACGCTATCGATTATAATCAAAATCGTCCAAATCCGTCGATTCGTTTTTGAGATATGACTGTTTGAAATTTTGTTTGTAAGATTTTGTTTGCTCAATTACTCGAAAATTAGTCGACCGACTGATTCCAAAATCCAATCAGCTCTGATATATGAAAAACCGTGTCGATTGAGACCAAAATCATGAAAATCAGTCGATTCGTTCTCAAGATATAGTTGTACATAAACTTGATCACATGTCCATGCAAAAATGATTCTCTGGACCTCAAAATGCGGAGATCTGGTGAAAAATCAACTTCTCATTTTCGGGATGATTTCAATAACTTCCTTTTTGTTTTAAGTTCAAAAGTTGAGCGCTTCGACTAATTTTTCTTTTAAGGAGACGCGTTGCGGGTAGAAGTGGGTAGGTATGTTTAGTCTAGTGCCGTTCACCTCGTTCTACGATAAAATAGAATACATAACGTGAGCCGCACAGGTAGGTACGTATAGATAGGTATAGATATAGGTACGCGTTCCTGATCAGGGCCGTCTTAAGGTCGAAGGCGCCCATGGGCTACCCTCGACGAAGCGCCCCCCCCCCCCCCCCCCCCCCCCCCGACCCTTCCCCATGGCCACCAAGAAAACAACGCAAAGTCGATGGTCTTCGGAACACGATACATGGGTCATCAAAAATAGCTAACAGCTGACTTTTCTGGCCTTTATTGGAGCAAAGTTTTTCACAAGATTTTCGAATGAAACTTTATCTAGCAGGTCTGAATTCACTGCAAAGGAACTCAAGTGAGAGAGCCTTTCTTGACCAGTCGAGTTCCGCAAATAATTTTTTACTCTCCTTAGTACCGAGAAAGAGCGCTCCCCACTAGCATTTGTTGGTAAAATGCACAGGAATATTTGGAGGAGTGTTTCTACGTTTGGGTAACTTGCCATGAGCCCCTTACTACGAATCATTTTCAAAAGTTCTCCTGGCGAATTATTCTCGAGCGATAGAACTTTTAAAAACTCGTGAAAATCAACGCACTCTCCAACTAACTGATCTTCCAGATCTTCCGGGTATATTTTAACGATTTCAGGTGCTTGGTTCCTAATTTCATGTACGGGAAGCGACGACAGTCTACTGAGCAATCCGAATTTAGCGTCAAACTCGGCGCCCCTTGGGGCCGAGCGCCCTGGGCTATAGCCCCGCTAGCCCATGCCTTAAGCCGGCCCTGTTCCTGATCGTATACGTCGGAACAACTGGATCCTGTTAACCTGGTTATTTTATTTCTTTGGTTATTATTCTGCGCATAGGAAAGCGATAAGTATCAGTATCTACTGCACCACATTGCGTACAATAATTAAACGGCCACCAGAACCCCTGCATGCTCACCCAATGGCGTAAGACCTTCCAATCATTCCTCGCTCATTTTTTTGTGAAGAGAAAGAAAAACTGGGCCTAAAAAATATCAGAGAATTTCGAAAAACTATCAGACTTCAAAAACTCCGTTTCAACTGCAATTTTGATGTATATAAGTGTCATACGTTGTACTAATTGGAAAATGATAACCCCCCAAAATTTCAAACCTCTAGGTCTTGCCGGTCCCGAGATACAGGATGATCAATTTTTTCCATGGAATTCTCATCTTCGTATGTATCCCCAGCACTTCCTGTCGCCAGGAATAAAATCGAATCTTTCTGAATCTGAGGTCCATTTCAGTACAAATCTTTAGGTCTCTCGCTAGAAACATGATTCTCGCCAAAAAGGAAAAAAATGGCTATTTCTTTGGGATTCCTCAATCAAAAAAGTTACTTTCATGATTCTGTCAAAAAGCTGATACTTTTTCGAAACAATGAAACCCGGATTTTCAGCCCAACGTGGCCACGGGATCGCGTCTGTTCTGACTTTGTGCAAAACTTGTACCCAATCCATTCAAAATTTTGTTCTAAATTTCGAAAAACGTGTTTCACATTTTCGAAGGTTAGACTTTTCAACCCAAAAAGAACCTCAAGTAATTTTGCCAACCTGACGACAGGTGTCAGGTAAAATTGAAGAACGTGTTGCTCATGGGTTAGACAAGGATCTGAAATTTGGTAGATTTTCCTATACTCGTGTAAAAATGTTAGTGTTTGTGTTACACAGATGAAAATTCGAATGATTAGACCGTCTAGTCAAGTTCCCGAGTAAGTTTAGTCTTTTTGAAAACGGTTCTGAGGTACACATCGGGCGATCGAAACCTTCAGCGGATTGAAATTAGCGTCAAATTACATCGGCGGACAATAATTCTGGCTTACGCCTCTGTGATTAACGATTCCCAGACTGGAGCGCGAGGCTCGGGCGATTACGTATAGTGCTGCAGGTAGAGGTACGTACGTACCCTGGTGCCCACCATCAACTCCCGGGCAGTTGTAGTGGCTGGTAGCAGCTCGATCTACGTGTATTAGAGCCGCGCGGGTAGCCGAGGTACATACATACTCCAACGGTAACAGGAAATTGAACGCTAGAAATAATTAGTGGCTTTATTTATGACGCTCTTCGCCTCTCAATTGTATTGTACTGTTTCCGAGCGCGGAAATGAGTCGAATCTCCACCGAGCCAGAGAGCTCCTGAACCGGAGATGCAAGATGCTTTCCGGATAGCTTTATCCTCTGGTATTATACCAGCAGACAATAAAATCCCCCCGTTTATTCCACAGGCCCTCCCCCCCTTACCGCCTAATTATCTAATCCGGGCTGAAACCTACACCGACGCTGTATCATCAACTGAAGATTAATTAGCCCCATGCGGCAAGTGTTGCACCGTCGTTTACATACACGCGAAATAACAAGCGGATTTCATCTGCGTAATTAGCGAACGAATCCATTTACCATTCGGCTTGGAAAGGGCGGGATTGAAGTTCCGAAATCCAAAAGTTCCGGACGGTCGAAATTCTGAATTTATTTGAGTCACGGTTCTGAGTTTTCAGAAACGTTAGAGTTTGGAAGTTGAAGATTCCGAAAGGTCGAAATGCAAACAGCTCAAAAACTCAGAAAGTCCAAAAATTGCATCTCGCGAATGCCGAGATTCAGAACTTTGGCCTTTCAGATCTTTAGCTTTCGGAATGTTGAACCTTCGGTGTTTTTCCATTTGGAGTTTTTCAAACTGGCTACGTAGACTTTCGGGGAAATAATCTTTTCAAAAATTCTGAGGCGGTAGTAAAAAAATTCGAAATTTTTACCTTTCGCAGGTTTCGCAGCTCGAAAGAGACGTGGCGAATGAACGGAATGGGAAATCAAAATGAATAATTTTTCGAAGGAGTTCAAGCAGACTTTTTCTATGGATATATATATATCCTGCGTACGCCGCCCATCCGGGCTTTTATACACTAGATAAGCAAGAAGTAGACACGTCAAACCGAAACTTTATTACTTTATGAAGCGTTGCAGGAACCGTTTATCCAATTGCAAGAGGAGATGAGCTGACAATGGAAATATCAGCCATTTACTCACATATTACTACGTCTCGTTCACTTCCAGACTCGTAGTCAAGCTTTCAAAACTATTTTTTACTTTGGAAATTTCCGACCTCGCAGAATTATCGGTTTGGCGTTCATCGACTATAAGAGAATATAAACTTTCCAATTACAACAATTTTGCGTTAGCAATGCTGTCAGTCGTCATGGTGTGTTGGATTTTGAGAAGATTTTGTCAAAGACAAATCGATGAGAGTAAATTTATCATCTGGATAAGGGTAATTGGCGTAGAATTCATTCGTCGAAGGTTCTCTCGTCTTCATACAATCCAAATGTTTCAATTTTATACATATTTCCATTATCATTAAATCACGAGATTCGCAAATCTCAATTCCCATCGACCGTTGTTCGCTCTTGTCAACTCTAACGTATAATTCTTCCTACCCAGATTCGCAAATCAATCGGCTGAACACGGACAAAATCGAAAATAATTTTAAAAAAATGCCAATTTTCCCGCAATATACCATATGGATACATTTGTTCGAAGTACGAATCAGGACTAAGCTTTCAAGCCATCGAACCTATTAATTCGAGGGGCAATTTCCTCGAGAAGTCATTGGGATTATACAGCAAATCTTCAGAAATTATTGTAATCCTAATAAACTGAAATCTGTACCTGACGCAGATAATTTTCCAACAGCTTTTATCAATTTTCTGTATCTTCGATTTCCAACAGATAACAAGAAAAAAAAAAAAGATTCGGGACGTCGATCAATTCCCAGCGCAAATTTTTAAGACGATCTGCAATTCTTTTTGTTACTTTCCTCAATTCTCGATTTCATTCCTCGCGATATTTTCAGACTAGAGATAATCGGGAGGCTCTAAAAATGCCTAAAATGCCTTAACATGACCTACAAATATGTGGGAAATCGATGTGAAACGCCATAAGAATCTCTATTGATTTCCAAGCTTATATCCCCTCGCCTAGAATCTCAGCTAGGCACCCCACTTATTTTGGATTTATCGTGAATATCATCCAATACTTGGTAAAAAAAAAAAAAAAAACAAGCAGAAATCTATCAAAATTGCCCTAATCCAAATAGCATTGCTTTTTAGAGTATATTAACCCTCAATAGAGGAGGAAAACTCTTGCAGAACTCGAGCTGGATGCTGCGAAGATAGGCGATACAGTAAACGTTTAAAGAGTCCTATACCAGTGCCACCAAGCCCAGGAAGGGTTTATCTGTCAACGCATGATGCGTTTAGTGTTGTAAAAAACAGGAAGGACCACTTGACCCAGATTAGAAGGCTCTTTTGGTGCGTAGAGAGAACGATCCATCCGTTTATCGGATGGTCCATTGGTGCGTTAATCCGTCTGTTTTCGTCTCTCGTCTATTACTAATTTGGTCTATTGACTATTTAATATTAAATCCAGGCCTGTCGGGGCATTTGGGAATTGAGAGGCCTATACTGGTACCACTGAAGGGGTCAGTGTCTCCACCGCTTGGTACCAACATCCGGCATGAACATATTTCTACTACGTTATAGGGTCCAATTATCATCGTAATACCTACCTAGGGCTACTTTCCGCACTCGATGGACCATCAGCTCCATCGAGTCCAAAACGAACTTGATACAAAATTGCCCGGTATGGAATTCGGGCAATGTTGATTGACGATTTCGAACCTTGAAGACGAGGGATCATGCCATCATGGTAGGTACGACTACGTACTAACGTACCTACCTACGTATCTCCATATACCTTACCACTTATACCTGGAGTGCTGCACCAAGGTGGGTATATATATATGAGTACAACGTCGAGCCCTCAACCGAGAGGAGATCGACACGCCCTTGCCAAGATCGTGACGCGGTTCTCCAGCAGATATCTCTCACCGCCATAAATCATTCCCCCGGCGTTCCAAGGAGCCGAGGAACTTGCCGGCTGGGAATTATGCAGCCTGTTCCGTTCCGTTCCGTTCCGTTCCGTCGCGACGCCTCGTCCCTCAGGCTCACTCAGGCTGAGGCTGAAGTTGAAGCTGAGGCTGAGGCGGCGCGACGACCTGGCAGAAATCTTCCGAGTCGCGAATACACCCTGTAAAAATAAGGAAATTCTCCATTACGATGGGCAAACATTGATTCAGTTTGACATTTCATGCTTCTGATGTATGTACATGAAGCGTTATTTGAGATACCGCAAACTTGGGGAAATTCATGGATCCTGTGGCTTCCTATGAGACGGATAAAATTCCATTTCTTTTCTACTTGAAGCTTCAATTTTAGGGAAATTGTTGTAAGCAACCCGAGGATAAAAAGTCGAGCTTTGGATGGACTGCCGACGATTATGTCCTGAGCTTTCGTGGTCTTTTTTTCTCTTCTATTATCACGGATTCGATCTGTCCAGCAGTCTTCGAGCTGTTCCAAGAACAAGATTTCCAGGAACCACCGCACCCGATCTTTGATATCTTGACATCTTCGAAAAGGGATCAACGAACTGGATCCCAAGCAACAGGATGTAGTCCACCTTAAATCTGGCTAAATTTTTTCCTGCAAATCAATTCAGTGCTTGATTGGAAGCTAATCGTGTCCATTCATTTTTCCGCACTTACTTTCCGGAGTTTTATTTATTTTTTTTTCTTGTAGCTGATCACTGAAATGCGGTTTTGAAATAACCACGCCTGAGATTGTCTAAAGATGGGATAATTAGATAAAATTGGTAATTCATCCGGTATGAATTTCATCAAATTTTCCACGCAATGACAATTATTTTTTGATTTTCAAAAATGCTATATGTCTGGTCAGTCGAATGATGAGGTGGAATTATTGAACTTGTCAATTTAAAAAACTGCAGAAAGTGAAAATTTCGAATTTTCTACTACCGACTGGGAGTTTTTAGAAATATCATTTCCCCGAAAGTCTACGTAGCATATTTGAAAAACTCCGAATGGAAAAACACCGAAAGTTCAAAATCCCGGAGGCTAAGGATCCGTAAGGCCAAAACTCCGAATTCTCGGAATTCGCGAGATGCAACGTTGTTTATTTTACAGCTTTTTCCCTTAAATTTGCCTAAATTTCCCTTAAATTTGATTTTTTGACTTTCTGAGTTTCGAACTTTCGGATCTTTGAGCTGTCTGCATTTCGACCTCTCGGAATTTCCAACTTCTGAACTCTAACGTTTCCAGAAACTCAGAACCGCGGCTCAAATGAATTCGGGATTTTGATCGTTCGGAACTTTTGGAATTCGGAACTTTAATCCCGCCCCCGAATGATCTGCTGTTTTTTTCATTACATTTCGGTTGGCTTTTATCTCAGAAATACCACGAAACGTATAAATTCGTTTTTCGGAATCGGACTAATGTCAGGAAAGAAGAATTTTAAGCAAAGCCCACGCACTGTATGAACAAGTGATGTCGAGTCGTGACATTGAAGGCAAAATGTGATCTTTTCAGATGTGAAAGAGATAGGAAAAAAATCCTATAAGATAAAAAAAATGTCAAGAAGGAGGAGGAGGATTTTTCATGATATCTCAATTGATGGTGACGACATATTCAAGATCATCCCGAATATCGAAGGCGATGAGAATCCGAGTCTTACTCTCAGGCTCGGTGTTCGTTTCTAAAATAGGTACGTGCTCTCTGACTCAAGGCACTTGAGAAGTGATTGACCGCTCTTTTGATGTTCTACCTATACAATCTAGAAGACGAAAGCCAAGTTCTCAACTTTAAATACACAAACACAAGGTCTGTACCGAATAGTCGTAGTAGATCAGACGATATACTCTGGGTAATCACCGAGGGTGAGTCACGCAACGGTTTCACTCGGTAAATGACGTAAGTGCGCCGGTGCACGAGCAGCCTTTCTATGTCCACCTGTGGCGTCCGGAGGCTTTCAGGAACCTAAAATGTCGCGGAATCCTTCATCTTCTCCTTTTTCTACTTTTCGCTCCATTTTTTTTTTTTTTTTTTTTTTTCCTTTCCCTTCCTTGCTCAAAAGTTGTGAAAGACGCCCCCCCTCGAAATTTCATCATTCACGCACATGTATTTAGAATGCAGTTGATGCCTTTTCCAGCTGCTCTCACTAATCCAAGACACTTTTCGGCGCATTAATCACCAATTTTGGCACAATGCATGATTTTGGTTATTCGCTAACCCCAAATTAGGATTCCAAAGTCATACAGCCTGACATCAAGCGATTCAGATATTATTTGACGAAACTTTGAGTGCAGGTAGTTTTTCGTGTTGTTACATATAAAAAAAAAAACCACACATTTTGGATCTTTCGTTTTGGTACGGGAAAGAAAACATATACACAAAAAAAAAACGTTTTTCCTTTTTTAATATGCAAAAATATGGAATGAAAAACATTTCTTGAACGTCATGCGATATCCTTTCTTCACAAAATGCAGTACGCGTACAACGGGTTGGTCCACCCACTGGTCTTTTGAGGTGACAACATTCTTCTAGAAGCCAATAGTCCCCCGTGTGGTCAGGGAGATGTTGTTAACAAATGTGAAACGGTCAGGTGAGTCGGTCGATTAGTATTTAAAAGCTTTCCATTAGCGTGTTGACAAACTCCTTCAATCATCAGCTGCAACATCTGGAGACAAAAATAAAACAAATTGAAAAAATAATAAAAACCTGCAGAGAAGAGAAATGGAATCTCAAAGTCACGAACGTCATATTTCTGCTGAAATGAACAAAAGAATTTTTTATATTCGTCAGAAATATTATATATATCTATACGAACATATCTTTTGCAATTTACCGTCGAGCTGCGGTCTGCAAAGTTGCCCAGGCTCTATGGCAAGTCCTCTCGTTCACCTCGAAAAGGCGATTCGGAGTTTCTACCAAACCACACGACTGATCCGAGTGAGATTCGGAGGATCAATGCTTTACTTCAGCACAAAGTGGCCGAATACTTTAATTTCTCGAAATTCTACTGTCTTCCAAAATTAGATGACGAAGAAACATTTTTTTAGGTTAGGTGGACAGCCGAAGTAATAAATGAGTAAGAATTCTGAGAAATTCTCAAAAAGTCAATTACTCAGCCACTTTTTGCCGAACTATAGTATCAATTCCCAAGAATTCGATGCGATCGGTTCTCAGGTTTCGAAGAATTCACGAATCGCGTTTTTGAAGTGATGATCCCTTTCGAGGAATGGGCAGGATTGAAATTCCAAATTTTTTCACTACCGACTCATCAGAGTTTTTCAAAAGATTAGTTTCTCGAAAGTCTACGTAGCCAATTTGTAAACAACGTCGTTTATTTCACAGCTTTGTTACGAGCTTCCCTTAAATTTGCGGATTTTTGGACTTTTTAAGTCTTCAACTTTCAGATCTTTGAGCTATCTGCATTTCGACCTTTCGGAATGTCCAACTCCTGAACTCTGACGTTTCTAGAAATTCAAATACCTAATATCAGAATTCTGACCATTCAAAACTTTTGAAATTGGTAACCTCAATTCCACCCCTTTATGAAACCGTTCCAACGTAAGTTCGAAAAATCTTTTCGAACAACATTTGAAGCCGTGAGAAATACCGAAGAGAAATTGATAAACGATATGCACACAAGTTGGCGGAGCGATAGACAGATAGGTACTTGTTAGTCGGAAACCCGGGGTGTTTGCTATCTCTGTCGTCTGGGTTTGCGCTTTATATGCTTCGCTCCGCCTGGCACCTATACGGATCAAGATGATCAACAGCCTCAGCTTGTTATGTCTCGCCCAGGTAGACAAAGACACGAGTTATTCTTCAGTCGCTCTCTGGGGTGAGCCCGGGTCTGGATAGATAGTGAACATCAACCAGCAAACAACAAGCAGCCGAGCAAGTATCTTCTTTCCTTCGCCAATCCCATTAAAAGATCGATGAGAGACCATCTTCAACAGCATATATATACATATACTCTGTGGTGCATTTTCAAAACTCACAATACGCATACGACTTTTCATGCATCAGGCTTTGCATTTCCATTTTTAACGAAATAAAAAAAAAAAAAAAAGAAACGTTCTCCAGAAGTCAGAGCAGATACAAATATTTTCTCCATCGCTGTAGCATTTTGCGAAATGATTTTTCTATCGATCGCGTCTGCTCTGAATACGGAGAGATTAATAGTAGAAAAAAAAATACTATTTTTTTCGGAAAATTGTATGGAAAAAAAAGAGAGAAAGAAATGTGTGTAATTTCTCACAAATTGAGCAGAGATTTAATACCGGGAAGCAATTCGATGTCTATTTTCACACGAGGTTCAGGGTAAGCTCTGCGCTTTTGAGGAAATTCGACGAAGAACGAGCCATGCAAATTCCTTTGATTTTAATTTATTTTCTTTCCTCGTTTATGCTTTACCGAGAAGCATTTAACGACTCCAAAAATTACTGCATACCTTCTTACAGCGTCGCTGAAGAATTCTCGCAAATTATAATCGGGAACCAAAATGGCGGTGATCCCAGAATAAACTGATACGATATCTCCGTAATTTCTCTTTGGCTTGGTAGAATTCGTCAGAAAATTCTTTTGAAAATCCTGAAGAATCCTATAACAGACAAATATCATTCTTTGGATCGAAAATTCGTTTCATCTGCAGTCACATGGGGTTTTCACTCGAAATATGGAATAGAAAGAAAACCAATATAGTTTGCCATTCATATTTTCCGTCACTAATGCCATAAGGTCTCAAGCGCCAAAAAAATTCGGTTTTTTTTTTGTGCCAAAATCTTCTTAACGCAACCGCAGAAAATTTGTTTCTAGCGATTACGGCCTTATGGCAATATCAGTAACGTGAATTTAGTCGCTTTTCGGACTCATCAGAGTGAAATCCAGTAAATCTTTCGGGACCACGGTGCAGTGCACTTTTGACTTTTGAATTGGAAAGTCTGATGGCGAGGTTTGTGGCCTGTGAGTGTGTGGATCGATTACATACTCGGATTCGCTTTATGGTGATAGTGAATCGCAATTCGCTTGCCTTGGCAAAGGCAGTCAGGTATAGGTATATACATGTATATATGTACACCTATAATTCGAAGAAGAAATACGAGTAACGGGTGCCAGTCGATGGAATAGTGGCGGGTCCGGATGGCCTTGTGAGTCTCGGAACCAGTCTACTGTCTGCTGGGAATGCCCACAACAATCGCTTACCCATAGCATAGCACATACATGCGTGATGCTTAATCGGAGGTGTTTGAACTTGGGGTTCTACATACGTTCCACGACTTCATGCATCCACGTGTAAGTCTGTCTACATGTATATCGATGTATGCACATTGCACGTATGCATAACTTGTGCATGCCAATATCGCGACTGCAGTGAAGAAGAAGAAGAAGAAGAAGAAGAAGAAGAAGAGATAGAGAGAAAGTGCCGATTTACATACTGAAATAATATACACATATGAGTGAATGAGAACGCGATGATAAGTCGAAAAGTCAGGACAGCTGGCAAAGAACAAAAATGGTACCTAATTCATTATTATTCCTCCTATCCTCATAATATGCACCCGACGAAGATCGGTCGAAGAATCAGACTCGAAGCAAGGCACAAGGTCGCAACCCACTCTGTTACATTTGAGTGAAACAATAGTCATTTCTTAGAAGAGGAAGAAGCTGGAGATGGAGAAAAAGAGTGCGTCTTGAAAAATTCTAAATTTTTGTCTATTTATTTATTCCAGATCGGAATCTATGGATGTCGAACGCTGGGGGGATCAACTTGAAGAGTTAGGTACTTGATGGCATTTTGGTACCCTCACGAAAATTGCCCTCTGTATTCACGAAATTTCTTTCAATTTTTCCGGAAAATCGGACTTGTAGTGATTTTCAGTACCAAATTGTAGCCTTTCATGAGAATTCGATTGTCGTTCTTCATTTTGTGTTCATTAAATTACAACTGGAAAGATGTAATCTTCTATACTTTTTCACAATTTCGATTTCATTTCGAATTTGTTATAGAAATTATCTTATGAAAAACTTGGAATTAAAAAAAAATTTTGTTCAGCTTTACATGAAAATTCGTTGTTACGACGATTTGCTATGCAGCAATTTACAATTTGGCAGTTTGGATTTCTTGGTAGATCTGAAAGTTAAAAACTCAGAAAGTCTAAATATCCGCAAAGATCGTGACAAAGCTGAGAAATAAACGATGTTGCATCTCGCCAATTCCGAGATTCGGAGTTTTGGCCTTTCGGATCTCTAGCTTTCGAGATTTTAAACCTTCGGTGTTTTTCTATTCGGAGTTTTTCAAATTGGCTACGTAGGCTTTCGGTGAAATAATCTTTTGAAAAACTCTCTAAGTCGGTAGTAGAAAAATTCGGAATTTTCACCTTTCGTAGCTTTTGAAATTCGAAATTTCAATCCCACTCCAAGTAAACGTAAATACTTGTGTCTGAAATGAAAAACAAACATAACAACAGGCACCCATAGATGGGGACGTGCAGCGAAGAGACACGTGTGCAGCGGCACTTTACCGGATCGATTTATTGGCGACACTACGTTTACACGGGCTGGTAACAGTGCTTGGTGTAATCAACGCGAACGCAACTAGCCTGGGCAAGTGAGTAAGTAGCTTGCTGCCTCACAGTGTATGTATATGTACTACGTATCTAGAACGTGCTATTTTCAGCTGTATATCCATGTGTGGATATGTATACGTAAAACGCATACGTTATAGTAACGTTGCTGAAACGGGAAACGGAAAGGCCGCCCGAGCAATTATCATTCATCGTCAGTGGAAAACTACGCACCGTCTGACTACATAATTAAATAATTACACATATCTATCTACGTACATTGTGACAAACTCGTTCGTCACATTTGAAAACGATTTGTCGATAAAAAATTAGCCAAATCGCCGTACCTTTCTTATGTCAATCAAATGTCAAAAAAATGATAAATCTACTGTACGTAGAGTATGCGTGCCATTTTTTTTTTCTTTCACCTTTCGTCAGGTAGGTAACGGTAAAAATAGTATTGGTTTTCTGTGGTGTACAACTTTCCTCAATTCTGAACATGATTCGGAACACACGTCGTTGGTCTGTGTCTATCTATCAAAAATTGATAAGCCCGACGATCTGGAAAAGGGTTGGATGCAAAAAATTTGTAACTTTACAGGATTTTAGCTTGTGCTTTAGAGGAAGGAAGGCTGGATTGAATGGGAAAAAATTAATCAAAGGTGCCGGAAGGTTGAGGACAAATCTAGCAGTTGACTAATTATTTGAATTACTAATTGTATACAACTGTTTGATAAGGTAAGTGTACCAATTACTGACCCTTCAAGACCCAAGTCTTGACGTAATATTTTCTTAAATTTCAAATTGATCATAAAAATATCGCGGAGAACAAAAATTGATTTCTTTGATAACTTCAGAAATCATGGATAAAAAGGAACCATCGAAAAAGGTAAATAATTGGGACAGGGTCAGTGACTGGTACATACATTTACCATTATTACATTACCCCAATTGGTTTTCTAATTTGTCTGTATGTTTTGTTTCGCGTTGAAAGAAATTTTCTCCCCCGATGGATCCACCGGGAATACAATATGTGTGAAGGATATTAAATTAGGGGTGTGGGTATGTTCCGAAATTTAATGATATACGCACATAGCTACAGGGAGAGTCAGAGTCCGCCTTAAAACCGTGTATAAATAGTTTTATGAATGAGCCAAGATTCCGAGAAGGTGATTTGCATGGGCTGCCGCTTCTCGTGAAAAATTAAAACAATATAAATTTTTGTTACTGGTTTTCTGGCAATCTACTGCTTTCTGACTACACTATTTGACCATCTGACTAACCATTCGGTCAATGAAGCATAACTTCGACAGGACGTAGGTATGTAATAATCGAGATAATCGAGGCGATCCCCACCCACCTTCAAGAAGAAAAGTTGATATCAATTTGATTTTTGGACATCTCTGGCAGAGGAAATTGCAGAAATAATCAAAGCGTGGGATCTAAGTCTGCTGGAATAAAATCCCTAGATTCAAAAATATGGTACTCTGCTAAAAATTAATGATCAGTATGGATTCCAAATGCGTCTTGAGTCCTGCGAATGCTGAAATCGTTCTCAATATTCAAGATTAGACAATTCAGCAGAAGTTGAGGCTAAAAACAGTGAAAAACAGAAATATACTTAATTGATTTGAAAAAACCGATTCTCCAAACACGCGAATATCCCGAATTACATTTTTTTCATGATTCGCAAACTACTGCATTGAATAACAAAAAAAATTCGATCAGATTCGAGTTGAAACGAATCCTATCGATTGAATCCACAGATCGTAAAGATGCTATTCACCGATTGGAATTGGTTGTTCAAAATTTGGCATTTTGAACAACATGAAAACTACTGGAGCGATAGAATCAAAGTCCATTCAATTCTAAGTCACGAAGAACGACTTTGTTTGGGACAAAAATTGTCAAAATCTGTTGATTGGTTATCAAAATATCGCTGGACAAAAAATTGATCGTTGATACGTCGATCTGGAGCGGATCACACGATACGTTCATTTTCCGGAGCGGAAAACGTTAAGCTTCTGCGAAAAGTGACCTTCTCCACCCATGGTGACTTTTTTTTCCGGAGCGAAAAATTATGAATGAATTATTTTTCGGGGCGGGATTGAAATTACGAATGTGAAAAGCTGCGAAGGGTCAAAATTTCGGATTTTTTTACTACCGACTGAGAGTTTTCGGAAAAATTATCTCCCCGAAAGTCTAGGTAGCCAATTTGAGCTGTCTGCATTTCGACCTTTCGGAATTTCCAACTTCTCAACTCTAACGTTTCTGAGAACTCAGAATCGCGTTCCAAATAAATTCGAAATTTTGACCGTTTCCTAACTTTTGGAATTCAGAACTTCAATCCCACCCCCATTTTTTGCAACAACGTGGCCATTTCTCAACCTTTCAGTTTGTTCCACACAGGCAGTCAGTTGCAGAGGATATCTACACTGTTCTCGCCTGCGTATGGGTCGTTCGTCGTAATTAGACGGCCGGGGGTTATGTCAGCCCGGTCGGTCGGTCGGTTGGTTGGTCGGTCGGTTGGTCGGTTGGTCGGTTGGTCGGTTGGTCGCACGTACGCGTAATGATACGCTCGCGAGGCGAACCCGGTACGACGTCTGACGCCGGTCTAGACGGTTCGCCACGTGTATGCGGCCGCCCGCCGTCCCTCCGCCGCCCCGACTCATCCAGCGTCGTCCTCACGACCTCGCTTATCGCCCAGGCTATGTATATTCCTTCGCATTCATATGCATAACTACATAGATATATGCAGATGTCGTCGGAGATGCCTCAAACACTGTCTGAAACATACCGCATTCGGTATCTTTCACAATTCGCCGAAAAAAATACTTCCGATTCAAATTTCCCGCGGAATTTGAGTTTTTGATGCTGGAAGATATCAAGCCGTGTTTAGTCAAGAAGAAACAAGCAGGTAAATCGGCAGACCACGATGAGCTAGTTGTAAAACTTTCTGCGCAGATATTTCAAGTTCGAACAATACAAAACGACTGCATCGATCGATTCCAAAATTCAGTCATCTCTAAATTGGAGCGAATGCTATCGATCGAGATCAAAATCATCAAAATCCGTTGATTCATTCTCGAGATATGGCACTTTGAAATTTTTTTTATCAAATTTTGTTCGCACAATTACTCAAAAACTAGTCGATCGATTGAATCCAAAATCATGAGAATCCGTGGATTCGTTCTCAAGATATTGTGTGACATAAAATTGATCACACGTCCATCAAAAAATGATTTTCTAGACCTGAAAATGCGTAGATCTAGTAAAAACTCAACTGTCCATTTTCGGGGTGATTATAACAACTTCCCTTTTTTTAAAAGTGGGAATTTGAAGAATCAAGTTGATACTGAAATGATGAGTAGATGACGTCCATTTCTTTTAATTGTTATTCAAAATTGTACATGGTTTTTCATTATTTCTGTGACAGTGGGTAAAAGGGGTGCATTGCAGAGTTCTTGTCGGATCTGGTGGTACCGGGAAGGGGCGAGTCTCGAAAAGAATAGTCGAGACACACCCCCAGCTATTATGTGATTTTTGAGTTTCATACTTCTCGGAAGATCGCTGACAGGAAGTGAACACCTATCTCGAGACTCGAGGTTTGGAATATCGAATTACATATGATCCAGTGTCATTCTTCGGGGAAATCATTATACTTCTTTCTACTTCCCCTCGCAGGTGCTTCACAAAAAAATCTACAAAATTCAAAAACCACTTTTCGAATGTTGATTCATAACCAGATTAGTCGAATGCAGGTTCGGACTTACAGAACATTGCTAATGAGATGCTAATAAGCACAATCGATCAATCGTTAGTGTCTCTCTAAATTTTTTAATCTGATTTCCGCTGAAAATCTGCATAAACGACGTTTTTCCAAATTACGATCGACTTAGACGTACATTTCTGGGATCAGAGTCAAACTTTTGGTGCCTACAGGCTTATGGCATCAGCAACGCGACATAACGTGGGCATTGTGTGGTCGAAAGTGTATCACTGAAAGATCGGGACCAAAAACTGAAAAAAACAGCTCTAAGGGTGAGCATAGTGCAGCTTGGAGGTCTAAAGCGAGCCTCAAAAAGCACTTCCGGGGTACAATAGTTCAACTATATATCTTTCTTTCCTCTTTTCTCTTTTTTTCTCTGTATTTCGTTCTTTCTCCCTTTTTTTCTCTCTTTCTGCAGAACGGAGCTTTTCTACCCTCCCATGTTCTTCATGCATGTGACTAGTAGTGGCTGGTGGCTAGTGGTCAATTTGCCACTCGGGCACGAATCATTAAGTGATTAATGCAGGGCTAGCCACTGCTAGGGGCTGCACACTGCAAGGAGAAAAGCGTCAAGCCCTCTTCTGCAGAACCCCAGCTTTTTCTTTATTTTTTTCCCCCCATTTTCTTCTTTCGCCTTTCGTTCATTTCAGCATACATGATAGATTGCTGATTGCTGAATGATGATAGTACGTGTTCTGGTAGTTATATTGCTGGGGCCGTAAGAAAAAGTCGAAGAAGGTTCGTTTTTGTAGCTTCAAAAGAATGACCGGACCTACTAGTGGTGGGTAAGAAAAGATGTTGAGACAGTCGATGAGCGGATTGTATTGAATAAGACACGAGAGATATAATTGAGTAATCGGTTTTTTATATGAATGCTACTGCCATTGAGCTGGGAGTCTTGTTTGACAGGATGCAGACCCTCGTCAGTTTGCGCTTCGACCCTAAAACGGCCGGGCGTTAAAACGGCTGGAGGAAAAGTTTGGCGCTATTAATAAGCGCGTAATATTCAACCTGTCGTCATAAATCTGATGCTGGACAGGAACGCGATCCGTCATGGGTGGGGGTCGCCAAATTATTCGGTCCCACACAAAAATCCAGAATCCCCTCTCTAAAAACCGCCAAAACCTCAACCTTCAAGTGCAACATTTACATCAGTTTACTCCTCACTCAACCTACATGACCAACCATCAGCCATTCAAGACGTTCGAAAGACATAGATGGACTTTACAGTCAAGGTGGACTTCCCTGCAACAGTCAATGCTGATGATAAGAATTCATTCTTACCATTGACTGTGCTGCAGGGTCTTCCAAATTCGAATCTTCGACATTCTGAAGAAGCATCAAGAAGGCTTCCCTCGCGATCATTTCCAAATTTTATTAAAAAATCATGAACAGACTTTGAATGATAGTTTGACAGACTCTTTAAGAACAAAAAGAAGCAGCAAAGTCCTGAAGATGGAACAACCCAGTAATCTTGAATGTACAATTCGACAAGCTGGTATCAGGAACACTCAATGAAAATGACGGTTCTCTCAAAGCGGAGCTATGTCTCAAGGAATTTGTTCCGAAACTTGAATACGTGATTAATGGTGGGTGTAGCTGGTTTTGGAAGCAGACGACCATCAATCGCAGTTGTCTGAGCGCAGGGTGTATGAAGAGTTCGAGAGTTGGATATTCTTTTGCAGAGATCGATGGACCTTTGCCATGTTCGAAAGACATATCGCGATTGCAATGTCTGATCGTCGTGTAACGTGGAGTAATGCAATTCCCACGCGTCGTCGATGATGTACGACGGATATTGCGACCTGGTACATACCTAGCCATGCAGTGTGTACACATCGGAGCCACCGATGCACCCCATTGTAACATCCTCGTGGCGGTTCAGAGTTGAACAATAAAGATTTTAAGGGGTTGACTCTCGGCGTGGCGGGATCAAAGGTTGCTCGAAGGGGGCGCCCGGGATTTTGCAGCTGAATGGTTCCACCGAGTGGCTATTAGCCACCCAGTCATCCAGCCAGCCTGCCTGCCTGCCTGCTTGCCTGTGCCCAGCCCAGCCCATCCCAGCCCAGCCCAGCCCAGCGCACTACGAGCCCAGCTATTTGCTATAATCATTACCATTCAAGATCTTCAGCTTTTCAAGAGGGTTCTATATTTCCACTACCATTTTAACGCTACCCCTGTCCGTCTGGCCGTACCTACCTACCTACTACCCTTTTCATCAGTTTTTCACCCAGGAGTTGCTAGAGGCGATCGCGAGTCCCCTCCCAGGATGCGATCTAGCCATAGAACCCGGAAGCATTTTCTATCAGCGAATGCATCTTTTTTTCATTCCAAAGAGTCCCGGCATCTTTGACTTGATATTTTTGAGGCCACCACAGACGATGAATACACGCGCAACAGGTGTCTCCGATCGTTATCTCTTCGTGCCTTTTAACGCGCGGTCTTTCGCTATAAGGTGATATAGTGGAGATCACTTCTAACTTAACCTAGCTAACATAAAAAACATGAGTTTTACTGGAATCTGATCAGTTTCTTCGATCAAGTGCCATACTCAACCACTTTCTGCCAAAAAACTGAATCCATTAGTCGAGGGTTTGTTCGGATCGGTTGGGTAGTCGGCGAGAAATTACGATTCGCGTTTTCGAGGTGACAACAATTGGTTATCATCGAATTTCGAACAGAGTTCCATATTGCTTCAGGGTGCTACGTGACTATTGTTCGGGATTTCATGATTACCAATTGTCATCACCTCGAAAACGCGATTCGAAGTTTCTTCGAAACTATACAACCCACCGGAATGAAAGTCAGGAGATTAATGCTTCACTACGGCAAAAAGTGGTCAAGTATTTTACTGCTTGAAAGAAAAGAATAGAATCCCAGTCAAATGTATATTTCCAATTTTAGCTAGGTTAGGTTCAAAGCGACTTGTAGCACATCGCGTTAAAGAAATCAGCGAGATGTTAGAACTGGGATAGTTTTCCAAAATTCTTGCGAGGTAATAAATTGAGAGTATTCCAAAAAACTGGCTGATTTTTTTTTAATCTCTCGAAGGTTGAGGTTGGGCGACGTGTCGTATCTTCGATGGGTTTACGGCGTTGTGAGGATGTGGATAAACGTGAAAAGTGAAACTTGAAGGGGAACGCGATCCGGTGGCGCTGTTACAGCGAGAGAAGAACTCGGTACGAAAAACGCGGCGAGAGAATTGCGACGCCGGCTTCTTGGAAAGGTGCAGCAGGACAGGACGCGAGAAGCTTGGATGCAAGACAGGTATAACGCCGGCCTCGAACTGCCCGAAGGATTCTGGGCTCCTTCTTCGAGCTGCAAGCTGCAGCCGATTTCATCAACAGATGATTAATAAACCTCTCCTGCAGAAGCTGTGCATCGCGAGGGACCCAGACTAAAGTTAAAGGCGTTACCCACCACCCGGTCAATCCCCATGGACTCTCAACCACCGTTGAAAAGTCACCAAAAAATTCGCCATCACTTTGAAAAACTAGTGGATTCGAAGTCATATAAGAAATTTCGATCGAAGCGGATGAAGGAACCTGAAAAATTTCGTCAATATCTGTGAAGTGAGGAGAGAAAATGACGGAGAGAAAAAAATCGGGAAAAATTGGGGAAGCGAGAGATATGAACCTGCCCTGCAAAGCCGCATTGTAGCGTACCGCCTTAAAGGTGCGGGTTTCTCTCTGAGGAGGTGAAGTTCCTCCCGGACGGGCTCCCAGCCTCGGTCTAGACTGCCGGCAGACGCGACAAAACGACCATGCCACCTTTGCAACGGCACAGCCTCTCATTGCTAATGCCCTCCACCGCCGACGCCGACCCCGATGGTGACGCTAAGACGAAAGTCGTCGACATTCATCCCCTCGATCTTGGTACCTACCGAATGAATTTGCCAAAATTATACCTGGGTTTATCAAAAGTGCATCGATTTTTTCCGATCAAATGTTGGATCGAGATGTTGAAGGATTTCCAGTCCGTAAATGCGGTTGTATGGACCATCTAGCAGCAGCAGTAAGGACCTCCTTCGATTAAGGGAGTGTCCAACCCTCACGGGGCAAAGATATTTCCTTCTGTTTTGGATTAGTCTGTAACAAGTCAAACGAACGATGTTGCTAATTCACTGTCTGATTATTCCAATTACCATTTTTTGAAGCAGAAAATGCAAAATGGCGGCGAATGGAGTCGATCAGAAACTTGCGTGCATTGCCGAATGGTATAAAGGACATTTTGAAAACCGTTCCAACGATTCTTCTGAACGCTTTTCTTCATACGCAAAACGCAAAAGTTATGTGTACCAGATGCTCCCTTTATAACGATAGGGATGGTTGATTTCTTTCGACTATGACCCATCACCCAGGATCAGAATGACCTCACTTCGTACTTTGGTATGGATCAAATTATTTTTGGCAGAAAAAAATTGAATGAGTAGAAGATCGTCCTTTTTTTCTCGACTCTGTCAAAGTCGCTCTTCAGATCTCAGGATGAAATAGCATTTCTGTAGAACGCCAAAATGTAAGTATCTTTTCCTAAAAGTAACATATCTTGAAGTATCACAGGTAAAGTGTATGGGAAAGACGTAAAAAATGCAACAATTCTGCGCATTTTTACGCGCATCAGACCTTTCAGATTTTTTCCTGCCATTTGGTTGTTCCACATTCCAGAATGTCCACTAAATGATTCACATTTTCTTCCGATTTAATTGGAACGACACTGTTCGTGCAGCAATCATTTGAAAACAAGTGGGGTCATGCTGACCCCGTGAGACCAACGTGAAACGTCTTCGAGTTATGACCTGGAAGGGTAGAAATCAGTACCACTTGATCATCACATCGAATAGATGAAACGAGAACCGGCAATGGCACCTCCAGCATCTTGGAAATGATAGAAAAGCAAATTTTGACGTCGGTTGTCTTCTGTCATGAATTCCATGATCTCGCTGGGTCATTTACTAGCCAATTTCAAAACGGCCGATTCTGAAATTATCCCATTGCAATGATTCACCAGCCTGTTTCGATCGCATGATTACGAAGAAAAGGAACTCGAAGAAGTCTTCACGTTATGACTTCGATCACGCAATAAAATAAGGATTCCGGGTCGACGTCTTGGATCCAAGTTTGGCCGGGGTCAGACGATAAAAAAGAGCTAATAAACGGAGACTGGTAATGAATAAATAATAAAAAAAAAAGCCGAATCGAAAATGGGCTCACGAAGTGAAGGACGAGGATGGCAAGAGCGAGGAGGATGAGGAAAGAGATCGCTGACGGCTTAAAATATCCCGTTCGTATACGGTATGCAGAAGAGATGAGACAGGCAAAGTGTACAAGGTAGGTTGGTAGGTACGTATAATATCTGCGTGGTAAGTTTTGGACTGAAGGAGATTTCGGCCAGCAAAATTACGATGCTAAAACAGCTCGGATACTGGGCGAGAAGACGGTCATTATCGGGCCATTACCCGGGCCAACCTCCGAATTGTAATTTTGCCACAATGTTGTCCATGGGTTTCTCTCAAGCCTTTGCAGCCGTTTCGAATTGGTGTGTAACACGCAACAGCTGACAACGCGCGGTGAGTCCCGGACACGTGCCGTCCTTGCTTCGGATTTACGACCCTTACACCAAACTTCAGCCTCGCCCAGCTTTACGACTTTACCAATGCCACTCCGGGATCCTCTTCCAACTGAGAACTTCTATGCTCTGCCTCCCATTCGGTCAAGGGTTACTCCAACTTTGACCTAGGTATACAAATTTCTCACCATTCGCATCTTCAGCCGAAAAGCTTCGTAAACCACTTCGGAACAGTCCTGTACATAGAATCAGACTTTTTGTGATCAATCCATTGCAATCCAGTCCAGTTGCATCAGATAAGCTCTTGTCAATGAAGAGAAACTTGGAATGAAAGCAACTTTCGATTGCTGATGGAAAAGCTGCCGGCGGAAAAGCTGCCTAAACCACTTCGGAACAGTCCAGTATATGAAATCAGACGTTTTGTGATCAATCCATTGCAATCCAGTCCAGTTGCATATCAGATAAGCCCTGTTCAATGAAGAGAAACTTGGAATGGAAGCAAACTTCGATTGCTGATGGAAGCATGATGGTATTTTTGGCAATGATCTTGACGTGTCAGTATTTTCGAGTCGTGTATACCTACGGGGGAAGAAGCACTTTGGTTCGATCTCAAATTTATGAATTATGCATACATGACGAGTCCGGACAATGCGTATATCTGATCCAACGTCACGCTAGGTTAAAATCAATTTTGCATGACCCAACACCCTGGGTAAGGAAAATACTCAAGTCTGGAGTCTGGAGTCTGGAGTTTGGAGTCTGGCCTCCATCGGATCATCGTCATCACAGCAGCCGTCGTCATTTCGCAGAAAAATGTGTGTACCCGGTCCGCTGCGTAACGTTTTACGCAATCCGGGAGCGGTGATCCTTGAACGACGTTACGCATCAGAAGATAATAAACATTGCTATATTATACGACTCCGTTACACCGGTTAAGACTAGTGCACGAAACGATTTTGCCTGGAGCTGAAATCCCAGAAGCTACCGTTATCCATCGAGTCATGTTCACGCTCTAGGATCACTAGGATAAAGTCAACCGCTGCACGCGTGTCCATTTACGTTATAACATCTTGAACATGCCCAGGAGGAATACGCAGAGGATATTATTAAGAAATTATACGAAGAACGTGATCCATAAGACTTGCCCAGTTTCAGGCCCCGTTGCTATTTATGTTCATAATCAGAATGGTAATCCGATCTTTCATAGAATAAAATTGCAACTCGTTTGCCTGTGAAGTGTATAACATGTGTACATCTGGGGCAGGATCAGTCTAATTGGTAAGAAAACCGGAGATTGCAAAATTCTTGCGAAATTTTGTCACGGGTTGGAGTGTTTCACATATCCAAGAACAGTCACGGGAGATGAAGAAGAATCTTGGATAAGATCGGCCTCTGAATTGCTTAATTATTTGAGGCAATTTTCACTGACTCCGCGTAGCGAAGTTCATCTGGATAAGAAGATCCGGACGTGTGATAAACTCAGGTACATAGTATGCATGCTGGTCTTGGTATACAAATTTATGCTTATTTACTGTACGTCGCATGGCTTCGTGCAGTACGTACCTACCAACAAACCAACCAACCTACCACTTGCCGTTCTCGTCTCATCTCGCGTCCTATGGAGCCGAAGATCTTGTGCCATGGTACCAGGGTTTCTACGTACATATTTACATGCATACATGCACCAGTATATGTACGTATACATATCTTGTCATACAAGCTGGAGCAGTACTTGCGCACGGACACGATGCTAAAGCACCTCACCAGGTTTGCATTATTGCCCTGCAGTGAGGAGGTTCGCTTGAGCTTGCCTCAGGTATATAAACTTCTTCTTCGGACCTTATAAAGAGTTCTGTTGTCTTGTTACGCGAGATATAAGATATTCTTTACGTCGCACACGTGTACCAAGTAAATCTCATCTCTAAAGCTAAATTGTTCTCATACATGCCCGTCGCTCCTTGGTTAAGAGATGGTCACATCGAGAACGTGGACTACGCGTCATACTCGAATGGAAAATACCGCAACCCATTGCAGTTCATGCCACGGTCCAAGTCCACAGAATTCTCTCTTCAATGAAAAAAAAAAAAAAAAAAAAAAAACATCAGCAAAAGCAGTTGATTTTGCAGTACTTCATATGTGAAGGACATTGTCAAAACTGAAGATGATGGGCCTACGTGTCTCATGCATGCAGAGACTGAAGATGGTTCAGTGACACGAAGGGGCTGCCGGCGAGAAGTCGAGTTTTTCTTACACTGTTGGAGGGAGAATAATTATTCGACCAGATGTACACGTATGACGAACATTGCCGAAATCCAGCTGACGGATCAGAGGAGCTCTCGTTGATGCTGGTGAAGCTCCTTATGAGCACGTCTTTTAAGGCTGCAGTTCAGAACCGCCTAAATCGGTGCCTTGCCGACATGTGTGCAGAAGCCTACCTGCAGTGGCAAATACTAAAGTACGCACACGTGTGCTCGTCAGCTAGTTTTTGTAACCGGTGATTGGCAGCAACCTACCATATTGAGCGGTCAGGTTTACTCCTTGCTGAATGAATGAAGAGCTCGTGACGAATCTGCCACCGAATTTATGTACGTCTCGACATTATATGGTCACACAACAGAGTGCAAGGCAGCAAGGCACTCTATCATGTGCGAAAGAAAAATACTTCAATCTCTATCCTCGTTTTTTTTTCCTGAAGGGTATTTGGATGAAGATGGTGGAAAATGACGAATTATACCAAACGCGGTGATATGGGTTTGCGGAAATTGACGCCATCCAGTCTTTGGCGAGTACCTATAGACAATCCGTCTTCGAAAGCAAAAAGTCAGAGGAAATGGTTTCTTAGTGAATGAGCGGAGAGCCCACGTGCAGAGGATCCGCTCGCTCAGGCTGGAGAAGCGACGACCACGCCACTTTGGGTCAGCTGCCTTGTTTTTGTCGCAATCAGACCGATTTCGTCCCTTCGTATTAGGACATAAACCACAAATACGTGTATGTGTCACTCACTGTCTAGAGCACAAGAACAATTTTCGAGAGGAGGCTCTTCCTCCGCTTTTTACAATCCTGCGTCGCGCTGTCTGACTCGAAGATCTGCTGCTCTTTGGAGTATAGAGATACTCCATGCAGAGCATCATCTCATATTCTCGAATTGGAGAAGCGATTTCTACTCCCTAACCGACATTTGCCATCATCTTCAATAACCTCTAACAATAAGGCAAAAGTACCACTTACTGGACACCCTCAGAATAGTACCAGCAATTGGACATCTGCAGGAAGACATGTACTGTTCTCCAGTTACTGATACCCATCCTGTCCTGTTTAGAAATTGGGTATCATTTTTGAGGTGTCCAGCTGCAAGGTGAAGAATGATGGAAAAGGTTCGATGGTGAGCATCGTGAAGTGCGAGATGCTCTAGGGAGGGTTTGAAGATGCCAAGTCCTGAAGGGTCCAGTAGTCTCGGTTGTATTAATCGAGAGTTCGAGGTTAGCATCTGGTGCATCGGTCACGGGTATAATTCCCAGCAAATTTCTGAACACTTATGTATTCTAAGTAACGAAGACAGGTGTGCTTGACGATTCGCACACCAACGTGACACCAGGATGTGTGAGTCTACCTGCGTCCGCCCACTGGAGACCCGAGACCGGCCTGACTATATGGGTCAAGTTCAAGGTCACCTGGGGCACTTATCCGTCCTATTCACGTCCTGTATCTATACCGTACCGTGTCCTGGGGCAGCGAAGAGGAGGTGGAAGAAGACGAGGATCAGGAGGATGAGGATGAGGATGAGGAGAGTTTGCTTTTTTTTTTGCCGCTATAATTTGCCGTGTCTAGCCAAACGGCGTTACGTAATAAGCCGCTAAGAGAAGCGCAGTCCCCCTCCTCGTAATCGTAAATTATTACGTCTAGGCGACTGGTTGTTAACGGTTTATATTTATGTCAGTCATTTTTGTACCCACGATGCAGAGAGATTCGGTTTTCGAGTTTCTCAGCCTCAGTAGAGAAACGTGATTCCTTAAATTGTGACAAAAAACAAAATCCTATGATTGAGGGACGCGGGATTAAGATTCCGAACTTGAAAAGCTGCGAAAGGTCAACATTCCGGATTTCCGGAATCCCACCTCAAAATGTCTTATGTTCCGCGTCTTTATCACAGGATTTGCGAAATTACAATATTGTGCTCCGGGATGGCAAAGATTTCAGCCAAAATTCAATTTATTTCATGTTTTCCAAGTGAGGCTACTTCGCGATCCAGAGATTTCAGTCACTTCTATCGAATGATTGAATCTCGATACTACCTATTTCGCTGAGTAAACTTTCTAATTATTTTTACTTATTTACTTATTTTTATTTTTTATTTTTTGTATTATCGTTTGAGTTTCGTAAATAGTCTTCGTGTTTTCCGTACCGAACAACAAATCCTCTAAATAATTACTGACAATAATCGTCATTGGGTGAAAACGACACGAAACGTATAAGATCGAAAAAAAATTTATCGATCGATGAATTTTGATTAAATTTGTTCATCAAGAGCTCAGCAAATCAACAATTTGTATTTTTCATTCATCAAACGTTATTTTCTATCGACATCGATAGCTCTTGATCCGAAATTTTGAATTATTCCAAACCAAAAACAAAACAAAAACCAACAAAAAAAATACTAATTGAAATTAAAATGAAGTTGATCGTTGAGGATGAACGCGAGTCTTCGAAATTTGAAAATTGTTGCCATTCTAAGATTCTCGTATTGAAATGTCCTTGCTCTGCTTCTCTCTCGGCATTATCACGTATATGTGAGTAACGTATAAGACGCATTTTTATCGCGTATCAGCCAAAGTCAGTCACACACATGTATGATGTATAGATATGTGAAGTTATTCGAAAGAAAACATAGCATGGCACGATATATTGACTCGGTATCCGAACACGGAGGATGACGTTACATCGTCAAATGATAATTGCGAACACGCAGAGGCAGAAAATTCCCCGAAGAAGCAGCGCATCGTACCTCTACCCGGCTAATAACAATCAATATACATACCGATTAATGGTTATTATTCAATCGGCGCCAGTGCAGATCATCCTGCGGGCCCCGACCGCGACGTAGACACACCTATGCATAGGTATTGTAAATTCATAACGTATTCGGCCTGTCGGTTTCTCTTCCGCGAACGAGCAAACTGCACGTAAGCGTAATACATCCCGGCCCGATAATTACCTAATAAATTATTTTTTACAACGCGAAAAAACCTCAGCTCAAACTATAAACAGCCAGAAAATGACGAATAAAAATCACGAGATGAAGAAGGTACGTGTCTTAGCGCGTGGGCTCCGATCTCCCGATAAAAAGTCATCATCCTCCCAGCTGGGGTTTTACAAATGGCCCAACGTTGGGCCCAGCATTGAAACCCATTGTTGACATACTGGGCCGAATTTGACTCTCATTGCTGAGTCAAGACTGTTTAAACTCCAGAATGATATATCAGTCCATTGCTCGATTTCCAATGTTGGTCCGGTATTAGATACAAACGCTGGGCCAGCATTGGCCCATTGTCCATCGAGAAATAATCGATTAAACACATACATTTAAATGATATGGGATAGTAAATTCCAACGTTTCACAGAATTCATATTTGATCAAAAGTTTGTTATCATGGTTCTTAATTGGCACCGGGTTTTTACACTTTGGACCACTTGATGCCTGATTTTTTTCTTCATCAAACTTGTTGCGTTCAATTTGGTCACAGGTAAAAATTGTACTCGCTCTGGCTGATACTGGGCCAGCGATGTGCCAACCTCAGCAAAAAAGCGTCCAGATTCTACCCTGGCCCAGCGTCGGGCCAACTTCGGCAACCAAGCTTTGGCCTAAACAATGCATGAGTGCCGAGGCCACGCCAATGTCCATACCAAAGTCGAGTCAGTATTTGACCAGCCATGGCGAACCAGGCTCAGTTTTCAGTACTGGCTCAATGCTGGGCCGTATTGCCAGCATTGGCAAACCCCACCTGGGATCTTCGGATCCTTGTACGAACTCCACTGACTCTGAATCCACTGCAAAGAGGCTGCAGAACGATGATTCAACTCCTGGCGATGAGGAGTCTCCATTGACGTGGAGTGTCTCTCAGTTTCCAGAAAGGCTCGGTTTTATTTTTGTGCAGAAAACGTCTATTAGCTGTGTCGAAGCCGACTCAGATGGGCAGGTAGGTAGGTAGGTAGACAGCGTTTACACGCTGAAAGCAGATCGAGGCCTTTTTGCTCGAGAGTCTAGCCATCGGCATCGGGACTAAAGCAGGTTCGAGTTACGCCGAGCGACTCTAACGTGTAGTGAATCATGTCCATTGACTGGTGCGGTGACTGCCAGGATTCTGAACCCAGCTACTGCTTTTCTACGGCAAAATATCAACTCTTGGAAGTCACACAACTTGCGGGCGAACGGCGCCGATACTCGTTCGCGATCAGCCCGACCATCTACAGACCAAACTCACTAGTTGCTCGCTATACCTACTGCAGCGACTCACTCGACGGTTTCCGTTAGACGAGGTCTTTGATTCCAGGGTGGATGAAATTGAAAAATTCGCAAATAATGAGCCGTTTCATTCACTTTGACTATACATCCGACTACTCCGACCAGGAAACACTCGCAATTCTCTGATAGTCTTGCAGGTACTGGATTATACCTACGCCAAGCTACGATTTGAATCTTTCAAGTTACGTCAATTAAACTGCACCAGGTTCTAGTAGTGCAGTCGGTTTTTCCTCTTCCTTCTCTTCTTCTCATTAAATCATTCGATTCACGATTCGTTGGATTTCGAATCGACGTCTTTGCCAAGAATTAGATGAAAAGGAATTGTGTCACTTCGACTGACGAAAACATCTGATCAGATTTGAATTTCAACAAGTTCTATAGATCGAGACGAAGAAGACAAAAATCCGTTGATCCGCTTTCTAGATATCGTCAATTCAAATCTCTGGAGCGTAATCAAAGTCCAAATTACAAATTAATTTCAGTTGATTTCGAGTTCTGAGAAACGATGAAGTTCAGAACTTCAAAAATTTAAAAGCTCCGGTCATACGCATTGAATTCGGAGTTTCTCAAATCGGTTGCATAGACTTTTAGGGAAAATATAGCTTTTTCCAAAACTGTGAGTTGGTAGAAATTAAAACTTGGAATTCAGACAGTTCGGAGCTTCCGGAATTCGGAATTTTGATCCAGCTCAAATCTCTGGTGAAAATGATGAGCTTTGCATATCTGAAGTGATTATAATACCGTCCCTTTTTCCCGAAGCAGGAAGTGTGGCTGAAGAAATAAGAACAGAGCAGTCCTGAGAGATGGTCGAATTCTTCCTGTATAGGTAACGAATGTTGGTGGAATATTTATTACGCAAGTTTGTAAGCCTCGTAGTGTGGGTAAAAGTGTATGTAGACGGGCTAATACGAACATAACGAATCGGCAAATCATCCTCTTCACCGCCTGCTGAAATTTATCGGCGTATTTTTCGCACCCCGAATAATTCGTATTTAAATGCCGTCACAATATAACCACGTGGATGTAATCTATAGCCTCAGATTTTTACTTCCCTTTTGCATGCAGTATATGGGGTGGGATTGAAATTCGCGATTTCGAAAAGCTGCGAAGGGTGAAAATTCCGAATTTTCATACTAACGACGGACAGTTTTTAGAAAATTTATTTCCCCGAAAGTCTACGTAGCCCATTTGAAAAACTCCGAATGGAAAAATTAGTATATAATAATCTATCCAAATATTCAACGCATATATATTTTGACCAAAAAATGAAGAGAATAAAATAATCGTTTGCATAATTACCAGAAGATTAATTAGACATGCGGTGAAAAATGTATATAGGAATAAAATGATACTCGCGAAACAAAACAAAAAAAAGTGGTTTCCTGTTTTTTGCGATTTTTTTTTCTTTTTTTTCATCAGCTTTTTTCATTTTTTCTTCTTTTACTTGACCCGCGACGATGGCGTCTAGCTTGAGAATTAGCACAGGGGTGAAGTAACCAGATAGAGTATATGGAGTTTATCGGTGTCACCGGAGCGGTTAATCGATAAAATAATTCGGTCCCGAAACCAGCACAGACGGGTGACAGACACCGCGGTAGATCGTGTCTGAGAGCGATGACCGACCTATCGATGGTTTTAAGCATCGTGCACACGATCTTTCGAGACCGGGTCGAGTCTGGAATTATTTTCTTATGTAGAAAGATAAAAAAATCTACTCAGCCTCAATTTTTTCATACTATTTTTTTGTACCACGTGCCACTTTATCACGTTCACCTACACGCATATACATGTATATTCAAATGAAAAACTGCCTAATCTTGTCTGGTCTAATCGCAAAAAAATCTGCAGTCGCGTCTTCACCAGGTCTCCGCGTTTTCAGGTTTGCAGAATCACAGACGATCGTTTTCAGATGCAAGTTTGTCGGATCAAATTTTTGTCGATAACGTTTGATTTTTCGATAATGATTCAACGGATTTCTACGATTTTCGTTTCAATCGATTAGGTGTTTACCAACTTAGAACTGATAGAATTTTAGATTTGATTGAATCAGTGGTTTTCCGGATCGACCGATTTTCACGATCTGTGTGAATCGATGAGATTTGCTCCAACTTGTGCCCCGATAGAATTTTCCGGGCAATCGAATCAGTAAATCGTCAGTCATGGGATAATTTTCTCTCGCTCTCATGTTTCTTAAATCTTAGAAGGCGGGATTGAAATTGCGAATTTTAGAAGCTGCAAAAGTTCGAAATGCCAAATTTTCATACTACCGACTCGGAGTTTTCAGAGAAATCATTTCCGCGAAAGTCTATGTAACCAATTTGAAAAACTCCGAATGGAAAAACACCGAAGGTTCATAATTCCGAAAGCTAAAGACCCGGAAGACTAAAACTCCAAATCTCGGAATTCGCGAGATGCAACGTCGTGTATTTGACAGCTTTGCTTCATGAGCTTCCCTTAAATTTACAAATTTCTAGACTTTCTGAGTTCTTGACTTTCAGATCTTTAAGCTTTCTGCATTTCGGCCTTTCGGAAACTCAGAAGCGCGTCTCAAATAAATCCGGAATTTCGGCCCTTCGGAACTTTAATCCAATCTTAGTATAAGCCCCTAGGGATTTTCCCGACCTCTGATCACTAAATTTAGATCAGGCTTCTGAAATTCTCAAATTCCAATACGATTCAATAAAAAAATTGGTATTCGGATCGGTTCTCAGGTTCGATAGATGTAAAAACCGCGATATACGTATACTGCAGAAGCATTTCTTCGAGCTCGAAGGATTCTGCGGCTGGCCCTATTCGTCGTCACCCGAACCCCCTGCTGGGTCATTATTTTAAACTTCATTAACCTTTTTTTTTTGTTATCGTACGTAGCATTCCTTTATTCACGACGGTGAAAGTGTCCTAGCTGCGTAATAGTGCTCCGTAGTTAATTCACGTACGCGTGAAGGGCTGAGAAAAAAAAAAATTAATTCTCGGTAGTTTCCCGCGCGGCGGACCTGCAACCGCGTTTACTACTACTATTATACCTAATACTTACTACGGCATGCTGAGGGCGAGGCTAAAGTTACGCACGGTTAGCGTGCGCTTCAACGTGCACATACGTATACATAGGTAGGTATATATACATGAATACATGGGAATAGGTATACGTGTAGGTTGATATATGTAAAAAGAGTTAAAAGGAGTCAGCACCCGGGACACGGACGTTTTTCCTTGCCTTTTCTTTCCTCCGGGTTTATTCTGTCTTTCTTTTTCCGTTTATTTTTCTCCTTTTTTTTCCCCTTTTTCATGTCTTTCTTTCTTTCTTTCTTTCTTTTCCTCTTTCCGTGGCATTAGTAGGGCAAGGTCCCCTCGTGTCAACAACTTTCAATGGCGAACCCCACGCCTATCTCCCTCTATCTCTCTATCTTTCTCGATCCCTCTGTTTTCCTGCCTTCCGTTTTTCCCGAGAAAACGGACGGCGAGTGTCAATTGACAAATATTTCCTCCTCGAGGAAGTGGGCCGGAAAATCAAAATATTCGAAGAGGCAAATTTCAAAACAAGATAGACACAAAAAAAAACAACATAAATGTCAACAAATAAATGGAAAAACAAGCAAATTTGAGACTTTCGATCGCACCAATCAATATTTTCTTGTACTCTTTATTGAAAATTAATACTCACTCATTTTATCGCTCATATACTATGACTAATCTCTCGCTTATCAATTTTCCTATACATTTTAGAGTATTCTGGGATAAATTAGGACTGCGAAAGTGTAAAAATGTATCAATGGAGGGTTCGAATGGAGATATAAACTAATATTGCAATTATATCACATTGATTTCTCTGTTATTGTAATCATGGGAATTATTGCAATTGCACGTGCACACATATGTAAACCTATATGTAATGCATTTTTGGAGTATAATTTGTTCATATATTTATATAATTTGGATGAGTTTATAATTATACATCTGTTGAGTCTGCAACCGCCAAAATTGTAATGAAAACCGCAGGATGTTAGCTAGAAGCTGAAAGAGTGAAGAACGATGAAAAAATTGTCGGAAAATCTATCAAAAACAAACGTATAACGAGAAAAAGTGATGGAACATTCGGTTCGCTGTATTTTTGTAACACCGCAAAATCTGAAATTCAAAACAGAATTCATGGAATCCGCAAGACCCGGGCGAAAACGTATTCCCTGATAAATTTAATCACACAATATTGTTCACTTTCCTAAAACGACAACGGTGTAAGTAAATCTATTACATTGCTCTGTACTTTTCAGCAACTTTAGTTATTCATTTCGTTCAAGATCGACGATATGACTTTAGACGTTAGGATATACAAGTTTCTCGGTTCATGGTTCACAAATTGCAGAATAATCCTATGGTTAGGTAGCAATAGTATATTGTGTGACAAGGGCCGAAAGTTGGCGATTGCGGACGAGTGTGAAGTTTGCCCGCCCGAGCGAAGCGAGGGTGGCAATCACACGAGTCGCAATCATCGCCAACTTCGGCCCGCGTCACACACGATACTTTTCATAACAAGTGCATGAAAGTGGGGCTTTACATGGCGGTTTAGCGGGACGAACACTGATCTCCATAAGAGATCAGTGGGGGGGAACGTAAATCGAAATTCGCCCAAGGGACGAAAGTGAGCTAAATGTGGACTGCGCATGCGCAAACGTAAATAGAAATTCGCCCAAGGGACGAAAGTGAGCTAATTGTGGACTGCGCATGCGCGAACCTAACCCAGCATGCAATCGGCTAGTTTCGTCCCGCAAAACTGCTATGAAAAGCCTCACTTTCCATGCACGTGTTATGAAAAAGTAATTATTTCCTGGCATCGAAAAAATAGTTCGTCAACTGTGTTGCCCTGGTTTCTTCATAATCTGTAATTTTTTTTTTTCCCGTGCAATTCAGACGTTATTAATTTCATCTGAACCAGTCGGTTAACTTAAATGGGACATAGTAAATTCTAATCGTCAAGAGACGAGTTAAAACCCTGTCAAGTTTCGAATTTTTCCACCGCGCCGTTCCTCGGATAACCGCGCTACTCCGTTTTCATGAAATTTCAAAGTTGGGGCCAAACCAGTCGGTTGATCTTAAGGCGATATGGTACCTACAAGTCACTTTGAACCGAACCTAGAGCGAACATAAAAAATATGAATCTGAGTGGAATTCTATTCGGTTTATCCAAACAGTAAAATACTTTGCCACCTTCTGCCGTAGCAAAGCATTAATTTGCTTTTCCGAGGTGATGGCAGTTGGTAATCATGGAATTCAGAACATAGTCCAGTGGCACCTCACGGCAATATGGAAGTCTGTTCGCAACTCCATTATTACCAATTATTGTCACCTCGAAAACGCAAATCGTATTTTCTCGACGACTACCTAACCAATCCGAACAAACCCTCAACGAATGAATTCAGTTTTTTGGCAAAAAGTGGCTGAGTACGTAACTTGGTCAAAAAACTAATAGAAATCCAGTAAAACTCGTGTTTCGTTATGTCAGCTAGGTTAAGTTGAAAGTGATCTCTATACCAGATCACCTTGGTGATGCATACCGACATTGCCTCGTCAAGGCATAAGCTACAATCTTGTAAATCCAAGGTCTCAAATTTTTCAATCCCGCCATTTTCCATAACACAGAGCATCATTCATATTAATATTATTATTAATATTCATTTCGAACAGAAAATCTTAAGCAGACCGATGGAAGTTCCGAATCACGTTTTAGTTAAAGAGTAAAAAATGTCGCAAAGTTAAAAATGAGTTGAAAAAAGTGGCGATCCTCCTCCTCATCCTCGTAATCGTCGTCAGGGTCGTCTCGCGACTGTAACAGACTCCTTAGGTATAAGAGGGGGGCGTAGGGCTCAGGGCTCAGGGCGCAGGGTGTAGGGTGTAGGGTGAACCAGGACGAAGGAGGGGACGGTGTCGGTGCCGGTGGTGGTGCCGGGGGGTGAACAGGAGGAGTGGTGGTATCGCGGGGGCAAACATCCCCGAACGTATAGGTCGCGGGCGTACTATAGGGCCGTCGAGAAGTGCGGCCAACGCGAGTGTCACGCGCCGCCCGCGCCGCGGGGAGGCGTGTTCAACTAGAGTTGGTAAAGCTTTGACGCCGTCGCCGTAGCCGGTATAAAAGAGGTGAGTCCATGGTGCATCCACGTATTACAATTGTACTATCCTGCCCGGTCGCGAACACCCGGTCACCACACAAGCCTCTCTTCATCATCTCCCGCGCGTCTCACGCTTCCACATGCACATCCACATCCACTTCCACATCCCACGCTAAGCCACGTCCTCCGCATCATCCCCCATACGTTACCCGTTTCGTATCAATTCCTTTCCAATTTACATCCGGTCGCGAGTGTTCTCCAAAGTTCTCCATTCGCTCAAATTTCAAATCTGAAGAAGAAGAGCTTTCCACATGTACCGTACAGTGCAGATCTTTGTGCAGAAGACATTCGTTCGTTAAGTATCTTATACATAGATACGCGAGTTCCTGTCTTGCACAAGTATCAAATTCCATGTGTTAGAGTACTCCGGTGAACCGTCGTTTTACCGATCAAAAGGTAATCAGTGATACTAAGCAGAGTTGATTTGACCCTCTTCTTTCATTTCATCGTTCTATCAGTCCTGGCATTGTTCGTATTGTTCATATTCGATTCAGACACTTAGGCAGCGAGATGATCGAAGACTGTTAGAGTTTAGGAAATCATCTTCTCGACACCAGATGAGCAAATTCCAAGCATGTCGGTTCTGATCGGAACTTGGTCGAAAAGTTAAAAACGTTTCCCGATGAGAATGGCGATTCTTTTTGGAGTGAGAGATGATACTTTGATCGGAATCGCATCAGAGATGTGGCATGAACCGCAGGAGATTACCGATACCGTTGATTGTAGATCTTCGAAATAGCGTTTTCTTCTGATTTATCTAAGTGAGAAGTGCACTGGTGTATGAAAGAGTGAATTTTCCTGCTGGAAAATGATGAAACTCTACTTTTTTCGATCAGAAATCCACCCCTGACCCTGGTGGTCTTTAACGCGATGAAGAAAAATGAGTTCTTTCCACTCTTCTGAGCGAAAAATGCACTTCTGATAATTCTGACCGGTGCACCTCCGGATACTGAAAATATGGAATTTTCCCCCATAAGGAAGACAAGTCAAATATCAAAACATCCTACTAAACAGAGAGGAGTGATCTTTTGGTCGAAAGTCTAATTCCTCTCGATCACCATCCGATAGTTGCGAAGTGATCAAAAGTGTGATGGTATAGAACGGTGAGGGCGAATTGACGGTTCCGATACCAAAACGGAAACCAGGAAGATACATAACCTAAGCCGACACGTATACCGGAAGCAAAGAGCGAGCGGCGGGTGTGTGTCTGAGGAAAAGGTAAAAGTTCGTATAGAAAAAAAGTGAGAGTGTCGAGTATAAGATCCAGCTGGTCCGGATCCGTTCGGTACATCGGATCAAGGCGGAGAGGATCACCGTGGTTTCTCGCACCGGTGCAGTAGCCAGGAAGCCAAAACACGGCTATTGGTGACCGTGCACGGGCGTGCGGTATAGTGGAAACTGGGAACCCGCGGAGACCCGAAGCGTTCCTTTCGTTCCTTTCGTTCCTTACGTTCGGTTCCTTCGGTTCGTTCGCCGTTTCAGCTACGGGCGAGTACCGCGCGGACGTCCCAGACGCCACAACACCGCACGCTCGCTCGCTCGCTCGCCTGCTTGCCTCTCTTGCCTGCCTGCCTTGCCTGCCTTCCTTCCTCTATACTTCTGGCTCTGGCTCAGGCTCAGATTCAGACTCAGGCTCTGTGGCTCTGTGGCTCTGGCTCAGAGGCTCTGGCTCGGCCAGTCAGCCAGCCAGTCAGCCAGTCAGCCAGGGAGCCTGTGTTGTTCGCTTCAGTCTATCGGGCGGCCTCGTGCGCGCTGGCTTACTAATAAATTGCTTATATACACCACGATTTTCACGCCTCTAATCGCGAGGTCGCGGGCGCGCGCGTCACATATTATATATTTGCTAAACGTTTTCTTAAGGACCAGTCACAAAAGGGGGAGGCAGGGGGGGGGGGGGAGGATAACAAAACATCGCGACATTCAAATCGAACCCGAACTTCAAAAATAGCAAAAAAAAAAAAAAGAAAGAAAGGAAAAAGAAAGCAGAAACGAACCAAAAAACAAAAAACAAAACACTGCAATGATAGTAAAAAATAAATTAAAGGATAAGGAAGAGTGGAGGAAAAAGACGTAATACATATTATAATGTACGGAGGAATAAAAATGAAGATTAGATTTGAATATTGTTTGTAAAGTATCTGTTTTTATTGTTGGATTTGTTGATGGAGGTTGGAGTTTTTTTTTTTGTTTTTTTTTAAGAGATAGAGAAAGAGAAAAGTAGAAGAAGAAAAATGGATGGTCGATTTTGGAATCCCGGAGGGATAACTTGGGAGTTTTGTATTTCCCGGAGAGTCTGTGCAGCAGTGGAGGTTCTCTGGTGTGACTGACTCCCCCACCATCCCCCTTTTCTTGAAAAGCGGCGGGTATACTGTTCTGCACTCCCGCGCATCGAAACGACACGCGGTTTAGCCAAGAGACTCGACGACTCGACGACTCGACGACTCGACGACGACTCGTGGGGCTAAGCCCAAGACCGCGGCTACGATTCGTTCGCTCTTCTACTCTTTGACTCCTGACTCCTGACACTCCTGGACTCTCTGACTCCTGACGTCGAGCCTGAGCCTGATCGTTAGTCGTATCAATAAATCGACTACACGAGAGAAAAAAAACGAGAAACAAAAACAAGAAAAACAAACAAAAAAATGCGCTGAAATCATCGAGTGATTAATTGTCACGGATTTGACGAACTAGCGAACGAGGAACTGTCATCGAAACTATCAACCGTTGACACCTTGTCGACGATAAAAACAAGCAGAAGTAGAAGAAGAAGAAGAAAAAGAAGAAAGAGGAAGAGGAGGAGGAGGGGAAAAACTTACCCTCGGCGAAATTGGTGCCCGTATACCTATATATACGTATACATACGGAAAGTGCGGATATCCTTTCTCGCGGATAAGAATAACCGAGCGACAAACGATAAGAATGAAGATCACTGCTGCATTTACACCGCGGGAGAGAATTGAAACAGTAGTCCAAGTTTCGAGATTCTCAGTGATATATTTTCATCTTAACATGCATTTTACAAATATGTAACAGTTCTTCGATTTTTAATCACAGTTTTACACTAATTTTTGAAAAAACCAATAAACCAAAAAAAAAACCAGAAAACTTCTATTGTGAGTTGGATAAGAAAATTCTCGCGGGAAAAATCGAATAACGTGACAAGAGCTTTAGAAACTAAACAAGAAATTGAGATAATGTGTTGTGCGTACTATAGTTGAGAATATTAAAAAAAAAACACGGTTTTTCTACGTTCTCAATTTTGTTGTTGTTGTTATTGTTGTTGTTGTTGTCATTGTTGTTATTGTTATTGTTTCTCTTTCTGTAAAAGAATTATTATCGCGAGTTGTTAGTCAATTGGCGAGATAAGAACACCTCGTGCGTCTGCAGTGTAACAGTTGAAATAATTGTGTCAACGAATGAATAAATAAATGAAAAAGTGAAAAACTTGTAATTTCTATATGGATTTCGAAGAAACGCGTCCATTAATGCGTGTCTAAAAAAAACACACACACGCAAAATCGCAAAAGTACGAATTTTCCATTGCGAATTTAAAGAACAACAAGCGTAGTGATAAATATAGAGGAAAATCGTAATAAAACAAGAACAAGAAAAAGAAGAAAGCGTAAAAAGAAGAAACTGCGAGGATATAAAAACCCGAAGAAAAACAAGACGAGAAGTATCATAGGTATATATATATAAATACGGGTACATAGATATACTCATATATATTCACATATCTTAAATACGTAAGAAAAAAAAACAGAGAGAAAGAAAAAGATTGCGGGAAAAAAAAATTTCGAATTGCTATACGCGAATTTATATACCGCGTAACTGCAGCATTTCTCGCAGTCATATTGTATTATACGTCCCGTACACTTATAACTTGCCTACGATTGTATGCATACCTAAGCGCGATGTAATACATGCCTGTATATGTACATACCTATATGTATACTTAATACAGGCACGAAGCGTGATTGACTCTTTGTCAATAATCGGCATCGCGTATCGTTTATTGTATCTACGCGTGCAGCGCGCCTTATTATAATACTTACGCATATAGATCGTGAAAAATAACGAATCCTTACGATTGACGAGGAAAAAAACGTAGCCAATCCCATGAATATATGTACATACATGTATGTAGGTACGTACACATTTGTGTATGTAGTTTCGTGTGTAAATTATTATTTTTCCTCGTTTTCGTCGGTGTTATAAATGTTTGTGTGAACGAATTTCCCTGATTTGCCACTTATTTAAAGATATACAGGCATGACGGTATATTTACGTATGTATATAGATTGAGATGCGCACCTCTTCTTAACCTCGCTTCGTAATGATATACATATGTATGTATATTATATTATACACCATTGCGTAATCTATGCGAATACATAAATACGTATATATACATATATAGGTATATGCATGATGCATAAGTGAGAAATTCCCGAGGTTCACATGTGTAGGTATCTGTGTATATCTATATGGACGTATACGTATATAGATTTGTTCCGTGAAGAAATTATTTTCGGGGAAAACGTTCCTGTTATAGCCGCAATGATATAATAGCTGTCACATACATTCTGTATACCCTACTCGGGACGTGGATATACGTGATTATATACACTGTACATATATGTGTACTATTTTAATACGGGGTTATTGTCATTTTGTATTTATAGTATTGAATCATTTTTGGTAACGAGTAGAGCTGGTGAAGATTTCGAGTGAGGGTCGAAAAACTGAAAGACCAAAATGCATGATGACTGAGGTTCCGAAATTCAGCAATCCCAATATCAAACTTGTATTATATGATTAGCGCATAGTCAAGAATGAAAAAGTTGAGAGAGACCAAGAATCCGAATTATCTTCTTATCAAATCATCGAAATTCCCGACGCTCATTTCGTCTAAACGATTTTCCTGAATTTGACAAACGCAGTATTATATAATGCAGATTACGATAATGTGAAAGATTTAATTTGCAGGAAATCAAATTTCCAAATAGCCACCACTTCGATGATGCAAAACTTAAATGATCCATAAACCAATTATGGAAGATCAGATGGGTCAAAATACATGAACTGAAAATCCCGGAAAATTTAGGCCCCGAATGCCACGAGAATTATTCATCGATTTACAAAAGTGCAGTGCTAACATTTTCGATGAATAGATTTCTAATAATTATTGGTTACTATAGACGTGGGAAATATTCTACGCAGTATCCATATTCGGTACTTTGGCACCGTTGACAATCTGAATTCTGTCATTTCATTTCGGTATTCAATTTTTCTCAATTCTGACTCATCTGAAAATGGTTGACTTGTTTTTTCGAATATTCAGAATTTTCGTCATTCGGGATTTTGGTTGATCGGAAGTTCACCAATTTTCAATTTCGTACTCACATGATCAGTTCATCTTCGACATTCTCTTTTTCCGTATTATTCATCATCAGAGGCAACAAAATTTTACCAGAAAAATTAAAAATATTCATATCTCGAGAACAAATAATCGGATTTTGACGATTTTGATCTTCATCGATAGCATTCACTCCAACTTAGAAATCACTCGATTTTGAAATCAATCGATGCAGCAGTTTTGAATTGTTCGAATTTTGAAGATCTGCGCGGGAAGTTTTAGGGCTAGCCCATCGTGGTCAGTCGATTTATCTCCTTGTTTCTATTCTTCCTTCGTACATTTGGTTCTTCTTGCCATATACTACGTATTTACCTCCTAGATATATATACACATATGTATGTAATACATATATGATGAAATTTAAAGGGCAGATGAGATGTGAAAATCAGCACAGAGGACTCTTCGGAAGGAGTAGTGGCGAAAGCAACGAGGAGGAATCAAGGGCCGGAGGATATACTTCGAAATTACTACTCACCACTACCACCACCACCACTGGTACTCCAAGGGCGGCGGCGGATCCGTCGGGTAACTCCTGGTGCAGGCGCGGGGCGCCTGAAATGACGGCTCTGCGACGGGGTCGCGCAACACCCCGCTTCAACCTTACAATTCTACTCTCGGTTATCGCTGCCCTTTTACACGCACAGTCAGCAACAGGTAATCATCATCACCTTCCAAAATAATAATAACAACAATAACAATAACAATAACAATGATCATTGAAATGGCTTCGAATGTGATGTAAGTTGGATATTGTAACGATTTTTGCAAAGAAATTTGTCACTTGCTTTTCGCAATCGTAGATATAGCAATCCTGTATGAAATCGTTCCAAATTTTGGGAAGAAACGTGACTCAAAAATTGCAGAGAAAAAGGGGTGGGATTGAAGTTTCGAACTCCAAAAGTTCGGAATGGTAAAAATTCCGAATTTATTTGAGACAAGATTCTGAGTTTCTAGAAACGTTAGAGTTCAGAAGTTGGGAATTTCGAAAGGTCGAAATGCAGACAGCTCAAAGATCCGAAAGTTCGAAACTCAGAAGGTCCAAAAATCCGCAAATTTAAGGGAAGCTCGTGACAAAGCTGTGAAATAAACGAAGTTGCATCTCGCGAATCCCGAGATTCGGAGTTTTGGCCTTTCGGATCTTTAGCTTTCGGAATTTTGAACCTTCGGTGTTTTTCCATTCGGAGTTTTTCAAATTGGCTACGTAGACTTGAAGGGGAAATAATCTTTCCTAAAAACTCTGAGTCGGTAGTAGAAAAATTCGAAATTTTCACCTTTTGCAGCTTTTGAACTCTGGAATTTCAATCCCGCCTTCGATTTCAACAGTAAAACATTAAACTTTGGAATTCAAAGATCACCGTGTGATTAGCATTTTTGATCGTAAAATTCTTTTAAAGAGCAAATGCAGCCATGGTCGACCAAGTGATCGATCTGAAGTACGTGAAATCGCGATGTATTATCACCAATTGACCATTCTGATTCAGATATAGACGAGGTAAAGTTAATTTGCATCAAATTCGATCCCCCATCCACACCATTCGCTAGATCAAGCCCATAGCCACCTCTCCATGTTTCTAGACCTGAAAAATTTCTTAGCGGAAAGAAATTTCCATCGAATTAGGCGGTAGAATAGGCTGAAAACAGTGGCTCTTCACGATTGGACGAATATCGTTTTTTTCTGACGGCATCGAAGCTTCGAAAAAATTCTACACGAAGCGTGTTGACCTGGAAGGAAACTGTGTCGGAAAATAAAATGGAACTTTCCATGAAAATAGGCTTTCCTTCGTAGGGCTGGTGGCTTTCCAAATCACCCTCCTAACTGTATAGATAATTAGAAGTTTGTGGGAACTTTTACCCTTCGTGGTCACATCTACAAATCCAATCACGGTGGCCACACTGGATCGATTTTACTCAGTTTAAAAAAAAAAAAACAATTGTGAGCAAATTATCCGTCTGAAGTGGTTCAAAAAATTAATGAACGTGCTTTGAACATTCTGAATTACGTACGAGATTTTGATTTAGAAGAAATCAAACGACAAAATGTAGAAAAAAAACTCACATGGTAGTCAATGCGCATTTTTCACTCAAAAAATCACAACTTTGTCAATTTTTTATGTTTCAAGCCAAAATTTGGAGGTGATACTCCTTAGATGTGATACTTCTGAGGAAAAAATAGTAGCATTGTAGTCGTTCAATTCCATCAGTGATATGGAGATTCAAATCCCGTTCGGAGCCGGGGGCTATTAGATGTTTAGACCAAAACTTGATCGTCGGGTTGATTCTACCCTGTGTGTTCACGAAGGGTTAAATACACACGATACACGAAAGAAATTGAAGGTGGGTGTGTGCAGAAACATACCCCGCGTTTGGAATTCAATTTTCCAATCGACGTTAGGATGGAATTAATGAATTTCAAGTCGATTTTCGTCAGATAGGTATATGGACATTACGACAGTCGTGGAGCACAGTAGGGAATAATAAGGATCAGGGTTTAAAAATCGCTTGCAACGCATTCGTCCCATACTGAATATTCAGCAGTCGCGATTTTCGGCACCAGCGTTTGCATATTCAGCCCATAATACCATGCACACTTATAATTCGGGGTTCACGGGTCAGTCGTATACCTAGTACTCGATGGAGCGAGGGACCATTCGAGGAATTCGAGGAATTGTTATGAAATTCGATGAAAAATCGGAAAGAAATCATCGAAGTTGAAAAATATCGAAGAAAGTAGAAATCCTCATGGAAATCATGCAAATTCGGAATCGGCGGTACTCATGTGACTTCCTGTGATTGATCCAGTTTTCAGGAACCGCAAAAAATGCATTTCAGAACAGTCAACGATTTTGATCATCTATACAACCATGTGAATTTCATTTCATTTTGATCATCTTTCAGCTGCATTTATTTTGACGATTTTCGAACCAACGACTCCGAAATCGATTCCCTCGAACTACAAGCTGTGATTTTCCATGATTTGAAATTCAACTTGGCCCGTAGTCAAAAATTGTTAAAAACACAGTCCGCAATAAACTGACCGAGGACAATTGATTGGAAACATTCATCCTGTAAAAGATGCAGTCGATTTTACAAGAATTGAACGTTTCCGTGTCACCTATTAGTGGATTGCTCGGATGAAAAATGAAATGTTCCAATTTCTCTCGGTCAGTTCAGGGCGAATTGTATTCCGAACAATTCAAAAATTAAAGAAATCGAATCGGAACACCACCCGTGTGCCCGAATTCGTGCAAGAGGCCAGGGGGTGTTCTGAGACTAGACGATTGTGTCAAAGCGAAATGAATCTCGTCGGAGAGATGAATCGATTTTGGAAAACGTGAATAAATTTTTCAAACCGCAACACACTACTTCCTGAAATCACAATGAAGATGTTTCCTTCAATTTCAGGGTGAATGGAATTCAGGCTGATATAGTAAAGATCACTTTCGACTTAACCTAGCTAACATGAAAAATATGAGTTTTACTGGAATCCTATCAGTTTTTTTTACCAAGTGACATACTCAGTCATTTTCTGCCAAAAAACTGAATTCATTAGTCGAGAGTTCATGCGGATCGACTGGGTAGTCGTCGAGAAAGTACTATTCGCGTTTTTGAGGTGACAACAATTGGTAATCATATGGAATTACGAACAGACTTCAATATTGCCGTAAGTTGCCACGTGACTATGTTCGGAATTCCATGATTACCAACTGTCATCACCTCGAAAACGCGATTGGTACTTTCTTCCAAACTATACAACCCACCGGAATGAATCTTGTGAGATTAATACTTTACCACGGCAGAAAGTGGTCAAGTATTTTACCATTTGAAAAAACCGGATAGAATTCCAGTCAGATTCATATTTCGTATGTTAGCTAGGTTAGGTTCAAACCGACTTCATACGACTTGTACCCCATCGCCTTAACCCCTAATTGTAAGACTGGGACAATCCCTCGGCTTTAGTCCAAACGCGATTAATTCTGATCCTGTAAACTTCAGACAGCATCATCGTGCATATGTTGGTCAAAAGTTCTCTGATAAGTTGGTCGTCGGATCAGACTTGTCAATCGCGTCTAGTACCCGCAATCATACAGAAACAACGGAATACCTATAATACACAATCATTCAGATTCGCGTTATCCTCCTTCCGTTCTTCCTTTCGTCCGTCCGTCCGGTTCGGTGGGTGCGGCAGGGTCAGTCAAATGTATACATATAGATGTATGTACCTACCTATCTGTATGTATATACATACAAACCGCCACGTACAAACGTACGAACGAATGGAGGGATGGACGGTCGGTCGGTCGGTCGCACGCACGCCTGCCCGTCCGTTCGCATTGAACGCAGTTCACATTAGCATTGAATAAATTGCGGTTGCGAGCAATGAGCCAGGTGCGCGTTGCTCTATACCGTCGCCTCACCGCGCCTCGCCTCATCTCGCCTTGCCTCGCCTCGCCTCGCGTTGCATCGCTTCGCGTCACCCCTGCCTCAGCGTATTATCGCGTTTTCCCCTGGAGGCAATAAGTTAGAAATTTTACTAACCCCTCCCACCCTCATGTCTATATACATATCTATGTGACATGATAGTAACGTCAAGCGAGTTTGAGGTGAAGCAGAAAATGATTGAAAAAATCAAGGAATCACTGGGGCGGGATTGCAGTTTCGAATTCTAAAAGTTATAGGAAACGGTCGAAATTCCGAATTTATTTGAGACGCCATTCTGAGTTTCTAGAAACGTCAGAAGTTGGAAATTCCAAAAGTTCGAAATGCAGACAGCTCAAAGATCCGAAAGTTCAAGACTCCGAAAGTCCCAAAATCTGAAAATTTTATAAGGGAAGCTCGTGACAAAGGTGTGAAATAAACGACGTTGCATCTCGCGATTTTCGAGATTCGGAGCTTTGGTTTTTCGGATCTTTAGCTTTCGGAATTTTGAACCTTCGGTGTTTTTCAAATTGGCGACGTAGACTGTCGGAAAAATAATCTTTCGAAGAACTCCAAGTTGGTAGTAGAATATTTTCGGAATTTGGATCTTTCGTAACTTTTGAAATTTGAAATTTCAATCACGCCCCGAATCACGATACAGAAATCCATGATATAACTTTTGACAAATTTCTCATTACCTATTTATTTATTCATTATTGATAAATTTCTCATTCTTCTCTTGCATTCGTATTTGGATGTTTTTCTTTTCATTTACGCGCCTTCAAATTATTTTTCCAATTCTGTACATCGATTCATTGAATCTTATATCATCCGTATATTATCTATTGTTATCATCATCATTTCAATTAGTTTTGCATTGTGCGTTGATCGCATCGTGTAATTAAAATTTGATAAAATAATTCAATTCCGAATTTGATCGCGAATCTCGGCGAGCTTTAAATCGTTGGGATTCTCCTGCTGTGCCATTTATAAGTTCCCTTTAATAATCCCCGGCGGGTTGGGTGCGTCGCTTACTTCCGTATCCGGTGTCACTTTTCGAGCATCGCTAGCACTCATCGCGTTTAATCGCCACTATCTAACTCGCGGTGATTCTATGTATAGGTCAGCTCGGCTAGAGAGTTTGTCCGGAGACCAACCGGAAGCTATACGTGACGAGACAGGATAGGAACTGGAATTTCGTAACGCAGTTATACCAATAGCTTGAAGAAAAAACTAAAAACAAAAAACGAAACACAACAAAAAACCCAAAAATTACACTTTTTTTTTTCTTTTTTTGTTGAATTCATTCGCCGTCTAGCAGATTCATGCAAATGTGAATCATAACATGAGTGAAAAAATGAAAAAGACAAACAAAAAAAACAACGCCCAAACGAAATTGGTATATAGTGAAAGACGTCGCGTCGTCGCGTAGGTATAATGGCGACAATTAAGACGGTTTAATTATATCTTCTTGTGGATATAATATATATTTTAGTCTCTTTGATTCACTGTGTGTAAATATGTATATGTTTAAATATGTGTCTATGTATACGCATGGTGGTATAAGAAAAGTGGCAAAAGTCGCAGCTGGAGTTTTATAATCGCTGCTGTTATAACGTCGCGTCTTGTCTCGTCGCGTCGCGTCTCGTCGCATCGCCAATCGCGCATCGCTGAGATGTAATCGCGGTGAAACGAATGGGTATAAGAATAAGAATAAAAATAAAACGAAAAAAAAAAAAAAAAAACACCAGTAGTAGTAGCGGCAAATGCGTGGCCGGCCATGTGGTCTCCATGTGGTTTTTATTGAATGAGAAAAATCCTCGGCTATTCGCCCTCAAAAAACCAAACCATAAAAAAAAAAAAAAAAAAAAGAGACTCGAAAAAGCTCACGAGCTCAAATACACACCTAACTCAATCATTCGCGATAATCTTCGTACTTTGGAAATTTTATATCTTCATTTGGAAACATAAAATTTAGACTGTGAAACGCAAAATTTTTTCAAAATTCTAGAATTCTGGAAAAATTCTCCTTTCCCTCTACTCAAATTTTACCTTTTTTTTTTTTATAATCGAATCCAAGGAATGCGCAATTTTTTTTCTGTGACTTTTTCTGGAAATGGTTGTCATTGCACGTTACAGTTCGTACGCCGGACTTGAGTATTAAATTGGTAAATATATGCGGGATATTTTTATTCCGTTCGAAAGGAAATCGAACACTTGTAAAACAGCGATTGGTAAAAATACACCGAATTCTAATTACGACTAATTAACGGGTCACAAAAAATTCACGGAAACATTCTGCGTGATCGTAAAGAAGGATTACTCAACCGGAAATACGCGAAACGTGATACGAGGAAGCCGAGAAACTACCCCAAGTGTCTAAAAAAAAAGAAAAAAAAAACAAAAGAAAGATAATAATTCAAAAAATTCAGACGATATATAACTATTCTTAACGCAAATTTCATGAAATTGCATCTATTCCAAATTTCGAAAAACGGAAAACGTCTCGATATATTGATTACTTCTTAAGGTGACAGGAAAGCGGGACTAAAATCAACAAATCTCCCAATCTGCGCGTGGATTTTGGCATACTTTTGGATTAATTGATTTGTCTTTCGATCTTCAGAGACCTGAAGGAATATGAGAAAAACAAAAAAGAAAAATAAAAACGAAAAAAGAAAAACAGAAAGATCATATTGCGTGGGTTGAATCGCTTCTGAGGTGAATTTTTTCTTCGTTAGAGACATTTTCGCCCAGTCAGTGTCTGCCGGGTTCTGCGGGCCCGAAGGAGAAGGGCGAAGAGGGAGACTCGACGAGGAGGCCCCCTTCTCAGTTCCATGGAGCCTCTGGGGCCCAAGGGCTACGTCTGCACGTCTGGGCTGCTGGCGGCTCTCTCCTCTCTTTCTCTCTCTGGTTTTTCTTTTTTTTTTCTATCTTTTTGCGTCCTTCTCTCTCTCTTTCTCTCTCTCTGTACTCGTAACTCTCTGCAGAGCTCGGTACATACTTCTCCCTCTCCCTCTCCCTTTCCTTTACCTTTTCCTTTACCTTTACCTTTAACTTTTCCTTTTCTTCTCTTTTCCTCTCTCTCTTTCTCTCTCTCTCTCTCTCTCTCTTTCTTTTTCTCTCTCTCTTTCTCGTCGAGTCTCTCGCGCAATCCTTCTCCGTGTGCCCGGTGACGCGGTGCAGTGACCGGCAAACCGCTTCTCCCATTACACCGAGAGACGCGGACCACCGCGCACCCCCTGCGTCGCTACGACCCCCGGCGAGATGGTCTCTTCCTACCGGAAGAGACCAACTTTCTTTTCTCCTTTTCCGAGTCTACCTAAATACATCGATTTACATCCCTTCGGCGTCAAACTTTTCCAAATTGTACTTGGAGTTGAGGGAGTAATTCAAAAATCATCTACTCGATGATGATGATGATGACGATGTGATTTTACAGCCAGTTGTCTATACTGTCTATATTGTGAATTTTGAAACCTGTGAAAGGTCGAAATTCTGAATTTTTATACTATCGACTCGGAGTTTTTCGAAAGATTATTTCTCTGAGAGTCTATGTAGCAAATTTGTAGAACTCTGAATGGAAAGATACCGAAGGTTCAAAATTCCGAAAGCTAAAGATCCGAAAGACCAAAACTCCGAATCTCGGAATTCGCGAAATGCAACGTCGTTTATTTCACAGCTCTGTCACGACCTTCCCTTAAATTTGCGGATTTTTGGACTTTCTGAGGTTTTAACTTTCGGATCTTTGAGCCGTCTGCATTTCGACATTCCGGAATTTTCAACTTGTGAACTCTATAACGTTTCTAGAAACTCAGAATCGCGTCTCAAATAAATTCGGAACTTTTGCAATTTGAAACCTTAATCTCGTCCCTATATGACATTTCGCTCTCAAATACAGGCGAGCATGTGTGCGAGAGAGGATGGAAATTGTCCGAGTGAAAAACGATCAGCTTCCAGCTTCGAAGTAGTACGGGGTGATTTCAGGAGCGCCACAGGTGGCCAGTTTCGCATATCTCGGTCGCAAACCGAATACGTATTGCTACATTTCTACACCCCGTTCATGATCAATTTCCAACGTTAATTTTATCAAGCAAGCTTGTAGGCACTCTCTTTCTGCATGTTCCGAATCGAGGGTCGGAAATAACCACCTCAATTTTCTCTCCCATACCCATACTCTTGAATAGACCAGACAAACTCATGAAATCTACACAAATCATCGAATAATCATTCTCGAGTCATCGTAGATCGCAGTTTGGTTCCACACGATCTTCTTCCTCGAATAACTCAGAAATTACTGGAGCCATCAAATCAAGATTTCTATCAGTTCTAAACTTTGAAAAACTGCATCGATCGAGACCAAAATCGCAAAAAAATAAATCTGTTCATTCGCGAGATATCGTTGGACGGAAACTGATCGCGTACAATGCAGACGTCCAGCTTGAAACACTTGGACTTGGTTCGCTGGATCTGAGAACAACGTAGAGATATGAAGATCACTCGACATTTCATTTTTAGAGTATCGACTATTATCGAGTCAATGAATAGCTTTCGCATCAGTATATGAGTCAGTGCGAGTGAGTCAGTCAGGGCTGCATGGTATAATAATATATAAGTAAGTAAATCCGTTGACCGGTTGACCAAAAAACCACAGACCTCTTGCTTAGTTCGCAATTAAGTAACCCTAGAAACTCCACAGACTTCTCTTATGCGATCAGCAGCACCCACTAGCCAGGCTCGATTACAGCCTCATATTCACACTTCAATCTTCATACTTGCATGTATACATTGAGGTACACGTACATCTCTGGAGCCATCGTCACGAAGGGATTAACCTCAAAGAGATTATATCACCAGTTACCATATTACGATCACTTACGATCGCGGCAAGGATCAGTTTTCACGTATAACTGATCTCACGCCTTCTTCAGCCACAGTCTGCTGGAAATATGAAAACAGGAATGATATCAAAGTTTTTATTTTCAGACGTGGGAAAATGCAATTTCTTAATATTATTATGATTTTTTATTCTCTCTTTCCATGTCAAATGTACATACAACATATACATACATACGTGGAATTGTTTGATATATAGGAAATATTATAAGTCTCGCGGGATGAGGTATTTCAGTCGGGGCTAAGAATCTTGGGGTTGAGATTTTTTCAGACATTTATGCATTGGTATGAACTGAGAATGTACGTAGAAATGTGTTTATCGTACCTGTGGCGTATGTATATATATACATACGTAACTTGACACCGGATTTTATGAAATCATAATACATATGCCCACATGCATGCATATGTATGTACGTACATACATAACCCTGCAGTGCGCGACTCGCGCAGTTGGTTCGTGCAGAATGCCGTATTTCCTGGAAAGCATAGTAATCGTTGGACAATTGAAATCAAGATAGGTTCCTTCCGGTTTCCTACCCTTCATACCTCCATATCCTTGCCACTATATCCGCGCAATACCCGAACAACGCTATACAACCGAAACGCACGCCCGTGTTCACTGCTTCAAGACAATGAGAGCCAACGTACGCACTCCGTATAAAATACCCGGTAACTTGCCCATGCATGGCTTATACACGGTGTCCAATCACCCGTATCACAGGAATCAGACAAGGAACAAGGAAAAAGTATAAACAACCAATTTTCCCAAAAGACACAACGTCTATGCTGGTCCCTTGAGTGGTGGTGTCTGCCGTTTCGATACCAAAGGTCTAAATTGGTCTGAAAACTTATTGGAGAATCGTATCGATTCGAAGGATATGCTCTGTAAATTTCATCCGAATCGGTTCAGCGGTTCGTTTGAAACATTGCGCACAATATCACGGTTTTTATTCGCTGTGTCCAAGTTAGTGCTACTATTTCGAAATTGGAAGTAGCAATGAGTCCTAAAGCTTAATGCAGCAACTTCTCGATGTGAACGATAATCTGTGCAAATTTCAATCGAATCGGTTTAGCGGTTCGTCTGCAATGTTGTGCACAAGAACTTTATTTGTGCACAAAATTCCGTTCTCTGATGGTCAATTTCCAAGGTACTAGAAATATATTGTACTGGTAGTGGTCGAAAGCTCGGGAAATGATTAAGACCAGTGGATGGCACATTTTCTTCCAAAAGTCTCCATGATCACAAAGTAGAAAGATTTTTTATGATGTTTCATCCTTCGAAAGGTAAATCGTTGATCATGAAATGTTGCAAAGCGTTTTATTGATGGGGTTTTGTCGGTGGTAATTGGACACCCTGTATATCAGGTACAGAGCTCATACAATTCAAGTTTTCCTTCATGATAGAGAGCGAGCGAGACCACCTTTCCGTAGCAAACGCTGTTACTTCATTCCGACTGGTAACCGGAGTGTAAAGTTTTGAGCCTTTCAGCAAAACAGTGGTGAAATGATCGTGGTGTGGAATTAATCGTGAGCTTTGAGTCACGACTGCACATCGATTTACACCAGTTACGGTATCACTATTCACGTACGGGCATAGTGCAACGTGTATACGTATATACACTCGATGTTATTCTCAATGGCGAGAACATCTTGGCGTTCTGCCATTAGTCGAACGCCAAGACGGTATATTACAGATTGATAATATACAACGTAAGGTGTATTTCATGCATGCATGCACGCCATGCGTCCATCGTGCAATGAAAATCGCAGTATTAAGCCAGAAGAAAACAAACAAGAAAACAGCCCGTCTGGTACAGTCACGATCATATTCTATTGCGAGCTTCTTCTGTACCCTGGCAAATGACCGGACAGATTTCATCTGAATTGTACAACAGCTTCCGGAGATGCTGTACAACACTTGTGTGGAAACATATCTTTGCCTCTCTGTTTTCAAACGATTTTGGATGTTCAGATCATTCAAGATATTCCAAAGATCGTTAGCATCGGAAAGCTTTCCAGCGCATGAAGGTAAAGAAGCTTGTCAGCGTCCCACTTTCTTGGGCCATTAGACATCGTCGATGTAAGAGATGAACTTTGCTGACGAAATGAATTTACTTTGGACCATGTTCGATTTTTCTAATCGTGGTACACTGCTTCCCTCAAGGAATGGAGAGGAAAGTTCAGAGCGAAGATGTAGTGGTTGCGGGTAGGAGGCAGTTGTTGAATCCGGGTAACAGATATGTGCCATAATCAACACCATCTCTTCGAACCGCGCTGCATCTTGAACCACAACATTCCTACGCGTCCTCAAGCCCAAGTTCTCGAGTCTAGACCCATGAGTTTTTACCCAATTCACATCATCCTTGTATTTATGATAAGACTACGGTATAAGCTACTTGGTTCTCATACTCGTTCAGACATTCCTCCATACGTATACCTCCATTATATACCATTCAATGTATCCCTTTCTCTTGAGTATTAGATATCGACGACATTTCCCATAGCTGATATATTCCAATCGTCACCAACAGCGTTGAAAGCACGGTACAAGACTGGACCCAAGAATCAAGCCACCTAACTTACACCCTTGCAGCTGATAAGGGACTCAGAGATATTGCCGAAGTTTTTGATGTTGATTCTCAAAGATTGACGATGAAGAATGTTTCATGATGTGAACTGGAAGAGCGAAGGTTGAAAGTCGCTGGATACAGTGCAGGAAGGTAGATTTTCTGATCCGCGTTGGATTTCGGGAAGAAGATTCCTAATCGGGATGACGCCGGTGGCTCCCGGGGGATTACGTTATACATATACCGAGGTCAGAGGTGATGGTGGGCAGGAGGGTGTGGAGGAACCAGACCACGTTGCACTAGGTCGAGGGACGGTCGCGTCAGCCGGCTGGGATGTGGGCCGAGCGCTCCACCAGCCTCCCTTTTCGACCCCCGTAAATAACCAACTCTCCAGACGGTGTCGACAGTCGGGGAGCCAAACTGGGCCAAAGCCTAACTCAACCTACCCTAACCTAACTTTATTCAGAAGCGAATACGGAGGACCAGAAATGGTCCAGTTTCTTGATCCTTTTTTCAACCTCTGCCAATTGCACATCTGGCGAAAACCGTTCAATGGCGATTCCCAAAAACCAAAAAGCGTACCACTTACTGATCAAAAAACATGTTAAGGTATTTTTCTATAAATAGATAAGTCCTAATTTTTGTTTGGTTTTGTGCTTATTTTGGCGTTTCTGGTTTTCGATTGTATCTTTTCCTAAGCCTACGTTCCCGATCCTAATTTCGAGCTCGCATTAGCGCTGCAAGAATTTCGAGTGCACAGAATCCTACTCACCAATCTAAATATTAGCTTAAAATGCTTTCAACTCGATGCTGGCAATGACATGTTACAACTTCCAGCACCTACTCAAAATAGATGACGGAGGAGTGATTCCCACAGACAAAATTAGTCGATGAACAAAAAAAAAAAATGAAGATGACTTCAATGGAAGTAGGATAAAGAGAAAAACCCAACAAACATATATGCGGAAACGTTTGATCAGCTTCGAACGAATGATTCTCAAATCAGTCGAGGATCAACTCAAGGGATGAAAAGGGGTAGATTCTGAACCACCGTAGAACTATGGAAACTTCGTGTACAAGAGATATATGAGACTGTTCTCCGTGTGTTATGGTTGCAGTATCCACTATCCACCTTCAACCTTCCACTATACACCATCCTGCACCGTCTACAGTGTTCAGGCAGCGGTTCGTAACCGGTAGCCGTGGCTAATTTTCCGTGTTTATCTCTTGCAGTATAGACTAGGGCAGGACTAGGCTAGGTAATACTTACAAGCATTTACACAAGCCTGTAGATACTATGTTTAATTATACATCTAGCTACCTACCGGACTACTATACAGCGTACCAAAAACGGAAACTATAAATCATCTCTACAGTGCAACAGCGCACTTTGCGCTCCATCAAGATACCGGCGCTAATTTTAACATAAAAAATATAATTTGCGGGGAAAATTTAATCACACAATTTCATCACTTGAATACATACCCATGTCCATGTGTATGTGTAACACACATGGGTATAATTATGGTCTTCTAACAGGCTAGTTTATCACGTAATAATGAAATCTATGATCACATTTTGCGAGTATTGGAAATTCGAAGATCATCGACTTGCCGCTTTGGAAAATAGAAGGGAAGTTGTTTTCACAATCACTCCTAGGATGAAAGATGAGGTGGTTTTTCATTGAACGCGTCATGGGTGTGAGTCTGATGATCATTTTTCCTTCGGCCATAACTCGGGAACGAACAGACGGATTTCGATGATGTTGGTCTCAATCGATGCGGTTTTTCCATACCGCAGTACTCATCTGATTTTTGATTCTATCGATCTGACAGTCTTCGAATTATTCTCAAATGGAATATCTCCAGACCGAATCCAATGCAATTTCCCTGATGCTCTCATATTTCTTGGAGAGCATTATCCGGAAGTTTTTTTGGATGATTGCAATCGGCAGAACGGTGTGAAGCTTTCAGCATCCTCAGATTCCGAGTTGAAGGGTTGATGATCATTGGGAAATGATTAAGAAACGATTGAAAATGGGTGAAATGGTAATATGAGAAACACTGAGGTTCGGTAGAGCACGTCGAGTATGGTGCACCTATCAGCCTGTATCTCATTGTATCTGAGTATATCTCTCCTAGTATATCTCTCTCGGTTCAGGATCGGTGTTTATGTATTGGTAGGTGTATATGCCGCGTTGTACACAACGTTATATTCGTCGGGTATCCCTCGCACTGAACGTTAAAGTAGCTTCTGGCTCGTAGTAGCCGGTATACCTAACCGCCAAGCGCCTACTAGACTGTAACATTCCGTCCGGCTTTTTGCCAAGGAACGATTGTGTTAATTATATACTCGTTAGGACGCGTTATACCCGGAGCTAATTGTAAAATACTGCGGCTCCTGGGCTCTTCCAGGCTCACCGGTTGGTCCTTTATCCTGGTTATAGGGTTACGCTCTTCAGTACCAACCTCTACTGTATTATTCTTACCCTCCCCACGAACGCGCGTTTTTTCTCAATTTTTTTTCAGTCTTACATCTTCTCTTTTTACCATATTTACTTCAACTTGAACCTACGAGAGGCAATCCAAGCCCTTCACACCAGGTACTCAGGTACTTCTCTGCAGAATCCAATGTGTTCTGAAGAGACGAATTACTAGTGAAATGTAGGTACGGATAAAATGAATCAGGATCAGGTAAAAAGGATCCTGGGGTATTTGGTATGAGGAAAACGACCCCGAACGTTGGTGATGTGCAGCTGACGTTGACGTTGACGTTGACTTTGACTTTGACGCGAAACTTTGTACGTCCTTCTTGTTCCTTTTATCCTTTTTCTTATACTCCTTCGTCTTCTTCGAGACGGTCATGTCACAGACCACTGCATGTGTCCTGTGTTGGAGGACGTAGGTATGGCATGGTATGGTATGGTATGGTATGGTATAGCGTAGGAGCTACGTACGCGAACTGCTGAAGTATGTATTCCTCGTTTCCATGAATCCACGCGGTGTACGAACACCGCCGTGAATCTCTTGAACGTCCGATGGAATCCGAAGTATCTTGTCCAAGCCGCGGAGCGTAGTCGTCTTCAAAACCCAAGGAATACCGTAAGAACAGGGCAAATAGCTGAACCGTCTCAGACTTTCGAAGACTCGTATATACTACAATAAGTGTATTCTTCATTTCCTACATCATTACAATACCAATTGCTCAAAGATTCGATCATGTCTCGTCCTATAGAACAATATCCATAATATCGCGACCAGAATCTCTTTTCGAGTCGGAAGACTCGGTTATAAAATTATGGAACAACCATAATGAAAGTAGAATAGACTCTCATCTTCGGTTCAAAATTGAGAATAGGTTTGGATCACGTCAGTGTTCTTCAGTACTAACGATACAATTAGTCACTTAGAAAATCTGGCAAACATCTCTTGAAATGATGATTCAAAATCATTCGTAAGACCGTGTGAAATCGAGTAGAATCAGGTGGAATCATTTGGAATCTTCTGAAATTACGTGACATCCCTTCAGGTCTTTATAGAGTATGTTGGATTCATGGGACATTTTTTCGTTCTCTAAAATCCTGCGGAATCTTGGTAGTCAAAACACAAAGACCAAGATGTATAGTAGTATCGGAATTGACATTGGATGCTTCGTTTCTTTCGAAGAATCAAACAACGATTTGTAGATACAATTTTTGTTAAAATTGACCAGATATTGGTCTTTGATATAGTTTTAGAAAAACCGCAGTGATCCGATCCTCATTCCAATTCCAAACTCGAATGCGAGGAGCATGAGCATTTCGAAATTCTGTATTCTCTACTCTGTAATGGTGAACAGCTCCTGCATTTCAACTCCTGCATCAACTGTCAAATAAATTCGCAACTTTGTTTCGTTCGGAACATCTGGAATTCAGTACTTCAATCCAGCCCCACTTCTATCGAGTCATGCGAAATTTTGATAAGAACTAAGATATACAACAGCAAGGCTGGATCCCCTCAAGCGGAAGGACATTCGTCCTGGATCCTTCCGCTACTCAACGAACATCTGTCCACTCTACTCGAGTATGAAGAAGATGGCAGAAGAAGAAGAACCTTCACTTATCACTGTTTGAGCCCTTGCACGTTTCTGCATAACGAGGCTCCAGCAGTGGAATGAAAGGCGAAGGCCTCCTCCGTTCTCCAGCATCCATCAGCAGTCCAACGCCAACGTTCACCTCAACGTACCACATGCATCCGTATTGTGCATACCTAGGCGTACAGTTTATATCGCTCATAGGTATCAGCGCATGTGATATGGACTAGTAATGCTGGTGAGTAGCCTCGTGCTACTTTTCTACACTACGCGTCAATCGCTTGCTGCTGTTGGTGCTGCTGCTGCTGCTACAGTGTTCTATCCCGCGTTTCTCGCCTGAGTTAATTATAGGCGTGATTTTCTAGCCGAGTTCTGTCATGGTTTCTGCAGAAGCACATTCCACATCATGCCGAGTACTGTGCAATGTACTCAGGTACCTGTCCGACGTTTTATTGCTCCAATGCATAAAACATGTGTAGGTATCGTACCTATAGGCGTATATTCAACGGAATGGAGAAAAAAAATATGGGCACCTAGAGTTGCCATTTTTCTCATTTCATTCATCTTTTTCATCATCCGTCGATTCAACCAAGGAGATATTTTCGACTGGCCTCTATATTGCTATACTTTTGCGTTTTATAGCCTCAGGCTATCTTATGTATAAAATTGGCATTCGCTGTTTCTGCGGCTGTTGTCGTCCTCTGCTGTATGCTGTTGCAGCTTGCTGCTGCTGCAGTCTTCATGGAATGAGAAAGCAAAATTCCTCAAGTGTCTGCGTGAGCGATAAGCCCTGGCGACTATGACGAGGGAACAAAACTCTTATGGGTACATTCATATGTGTGTGATGGTATTTTGCCGATCATTGCACCACTGCAGGCTCCGCTCAACGAGCAGGCGAACAAATAATGTTGTTATTATTATTATTTGATTTCTTTGAATTTTTTTTTTTTAATCATTCGTCTCCGAGGCAAGTTATAGATAGACATTTTGTAACCGTGGTACACTTTTACTTTGTATTTAATTTGGAACAGTTATGCTACATTCGAGCTAGTCCTTCGCCGGTATAGTCGTAGCTGTTTTTAATTTCGTAATATCAAGCGATATGTATTACATATACCTACCTCATGGAATCCTGCCGTCAAATGACTTCTAATCAATTCACTTGGAAAGTCATTCGATTATCCGTTTTGAAATCAAAAGTGGAATTACTGGAATGCTTAAAAATCAGGAGATTTTGGTATTGGATTTTGATATCCTCAAATCACGCCCAGAAATCACAGGAATCCTATGAGGTTGATAAGTTAGTAACGGTAATGCGACAAAATGATGGGAGAAAAATGCTTTATTTCATGACTTGGAAGGTTCAAAAACACCAAAATACAGCGCAGAATTTTCAGAAGTTGGTAAAAACACATCTACGTCATGTGCTAGTGACTTCAACTTCATGGAATCCCTTAGAATAATTTGAATTCAGTAATCATGTGAAATCAAATCAATGAAATCGTCTGTAATTACCTACATGAAATCAAAATCAATGATCTCATCTAAAATCATTCGAAATAGTAGCATGAAATGATTTTCACATGGAATGAGTCAGCCACCTCAGCCACTTGGAAAATCGATCACAAGTTATCAAATTAATTTGAATTCTATTGAAATCATTGAAACTGCATGGAATTCTTCGGAATCATATGTATAAATTGCAATATCGAGTGAAACCGTGAAATTACTCGAAATCAATGACTCGATGGTGAAATCATACTGTCTAGTTCACAATTAACATTACCAGAAGTTACTCGAGGTCACATGAAACCGTGCTAAAATTTATTCTTCGAACGCATCCGAATTCACAATATGAATCAGAATCAACGATATGGGGATTAATTCGGAAAAATGTCGGAGCAGAACTCCGAAGGATTTTGTTCATGACAGAAATGATTGAAGGGGGGATTCTGAACTTGGGAAAAAAAGCCTGTTTTTGTTGTTTCCAAAAATTTGTTACATTCAATTGATATTATAGTTCAATTGGGAATGCTTGATGATCTCATCCACTAAATCACCTTTTTCCAAATGATTCCAGGAGGCATCTGCTGGTCCTCAATCCGCAACGGTCGATGTACAGAATTACTGGCACAAGGAATATCGCGACAAGACTGCTGCGCCTCGAACACGGCAGCAGCAACAGCATATTCCGAAGAGGACCTGGACAGCGGGGCCCTTTTCTTCTGGCGAGTCCTCGGAGGTGGCGTACCTTGCAGACCTTGCCGAGGTGAGGTCTACCACGATATACATACAAACCCGACTAAAATTATCTACGGAAACGGAATACACATCGATCTTCATTTCCAATAATTGATTCTTTAATTTTCATCCCCTCTGATGATGTGGAAAGAGTCTATATAATAATTGGTTCAGACCGAAAATGGCTTTCCTAGATTCGAACGAATGCGTTCACCTTTTTGGCTCTCTGGATCCGGAAATCAAATTCTTAGAAAGATTCTGATCTTGCCGAGAAATTTGCCGAATAATCCCAAAAACGGTGCCATGTTCTGTTTTATTCAGACGCTATATAGCTTCTGTAGAAAGAAAATCGACTTTTACTCTCTAGTTTTCGCTTTTTTTTCCTAGTTTTTCTCTTTCCGAATGAAAAATGGTTTATTCGATACCAAAAATTATAAGCCATTTTGCCATTTGAATCGCACTTTTCGTCGCCATGCAATATTTTTTTACAGTCATCCTTTTCATTCAATTTTTACTGAATTCCTGTGCGTTTCTGATTCTTTACTCTGATTACATTTTTATTTATTTCCTTTTTTCTCCTTGTTTCATCGCGAATTGTAGAAAGTTGCGCCGAGGTGAGGTGCGACGAGGGAAAAAAGTGCGTCGTTCGTAGGGGAAGACCCAGATGCGTATGCAATCCTGAATGCAAAGCGCCCAGAGGTGGCGGCGGCCCGGTTTGCGGAACCGACGGACGAAGCTACCGCAGTTTGTGCCGGCTAAAAAAACGCGCCTGCAAAAAAGGCAGCCGAGATCTAGCCGTCGCTTATAACGGACATTGTCAAAGTGAGTATCTCAAAAATCTCAAATCGTTTTCTAGCTTCTGTCACCTCAAAAACGCGGAAAAATAACCAAAAAATTATTATTCATTCCCAAAAATGAAGAATCCCCCAATTTTTCTCAACATTTCTCGGAAAAATGTCAAATTCACGGTCAAAGAAGGATACAATATTTTCCTGAAAAAAAGAAACTCGGTTTTTCAGTTTTCATTTAATCTCAAAGTCCATAATTTTGAATGAACACAAAATAAAAATAAAAAATTGATTTTCGAACGTATAATTGGATGGAAAAATTTTTCGGATTTTTGTATAAATTGGTACTGGGGATCGAGGGGAGGCGCGTTTCGCGAAACTCATTGTCGACCTCCACCAAGGAAAATAACGCGTCAAGTGTCGGGCAGGTTCGTGCACGGGGGTGCGTTGCGGCCAGGGTCGAAGCTGCCTTCTGGACCAGAATCTGAGTCCACATTGCGTCAAGTGCGCAAGGAGGTGTCCGAAATCGGTACAGGGTCATCACATCCTTCCAGGCATCGGCCTGCAGGAGGCCCTCCAGGTCACAGAAAATCGGCCAGTTTGCGGATCGGACGGAAATTCTTACAAAAGCGCCTGCCATCTTCGACTAGCCGCCTGCAGAGCTGGACGAGCCATCCCCGTCGCTTATAAGGGCCGATGCAAACGTGAGTCCCTTTCGAATTACCTATAGATTTATTGTTCGATTCAAATTCGGGGCCAGAAATCAAAAGGCGAAGCCTTTCGTATCAGAAACGACTAACAATCAACGATAATCAATTATTATTGCGGAAGGGTAGGTAACCGATTTTTGGTTTACAAGTTTGATCGAACCAGTGCAATTAATGGTTCATTGTGGATATTTTTTTATATACATTTTTTTTGGAACACTGAGGACTGAAAAATTCGGGAGAATTTTGGGCGATATTTTGGAAACTGGGATTGTTTGAAATTCTGGAAATAATTCTGAGGATTTATTTCGGGAGTACCAGTATAAGAAATTTGAAGGGTGCTTGACGTCACTATAAACAGCCACGGAGCGGGATTCAAGTTCGGAATTCCAAAAGTTCCGAAGGGTCAAAATTCCGAATTCATTTGAGACAGGATTCCGAGTTTCTAAATAAAATAAATAAATAAAATAAAATAAGAAATAATCTTTCGAAAAACTCCCAATCGGTAGTAGAAAAAAAATTCGAAATTTCCTGCACCTTTCGCAGCTTTTGAAAGTCATTTTGGACTCAGTTTATTTTTTCCAACTGCAACATGCTGATCCATTTTGAGTCTGAGCTGCAAAACGGTGCCCGACTTATCGTTAGGACTATTCAGGCGAAATAAAAAAAATAAGCCATGGAATTGAGAAGATGAATCGAGGTCGAACGAGGCGATAAATAAGATCTTTGAGATGGGGACTGGGCCCAGTCGTGCGACCCTTCGTGCCTACGCAATCTGGACAGGTCTAGGGGCCGCCTATACGGTAGCAACGAATTATAATATCAATATATTCAGCTTGTAACCGCGGCACGGATTCTATATAATTTATTTGGCTGGGTGGGCCTTCCACTTCTTATGGGCTTCGATCCTGCATGCCTTTGCCTTTGCCTTCGCCTTTACCAGCCGCTATACGCATATAGGTAGGTATCTTACTGCGGACCAGTCGAACGGTGTCATTACCCATAACATATATACCAGCACTCTGGCCTGCTCAGGCACTGATCCTCCGAAGAGGAAGTAAAAGTTAATGAATTACTATAGGGGTTGGGTTTGAAAGAAAATCCTATAGTATAGGGCGATGTGGTACAAGTCGCTTTCAACCTAACCTAGCTAACATAGGAAATATCAATCTGGCTGGAATTCTACTTGTTTTTTCCAAACACTACAATACCTAATCACTTTTTGCCGTAGTGAAAAATCAATTTTCCGAGTTTCATTCCGGTGGGTTGTATAGTTTGGAAGAAACTACGAATCGCGTTTTCGAGGTGATGACAATTGGTAATCATGGAATTCCGAACATGAAACTCCATTATCACCAACTATCGTTACCTCAAAAACGCGAATCATAATTTCTCGACGACTACCCAACCGATCCGAACGATCCCTCGACGAATGAATCCAGTCTTTTGGCAGAAAATGGCTGAGTATGTTACTTAGTGAAAAAAAGTGATATGATTCCAGTAAAAATTGTGTTCTTTATGGTAGCTAGGGTAGGTTAGGTTAGGAAAATTCGGAATTTTGAGTTGTCACAGCTTTTGAAATTTGAAATTTCAATCCCGCCCCTACGAGATTAAAAAATTGCAAATTGGCTGCAATATCGAAACCGATCACGTCCTGGTAACAATTCCAAGGACAGCTGAAAATAATCTTCTGCTTCATCATCGATTTGCCGAATAAAAAATGAGTCAAGGTCTGAGCCAGACAGTCGGGATTAGTGCGGTTCGGTCAGAAAATAAGTATCTCACAGTGCACGTATATGCACCGGAATATAAATGAACGATAAAAGATTCAACAATGGTTGAATCCCAAATGAATGAGCGGATCTTACCTTACCGATTGCCAAATTGGCGGAGATCGGTAGACGCATATAATAAGCACGTGCGGTAAGGTAAGAAGTAAAATTCGAAGAGTTGAAAGGAACAAGAAGACAGGAGGAAACGAAAAAAAAAAAATATCGAGAAATAACAAAAAATAGAGAAAAAAAAAATGGGAAAAAGGATATCGCCAACGTCCCCGAGCGGTCGTTCGACGATATCCTTGCCGTTTTGCATCGGAATTAGCCTTACTGTTGCCTGCGAACGGTTTGCTGCAATCCGCCGAATCTTGGCAGGTGTTGTAAAGTCCCAAAGATACGGCATTCATAAAGAGAATCCTTTCCTCGAATAATAATTCCAACTATTCGATTACCCGCGTGCTTCGTATATGCAATGTGCATGTATATTATACATACATAGATGTATGTATGTACGCAATTATGTATGTACATACGTACCTCCTTTTCCATCCATACTATACGTATACGGTGTACACTTGCCAGAATAAGGATCGAGGCAATCGCAAAAAAATTCGAAAAAAAAGGATCTGGGTCTTATTTTCTTTTTTCATTTTATCAATTGTCTAATTATTTTACTTTCTATTTTACACATACTTCATTCACTCCATAATATACTCACCTTTTTTCATTTTTTAGAAAAATGCAACTATGAGTTCCCCCTTCCTCTGGATTTTTATCTAATTTTCAGCATCTTGACCTATTCAAAGTTTTATTTTACTTTATTTGAAGACGATCTTAGGTTTTCATTCTGGGACTCAGTTCACGGATTTTTTTTTTTTTTTTTGTATGTAATTTATCCTCTTCAGGAGATCATTAAATATCATTATGATTACGCATACATCATTCGAATTCCAGCACCTGTTCATAGTTTAAAATTTCATAGTTTTCAATAATTTAATCATTTTTCTCGATTCGTTTTCATAAGAAAAAAGAGTTTTGATTTTACATTCTATCAGCTGTTTAAAAAAATCATGAACTGTCGTTCACATCGATTTATTCGGAAAAGGTTGAGTCTCAAATTTCATAGTTCTCAGAATCCTGCCTTGCGTCTAGAAAATGTACTTGAAATTGTATTTTTAACCGAGTTACGATGGATTTTTGAAAAACTATATTCCCGTACAAAAACAGAAGAAATTGAAGCCTGATCTTTCCTCTTTCAAATCCTGTTGACAATGAATTTTCATCGTTATTTCTCGGAAAATTACACGCAAGTTTGCGAAAGTTTAAAAAATGCAAAATAAAAAATCACCATGCTTAATGTCATCTGGTGAAAAAATTAGCGAAGTGATCCCGAATTTCGGGATGGTACTGTATTTATAGTTCAAAATATCGTCAACGCCATTTTGGATCTGTTTTTGCAAATGCAGATGTCCAGATTTCCCATTTTTGCACGCTTTACAATTTATCATCTCCTCTATTATTTACCCTGTCTATTATAGCCTCTCCAAAATTCATCCTCATTATCTCGACTCTTGACCATTTCCAAAAAGTAAAAAAAAAAAAAATTAAATGAATAAATGAACCATAACTAACGACGTATGTATCAATAATCATCATCTTCGATCATTCACTTTCTCATATATATATTTCTCGACGTCTCAGCTGCGGGTTTCGCTCGTCTGCGACGCCGCAGGGTAGAAAAAGTCGGGGCTTCCGGTCTCTAAAAATTGGTTCTTAATTATCCAGTGCCTGATCGTAATAACAAAGTTGGCGATATTCCCGCGAGATATTATCTTACGACAGCCGCGTGACAGGCGACCAAGGTTCATTAGGTATACCTACTAGTAGCTCGCGTATAATTATGCATATTTGTTTATATTAACGAGTATCGTGGACCCGCAAATTGGCAGTTTACCTCCTACCTTGGCGGGACTCGCGTCTTCGCGCTTTGGCATTGCAAAATTATCCCTTCGAGCGTGAAAAAGACCCAAGACGTATGTATACATTGTACGTCTTATAACCATAGATATATATAACCATTGGGCCCTTTCGACGGCCCCCTTTACACGGATTTTCTTTACTGATCGCTGTCTAAAGCTGTCTACTCGTATCTCTCATAGATCGCGATTTTACCGCAAGATCATTCCGACCGCGAGATCGACAAGACCGTGTCGTAGAACGCCGTACCTACCGGCCGCATGCACCGCCGTGGAGAAAGTAAATTATACCGCAATGGTCGGAAACTGCATTGCAAAAACAGAAATGCCAACTTGATTCGAACGCTTTGACAAGGACGTTTCTGTCGTACCTGCAACAGATCGAGGATATTTTCACGTATTTACCCTAGACTCGATCAATCTAGGTTTTTTTTTTTTTTTTTTTTCTTTTTTTATTCGTTAATCGACCTAACTAATGACCGTTGGAATCTTACAGGTTGAGAAAGCCTCGTTCGCTTTCTTCGATTGCAAGTATATATCTGTAGACGGAAGAAATTTACGAATGGCGAATTTTTGTATGGTACCGATAGAAATTATGGTATGCGCAGGAATATTAAAGAGACCACTACAGCTTGGCCGCAGGAATTTAAACTACATCAAGAAAAAAGTGTATTGTTGAATTGATAAAAAATTTGGTATAAGATATACAGCCAACAAAATATGGAGTTGATTTAACTAAAAATTCTGTTAATTTGAGAAAATATTCTTGGCTGCAAATTTTAGTTGAGTTAAAAAAGTAAAACAGTTTGTCGATTTTTGAAAAGAATTATATTGAATCGACGAAAAATCATTAACAAAATTAGTCTGGTTGGATTTGCCAAACTAATTGTTTTCTGAATGTAATTCAGAATTTTTTTATAATTCACGACAGTTCATTTGACAGCAATAAAAATGTTCTCTTCCAAAAGCTGTGTCGTAAGGATTTGCGATTTTCGGAGCAACGTTATGGTCCGATTACGGTCGTTAGAGGATCATTTTTTTCGTATATCTCGGATATTTTTAATAATATTTCGAGAAAACTCTGACAATGAGTTGTGGTGTTATAAATATGTGTAATTTTCACCTTTCGCATCTTCTGAAATTCGGAATTTCAATCCCGCCCCCCACTTGGTCCCAGCGCATCAACCCACAGCATGTAATACAAGGTATAATTGAATTAGTGAGTGCAGAGTTCTAAGTAATCGTCTCAATTCGCACGGGGATGTTAATTAGCCGAAGTTTTTTTTGTTTTTTTTTACCGCGGGTCTGTTTTTGGTCTTCCGTTCCTTGTCGTCGTTAATGTTTGTTTGCTGTTTGTATTCGTTGGCTGGTTCTTATTCTCCTACACACAGCTGGTGAATTATTGTACGTACACCTTCGCCCGAACATACAAACACATACAAATATAAAAATAAGTCTTCGCGATATGCGTCCAGACGTCTTATATGCTTTGGATATATAAACTCGAGAAGAATCAACCAGATGACACTTGGCGTCTGGCTACACCAAAGTCCGAAGTTCCAAAGTCCGAAAGTTCCAAAGTTGACAGGACGTAGCGCAAGAGGGGTCCGGCTTGAATGTCCTTGCGACGTCCTTGCCCCCGGGGTCAATGACCGCGCGTGGCGTCGCCCACGCGACCTGGGGCCCCCGTGAGTTCCCCAAAGTCAGATCTCGGTGCAGCGACCGCCGACTACGCGGCTGCAATCCTTAAAGACCCGAATCGCAAAGTACGACCCAACCAATGCAACGGTCCGGGACCCACAGACAATCACTATATACCTCCCAGAAATAAACTCAACCGTCAAGATTCGGTACCCAATCTCCTTGAAGTCTTTGGAGTACGATTATTTGAGGATCGGAATCTTTTGCCAAAAATTTTGATTCTCGCGAATTAACCACCGAGGATGAAAACATTTGTAGGTTTTGGTGAAAAGCAGATCTCAGGATTTCCGGTTTAATAAAAATTTCGAAATATTTCATGTTTAACGAGATTTCAAATCATTTCATGTCATTTTAGGAGAAGTGACTTGATTTCGAAAGATTTCGAAGACTTCTTTAGATGATTTGTAATAATTTAAATGATACCACACGATCATTTCATTTGTTCTGAATGTTTATGAATATGAATGAAAAGATTTAGCCATTCCTCGGATTGCATTACAAGCAGAAAGTTGATGACTTCTACATTTTGATATCCACCATTATGAATCCGACATCTAAAAATTCGAGCTTGGAAAAAACTGCAGATCAATAATCGAAAAAAAACAAATCCTTGTATGATCAGCGATAAAAAAAAAAAAAATCCTATACACCAAGTTTCAAAAAATGAGAGAGAAAAAAATTAATACTTTTCATAACACCCGAACTCCTCGATCGATCAACTGGAAAAATTTAAGTTGGAACGAATCCAATCGATTGAGCCGAAAATCGAAAAAATCCGTAGATCAGTTCTTGAATTAACATCATCGATCGAAATTTATTCTTCGGAATCTTTCTTTCAAAATAACTGGAAAGTGGCAACTACTACAGACTGATTAGATATGAAATCGAATCGGTTCTGGGTCAGGAACGATCACCGCATCGATTAGGACTTTAGGAACATAAAAATTTGTGAACTCGATCCCCCAAACCTATAACAGCATTATTCTTTGAAATTCTGAAAACGCAGTGGTCTATATTGGAAGTCAAACTATTTTCATTCTTAGGACGACTACAATAACTTTGATTTCTTATTTATAACCGGAATTAGTTACCGTATAAAATATATTGCTACCCAAATCTTGACCTGCGCCAAATTTCGTATACACAGCAACCAAAAGCATATATACCTATATACGACGATGTGTTGCAAATTTCGTAAAAATTCCTTCCGAATTCCACTCGCAGTCCCAAAAAAATAAATAAATAAAAAATGAAAATAAAAAAATAGTCCCTCGAGTAAAATATCCGAGCAAGTAGGTATAACATGAAAGAAGATCAGTGTCTCGGCTGAAGGTATACCTATCCGTGTATGTTAAGTATATCGGCTGGACGACGACGGGGTCATCAACTCCGTTCTCCCGGATGGTTGGATGTAAACAAGATTGAGAGTCACGCGCCCTAGCTGGGCCCTCAGGGTTCGTGACTCGGCATCTGTACCTACTCCAGGCATGGCAATGCTCGTGCACGTGTACGTCGACCACGTAGGTATATATACGGGAAGGTTTGGTGCCCTCAAACCTCCAAGATACGACCTATAGAGAACTGGAGGAGGAGGTTATTGTGGGTACCATGGGTACGTACTTACCAACCGCCCGGCAACCATAAGGGACTTAGCTAAGGTCGAAGGAAGGGCATATGGAGAAATTTAACGCGCCGGTTTTACCCGACCGTAGACTGCTGCAGTCGGTTCTGGCTTTGGCTCTGGCTTTGGCTCTGGCTCTGGTTGGTACCAAGCCTGCTGCAACTCCCTGCAGGCTGGCCTCACCGACTTGCGGAGCGTTTCTCTCAGGATCGCGTATGCTCTTTTTGCAAGCGACTCACTGCACCTACAGTCTCCGATCCACCAGCCAGACTCCAGAGTTGAATGCCTTCACCCAGCTCCCGAGACTCGAGAGACTCTTGCTGATCCTTCGTCCTTTACTTTCGCCCTTTCTTTGACGAACGTCAATAGGGAACCCCTCGTCCTTCATCAGGGATCCTTGTTTAATGAGAAACCGTCAGCCTGGTGCTATATTTTTCCAGTCATCATCATCACCACTTCATAGTCTCTTCTTATATTTTTCTTCTGGGTCGAGTTCCAAGGCATCGAAACACATCGGTACACAGACGAAGATGAACCTTGGTTCGAAACAATCGGTGAAACGCAATTACCGGAACGAAAATTTAATAATCGGGCTATGGGGCAGGCTCGCGTGCGTTCATTCAACCGGGATTTATCTTCTCGTCCAAAATCAAGAGTGCAAGTTGTAATGGGCTGAGGTAGCCATACGAAAACCATATTATACTTCAAGTCTTGGACTGAGTGATTCGATCCAGAATGGTTTTCTACGATGCGAAATAAGCCCGAAATGAGCACTTCCAACTTAACCTAGTTAACATGAAAAACACAAGTTTTCTTGGAGTTCTGTCCGCTTTTTTTGACCAAGTGACACTATCAGCCGATTTTTGCCAAAAAATTGAATTCATTAGTCGAGGGTTCGTTGGATCGGTTGGGTAGTCCACGAGAAATTACGATTCGCGTTTTCGAGGTGATGACAATTGGTAATACTGGAATTTCGAACACTCCCATATCGCCTTAGGGATCTTGTTTGGATTAAAAGTACCTTGATTGATGAAAAACGTGTTGGAAATTCAATTTCCCGAGTTTTTTTCGAATGTACAATAAATTTTTCACGTAAATCTTTTCATTTTGTCTCTCTAATACAGGAAGAAAATGTAGAATGCTGGTTTGATTTGGTGTTTTCTATCGAATCTTATGCTTGTACAAACAATGTTTACGATTTTTTCGTATTCTTGGATGAACAAATTTCTAGTAAAAAGTGGACAGTAAAATATTATTCATTCTGGAAGATAGCTTTCAACCCGAACTACATCCTTAAGGTCCCACACGTGACTATGTTCGGAATTCCATGATTACCAATTGTTATCACCTCAAAAACGCGATTCGTAATTTCTTCCAAACTAAACAACCTACCGGAATGAAACTCAGGAGATTAATTCTTCACTACTGCAGAAAGTTGCCAAGTATTTTACCGTTCAGAAAAGACTAATATAGTTCCAGTAAGATTAATATTTCTCATGTTAGCTAGGTTAGGTTAGGTACAAAGCGACTTTTACCATAGAGAAACGCTAAGAGAAATGGTGCAAAATAAGGATTGGAGAACCGGAGGAAGCCACTTATCGTTACCTACTTCGTAGCGACTGACTGATTGTGAGGCGATTGCGAAGAGGATGGCACACACGGGGACCATCCTGTGGAGTAAATAAGTAAACACGTGGTGGCCAGAGCGATCGGTAGGTGTCGCAGGTTCAACACTTGAGGAAGAAGGTGCGAAAAGTTTTCTCCCCGCAGGTGTTGAATCTGCAAATATCGGCGTGCCGGAGTGTCGCGAAGTCCGAGGATCTTCAGCTCGACTCTTAAGTCAAGGATTGAGTTGAGCCACAGGATGAATTTTAGTCGATGAAGGAAGACGCTGCGTTATACACTGCAACGGAGTCGTAAAGCTAAGTCGAAGGTTAAAAATCGAAAGACCAACACGCAAATATCTCGCCGTTCTCTTATCCTCTCTTCCTCAATAATTCCAACTCGCGAGGCTTCGGCAAATATAACACATTCCAAAAAAGATGAGGCAGAAGAAGAAAAAAAAAAAAAAAAAAGATAAGGCCACTTGTACCGAATGCCGGAGTTAAAAGCGTTAAGTAATTTACTCATCCCAAGCGCGCGAGCGTCTGCTGTGAAACATTTGAATTGAGAATTGAAACGCCCGGAAAATATTTTTCAAATTTTTATCTGCCAGTGAGAATCAAAGACTTGAAATTCTTATCGCATCATTTTGAAATGATTCAAAATCGTAGGTATCGATAGTTTTTCAAATCCATTGAAATTCTTGGGCATCGTTTGGAATCTTTCCAAATCTGCTGAATCACGTAGGATCCAAATCAAATTCTTTACACCCGATGCAAATCCTTAGAAACCGTTTGAAGTTCTTCAAAATCTATTGATATCGTTATCAATTCTTCACAGTTTTCAGCATTTTCACGAAATTTGTTGAATTCAGACCGAACCTTTATGGATCCTGAGAAATTGTTTAAAATTCTTTTGAATGTTTGGAATAATAAAAAACCGTATTCAAATTCCTCGAAATCTGATGAAATCCTTTCAAAATCTAAAGAAGCGTTCGAAAAACTAACCAACTATTCCAGAATCGATTAAAGTTCTTTTAGATCCTTTGATCCGTTGATGCTATTTTTCCAATCGAAGATTGTCTGTGGAAAGACCCTAAATTTTCCGAGCATTTTCTAAACAAGACCCATTCACATCTTGCAGTGACATTGATTTTACGCATCGCTATTCAAATTCTAATTGTAAGTCTACTTGACTCGGAGCTCAAAGATGTAAACTGGCAGATATTTGCTACGACATTAATCGGAGTTTATGCTCAGTGGGCGGATGAATTGAGACCCATATTCTATCGTGGACACATTCTCAGGATTCCCATTGCCAGTTTACTCCAAAATGTATGTCATATCGACTATTTCGAGTTCCGAATTCGAAATGAAAAACAGAATAATAGAGTTCGACTCTGAGTTTTTAACTTTCGAATCTTTGAGCCGTCTGCATTACGACCTTTTGGAATTTCCAACTTCTGAACTCTAACGTTTCTAGAAACTCTGAATTGCGTTTCAAATAAATTCGGAATTTCGACGATTACGAACTTTTTCAATTGGAACTTGAATCCTGACCCGATCCACGATGGATGTAATTTCGTGTAATTTTGATTAGGATTTTTTTCCGAATTCTTTGACCCAAAAAATGGTGCGAGAATATGAACCCATATGTGCGATGTCGTTGCTCTGAAGATGACCTCGACCCGAGTCGACACGTGGCAATGCGCTCTGACAAAATTATGCAACGGTAATAGTAATAATCGGTCGTCGGCCGGCTGGCTGGCTAGCCGGTCTAGTCTTTCCTAAATTACTGACCTTCAAAATAGAGTAGGGGACCGACCGTTGACCCGCACGTGTTTGGCTCAGACCTCGTTAAATCCAAACGATTGCTTCCGATTTTTAGGCCCAGTACATCAAATGACCTCGCTGAAATCATTCGAAATGAAAATTGCCGAATGAACCGAGACTTGTCATCCATAACCTGCTATACCCGGTTGCCATAAATTAATTAAGAAAGCCAATAATTCCAGAGATTTCGATTTTATTCTCGTTTTTTTCTTTGCATTTTTTGGAGAGATCTTCATCCTCCAGATGACGAATGGTTTTCTTTTTTTTTTTACGATGAAATTAGCTTTGGTTTATTTATTTATTTATTTTTTTTTACTCATTTGTGGGTTTTGGTTTTTGGAAATTTCAGAGGCTGCGGATTGCTCGACGATTCGATGCCGCGAGGGTCAGACGTGTCTGACAGAAATGGGATCCGGAAGACCGAGATGCGTAACTTGCAGCTACAGTTGTCCCCGGAGACGGGACCGGAATTCGTCCTCGTCCTCGGCAACAAACCCCCAGTACTGCGCCTCGAACAATATCACTTATCCGAGCTGGTGCCACATCGTGAAGGACGCTTGCGTTACAGGATTCGTCCTCGAGACCCTTCATCCTGGTCCTTGCAACGCCCGTGACGCTGCGGTATACGTAGGTGGGTACCAAAAAATGTGAAGATACTAATTTTGGAAATGCAAAAGAAAATTTGGAAAATTTACATAATTAATAAAACGATTTAGCTGATCATGACGAAGCTGTTCAGGAATTGAGAATAATGAATCGAAAATGTTGTTAATTCAGACGATAGCTCGTTGGACAATTTTGGAAATTATGTAGAAAATTGAAATTCTTTGGGAATTTTTAGTGAGTGGAAAATGATTTGAGAAATGTTGAAAAATATTTTTAACTCTTCGTGCCCGCATCTCTGTAGAATGACTTGGTGGTCATACTGGGTAAATTTTACCCAGAAAATTTTCAAATGGTTGCTGTGTTGAAACTGTCAGTCCGATCGGGATCGAAAAAATACTGAGAATACTTTGAACATTCTAAAACATGTGAAAAGTTGTTCTGTCAAAATTCAAATCACAATACGTGAAAAAAAAATCTTAAATAGGTAAATTTGTGAAAAAATACACTTTTTCACTCAAAAAATCATAACTTTATGAATTTTCAATCATTTCAAGTCAAATTTGAACTGGGATAATCGTCAAATATGGTACTTCTTGAAAAAAATCGTGGCATAGTGCACGTTTGAAAACAGGTATTTATTCGACATGTGAAAAAAGGATCGATTTTGGAGTAGAAATGAATGCAGATTTATCTGGAAGATATCTAGATAAAATAGATAAAATGCACCATGGCCACGAAGAGTTGATGAAATTCAGATGATTGTTTCGAGAATTATCGCAAACCTCGGAAAAAAATAATTTGAAAATTTGTATAATCATTCAAAACATCTGGGACATTCGGAAAAACTATAAAAAATTGAAGAATTCGGAAAATAATTTGAGAAATATTGTTGAATGATTTAAAAAATTCGAAAAATTATATTGAGAGTTGTGAATAATTTGAAAAATCAATTGAGAAGATTCAAAATGTTTCTGAATTGTTTGAATTTCTTTCTCATCAAATCAAATTCAGATCCACGACCGACGAAGACTGCAGCACATTGCATATGGGTTTTTGTTGTTGTTTTTTTTTTTTTTTTTTTTTTTATTCGCGTAGCTGGTTTGCGGGAAATTTATGTTTGGCGGTTTTCGGCTTGGCGTATATAACTGCACACTTACGCGTTATTCGCTCTTGACAAATTTACGAGGCGCCGATCTTCGCAGGCTTGCCGAGTGTGATAACTTATACGCGACGTAGGTATACATATAGTTACGTATATATATGTATAAGGAATATACTTATGTACTATACATACCTAAACGTAAGTCCGGCCAAAACAAAGATCGCGAAAATTTGCGAGTCGTTTATGAATGCGGGAGAGAGAATCGCGCGGGGCATTCCTAAAATCGAAAATATATCTTGTATATGTGTATGAATGTTCGTATACATCTATGTGTCACATACTGATACATATTCGTTCACATACACACACACACACGTATGTTCATCTCGTGCTTCTCTCCGCCTACGCGATAAACGAAAATAAACCCCATTTTTAAATACCCCAAGAATTCAAGCATATCCCTGCGGTTTATAATACATGGATTTACATGTACATACATAGCTATGTGCACCGTGGGTGTGTAAGGTATACATATTTTATTATACCACGTGATTGAACGTCGCGGTATTGCAGTTTTTTCAAAATAATATGGATTTTTTATTCCGCTTTTATTGCTTATAACGTGATTTTGATCGCCATGACAAATTTGGAAAGTTTGAATCTCACACTTTAATTTGTTTTGAGAAAAATTTACTCAAGCATCGAAATCTTTAAATTCGTCGTTTTCTTAGGAATCGTTTATGGGAGTTTCAAAGCACCGCGATCCCATAAAAAATTGTTGAATTTGTACGAGAAGACTGAAGAAAATTGGATAATAAATAAAAACTAGGGTTTATCTCGTCTCGAACTGTTTTGCTTTAAACCGTAATTCGAACGTAACAATTCTTTAATCCTTCGTGGCCACCATGGGTAAATTTTAACCGGGCTGGGTGAAAAATACTTAAAAATGCATTAGTTATGATTTTTTTGGGGGGATAAGGTGCAGTTTTCGCACTTAAATCTTCCAGACGAATCCGCATTCATTCCTACTCCAAAATCGATCCTCTTTACAAGTCGAAATAAATACCTGTTCTCAAACGTGTACCATGTCACTATTTTTTTCCTAGAAGTACCATATCTGATGAGTATTCCAGTTGAAATTTGACTTGAAAATATCGAAAATTCAGAAAGTTATGATTTTTTGAATGAAAAGGTGTATTTTTTGACAAATTTACCTATTTACGATTATTTGTTGAACATATTGTGATTTGAATTTCGACACAACAATTTTTCGGACATGTTTTAGAATGTTCAAAGTATTTTCGGTACTTTTTCGATCCTGATCAGACTGATAGTTTTTACACAGCAACAATTTGAAACTTGGCTGGGTATACAGATCGCTGTATTTTGTCTTTTTTCGAGATTCTCCAAAAATCTACTGATATGAAATTCTTTTTTCTCTCATATTTCGATACTCGTTTTTCAAAATTTGTAGTCAAATAATCGAATATCGATTACTGATTTCTGCAAAAAGTTTCAAAAGTAGATTCATTTCATATTATTCGTTCGCCAAATGTCGATTGGTAGAGATCCCTGTGTTGAGCTTACGTTAAAAGCGGTACCATTCTTACACACATACATGTGTACCTATATATTATGTGCATACATACACGTTAGAACTCAGCGCGGTGATAGAATTCCTGTGGAAAGATCAAAGCGCGTAGAGTGGAAGCTCTGAATGGCTCAGGTTACGTCGTAGTTCAGTAGCCTAGGTTAGTGTTGGTTTATCTGGGTCTGTTGAATCTGGACCAGGGCGTGTATCCACCTGACTATACCTACCTACCTACCTACCTACCCGTCTTATACACCTACCACCTAATCTCTCGCGAAAGCCGCCGGGTGAACTGAGCTCGGTAAATTTAGATTTCCCCAAGGCGTATATAGGTATACCAAACAGTCAGGTTTTCCACTCGATTATTTGCACGATACTTTCTACCAACACATGAAACAAAGAAGAAAAAAAAAAAACAAAAAAAATTGGCAAAAATGGTAGGAATCTGGAAAGCTCAGACACACACTCAAAAGTCGATTCCTCGACATTCGCTAAAGGTTTTTTTCCCTGAATTAAAATTGCCTCAACATTTTCAAACTGCAGCACCTACAAATTTAATTTCCCCAATTTTCGCGAAAAATTCCAAGTTTATTTTTTCCACTTTGCTATAATTTTTTAAATCAGATAATTATGACATCGTGAAATGAACCTTGGAGAAAATAAAGTCAGTCGGTTTTGGGATATGTCTAGTCTTTTCTATCAGGCAAATTATTCTTGTGATAATAGAAAGACCGGGACGCATCCTGGTGTAATGTGTCTTCGGAATTCATTTTCAATGCCCATAACCCGAGTTTGGTACACCTTAAGCCGGAGTTATATCGGAACGCGAACGTAAGCCTAGACGTAACAATATCCTATCAGGTTCTCAACCAGAACTATGTATGTACATAATTTATATTGAACGATGTTGTTTCTCAGCTAGTACATACATACGAGTAAATCGTGCTAAAGCTAATCTCTGATCGTAAGACCTTCGGTTCATAATAGAAAATATTGAATACGATTCGCGGAATTCCAAAGAACAACACCATTTTCTTTCATACGTATTTGTAGGATTGTAAAATCATCGTATACTTTTGCAAATTCGCCAAATTCCGCATTCCATCACGTAATCAACGATCACCATTATCGATCGATTTCTCATTGACTTAATTGAGGTATCCATGTGCGAGGACATTTCCTGTCTAATTATACCGGAGTGAACTAATAAAATACAATAAAATGAAGAAACACGATGCCTTGTATCAGTATGATATGATGGAATATTGAACCGAATCTTCTCTAATCTGATGGGTTTGAGAATCGAACTGTGTCGAAAGTTGATTAAATTTCTACTTCAAATTTCTAGACCTACAATTATTCAAAATTAGATCCTTTGCTCATTTTGGCGGGAAAATTTGGCCGAATATAAACGCAACAGATGTCTGATGGTCAGGCGAATTAATCCTATCAGCTGTTTCTGTATTCTACGTTTTTATCATCTTGAAAAACAATCGTGCATTCGGGGGGTGGGATTGAAGTTCCGAATTCCAAAAGTCCCGAAGGGTAAAAATTCCGAATTTATTTGAGACGCGATTCTGAGTCTTTAGAAACCGTCAGAGTTCAGGAGTTGGAAATTCCGAAAGGTCGAAATGCAGACAGCTCAAAGATCCGGAAGTTTAAAACTCAGAAAGTCCAAAGATCCGCAAATTTCAGGGAAGCTCGTGACAAAGCTGTGAAATAAACGACGTTGCATTTCGCGAGTTCCGAGATTCGGAGTTTTGGCCTTTCGGATCTTTAGCTTTTGGAATGTTGAACGTTCGGTGTTTTTCCATTAGGACTTTTTCAAATTGGAGTCGATTTCGGAATTTTGACCATCTGCAGCTTTTGAAATTTGGAATTCCAATCCTGCCCCAACTCAATGGCGATTGGCAACCTCTGAATCGGTCGCCTTCGGTGTCGTCGAGGTATCAGGAATGGTTATAGTGCACCTTTGCACTCCATAGGTATATATCTACTTGTGTATCGGTATACACTATACAGCATTGTGTACACAAGGTGGTGATGTCTGCACCTACAAAGGTACCCATATTGCGCACGTGTCGAATCACCGAGGGATGAGTTGCGGTATTATAGTACGAAAACACATTCCATCGTCCGCTTCTATATACATATTATATACCTATCTTCCTTTTCCTTCCTTCATCCTTTTCCATACTCTTTCGTATATCAACAGCCATTACACTTATCCGGTACGCGTACCTATCTACAGATGTGTTTAATCTAACCACACATATATACCACGCGATGCACATGCTCGTAATCGCCGTCATTTTCACGTAATAGTTCCTCACCCGCGAGGGCCAAAGACCGCTTCTAACTATTTTTATGTATCGTGATTCACCCGTTTCCACTACAGAAACCTAAAATTGTTCATTTTATTCTCGTTTTTCATTCTACGATCGTCACCGTCTCTGTTTTCTCAACAAATAAAATACGATATCTTTAGAATCAGTAAACAAATTCTCATCCAGAGTGTTTGAGCTCTGGAATTAGTCGAGTTTGAGCAAAAAGTTCTTTTATATTTAAGGCGATATGACACAAGTTACTTTGAACCTAACCTAGCTAACATGAAAAATATCAAGATGACTGGAATTCTATTCGCTTTTTAGAAACAGTAAAATATTTAGCCACTTTCTGCCATAGTAAAGCATTAATCTTCTGAGTTTCATTCCGGTAGGTTGTATAGTTTGGAAGAAATTACGAAACGCGTTTTTGAGGTGGTAACAATTGGTAGTCATGGATTCCGAACATAGTCGCGTAACACCTCAAGCGACACATTTTCTATAAAAAAAAAAGTTAATTTCTCGATACAACACGAATTTTTTTGCAGATTCAAGCTTCTGGCATTTATAGTCAGTGTGATTTTTTCAAAATTTCTCACTTTTCAACATTCACGGTTTTTTTCTTCAATCCAAAGGCTTTCTAGTCGAATGAAACAACAAAAAAACAACAGAACTTACGCCCTTCAATCTTCAAGAATTGCAAAAGAGCGCAAGTCACGCGGTATTATCTTCCAAAATGGTTTTTTTAAATCGTTTTCTTTTCTCTTTTCAAAAAATCATACACTTATGTAATAATATCCTATTTGGCAATGGATTCAGATGGGAACAGTACGTCGCTGACCTACGACGTGGACCTGGCCGAAGACGTTTTTAGGGGTAAAGAAAGTGGCGGATCTCGTCGAGGGCCACGACTTCTGTGACGACGTTAAACGGGGGCGGCCATCGTAACTGCAAGAGGGTATGACCGACGCTGTTTTATAGGACACCAAAGAGAACCGGCCACTGCTATATACGTATACATACACGCCTATATATACATATATCGTCATACGATTAAAGAAAAGTGACATTTTTTTTATTATCGCAGTCGTCACCCCCCACCCCGCGGCGATTCGGGGCCGCACCAATATAACGAGAAGTGACGTTAAATCAATTCGAGTATTGAAATTTAGCCATTTATATAGATAGACGAGTAATTCAGCGTAAGTTTATAGTATTTATTTGAAAATTATTTCTAAGCCAATATATTATAAGCGAAACATCCCCCCCATACATTTGTGTATAATTTCCCTTTTTTCGTCCCGTGTTTTTTTCGTTCTTATTATTATCGATTGTTCTTCTTTCGTTTTCTATTTTTTCCGCGGTATACCTATTTTCATAAATTAGCATCGAGGGGCGGCCAATGACTTGGAATACATAATCGTGGGGCAGAATTGAAATTCCGAATTTCAAAAGTTGCGAAAGGTCAACATTCCGAATTTTTCTACTACCGACTCAGAGTTTTTAGAAAGATTATTCCGCCGAAAGTCTACGTAGCCAATTTTAAAAACTCCGAATGGAAAAATACTGGAGGTCCAAAATTCCGAAAGTTAAAAATCCGAAAGGCCAAAACTCCAAATCTCGGAATTGTGAGATGCGACGTCGTTTATTTGACAGCTTTGTCACGAGCTTCCCTTAAATTTGCGGATTTTTGAACTTTCTGAGTTTTTAACTTACGGATATTTGAGCCATCTGCATTTCGACTTTTCGGAATTTCCATCTTTTGAACTCTAACGTTTCTAGAAACTCAGATTCGCTTTTCGAATAAATTCGGAATTTTAACCGTTCGGAACTTTTGGAATTCAGAACTTAAATCCCACCCTATAATCTTGAATTGTACTTAATTTATTTTCGGCAAGCGTATTATACCGAATATCTATTATTGAATTTTCCTGCATTTTCTCTGATCGTTAACCCATCGCAGCCGCGAACCGTGTCTAAAGATTATTTTAAGGTGACGTATAAATCGCACATACCAAGAATACACACACAGGAACATACACAAACACAAGATGTTGTCTCTGCGGTGACAAGAAACGCGAAAAACGATTACGCGAATCGCACTGTGTCAAAGGTACATACATACATACACTCATACGCAGATATCTATAGATACATACGCATTTGCCTTGGCACGCGAAACTTGCCATTTAGCTTCGGATATATTATCTAAATTAGACTCTCGAGAGTTTGGCGTACCCGCGGCTGCTGCTGACACCCACTTGTAAATATGTTGCTAATTTATATTTACCGTCCGTTTCACGTTTGTATAATTCCGAGGTGTCGGTCATCACGTAATTATCTGAATGTCCACCATTTCTCCATCCATGTTCATTATACACATCCTCATTCATAATCGTCTCCTTTCTAAACACTTGATCCTCAAATTTAGGCACAAAGATTATCAGATATTTCGAAAGACGTGACGTCGTCGATTATTTAGCGAGAAAAGTTGGATTAAAAAAATTGTCACGATGTGGTCGATTCTACAGAAATTTCTAATCACTCGATCCAAGAATAGAATTTCCCAATTTTCCTCCCTACTAAATTCATGACGGTTCGCATTCCAATAGAAATTTTCACTCATTATGCAGAAAAGTCTTTATCGGACTAATCGATGTGCCTAAATTCGTACAATAGGTGTTTTGAAATTAGACGATTACGACGATGTGAAATGATAATTTCAGTTCATTTCTCAAACTGCAACGAACTGATATACCCTCGATGAAAATATATCTTTAAATTAAATCTTAATCAGTTTCTCGAGAAAGAAAAAAAAAAAAATCGAAGGAAAAGGAATTTGGCAAAGCTTTTAGAGTACGCCGTGATTAATTTTCTCCAAATATATTATATTCAACCTATAGATAGATAGATGTTCATTAAGAGGAAATGCAAAAAATTCTTTACCGCGGATTGGTCCGCGCCTCGATCGCGTGGTTTTGAAAAAAAAAAAAGAAAAAAAAATATAAATAAAATAAATAAAAGAAATATGGATACGTCTACATACTTATACATATGATCGCTACGTGTATAGTCGAATTATTTCTTCCCTGCTCTCTATTCGCTGTTATGCATATTATACATACATATTCTTTGCCTGTAGGTATTTACACACGTGTATTAATAGTACGTTACAGAGTACATACATACGTACGTTGTGTATGTAATTACAGAGTGAATCAACTGAGACAGAAATTTTAATTACAATAAATAAATAAATAAATAAATAAATAATCGAATAATTAAATTATGGAATTAGATATTAAGAGATTAGATAAAAAAAACGTAGTTATATCAATATATATATATATTATTATATATACATATAAATATACGTATAAATGATTGAGTAGACACGTCCATAGTTCCTGTACGATACGATGCATACATGTGTACATCTATTATGTATATTCATATTATATGCATATGAATTTAATATAAATTACATGATCAATTATCATTCTCGACATTGAATATCATTATTATTGACTTGATATGATTATTATTATTATGATTATTATCATTATTATTAGGAATACAGCAACCATAATGATCGTCTCTTTTATCAAATAACGTATTAATCGGTCAAATTATATATGAATTTTCAAGATTGTTATGTCAAGCGACGAAATCATATTAGGTAAGAATATATATGTAATATATATGATATATATTATAAATATATATAGTATAATAATTTATGAAAGAAAAAAAAAAGAAATTTGTCGCGTAATTCGGAACGTACGTATTATATTTAAAGAAGACAATAAGAGTAAGAGCAAAGGCCAAGAATTAAAATCTTCCAATTGCACAAGGTTTTCAGTATTTATTATAAATATTAGAATATATTGCGTTATACTAATGCCATAATTATAAGGTCATAAGCGACATTATACGACCTTTTGGTCTTATTGAAACCAACAAAACGTGTTTTTTCTTGTTTTTGATTTCATTATGCTATATATACGCCTAAAAATTCACAAGTATGAATGAATTCATCGAAATTTTGAAAATCGAAGATTTTTATCGATACAACTTTATCTGGTTTTATGTTGAAGATAAGATCAGAAAAACTAGAGCCAGATGGTCATGTCTCAAAAAAAAATGTTGAAAATAACATTATTCACGGAAAAAACATCAATTGGAAGTAATGGTACGTAAAATAGAGGAGAAATGTGAATTTTTTGAGACACGACCTTCCGCTTTCAATTTTCCATGTTTCCAATTTCAATTGATTTGCACGTATAGATGAACTCCGAGTCGAATTTGCGAGGAAGTAAAAAAAATTATACGACCTTATCTGGCATTTATATCGCATTTTTGGCACTTACGACCTTACGGCATTAGTAACGCGATGAATTATCGCGTGTCTTTGTTCTAAATTCGTAATTAATAACAAATTGACGAGTGGCGTATAAATATGCTATGGGTGTATTTCAGTATGCGATAATTTCATGCAAAAATAGAAGAAGATTAGAAAGTATAAAGTAAATCAAAGATACGGAAATTGAAATGAATGAGAAACGATATATCACCGATGAACCGATATACAATCTATATAAATACATATACATTAGGGTGGCCCTTAATATGGGTAAAAAAAAAAATTGATCGCGCCGCCCTCCAAAGCGGTTCCAAATAATTAAAAAAAAATCTACACAAAGCCCCAGCTATGTCCGTTAAGAAGAAGACGTGCCTGTAAGCATGAACTTGAATTTAAATATCAATTTTTCTTCATGATTGGATAAATTTTGATTTTTTTAAACTAGTTCATGTGTCAATTTTTTTTTTTCAACTTTCCGAAACTATTGTACATTGGTATTCAATATATGAACCAAATAATAAGGTCCTCCATACTAAATTTGATGAGCGTTCAGTTCTACCATCCCATTATTTTGGAACAATAGTTCGATTTAGCTGCCGTCGAACGTTTTGATTCCCATCAAAATCAAACTTTAAATTTGCATCTTATCAGAGAAATCTATTCAGTACGAAGGATATAAATTTACGATAAACCATTCACATCGAACTTCCAGATTGGCCAGAATTGTTTTTTTTGCAATTTTGTTAGAAATATCCCTTGCGTACTGAGATACTTAGTAATCTAGTATGGAGGACCTTATTATTTGATTTGTATATTGAATACCAATATACAATAGTTTCGGAAAGTTGAAAAAAATTGACACATGAACTAGTTTAAAAAAATCAAAATTTATCCAATCATGAAGAAAAATTGATATTTAAATTTAAGTTCATGCTTACAGGCACGCCTTCTTCTTAACGGACATGGCTGGGATTTTGCGTGGATTTTTTTTTAATTATTTGGAACTGTTTTGGAGGGCGGCGCGATCAATTTTTTTTTTCACCCATATTAAGGGCCACCCTAATATACATACATAAAACAATGTAACGAATTGCGGTGCGGCTTATTACTTCACTAAATAGAGACAATACGACTAAAAATAAAATAAACAAGATGCGATAGTGAGCTGTTATCACTATTGTAGATATACAATATGGATGTATAATGTAACTGCGATAATTAACTATACTAATTATCTTGTAAACTTTCAACAACGTATAAACCATCTGAAGAAATATGTACCTACGTGTATACACGCGGTATATATTTATACATACATATATGTGTTTATACAATACAATTATTTATTTATACACAGATAACGAAGGCTTAAACTCGGCGGTTTTCCCCTCCATCACATAATAACACGCAAGCATATTTGTATATGACGTGTCGTTGATTATCATTCACTCAGTGGGATGAATATTGTAATAATATGTCGTCACGATACCTGTGTTTATACAATATTCAAATAATCCCGCGCATTTTGTAAAAATTCTTTATCCGTACGTGTGAAACCGTGCGAGATCATTATTAACTCTTTGTGGCCAGACCTCTGTAGAATAAATTATTGTTAGTGCAGTCATACTGGGTAAAATTTACCCAGCCAAATTTCAAATGGTTGCTGTGTGAAAACTATCAGTCTGATCGGGTTCGAAAAAATACTGAAAATACTTTGAACATTATAAAACATGTGCGAAAAGTTGTTGTGTCAAAATTCAAATCTCAACATGTCGAAAAAAAAAATCGTAAATAGGTAAATTTGTCAAAAAAACACACCTATTCAATCAAACAATCATAACTTTTTGAATTTTCAATATTTTCAACTCAAATTTCAACTGGAATACTCGTCGCATATGATCCTTCTCGGAAAAAAATAGTGGCATAGTACACGTTTGAAAACAGGTATTTATTTCGACATGTAAAGAGGATCGATTTTGGAGTAGAAATGATTGTGAATTTATCTGTAAGATATAAATGCGAAAAATGCACATTTTCGGTAAAAAAAAATCGCAACTAATGCATTTGTTGAATATTTTTTACCCAAAATATGAGGCCTAGGTAAAATTTTGCCAATGATGGCCACGAAGGGTTAAAAGTTATCATATCTCATATCGATTTTACACGCTGTCGAGTATATCATAATATGTCTATGTAATATCTACATCGATCTGACGCGGATATTACAATAATTGTAAAATTAGTATTATAACAAATAATTAAATTATACATAAATATACATATATAATATTATTTATCAAAGTGTACGCTTAATTTTTAAAATATAATACGCGATTGAATGTTGAATTATCATAATTATTATTATTGACATTATTATTATTATGATTAATATTATTATCAGTATCATTATTATTATTATTATTATTATTATTATTATTATTACTATTATTATATCGAAACGAAATTATTTTATATTGTGGAATATATAGATTATGAAAAACAAGTTATGTCTATGAGTATAAAGTATACATATGTTTGTGGATCATATCCGATCATTATATTATACATAGTAGAACTACTATTCATTTCGATCCAATATTAAACATACATAAATACATAGATTATCATTTTTTAAACGTATTGTTCCGATTCAACTGGGTATATAACGCGTGGTAAACACTACGTTTGATGGTCTGCAAAAATAACTGTAATAACAGTTATTATAAATATTTTATTCAGTATAATAACAATTTACATAGATTATTATATTAAACTCATCGAATTCAAAAAAATGTATACTTTAAAGACTGTGGAACATTATAGGTGTATAAATGTTTAAATAAATTATTATCACGTCGATGAAATTTTGTAGTATTTCTATTGATCTCACACTATTCCTTGTTATACTTGTATACCATGTTTTTTCGCATGATAAGATCACCAGTTTCTAAATTAGTCCAAAAGAGTCCGCGTTACAGGCAAACCAATCATCATATTCAAGATCGATCTTCGAACGATAATTTGTTTTCCAATAGCCTCGCGCGATTCGCGAAATAAAATCTCATCGTATGGGTATTGAGTTGCCTGCAGGCAGGCGTTTCAACTTTTCTATCGAGCTTATATGCATAAGAAATATCCATAATATTTATCGAGCGAATCAAAATGAATCTATTTTAGAATTAAATCTAATTTTCTTAAAAATGTATCAGAAACTCTTTTATTGCGATTTCAGCAATGAGGAAAATCGAACACAATATTTAAAAGCTATTTTCTCGGCAAAATCATATCCAATGAATGTCAAATTCATAACAGCAATAAAGAAGAACAGAAGGTGGGGCATGATGCTCTTTGATTTTCAACAATCGACCAAAGTTTTACAAATTATTTATCACTCAAGTTGTAGTCTTTTGAAATTATACTCGATTTTTTTTGAATCGAAGAGTATTATGCCCTTTGTTTAATTCTTCGTCGTCGCTGTTATTAAGTTCACATTGATCAGAAGTGTTTTTGCTGAGAAAATGGCTTCGAAGAATTTCAAGTGGAAAATCGTGGTTCATATCATGTTGGTTAAACGTATGGATAGTTGAACGATTCAAAAAATACTCCTGAACCTATGCAACCCTTCGCACGTCTCCAGTCGATCCCTCGAACTCTCAAGTACATTCGACCGTTCGACAAGTTATCGAAAACTGTCAAGTGTATGAAGCAGAACAATTAGCTATACACAAAATACCATATCAAATATACGTAAAAGAACCTTCGAACTATAATCCCGTAAAAGTAAAACGTAGTAAAAAGTAATTATGCGATGGCAGGGATTTATTCTCACACTTTTCTCATTCGTAGTATCGATTTCTTCGCTCGAGGTAAGCAAACCGACATAAAAAGCACATAATTTTTAGGTTAGAAATTTCAAATTAAAAACAAAACTCCAACTTTTCACCTGAAAATAATATTAAAAATAATCAGTCGGATACTTTCACCAATCGCAAAAGATTCACTTATCCAAAATTATAACAACTGACGAAACTAACCCGTTGTTACAAGGCAACAAATTTTAGGTTAGGTTAGGTTAAGTTCTCGTCACGCCCGACTACGGGAAACAGTATACAACAAATTGTTTAGGTTACGTTTTCCGTAACGTTCGAAATTCAAAATCGACATTCTATTAATTACTTCGAATGACTTGAAGTTGGCTCAAAACGCGCGAAGCGTTAAAGTAGAGATTAAATCCGACATAATAACGAACCAAAAAAACAAAAACCGGCTTTTATATTCCGTAGATAAAACAAAAACAAAAACAAAAAAAAAAAAAATTACCATTTCAGATGACAGAAACTGGGCATTCAAACAATTGGGCAGTTCTAGTAGATACGTCAAGATTTTGGTTTAATTATCGTCACGTAGCTAACGTGTTGTCGATATATCGAAGCGTCAAACGTCTGGGGATACCAGATTCTCAAATAATATTGATGATAGCAGATGACATGGCGTGTAATCCTAGAAATCCTAGACCAGCTACTGTATTTAATAACGCAAAGCAGCATATCAACGTCTACGGCGACGACGTAGAGGTCGATTACAGGGGCTATGAAGTGACCGTTGAAAACTTTGTCAGATTATTGACCGGTAGACTTCCGCCAGAAACTCCTAGGTCTAAAAAACTCCTCACTGACGAAGGGTCCAACATTTTAATTTATCTCACTGGACACGGCGGCGATGGGTTCCTAAAGTTTCAAGACTCGGAGGAAATAACTAGCCAGGAACTTGGCGACGCTTTAGAACAAATGTGGCAGAAGAGGAGATATCATGAAATATTATTCGTCGTCGATACTTGCCAGGCTAGCTCTATGTACGAGAAATTCTACTCTCCGAATATATTGGCTGTTGCCTCTAGCCTCGTCGGAGAAGACTCTTTGTCGGTAATTGGAATTTTATACGTTGTTAGATTTTACAGACTTTAGATTCCGCCCCCTTGTTTCTTGAACTCAAAACTAGAAGGTGTGGCAAGGTGAATAATTCTCATTCATAATATCAGAATTTCTCAGAACAGAGTCCTGACGATTGCACAATTATGCTTATGAGTCGATTCTCTCATTAGGAACCATTGAAAACCACGATTTTTCCCACTTGAATTGCCTCCATTTCAAGAAATTTCAATCCCATAAATTGCAAATTTCGTTCTTCCCATGGTCTAAACATGGATTCGAGTGTTTAAATCAGTAGAGTCGACTTATCCTTTGAGTTTCTTGATTTGGAGACTTCAAAGAAGTGAAAAATATCTATTACAAATAGAAATTGCTCTTCAGTGAGACAGCCCTGGAAGGAAATATTCAATTTGGGCGAGATATTTTAGAGAAAACTTCTCTGCTTCAGGATTTTAATGTTATAAGAGCCTTAACAAAAATGAAGTACACATTTTTGTACCACTTTGAATACCGTATTGTTCCGAATATAAGTTAATTCAGTTTTTGGACTTGAGGTCAGGACTTTTTCTTAGGTACTGAATGTAGCTCGAATTTCATGAAAAATTGTAGTCACAAAAGAATATTGACAAATACATCTAAATCCATGAATTACAATTTTCTCAACATACTTTTATATAAGATGCCGAATTTTTCCGCGGCTCTACAGTCATTTGTGTTTTTCGCTAATTTTTCTGTGAAACTCTAGATTTCCCTCTATCCATACTTGAAATATATATCTAATGCTACTATCATTTTTACCAATTCCACGTATTTTCGTTTACAATTCGTGTATAATATGAACCAACACAAAGCTACAGAAATAAAAATTCGAATTTTCGATTACTCGAAAATTCCGCGCGTTATTACAGCGTGAAATTCGTTGGTCGAATTTTACCATCAATAAAAAATCTTATTGTTTGTTTAGTCAGTCGCGTTAATTGGCGAACAATTTTATTTCTTGTCTCAGTCGGTTGGCTAAAACAATCCCAAATATAAGTCGAGGTCGATTTTTGACGGTAAAATCAACATAAAAAAACTTCAACTTATATTCGGAACAATATGGTAATTTACAACCGGATTATGCTACTTTTGCAATATTCTAATCCTCTTCTAGAGAATGTTTCTTTTTTGCAACGTCTCATTGTTTTGAAGTGAAGAACTTGACCCTCATATCTTCCGAGAACCGTAAGCTATGAGTTGGCTCATTAATCATTTGCTCATTTCCCAGCATCACGTGGATCCAGCGATTGGAGTTTACATAATAGATCGTTACACGTATTACGCGTTGGACTTTCTCGAAACTGTAGAACCGTCGAGTACCAAAACCCTTAGCGAATTTGTAAGTATATAAATCGGAGTTCAACAAGAGTTTGAAAACGTCAAGAAACCTCGTACTCTTATAATCTAATTTGTTTTTTTTTCTCGTTTTTCTACAGCTAAAAGTCTGCCCCAAACGATTTTGCATCTCTACAGTCGGCGTGAGAAAAGATCTCTTCAGAAGAGACCCTAAGAACGTTCCAGTTACCGACTTTTTCGGTTCTCTAAGGCCTGTGGAGCTCACAACGAGTACCGTAAACGTTAGTCCGGTTAGGACTAACAAAACCATACCAAAGAAACCAGTAAAAAAGTACAAATACGTAGCTCAATTTCCAGATTTGTCATCGATTCCGTGAATTCATTTTAATTTTATTAAATGAATGATTGACAATAGAAGTTCGATATTTTTCTTACCACATTTTCATTTCTTTAAATTCCCAATTTCCCATTTACGATTCAACAGATTCCTAATTGCAAAGATGTTTGTAGCTTTACTTACTTTTACTTTCTTACTTACCTCTTCGATTTGGTTTGTGAATTTATCGGGAAGAAAAGGTGTACGTGAGTATTTTTCGATTTACATGCGAGATTGTGAAGGATTTATGCGTCGGTGATCATTCTCCGAAGTCGCTGTTTTGTTAGTAATAGATAACCGCGTTGACCCGGTAAAACGATGAGAGGCGATCAGACACGTAATTAGCTATGCAACGACATTTTATTTTCCGTATGCTACGTGCAGACGAATTGGGAAAGAAATTCCCCAAAGATACTTTCCAACTTCCCACTCCAAAGAACGGGGGTCATTGCTTTTACCCCAGAAATAAAAAATTCCGTTTCAGTCATCTTTCAAAACTTAGAACCGGTCAAATAGGTACCGTCTTTGATCAGTCTATAGCAATTTTCGAGTCATTCAAAGAATGAAATTTTGAATAGACAAAATTGCCATCGATATCTCGAGATCGGATCAACGAATTTCAATGATCTCAGTCTCAATTGATAGGATTTACCTACTCCAACTTAAATCTCAAATAACTTTTTCTGCCAATCGATTTGATAGTTTGTGCGTTACGGAATTTAACTAAGATTCTGTACAGATGGGGCGATTCGATCATAGTAGTTTTTAGGGTCGGTGAGCAAAAATCCAAAATCGAGATTGAAAAATCCATAATAATGAAACAAAAAAAAAAAAAAATGGTGAAGAAAAAAACAAATTACATAAGGTAAGAGTTATCGAATCGAATTTGAAGTGAATTGAAAATATATAATTTTCGGTTTTTAGTCCGCTGCAGCTTCACCAGCCGGTGAGGGGAAAATAACTCAAGATTTGACTGATGTATAATTTTTATTATTATTATTATTTTTTTTGTGAAATAATGAATTCGAAGTACCATTTCATTCATTCCAAATTATTATGTTTTATTTCCAATCATTTTTTTCAGTCATCTCCTAGGTTTTTTCTCATCGTTTCATTAGATATATTTTCTCAGTTGCATTTAATTATTTCAGTTATTTTCTCGATCATTTCTCGTTGTTTCGTTTAATTTTCATTATTTCAGTCATTTGTCATCGTGTTTCAGCTATAATTCCTCGGATTATTTTTCAATGTTTCAACGAGTTATTTTCCCCTCGCCAGCCGGAAATCACCGGGTAGGTACTTATTTCCGGTATTCTGGCTCACAATCAGTTGCATCCAGTAGATGATTCATCAATATATTCGACTGCATATAATAACGTCGTGTAATAAATAGTTCGTCTGCCGTCAAGGAAAAAATAATGTATCCAGATACACATACGTTCATAGAGCAACAGCGTATTATTACTCGATAAGCGTGTTTTTATTTCGATAGAGACGTCAGATTTCCCGTTATTCCGTATTTTGCAATGTTTATTTATTCTTTTTTTTTTCTCTACATATCCACACTTTCCGCTCGTGGCCCTACTATACTGATTGTGAACGGAAACTATTTTATTAAATTGTATTCAATACACTATCTATAACCAGAAGTAAGATAAGTGAAATCTATAGCAAAACATCTCATTCTACAACAATAAGGTCAAAGTATGTATAATTTTTATTTCTTTTTTTCATTTTCCTGCGATTTTAGCTCCCGGTAAATTTTTGGTGAACAGACTGAGAAACTGGACAAAAATGATTCTAACTCGTTCGAAATCCAAATTTTCTTTTGCCTTCAGTTTGTCCATTTTTCGAATCGAAAATTGGAAGCACTTTACAGGTTTATCGTCCATGATTGATTTTTTTTTTAAATTTTTTTTTTATTTTTGATTCTTGAAAATTGTCCATCGAGATGCTATACGCGAAACGAATTTATACTGGAGAATGACATACTCTTCGAAACGTGTGCGTGATTAATTTGCATCAGAGCCAAAGAACGCCGCGTGATTTGAAGATGGTATGATGAGCAAAGGGCAAATCGTTAGCGGTAAAAATGATATCTGATCGATATCAAGGTCGCACTTGAACGGAGGCTAATCGCTGATTGTGCAATATACTAGTATAATTGTAAACGGTAGTTTGATCTACAACGAAGAAAATGAAAAATTTCCAATAAACGATTCTGACGCTATCTGCGATATAAAAAATCTCCAAAATAAGGAAAAAAACGCTCGCGGACGGACCTTCGCGTTATAATATTCTCCTCTGTTCTTTTCTCACGTAAAATGGCAAATCTCCCGAGAATTTTCCTTAACGCAATCGCCGTTCCAACTAACACGATTTGCGCCGTGACCTGTAAGATCAGCGGCCAGTTACGGTAAACAGAAATCCGGGAATTGATGGAAAAAAAAGTCAGCAAAATATTCGTTCGGTTTCGTTTGATGTTTATAGTTAATTAGCCGTATCCAAATAACGTGTCACAAGAACGACGGGGTGTTTATGAATCGTAAAAAAATAGTTTGGTGAAAATTTAACCTGACTTAGGTTACAAGCTTTGGTTGTAACTTTTAGTTACGATTAAATAATACGATCAATGCCGCAAAATCGCGCAATAAACGCCGATACGTCAACATAAGCGATATTACGCGAGGAAATGACGAATCTTTATAATTATACTGATGACGAAACGCTGAATTCCCGAAAAGCTTTGATATATTTTTACGTATGTACTTCTGGAGAGATAATACGCTAAATCGTACTGGGGAGTAGCAGTTGATGAGCGATGGGGAGTAAGGGGAATTGATTTTATATATCATATCTTGTAAACAAGAAACAACATCACGTGCATTACGAATAAATTATTAATTTCAACCACTCTACTCGTATCTTCCCACTCTGAAACGTATATAAGAGTGCTTCTTATCGAGAAGAGACAGTTACCACTTTGCAAAAATTCAGCACACATCAATCGAACGCTTCCTCCTCAGTACTGAACTCGAAATTCAAATATCGAACAACACTAGTGATCAAATTTACGTTAAAACCAAAAAAAAAAAACTATACTATATCAACAAATTCTAAAGAAACGGTCTTCGTGTAGAACATCGAGATTTTGAAAATTTGCAAATAAAAACCACAAAAGGTGAGTCGACTGTGTTCTGAAAATCATTACCACGTAACAAAATAAACGACCATATGTTTTTTTTCCTCTCTTTTCTTTTGTTGAAATCATTCATGATTTGAAAATATATTCAACCCATTTCTGCGCATGGATATGTAGATAAAAATGAAGACGACGTGCTTCGCTCTGCTAGTCCTCGTCAGTGTGGCAAGTGCTATTCCTTCTTTGCCAGTAAGACGGACGCCACTTCCGGCCGAAGAGTTACGTGAAGCTCCTGCAAATTTGATGATGCCACCAGAGGAGCCAGCGGCGCACAAATTCCCAGTGGAATCACCTTTTCTATTTTTCCCTGTATGCCCGGGCAACGGGTACTACCGGGACCCTTTCAATTGTGCAAAATTCTATCAATGTAGTGCCGAGTCGGTACCCTACGGATTCTACTGTCCACTCGGTTTGATTTTCAACAGCGAAACGAACGAGTGTGAGGTCGGTGAATGCTGAGATCCTTTTGTAGTGAGAGCGTTTTGTGACACATTTGAGCAAGGATAAAAAGATGGAAGTCGAATACAGACGCCTCGCTCAAATTCTTCGAATATATGAATAAGAAAAAGCATATTTTTAACTATATAGTACTGATTATTAATTATACTTCGATCAATTGTATATTTAATTTGTATGCCAAAATGATTTTTAGCATTAGGACTCAGTTATACTGTTTGTAATTGTCTTGTTTTCCTTGACACATGTGCTCGTATGTACTTTGTTAATATTAACTTATTCAATAAACGGTACCTGCATTTCTTTGTAATAATTAGATCTACCATTCTATAGAACACACCTGAAAAATCTATCCATCATTAATGAATACGCGGGAACGTGATGGGTGGTCCTTTCGATGGTCAAAACAAACCGATTCGAGCTAATCTCATCAACTCTCACTCTGCCTTTCACACAAATTATGATCAATCGCCCGCGTAGTCCTTATCTGTCTTACGCAATAATAATTATAGTGGCTAATGTGATCTTCGAAAGGAAAAGTAAGATCATACATGCAGGGTGTAACAAAACTCGTGGACCATCTCTACGTGGTTGCATCCCTTTTCGAAAATAAAAAATACGTTTTTTACAAAAATTTCCTACGACTGTCTTAGTTTGGACGCTATAGAGCCGATATAAGGACGCACCAATCAGAGACCAGCTCTGGAAATCTAGTAGCAAAATTCACTATACCACGTCGGGAGAAACTGACGATAGCTATAACTATTCTTCTATACTTTCTAAAGCTGATCTCCGATTGGTACGTCCTTATCGGCTCTATAGCGTCTATACTAAGCGTCGAAAGACATTTTTGTGGAAAAAAAAATTATTTCTTATTTTTAATTAGGAATCCGAACATGTAGAGATGGTCCGCGAGTTTTTCTTTTACACCCTGTATGTAATGTATACGTACATGAATACTGAAGAGTCACTGTCAAAGTTGGTATACAAACATAGGTTGATAGCAGGAAGATAAAAAAGCAGTTGGTTCGTTTCGTTATGAAAAATCTTTATTATCGTTCAAACTGTCGTCGAGGCTCATTCGAACTAATACACATAATATCTATTTACACAAGATTGGTTTTTATCAATACCTTACTCCCCATTACCATATTGTGCAGTTTTTTCAAGCGAGTGATGAATTCGATCATGATCGATGATTAATGATTGTCCAAAAGGGCTCTGAGAAATTTGACAAACTACGATTATTTAGTTATACACTACAAGGTATCACTGCATGCCGCACGCTTTAACACTCTACCAAGTAGTCGTAGTTACACACGTTGTAAGTGGTGTCGAAGTACAAACCATTGGAGCACGTAAAGGCAGTGGCTTTGTATTCGCCATCGCTAACTTGCTGGCAGACCCAGAATTTAGAGCAATCCTCCGAGTTCCTGACGTACTCACTGTCAGAGCTTGCACAGAGAACGGCTGGATCTTGCTCAGCATTGCTGCTAATTATCTCATCGTCAGCTGTGGAATCGTCAGCCGGGGAATCGTCAGCCGTGAGATCATCAGCCGTGGAATCGTCTTCATCATCTGTCTCCTCGGCTGCAGCTTCAGTAACTACAGCAGATTCCGTAACCGGATCGGCAGCCGTCTGCTCTGTCGTAGTTTTGGCAGTCGTCGTCGACGTGGATGTCGAAGAAGAATCTGAACTGTCACCAGTGCGCAACACACTGTTGAGGGCCTTCAGAAGTGGGTACTGTTCTCCACACGTACCCCGGAAGTCGTCCGTTTCGATGCTCCAGATCATCGCACCTCCGAGACCCATGGCTTTCACGAATTCTGCCTTCTCGGTGACGCTCCTATGGGGTTAAAGATCATGGTGTGACACTGAACATGGCCAAGATGAAATTGATCGAATTGTTCCGTGCATTGCTGAATGATTTGCAGGGCTGTAAGAATGTCCCTTCAACTCTAGAACCCATGACTGCTGAAAGCTAAGAGTATCAACAGTTGTCTGTGTATATGACGCAATGCAAAATGCAATTGGATTGCTTGCGTGAGACGAAAATCCACCCTACAGTTGTGCGTTTCGGTTGATATTTTGTTGCTGATGAGTCTTGCTTGAAACCCCGTTTGGAATTGTACTCAATGAAATGCGTGGGGTGGATATACTTACCCCAGTCATGAGTTGGAAGGTGAACAATGAGTTCTAGGGTCGAAGAAGGTGACATTTTTCGACTTTGGGTACTTACTGAACATTGTCGAAGCTGACCCACTGATTTCCTTGATAAGCATAAGGCACGTGCTGTTCTTCATCCCAAGCCGTAGTCCATCCAGCAGCTTGAAGTTCGCAAATTTCATTGTACCCCAGCATTCCGCTCTCCAAAGTGTATGCGCCCGCTGTACCAGCTCCACTGGACGGTGATCCAGGAGCGGTTTGTGAAGAATCAGTCAGAGTGAAGCTCCTTCCATAAAGTCCTGTACCGAGGACTAGCTTCTTTGCTGAAGCTCCTTGATTCAACCAGTAATGCACGGTTGCGTTCTGAATTCAAAAAGTTGGCTGAATACTGATTTCGAAAATGATGTATACTTTTTGAATGAGCCTGACGATTCCTGGAGTGATTCCCGGAAGTGTAAAATGCCATGCATTGATGATATAGAAGCCACATGTACCTGACCGCAGATTTGAAAGTCACTGCAATTAGCACGATTGAGCATTTTGGACAGAGCAGATGGCCATTGGTTTTAGAATCTGTGAGAAACCCACGTTGATGGTCGTTAAATTCTCGAAAATCTGCGGTTTGCGGTGTGAATCTGTTAACGAGACGCATCGCTGATCATGTGATATTACGCAATGTTTGCTCTGATCCTGACGCGATCAAACAGTGACAACTGGGTAAGACGCGGTAATTTATACAGTGATCGATACTTATCTCCTTCTGAAAAGCAATAGCCTTCGCGTTCGGACGAAACTAATACTATAATGTTCGCGAAATCCGAGTGAAGATATCAAACTCAATAGTAGCCCGTAGTTTAATCGATCAATCAGCAACATAAGTGACTGTGTCAGATAATGACCGATCACATCCGGTTCTAAGAACTAAATGAGCTCAAGCCGTGTGCTCATCATTATGAAGCTTACAACTGTGTGGCCCTCAGCTCTCGATGTCATCAGTAACCAGGAAGTGTTGTCAGGCCATTGAATTACAACTGATAGCAATACTCACCACATTGAGACTACGGTCACTGTCTGTTGTCTCCCTTGCCGCGGCGTAAAGAGGTGCGTTATGGCCAGTTGTCGATTCCGCGGCAGAATGGAAGTCATAGGTCATGATGTTGATGAAATCCAGGTATTCTGATATCTGCGCAATGTCGTAGGACAAGCTGGCAGAAATCTCAGCGGCCGCCACAGCAGCGCTCAAGATGAGACCATTCTCAGCGAATCGGCTGTGAAGTTCCTTAACGAGAAGAACGTAGTTTGCTACGTCAGCTGCACTTCCTCCGCGTTGACCGGGGTACTCCCAGTCAATGTCAAAGCCGTCGAATTCGTAGTTGATGGTAAAGCTAACAACATTTTCGACGAAATTTGCTCGCAGAGAATCATCGGCCATTACTGCTGAATACGTTGTTGACCCTTCATTCCAGCCACCGATAGCCACAAGGGTCTTGGTCTCTGGACTGACCTCACGTAAAGCGTTGAATTTTTTGAATCCACCTTTGCCACCGTTGTCTTCTAGCTCGGCCCACTCGTCCAATATACGGACTTCACCAGCAGAAGTGATACCGACGAATGTGTAAATCATGTGGGTGCATAGGGTTGGGTCTATGTCCGATATTTGGAAGTTTCCATTGCCAGTTCGGTAGACCGACCAGCTTCCAAAGTAGCAAACTACTTTGTCTGCAAGAAGAACTCCGTTTTATGGTTTCCCCAGGGTGATTGCTTGATCGCAACAAATTGCCATAATTTTTGTATGAACTTACAATCATCGTCAGCTTTGGCCAAAGCTAACCAGATCGTGCAGAGTAAAATTAACAGCCGCATCTGTAGAAACGAGAGTAGAATAGAAATTCTTTGATGATCAGTACCTATAGATATACCGAAATGACACTTTACACAAAAACTAGAATCTCTCACGCGGCGAAACCTTCAAGCTATATAATAATCTATATCGTTCTGAAATGATGGGATTCACGACGTTTCGGTGCGGTGATGTGCTTGTCGATCGATGCGATAGCGGTGATAACTGATCGGTGATTGATCAGCGGTGTCTTCTGACTCAGGTATATCGGAAATCGCAATCAACACTATTGGTCTATCGCTGGCTCTTGTTGATATGAATGTGTATAAATAAAATACTGACTAAGGTCTGATGACTCCTCTTCTTGTTTCTCTTTTGTTTGTTAGTTAATTTCATCATAAGAACCATACGGGTATCAGCTGACAGTATCTGCCAATATTTACTGTGGCGATGAACGGATAAGCAAACTAGTTGTGCAGGCGTATGTCTTCATCCAAACGTATAAGACAAAGGAAAAATACCACAATTATATGATACTGCGTATCATCAGGAAATAAAAACTGTATAGGTACTCGAACAAACAACCCAAAGGAATCTGACCCAATGATCGTGGACTGACCTGGTCACCCTTCAAGCTACAATCTGAAGACAAAGCCAGTTCAGTTCATATACTTGTTTGCCCAGAGTCCAGACATACAAATTCGAGGATTTCTGATACCTTAATTAAAGATGCACTACACGTATGATCTGTTATAGATGCAGTGCTGGGTAACTTATAGATACATTTATAGTCAAGACAGTAAACACATTTTTACCTTTCGTTATTTTTTAACTTCTCGCTTTTGAGAAAAGGGAAATGATTAAAATCCCATCACGGAACTGAAAACTTGAATTTACACCGGATTTCCACATTTTGAGGTTCATAGAATCACTTTTGAGCACTTTTGGATAGACGCCCTGGTGGTAGGTGATCAATTTTATGTCCAACGATATCTTCAGAACGAACAGACGGATCTTGATGATTCTGGTTTCAATCGATACGGTTTTTTGTGACTCAGAGTTATTTGAATTATGGATTCATCCGGTTGGCTAGTTTTTGAGTAACTGAGCGAACGAAATTTTACAAAAAACAAGCAGGTAAATTGGCCGACCACGGTGAGCGAGCCCTCACCTCAAAAGTTAGTAATTTCCAAGTTGGAGCGAGTGCTATCAATGAAGATCGTAATCATCAGAATCCGTTGATTTGTTCTCGAGATGTGACTTCTTAGAATTTTCTTTGTAAAATTTTGTTCGCTCAATTACTCAAAACTAGTCAACCGATCAAATCCAAAATCGAATTATGGCTCTGTGTTACGAAAAACTGGATCGATTGAGACTAAAATCATGAAGATCCGTCGATTCGTACTCAAGATATCGTCGGACATAAAATTGATCACACATCCAGACGCGTCCTTTCAAAAAATGGTTGGAGGAAATTTTCGGGGCTTCCAAAAGTGGAGATTTGATGAGAATTCAACTTTTCATTTTCTGGGTGATTATAATAACTTCCGTTTTCAAAGAGCGGTAAAATAAAAAAATAAAAAAAAACGGGATCAGCAGGTGAACAAATGATCTGGCACTTGCGGAGCTCCAAAATTAAAATACGTTGCTATGTGTTTTAGGTATACTGTTCTCCCGTTAGTGTTTGCGGAAAATCGGTACTCCCTTGACCTTCGTGACTTAAATTATTAGGATCACTCTGCTTTTTCGAGTCTCTTATATTTACGCAAAAATTACGAACTTCTACTAGAATCTAATGTACTTAGGTAACGACAACGAAGTACGTCTACTGACCTTTTTTTGGTTTATTATTCAGCTATTGATATTTTTAGCTCACTTATAAACAGAATTCTGATTTTCGTTAAAAACAATACCGATTGCGTTTCAGATATACGCTCAAGCACTGAAGTTGACATCCTGAAAGTCGACGCATTTATATATAGGCAGATGATATCCACCTCTTCCCACGTTCACCATGGAACGTATCTGCAACAGGGATTAAGTTAATTCAGTAAGTAATGAAATCGTGTTATCCTAGGCTTATTGTTAATCGTGAACTTTTCTACTCAGTAATAAATTATACCTCGCGAATACCGGGAATATTATATCTTAGGCGTATTTTCACTACCATATATCATTTCCACATTCGATGGATTTGGTACCACAGCACGTATCTTATTTACTTTGAGTATCACGTCGCAATTTGCCTTACCTATGTGCCAAAAACTCTTCTACTTGGGCCCAGAGAAGTCTTCACCGAAGAAACAGGCACGTTGAGAATTTTTTTTTAAACCGCAAGCCGAATTCTAATCATTTGCAAATTTACATTTCAAATGGCAGAACTCGGAATCGATCCTGTTTAGACTTCTTCGGAAGGTGACACATCTGTAGCAAAATTTTAGGTACCGAAGGTCGACGTTAGACTGTGGAAAATATTACTTGTAGGAAGTCGGGTTAGAACGACTGAGTAACAGACGTTAAAATCTTAATATCCTATGCTGTGCAGAATGATCGATTAAATTCTTCAATCAGGGTTCGGGGGGATTGAAATATATGCCACATGGCCTGCAATGCAACGTGATTGCAAGTCAGAATTGTGACAATTTAATCTTTCTCGCTAGTATGCAAAGCCTGATTCATTGATTCGTTAAAAGAGACTCAAATCACCTCCAGTCGATGATTGAACTTTGATATCCAGGGGCTCAGGCCTTCGGCAACCGACATCTATACGTCTTATCTTTGCAAGCGTGTCTTACACTAGAAAAAGCGCTGATAATGTGATTCGTGCGCTTAAATTAGGCATATTGATACAAACAACGACGCAGTAATGATGATCTCGGGGTATGGGAACTGGCAATCCAAGTCCAAATATTGGTCAGTCCATATTCAGGGCTAACTGATACGAATCGCCAGTGCTCTGTTAAAAATTCACTAATTTGACACGTATGAGGAACTCATTAACAAAGATATGATGTAGAGCTGCGAAATATTTCGTCAATTGAACTCTGTTCGAAGGGCAGACAGACATAACCATATCCAGTGGCAAATGAAAAAGTTCGAGTTAAGGTGATATATATGAACCCAACCTATAGCTGTACCTAATAGCGTTTTTGGTTGGGACGATTTTTGCTGCACTGGCGTGCACTAGATTCTAATTTTGCACGGTGCCGTGCACCAAGGGTGCAGCACGACTGCACGAGTTCTGCCTATAGTTCTCCTCTGTTCTGCAAATCGTGCGTGATTTTTCATATCTGTTTGAATTGCCGAGTATTGAACTTTACGATGGCCCTAATGAAAAATCGCACACGATTCGCAAAACCGAGCAGAACTAGGCAGAAATCGTGCAGTGGTGCGGCGCTCGCTGTGCGCAAACTGAACAGCACGGTGCAAAATTAGAATCTATACTGAGGGTTCATTCAAATCCATTGAGTAATCATTGAAACAGTACGATTCGTGTTTCCGAGGTGTCAACAATTGGTAATAATGGAGTTCCGAAAATAGTCCCATGGCATCTTAAGGACTGTGTTCGAAACTCCATTACTACCAACTGTTATCACCTCGAAAATGCGATTCGTAGTTTCTTCCAAACTATCCAAGCTACTGAAACGAAACTCAGGTGTTGAAGGCTTTGCTACGGCAGAAAGTGGCCAAGTATTCTATCTTTTGGCAAAAATGAATAAAATTCCAGTCAGACTGATATTTCTTATGTTGGCTAGGTTAGATTCAAAGCGACGTATACCATATCGTCCTGAACCTCAATAAAATAATTATCAACAATAAACTTGAATTGATTTTCTTTGTATGTGAGTATACGACGCGAATGTTTCGAATTATTAGAATTCCACTTTTCTCATATTCCTACAATCGCTCGCTCACTCAAGATTTCGCCGCGAAGAAATGACCGAGGAAAGAAATGCGAAGCAATTAAAGATTGGTACAAAATTACGTATGACTCTAAAACAGCCTGCGTGCAATTTATGAGTATTTCTCGCAATTAATGTCAGCGTTTATCTTTTTCCTCGAATGACGAGCATGAAAATCAGCGAATCACGTAGGGCGTGTTGGTAAATAACGTTATCATCTAACTAGAATATGTTGCGCATATTCAGCCAGGTCTATGCATAGTTCAAACACACATGATTTACTGGATAAAACTCTGCCATCCGCATGTCGGTTCAAATTGACAGAATTAATTACTTATATTAACATAGATTAGGCGCATTGCGCGAAATGCATTTCCGCAGAGGCTGGATTCTCGAACGATATTTATTCAAACGTTCGCGATTTGCGATAAGGCGAACCGTACAAACAAATTGCAAAGTATATCCTGCAGCAAACAGCGGCAGTCTTCAGATCTATCGGATCAAACGGATCAATGCAGAGGTCTAAAATCTAATATTTGCATCGTGATACGAATTTATAACCGTTAATTCTATACCTCTTATTCAAGAGTAACGGATTATCTGTTTAACTGCAGATAGCCTATTTGACCGTAGAGTTAATTAATTAATCCACTCGAGATTAATTTTTCAGAATGAGCTTGGATGTTGATATACGAATATAAGCAGTACTCTAAATAAATGGATGACGAATCGTCATGCATAGATTATCACAATCGGGTGATAAAAGACGTCCATAATTTTTTTAAGGTGCTGATTTTATAACGACTTCTGGAAATTGAATCTCAAGCTGAGATTACGCGTATTAAGAATTAATGATTGAATTATGTTAAGTGGCTGAAAAAATCATGTGTAGAGACACACGATTCAGTTGGGAAAATCACCTGCCATTTGGCAAGAATATGCGGCATATTCTCCATCAAGCACAGCTTGCTGCCAGTGTCGTTCATATTCAGATTCATTCATGGATATAATTGCCATCACATCAGATACGAAAGTTCCAACACTAGGAATCTTGAGCTTGGCTTGGCAAAATTTTAATAAATAACATATATTGCTGCAAAGTACGGCGTTCAGGGTCTTCAAAAGTGGATGTCACTCACCGCAGACCCCCTTGAAATCGTCTTCGACTATTGACCATATCACAGCTCCGCCGGCGCCTCCATCTTTTGTGTATTTTGCTTTCAGGCCAATACTCCTGTGGATTTGAAATTCAGGGTTACCAATATTTTTTTGCCAGACGAGATCGTTGCTTGATTCCAACGTGGATTTGGCGTTTATTCGAATTTCATGTGTATTTGGAACATTTGAGCTACAAATACTTACCGTACATCGCTATAGGAGCCCCACTGGTCACCCTTGTAAGCATAAGGCACCTGCTGCTCCACGTCCCAATCAGTAGTCCAAGACTCGTTCATCACACGTTCGCAAATCTCGTAGTAGGAAAGCAATAAAATTAAGGAAATCCACGTGCTCGGAAATAGACCGGCGGCATAGAGCATTTCGTAATCTTAATCCGGCTTTATGCCCAATCCTAGGTATGTGCGTGATCTTCCTAATTGTGATAAGAAAGTGACTGCGCCTGATCACCGACAACCACTTCGACCGAAGAGGACGTTGCAACATAAGATAAGGCGCATCTGTACTTTACCATCAATGTCAATTACAAATTCGGAACGATAGGGGCGAACTACTGACAATGAGACTACGATGACTAGCCCGTGCTCGACATATTCGGCATAAAGTTCTGCGATCAGAGTATTTCTAGATTTTCTTTTCTAAAAAAATGACGATTATGGGAAGGGCGAGGATCCGATATTCCTCTAACGTGGTTCTTCCGCTGTGCAACTGGGAGTAAATACACGGTTAATTTTCGTGCACGATCCTTCAGCGAGCCATAAGCACAAACAATCCAAATATTCGAACATGGATCATCCACCATCATACTGACTCAAAGGATATCAATTCGCACTACGTATCTAATTTCAAAATTATCAAATATTCAGCGTCTTTATTGATTCGCGTGGTCAAAATCTGGAATCAATTTTAAAGACTTGTCAAGTCGTGGGAGCATCGAATGACTCATGCTTTCGAATTATTGACTTCAATCGATCCATCATTTATACTGGATCACAATTACTTAAAAAGTGTCACGAATGCTGCTTCAGTATTCGATGATGGTAATAGTTACTCCAAAATCATGAAATTGCCACAAGAAGTTGGTTCGCATCGCAACGCACAATTTTCATGCTTTCATTTCATTCTACAGGCATTTTCAGTACATATTTTCAATCATTGACCATTCAACGAGCATCGATTTATTTCAACTCCAGATTGCTATTTTCTTGAAAGAAATTTTGTACATTTTTATTTGGAGTCATCACACATCATCCGCATTCACTGCAATGACTATTATATCAACTCTGCTAATCGTACAATGCAGAAAACAAGCATCATCATCCGTAAGTTATCAACTACGTTACTCGTAACAGATGCACAGTTCGCATCAGATTTTTCACCCTTCACAAAAGGAGCACTCGGGGATGCTGAAAAAAAAAAAAAAAAAATTGGTTTCGTTGATATAAAGATACCGAATATTTCATGCAGTGGCAATGTTGGTTGCCTAAATCGAACACGCTCAAGCCAATCAAACATTTTCAGACATTGACTCGGACTGTATCTACATGGATATGTGAAGGAATCATGAATCAGTATGTTTTTTTTCCTAATATATCAGCTAGAATCATCACCATTTCCGTGGACTGCGGCATTTATGGCACTCAAAAGAGGTCTTGGTTTCCCACAAGTCCCTCGGAAGTCGTCAGTATCGATACTCCAGATCATAACTCCACCGAGGCCCATAGCTTTTGCATATTTTACCTTCTCGGTTATGCTCCTGCAGATGTGAAGGTGATCATGGTATAATCGAGATTAGAAGGCCAAGCTGAGTTTGAAATACCACAAGTCCCGCAATGCTTACTCTGTATTGTCGTAGCTGACCCACTGATCGTTTCGATAAGCGTAAGGCACACGCTCCTCCGTTTCCCAAACACTGGTCCAAGACTTATCGTGCACATTTTTGCAAACCTCATAGTAAGCTAGCATCCCGCCTGAATCAGTGTGAACACCAGGCTCGCCTGTTCCCATAACCGGCGATCCAGGCTCGTGCTCGGCAGAATCGTTCAGAGTGAAGGTCCTCCCAAAAAATGCCAAGCCGACCATAAGTTTTTCCGGTGCTGCGCCATGGTCCAGCCAATAATGCACCGACTCGTTCTGAAATTGACAAAATGTCGAATGCGTGTGATTAAATATTTGCCAAATGCATTCCTGCCTGTCGGAAATTTTTATTGTTGCGTTGTTGAATCAGAATTAGATAGTTCAACTCACTATGTTGAGGCTCCGTTCGATTTCTGGGGTTTTTTGTCCTGAATAGAGAGGTGCGTTGTGGCCTGTATTCGAAAACCATAATCTGTGGAAATCGCCAGTAGTCGGGAACCACAATCTATGAAATTCGAAGGTCATTAAATTGATGAAATGCAGGTTCTTCGAAACTTCCGGAACATTGTAGGACCAGCTAGCCAAGATATCCTCCGCTCCTACAGCAGCGCTCAATATGAGACCATGCTGATCAAACATGGGGCGAAGTTCCTTCACGAGAAGAACAAAGTTCTCAACATCCGCAATGTTCCCGCCGAGTTGGTTCGGGTATTCCCAGTCCAAGTCGAAACCGTCGAACTCATAGTGAAGCGTGAAGTTCACGATGTTCTTCACGAAATTTGACCTCAACGATGAGTTCCCCACGACGTTCGAGTATTTCACAGAACCTTCACCCCAGCCGCCAATTGATACCATGAACTTTGTTTTCGGGCTTAACTTTCGCAGGGCGACAAACTTTTCAAATCCAGCATTACCCCCGTCGTCGGAAAGGTCGTTCTTCTTATCCAAAACGTTTACGTTCCCGTCTTCAGTGATGCCAACGAACGAGTAAACCAAGTGGGTGCACAGGGATGGATCTATATCCGATATGTCGAATCTACCAGGCCCATTTCGATAATTTGCCCAGCTTGCGAAGAAACAGACTATATTAACTGGAATGAAAATTACCTGCCGTTAGGTATACGCAATGTTTTATTCTAATGAATATAGGCGAAGCTTCATGCATGGACTTACAATCTTCAGCATGACTTAAGGCAAGGCCACTCAGCCACAACGTGAAAAATACGATGCAACTCCTCATCTGTGTATAAATACATGTACTATAGTCTAGAGTCTGGATGATAGAGGTATACATCATTCCGAGCAAACTGTACTATACGAAGAATAGTAAAACATCGATGATAAGTATTATTACGACGTTCAACGAATCATCAAGCGAAGTATATGTGAGAAGTTATCGAAATTCTGGAATCTATATAATCTGTAACTACAACTATTCTTTCGATAGTTACCAACGTTGTGAATTCTCATTTCAGAACTGCGCTATACTTGCGAATTGGTTGAGGACGGCGATAAGTTGGTGAGTGTGAAATTATGGGCGTGTTCAAATGTTAAGTAGAACATACAACATACAATGAGGAGAACTCTGACAGTATAATGAATATAAGCAATTTGAATGTAATCAAGAAAAATCACCATAGGTATTTGCTTGTATGTTTGGAATACACAACTTACCTTTTTACTTGAAACTCCAGCTCCTCGGACGTGAAGAGTTCAATTGTTTCAGCCAGTTAATTACGCGATCACGTGTGACATGCGCTGGGCTATTGAAACTGAGGAGTTGCGAGTCGACAAACCTGTATAACATCTATTATCCACCTTTGCTTTCGTTTTTTACATCAGCGAGGTGTGCATACATAGTAGCTTGATAGTAAAGACTGGTATATTCTTATTTCAATAATTTGTGCCGATCTTACACGTTTTCCGATTTCCCGGAATTCATACAAGAATCGAAATTATACGTTAATTCAGCTGTTCGATTATATATTGTCTCGAGGTAAAAATTCATAATTTATCCCTCTAACAAACCTGTGTATTCGAAATCGTCGGTCCATCTGTGTCATTTACGGAAAAATGTATCACCACCGTATATATATCTCTGTATAGAACCAGTTCCGTTAATTTATAGTCCTTACCGAAATGAATTGCCAGATATTATCACGATACCTTCTGTAAATATCTACCTCGAATTTTTTGGAGATAAAATAATTCATTTATAACTTATACTGAGAAATTCATCGAGGCAATCAACGTCTGATGTTTAATGCAGCTGACTTTTTCATTCGATTTTTCCAGCCTGGCTTGGAGTTCAGAGTAGAAACGTTCCAGCCGGATAATGAACCGATTATATTAACGGTGTCATACCTTACGGAGTTTTTGGTCCCGGATCATTTCCACTTGGATTGGAATGGTTTGGTATCTTAGCTGTTTAAACACATACATACATCTCAACGCAACGCTCATACTAACGCAGTTCGCGGATACGAAACTCATTGAAAATTATCAATATAGTTATGGAATACGTGTAGATCACGAAGGATTTAGGATTAGGCATACTTCAATACGAAAAGTCTCAACATTGAACCAAGTGTGGCAATACGAGTTCAGCACCGACAATAATAGTCATACACATATTTTAATGAACCATTTTGTTCCACCTCCAATAATATGGATGTCAAGACTCGGGACGGAAATTGTCCACTTACGACGCAGAACTTTACTACACGAGTGAAATTCTGAATATAGATTTATTGAAATATTGTGTATTTCATGGTACAGATAACCCCACCCCCATCAATTTTTAGCTCAATTTAAGAAAAATTGTACATACAATCATAATGGGTTATTATTTTTGAGTCGATCATGGTGTGCTGACAATTCAACTGAACACGCCCATGTCTCCATTATTTCGAGAGCTAATAATTAATGTTGTTGAGTTGGGAATGCAGGGTCTCCAAAAGTGGACGCGGTTCCCCACAGATGCCATTAAAGTCGTCTTCATCTAATGACCAGACCATAGCTCCACCGAGGCCCATTTCTTTTATGTAGTTTGTTTTCTCCGTGAGACTCCTGCGGGTTCAAAGATCACAGTGTAATCGACTTTTTTGTCAAGTAAAATCGTGTTGATTCCGGAGTAGATTCGGTATCTATTCGGAGCTTATGTGAATTTGATGTAATTTAGCTTTGACCACTCACCTGACGTTGTCATAGCTCACCCACTGGTTGCCCTTGTAAGCATAAGGCACACGCTGCTCGTCGTCCCAAGCATAAGTCCAAGACTCGTTCACCAGACGTTCGCAAATCTCGTAATAGTAAAGATCCCCACTCTCCTGAGAATACTCGCCAGCATCACCCGGCCCAGTAGTCGGCGATCCAGGCGCGGTTTCGGAAGAATCATTCAGAGTGAAGCTCTTTCCGTAAAATGCTGTACCAAGGATTAGTTTGCTCGGGGGTGCACCTTGATCCAGCCAGTAATGCACTGACGCGTCCTAAATTCCACATATTCGGAATGATTGTACGATTTTGGAAAGTTCACTAGCACCCTGGTATCAAATCTCTTTCAGAATTTCTCAAAGTCGCTACAGAGAAGTTTTTCATGAATTTATGACATCGATACATTTGGGGTTCACCTATTAGCCAAAGCTTATACCATCCTCAGCTAATTGCCTTCGAGGCCTGCTATGATATTCTCTCATAGGAATTAGCTGAAAATTATTTGTTTTCTCTCGCAATTGGGCAAGTAAACAAAAAATTTTCGAATCAGTGAAGAGTATCTCTATTTGCAGTTGATTTCTGGCAGAAATCATAATCAACACATCCCTGCATACCAGAATGAGTTGATTGTCATTCACAATGAAAAAATGTAACTCACGACGTTGAGTCCGCATTCTTCTTCGGTTGTTTCTCTGCTCGCGGAATAGAGAGGTGTGTTGTGTCCAGTGACCGAATCTGACGATGAATGGTATTCGTAGGCCATCAAATTAAGGAAATCCACGTATTTGGAAATTCCTGAGACGTTGTAGGACAATTTCGCAGAGTCTATCCCCGCTGCTACGGCAACGCTCAAGATCAGGTTGTATTCGTCAAAGGCGAGGCGAAGCTCCTGCAGAAGAAGAACGAAGTTCTCCACATCCGCTTCCTTACCACCGCGTTGGGCCGGGTATTCGCAGTCTATGTCACAACCGTCGAAGCCGTAGGTACGCGTGAAGTTGACTATGCTTGCTGCGAATTTTGATCGCGATGTTGAGTTTGCTATGGCGTTCGAGTACTTGACGGAACCTTCGTTCCAGCCACCGATTGATATCATGAACTTCGTATCCGGGCTTGATTCTCGCAGAGCAACAAACTTTGCGTATCCATCTTTGCCACCGCCGTTGGGCAGATCGTTCCACTCGTCCAAAGATTTGACTTCGCCGTTTTCAGTAATGCCGGCGAACGCGTAGATGAAATGAGTGCAGAGGGTCACATTTATATCCGCTATGCCGTAATTTGCCTTCCCGCTTCGATAATCTGCCCAACTTGCATAGTAGCATACTATTTTAACTGCAACATGAATTCATTATCATCGCGTCGCAAGTTAAGGGGTTATAAGCAATCAGGATTTAAAAAAAAATCAATTTTTTTTAAATATAAGTACATACCTTCTAGAATATACACAGAAAATTTCATGTCAATTCAACAAATATTTTCAAAGTTAGACGCATATTTACAAAGACGCCTTGAAACGGATTTGGGTACTTTTGAAACTTGGAACGCGTTTTTCTTAAAATTGTGCTTTTTAAAGTCGGTGAGCGAGATTCTAGTCTCAAATTTTTACACAAGCTTCACGAATATATTTTCCAGCAATAATCAGCGGTTTTTCTTGCCGATAAATACTGTCCATTTTACAAGCAATTCAAGGCTAACATTTTTATCGAAAACCGAATTTTTGTCGTTGAGAAACCACCACTTTGTTAAAAATTATTATTTTGCTTATTTCTTCGATTGAAATATTAAATACCAAATTATACCCATTATATTAACGAAATCTTTTTTGTTATTCCATTTCATGTTCAAATGATCTAGTCCTGAGATATCGTGCTCACCGCAAGACCCCTTTAAATTTCTAAGAGGAGGTCCCGGAGATCAGCTACAGCAGCTTCAATAATCATTGTTTTTACAAATGAAAAATACCAGTAGAATAAATTCAGAAGTTACCACAATATTCATACATAAATGTTTATGTTATTAAATTGGAATGTCTTTTCGGGAAAAATTCTTGTAAAATTGGTGTCTTCGGCCTTCCGACTGCGTATAACCCCTTAAGTTAAGATAAAATCGTCAATCCACCTCGTATATCTAGTATATTTATGTATTCAAGCTACTATCGATGTTGGTTGCTCTAAGGTCCATATGTGACTATGGCATAATAAAAATTATATCTATCTATCGTTTGATTTGTATGAATTGATACAGTTTCTTTGACCTACATTCTTCTCCACAGCTTGAAACATGCGAGGTCAGCCAAAGCGTGCAAAATGCGATGAAAATCCGCATTATTATGAAGACTGAGAGAATATTATGAAGAACACAAACGACGAATCCAAATCTCTAAACTGAGGATCTTCTTCACCGTATCGAAACTCTCAAGCTTGTCGTTGGAATTCGATTTGATACAAAATCATGAAGTAAATATCTCAATGCGTACGTCTGTCCTCGACGAAAAATACAGAGCAACTTTAGGTTTTTGAAACTACGCCTCACTATAAAGTTCGAACTTTTGTCTTTTTACTGTTGCGTGAAAAGCACGAATTTGCTTCATGCATATCGCACGATACGTGGTTATATTGCTGTACTAAACAATAACAGCCCCGAATGGGGCCTCGAGATAGCCAAATGGTATTGCAATTTCATGTCCATGTACATCTCTATAAAGTTATAACAACTTCGTCACATTACCTACATAATAAACCAGCTGCAGTTGTGAACAGTAACCACACGATTCCCGATAAACTTGTATGATTTTCACGTATTTTCAACTCAGATAACAGCGAGTACTCAACCAAACAGCAGAACCGTGGAAGATTTCGTTTTTTTTTCAGTTTCTTCACTCTGGGATAACGCAGGGTAAATTTATGAACAATTAAACCTGATTTTACTACCGTTGTTGTACTGCACTGGTCGTGAAATGGAAATAACGTAGATATCGTGCGGTTGCGAAGGTGTTAATATTTTTTTTTTTTTTTTATTATTTCATAATAATTGTCACGGTGCATCGATGATTTTTGCAGAAATTCAAAATTGACATCAATATTCAATGAAATTCTTACATCTTTGAGTCAATTTAATTATACCACATCTTTTCAACTTTTCGCTTTTGAAGGAAGACAGTCATTACAATCACTCCGAAAGGGTAAAGTTGAGTTTCCACTAGATCTCCACGTCTTGAGATTCCGAGAATCATTTCCGATTGTTTTTAGATGGATCAATTGTACCACCAAGGATCTGTCTTAAGAACAAATTGATAAATTGTCATGATTTTGGTCTCAATCAATGATGTTTTTCGTTACAAACAGATGATCAGATTTTGAAATCTATCGGTCCGGTATCTTTGGAATTGTTTGAGAAACAAAGTTGCGAAAAAAACAATTCGATTTCACGGTATCTCGAGAACGGATCAACGGATTTTCATGATTTTTGTCTCACTCGATGGTCGTTCGTCTGCCTACAATCTGAATGAATTCTTCAAAGAATCGGTTTAGTAGTTTGTGAGTTAGGAGAAGCATTGATGAATTTTCCGCACACAAAAAATACTATTTTTGTGGTTCTAAAAATCTAGGCCGACAGTTGTAGATGTGGCTTAACACGGTCACTCGATTATCTGCTTGTTATTATATGATTGTAAAAGCCAAATCGATGCACAAGAAGAAAAAGTAATAAAATTTCCGATGTCAGGATGTCAGGACTCGAAACGCAAATTGTCTACTTACGACGCTGAACGTTACTTACTACACGAGTGAAATTCTGAATCTAGATTTATTGAATTATTATAATATTGTGTAATCCATTGTACAGATAACTCCACCCCCATAAATTTTTTGCTCAATTTAAGAACAATTGTACAATCATAATGGATTATTATTTTTGAGTCGATCATGGTGTGCTGACAATTCAATAGAACACGCCCATGTCTCCATTATTTCGAGAGTTAATTATTAATGTTGTTGAGTTGGGAATGCAGGGTCTCCAAAAGTGGACGCGGTTCCCCACAGATGCCATTAAAGTCGTCTTCATCTAATGACCAGACCATAGCTCCACCGAGGCCCATTTCTTTTACATAGTTTGTTTTCTCCGTGAGACTTCTGTGGATTCAAAGATCACAGTGTAATCGACTTTTTTGTCAAGTAAACTCGTGTTGATTCCGGAGTAGATTCGGTATTTATTCGGAGCTTGTGTGAATTTGAAGTAATTTAGCTTCGAAAACTCACCTGACGTTGTCATAGCTCACCCACTGGTTGCCCTTGTAAGCATAAGGCACACGCTGCTCATCGTCCCAAGCATAAGTCCAAGACTCGTTCACCAGACGTTCGCAAATCTCGTAATAGTAAAGATCCCCACTCTCCTGAGAATACTCGCCAGCATCACCCGGCCCAGTAGTCGGCGATCCAGGCGCGGTTTCAGAAGAATCATTCAGAGTGAAGCTCTTTCCGTAAAATGCTGTACCGAGGATTATTTTGTTCGGGGGTGCACCTTGATCCAGCCAGTAATGCACTGACGCGTTCTGAATTCAAAATATTTGGAATGATTATACGATCTTTGAAAGTTCACTAGCACCTTGGTATCAAATCTCTTTCAGAATTTCTCAAGCTACAGAGAAGTTTTTCATGAATTTATGACATCGATACATTTGGGGTTCACCTATTAGCCAAAGCTACCATCCTCAGCGAATTGCTTTCGAGGCCTGCTATAATGCCCTCTCATAAGAATCAGCTGAAAATTATTTGTTTTCTATCGCGATTGGCCAAGTGAAAAAAATGTTTCGAGTCAGTGAAGAGTATCTCTATTTGCAGTTGATTTCTGGCAGAAATCATAATCAACACATCCCTGCATACCAGAATGAGTTGATTGTTCGTTCAGAATGAAAAAATGTAACTCACGACGTTGAGGCCGCGTTCTTCTTCGGTTGTTTCTCTGCTCGCGGCATAGAGAGGTGTGTTGTGGCCAGTGACCGAATCCGACGACGAATGGTATTCGTAGGCCATCAAATTAAGGAAATCCACGTATTCGGAAATTCCTGAGACGTTGTAGGACAATTCAGAAGAGTCTATTCCCGCTGCTACAGCGACGCTCAAGGTGAGATTGTATTCGTCAAAGGCGAGGCGAAGCTCCTGCAGAAGAAGAACGAAGTTCTCCACATCCGCTTCCGTACCGTTACGTTGAGCCGGGTATTCCCAGTCTATGTCACAACCGTCAAAGTCATAGGTACGCGTGAAGTTGACTATGCTTGCTGCGAATTTTGATCGCGATGTTGAGTTTGCTACGGCGTTCGAGAACTTGACGGAACCTTCGCTCCAGCCACCGATTGATATCATGAACTTCGTATCGGGGCTTGTTTCACGCAGAGCGACAAACTTTGCATATCCATCTTTGCCACCACCGTCGGGCAGATCGTTCCACTCGTCCGTAGATTCGACTTCGCCGTCATCAGTAAGGCCGGCAAAAGCGTAGAGGAAATGAGTGCAGAGGGTTACATTTATATCCGCTGGGCCGTAATATTCCTCCCCGCTTCGATAATCTGCCCAACTTGCATAGTAGCATACTATTTTAACTGTAACGAGAATTCATTATTAACGTTTTTCATTTGTAAATATTCATGGTACTTTATCCTGATCAATTGTTTCAGTTTTATCGACTTACATTCACTGCTCGATTCATTATCAGTCGTAGCCTCTTGGGTGCACCCAGGCGAAATTTCTGACGGTGGACCTATTGAAATAAGAAAACGCGAATGTTTTCTGAATACTTCTACAAATATTTAACAGCAGAAAAAAATAACGGTTCGATTATCACGAACGCAGTGAAAGTTGTACAATTTTTCGATTTAAAAGAATGAAAGATCATTACATAACGAACACGAACAACATTTTCAACCAAGTCTAATTAATGTTTAAAGTTAACTTTCCGATAACTATCACCGTGCGATAACTACAACGACTTTCTTTTAATAACGGTTGACACAGGTCGATCCTTAATAACTGCATGATACAAAGGGTGAGGAACCTCTTTTTTCTTATATGAGAAAAAGGGAAGGTGTTTAGCGAATCTATCAGCGTAGTTGTACATACGTGTATCTAAAATTCAATTTTTATAATCGATCTATATTTTATATTTTAGTAAAACTAACCTTTGGGTTGGGCGCCTTCGCCGTGCCAACTTCTGTGGTGCCGCCGATTCTCTCCCGAAAACTTGTGATGCTTGTATGCTTGAGCCTCGCTTAGGGCAACCGAGGCCAGCCATAGCGTGCAGAACGCGATACACATCCGCATCTGAATAAACGAAAATGTTTAACGATGGAGCGAGTAATACAAATAATTATTCAAGCCGTGAATACGTTTCAACAGAAGCAGCAGCAGAAGCAATAAGTCATCCTGAAAATCGTACGTAATTTTTGGAGTCAAAATAGCGTATCACGATCGAGCTAGATGACTCTGACTGATTCTAGCAAATATCTACATTGTTGAGCTCCTTGCATTCAGAAAACAAGTATAAATGAATATAAATCACTGATATATACAGGGTGAGTTTTCTCCGGGGTTCTGAGAGGGTGTGGCCTAAATTGGTTAAGGCTCCGCCTGTGTTTGTTTCTTTCACGTTTCCTAATATGTTCGGCTGGAATACGTACGTTGTGCTCCCTCGGCTGATCATACCGAAGGTATAAGCCCAAGTTTTACAACGGATCTCAATGAATGATCATTCCAAAATATCTTTAATTTCAAATTTTGATGTATGGTCTTTTATCGACGTTAGAAAATCGGACCCTTTCATTTGAACATCTTTTTTTAAGGGGGGGGGGGGGGGGTCCAGCTGTGATCTTTTCGGTTCATAATTCGCAAAATGCCAAATAGCGCTACGATTTCTATTTCCAAAATGACCAACATTTTCATAATCTGTTATGATTTTTCTTTCGTCCAATTTAAACATGATTCGTCCGGCCGAAGCAGTCGAAAGTCGAAACGTCCGAATTTCACGGTAAAAAAATGATTACACTTTATGATAAATCCAAAGCAATTCAGTTGACTGATTATTTTTCATTTCGAGAGAGTGAGAGTGAGAGTGTTTCCTGACTTCTGAAAATTCGGAAAATAGGTATCGAAGATTCGTAATATTTTGATAATTATTTATCAATTGATCAGAACATCTATAAATAATATATGAAAAACAATGTTTCTTTCTAGCGATTTCATCAACGAGATTCCTGCAACCATTTTTCATGTTCATCTAGCCTGAAATGAGTTCCTAGTTATGGTTGGTACACATGGGACCCGAAAAAAGTATTGCTCTCGTTATGAAATTAGCTGTGCTAAGTTACCGATGCTTGAAAACAAGGTAAGCATCGGTAATCGGTATATCGTCCAACCAACAGTGACATTATCACTAACTCAGTTACTTGTAACAAATGTAAAATTTCTTGTTCGATTCTTCATTCTTTGGCAGAAGTTCCATCGAAGATTTTGGAAAATGAAAACCTTGCGAATTCCATACAGTCATAGCTAACGTCACTTTGTGCAATATAATAAGATAACTATTGCTGTCCGCATGATTGTACTCTGAAAATTCCAGCACATCGTATTTGACACCACATCACGACATTTTGTTAATTTTACGACATTTGCGGCGTTTGAGAGAGGGCCCCGCAGATGCCCCGCAAGTCATTTCCATTGATGACCCAAATCATGGCTCCACCGACGCCCGCAGATGCTGAACTATATTACAATAGCAGGACGTTTGGGCGCCACCATTTCGGCATCGGACGTATGGCGTCATCGTTTCGGCGCATGGACATTTTAGTCCTGCAGTCAATCGAGAATTTAACTTTACATAATTCGTACAAGTCTTGCCAATTCTGTTCAATTCCGTTTTTTACATATTTTATTCGTTTTGGTTTACTGATATAGTAACGACGTCGGTTATGCTTCATATCATTATTGACAGTTGTAAACATCGTAATCGAAATTTTTGTTCCGTCCCCACAGCCACCAATTAGCGCGCAAATAATTTGCGGACACCCTTTGCGTGCGTGCGTGCGTCAAACTCTAGTCTCCATTCTTTGGTCATGTAATAACTCGACGGTTATTGTCATTATGGCCAATACCCAACTCACCGTATAAAATCCAATTGCAGAGAAGAATGGTGTTCACGATAATTACTCATGACAAAGTATAACAACATGATTTTAAAAAAAGGATAGCGTTTGTTCGGGGTCAGAAATATTTTCAACTATGATTGTATGACAATCATTATTAGTTCACCGCCATTATTGGTCGAAAATCAGAATACAGTAAAAATAGAAATTCTCGTAGTTAGGAAAATTCAGACATTCAGAAAGAATTCCAAGGTGTTTCCAAGTTTTCGCGGCACTTTTGAATTATAGTATAGATCAATTCATCTAAAAGCGGGAACGAATCTCCATCGGAAACACGAATAAGCGGCCATTATGGTTACAATTTTCACATTTACGTTTATTTATACTATTCTATTGTACAAGTGAGGTTGTAATATGTTAAATACGTTATAACAAATCGTAACAAACTAAATTACGAGACATTAGAAGGGTTTGAGCTTGGCCAATAAGTTGTTCCTCCTGAGTCCTGCCTTCTTCACTTTTCTCCAATAGGCTTTTGTGTTCGGATCTAATTCCTCAAGAGTTTTAGGCGGACCTATATGTACATCCCAGAGCCAGTCAGGGTATTCCGAATCTGGTTTAACCTCGACGTCTTGTCCTTCTTTCAGTATATTACTACCGCAGACAAAATTGACCAACTTATGTGGATCCGTTTCGACGGGAAGTATTTTCTTCTCTAAAGTTTGTCCCATTTTCAACTTCTTCTTCGATTTCCCGCCCAAGGCACCTTGAAATCAAGATTAAAAATACTCTTTCCCATTCAATTGCAATATTTTGATGTCAAAAGTCTCCAGTTTTTATCATTAGTATTCTATTAGGAATTGATTCATCGATACATTCATTCATCCCGAAAATTGAATCAACATTGAATTCGTTTTGGTTTTATTCACAGAACAGTAACAATATTTCGAAACAGTAAATTTTTAGCATAATTCGAATCATTCATTTAGAAATCATCTAAATAATATGAAAAAACTAACACATCTTCGGTTTAAATTTGAATATAAATAAAGCAAGATTCTTGTGTTCGATAGATTTTGAATACGCGCGGTTTTAGCGCCTTTTTGTTGGCAACAGAAGCACGATATCGCAAGTGCAGACTAGTATATAACCTAAAAATCTGTATTGGGAATAGGATTCTGAATGAAAAATTGAAGATTAGTCCAAAACAGTACATACCCCCCATTTGAATTTTTGCATAGCTGTTCACCTGCAAGGTATACTGCAACGGAATTATTATATTCGTACGAAAACTCAGCAGACGAAGTGACGGGCACAGACTCATCTTGAAGCGATGTTGCTCTCGGTCGGTGTCGCCTCTCGCGGAAGATTATCAAACTACCAAACCAACTACGACATTGTAATTGTGACGTCCTGAGTGAATCTAGTTAGATATCAGGGCGCCAGATTCAAATAAAGCGTAGGCTCGTTAGTCGCCAAAGTCCTGATGGACACTCCAGCGAATTGGACTGTGATATTTTGTATATAATTGAGGGATTTGCCGGATGGGTGATATAAAGGTTTAAATGAATGTACAAGCTCTTGGAATTACTGGTGGAGAGCAACTTTAACTAATTTATTGAAATCTAGAATCTACTACGATACAACTTTCTCACTCAAAAGCTAGAAAAGAAGTGAAGTATACCTGGCAGGGCCCAAGGGTTCGAGCCCTCTTGGTCCCTTCACTCGCAGATACATATACGCTCAAACACGCTATTGCACTATTGCACACCTACACTCAGGTCTTACATATCAGCTCCTCCCTTAGCGCATCCCTGCTAGTGGAGGGCGCCTACGTCATAGCCCCCTCCATGCATACGGGCTGGGCCTTGCCCCTTTTTGAGACGCTTTCCTATTCCCGCGCATTTCGGACGGTTCGAGAGTATATTGGCGCGGTTTTGGCGTCGCTCTGACGTGCATGTGGTATGCACGTGGACAGTAACACAAAACAGTCGGCCACTCTTGACCGTCGGGCCTCGATATTCGAAAGCTAGTTCTGCAATTGTAACCGGATAGGGTCGTCTTTAGAAAACGTAAAGATTTATGTTTTACTCCGAGTTCTGTTGTTTAAGAGCCAAATTTATTACTTCCTTTTCTAGATCTTCTTGCCAACCAGCTAAGTTCCGTGAGAACGGTTTGGCGAGTACTATTTATTCGTATGATTTCATTGGAAATATTTGATTTAGGTATAATTTGAATTTTAGCGCGATAGTAAAGTGGCGTCATCTATTAAAGGTACTAGGGAATCAGCCGCGACGTAACATAATTACGAAAGCAGATACCTACATGCGGTATCAAATATATTGACGGGAATTTCCACTGCCATATTACGATATTATCTTCATGTAATTGCTTCGAAGATTCGTATATCAATAAACTATTCACGAAATATATCGCGTCCGTTGTTACTGTTGATATTTCGCAAATTCGTCAAATTATCGTCTTGAGATCTCAACCGTCGGAGTCAATGCAGTCTTACTAAAACCCGAAAATCTATTGAAATTTACAAGGCTAGTTTCTAATCAATATTTTAATTAATATCTAGATGAAAATGAATTGTTTTTTATGTTCGTTGAAGTCGGAGGGATCGTAAAATCAATCAAAAAAAGTAACATGACTCGGTGATGTTTGGTAGTGGATTGTCGCGCATGCGCATTACCGGTTTAGCAACAAAGCGAAAACTCTTGGGATGCGCGTTTGTAGAATCGGTAGGGTTATTTATTTACCAATATCCGAAGAATATACCGCATCTAAACCGTGATTAACGGTGTTAATCGACGCCCAAAATCGCGAGGAATCGTATGCGGTGTAAATCAGGTGAGTCCGTCCAACAGTTTAGTCAGAATAATCCGAGTCCGGAAAACTAACCTAACTTATGTCACTGCGTGACCCCAAAACGTTGACAAACGAACGTCCGTGTTCACCAATCTTATCTATTTCCACTGATCGCACGCAATTAAATTGATAACTCGTTTATCGATCAACACCTGCTGTTTATACAAAACGATATTTACTCTGCCAATTTTACCCGAGAGAAAAATACAACTTTGAAATATAACCCAACAACCACTGGCAGCCATAATCCGTATACTTTAGTACGGCGTAGCTCAAAATTTACCTCATACAATGAAAAATTGAAATTTTTCATCGTTTAGACTCCTGGGAGAAATTCCCAGTTCGATATATTGGGTTACTGTATATTTGAACAATTTTTATTCCCAGTGAGTGTCGCTTTAGCCAATTGTTTGAATGTTTTTCCTCGTAGGGTCGACCCATTCGCACTCGACTCGCTATTCTAGAAATCCATTCTTGGAACCTAAATAACAATCAATTTTGATCGATACTCATTTATCTTGCCGCAGTTTGCTATGAACATGATCAATGTAATTTTCTTTAGCAAATCGAACGAATTATATTCAAACGAGGTCGAAGCTCTTAACAATAACGCAACATAGTCTTTCAAAAAAGGTGCTACGGAGATATCATTCTCCTGATATTGTCTCATGGCTCGATAAACTATTTAATTCTATCCTGAATCATTTTATTCCATACCACAAGTGAATTATTAGAAGTACGAATTAGGTCTGCGAAATATTAACTTAGTTGGGAAATTATTCACTGCGTTCGGCTATTTTATGGTTATTCGAGTCCTGAAGTAGATGATTATCTTCACATTATTTTGCTGAGTTTACGCTATAGACTTATTTTTCAAACATGGGAAACGTCAGGGAATTTGACCTCTAGTCTTATAACATTTTTTAATCCTAATATGAAGAAGTATTTCAAATAGCTTACTTATTATTTGAACTGAAATTCTCACTGATCCTCGGGTAATGACCTCGTTCGATAAAATACATACATAAATTTAACAGAACCGGATAAACGAGAGAAACTCAATGTTTCTCCCATTCCCATGAATATTTGGATATTTCTATTTTGCAATACCGCTTTTTATGCATAATCCAAGCTTCAAACATGGGATATAAAATCTGTATATTGAAATTGTATTTTTCAGAAATAGCGATCGACATAAGATCGAGAATCGGCAAGAGAGAGAGAAAGAGATACATAGAGGTTGAGATAATCAATTTGATCATAAAAATATCCCAGCCCAGCTGGAGAAAAGGCTGGAAGCTACATCGGTGAGTTGCCCCACAAAATATTGCTTGGTATCAACGCGGACCCTCAAAGCCAACTAACCATGTCTGTACAAAGTGTTGCTCTGGCATCTCTCACGGCCACCTATACCGACTCGGAGGGTGAGGATGGGGTGGACGACGATCTACAGGAGAATTCAAACACTCCCCAGGGGACTACCGTCCCGCAAAATGCCAATATCCAATTTGGTCAACCCCAGGGTATCACCAGTCCAAAATCTGGCCGATCTACCTCGAATAGCCCGATCGTCAACAATATCACAAATAGCAAGTCTAATAGCAGCTTGCCAAACGCTCCGACCTTAGTTACCGACGTAACTTCTAAGGTTCAGAGATTAGTTTCATATTTTGACGACACGATAGTCTCCGATGACGAGGGTAACATGACGGTTAATGCCGAGGGGCAACTCTTTGAAAATGGGAGATCCCCCTCGGCAACCGTTCAGTCTCCCTCTCATCAGGGAGATATGATTTCAGATGGCGAGACAGATCCTTTTGGAGTAATCATACCCCCGGAACCATCGGGACAATGTCCGATAGAATTGCAGGAAAAGATAACAAAGCTGTTCAGAAAGATGGAGAGCGGAGGTCTAGACATGAACAAAGTCATACAGCAAAGAAAAGATTTTCGAAATCCATCTATTTACGAAAAACTCATTCAATTTTGTAGCATCAACGAATTAGGCACCAATTACCCACCGGACCGGTTCGACCCATTCAAATGGGGGAAAGATTCTTACTACGAGGAACTGGCTAAGATACAAAAAGCGGAAATGGACAAGCTGGAAAAAATGAGGAAGGAAAAAACTAAGATTGAAATTGTTTCCGGCACCGCCAAGAGGCCGACAAATTCTTCTTCTGTTACCGCCGAAGAAGATGCCAAGAAAAGAAAAAGCAAATGGGATCAAGTCGCTACAGGAGCTCCAACTTCGGTCAAGCCAACAGTCGTATTGTCTCAACCAACTTTAACTACCCTCACATCATCGGCGACAGGCACAAAAGCAACTGTTATATCTGCGTTCGGTTCCCTACCAAAGAAAAGACTGTAACATAACGCGTAAACAAATGTATATACTCAATAACGATAAAATAGCTTTCATATTTCATACCACTTACAATATTAACGAGACGCGTCTATTTCCAGAGAACTCATTCCGCAATTATTATACTTATTTAATATTTATCTATGAAATAGACCCAGATAATCATTTTTTGTAAACAATTTTTTTCTAAGAGAGTTGTTGTTGTTTGTCTCGAAACGCATATTCTTACCCACAAGTCTGATGTGAGAGTTATTTATTGATTCTTTAGGAAAGACTCTCAACGAAAGTGTAAATTTTGTATTTTTGTTTGTTTTTCAGTCAAATTTCGACAAGATTATCTCTTTACTGTTGAAAACTAATGATAACTCACCTTGAGATTGAAAATTTATTGAATAATGCAAAGGTTTCCTCTCATAACATGATGAAAAATGGAAAATTCAGAATGCTAAAGCCAAAGTATTGCAATATTCAGTTTGACATTTGATCCTTTGTTCCCTGAAAACATAAAAAATTCTGCTATTTGAGCAAATATTTCTGTCAACAGTGACAAAGTATCGAGTTTTCCTTGCAAACTAGAACAAGGGTTCAGGTACCAAATTCGATACTGGAAATGTTAATTCTGGTGCTCTAAACATGTTTCCCTAAAACAAAAAGACGCAAAATAAATTTTAAGCTTTACTCTTTTTCACATCCAGAAAATCAAATTTTTTATCTCAGGGTGAAATTTTGTGAATTTCAAACAGCATCAACATAATTCCGATAGTCGAATTCTTTGAAATACAAAATTTACGCTTTCAGTAGAATATTTCCCTAGAAATATTGATTTTCTTGTAAATAAAGAGGCTTGTGTTTAAAAATTTAGGAATTTTTTCTCAATGATACAGACGCGTATCGTGTAATCATTAAATCGCATAATATCATCAAAAAAAAAAAGTATGAGGAAATAACGAAAGACGAATTAGAAAAAATAAAAAAACCGTCTAATCGAGATAAATTTACTTGGCGTGACACACAAGGTTGTCACAAAATTTTTGTTACATGTATTTAATATAAATAGCTGAACTATTTTTTAACCACTATATGCTAAGGCCACAAGCAGAGGAGAGAAGATTAGAGTTTAAAAAAAATAAATAAATAAATTCATTGCCGAGTTGAGACAAACTTTAGAAAAATTCATTCTAGCAAGTTGACCTTAGAAGTTAAAGTTACACATATTGTACTAGTTTATAATTCGTTTTATTTTCTATTTTCATATACGTATATTTTTTTCTTGTTCTTTTTTGTTGTTATTGTTATTTTTCTTTCTCTTTTTTTTTCTTTTTCTTTTTCTTTTTCTTTTGTACAGAACCCAAAAATGTTAATTCTATTAAATTATCGAGCTCCGCCTTTGAACGCTTTTACCAATCTGTATCATCGAATAATAGTGATAAATACGATAAATACAAAAAGAAAAAAAAAACAAATACAAACGTCTGTTAGCCGGCGAATTATAATCTAGTATGAAGAAATAGACGCGTAAATTGTGTGAACGAGAGGTGTACAAAAAAGATATTAATAAAAAAAAATAATAATAATGGCTCCTCTGTTCAAGCCATTTATAATATATTAGATTAATGTAAAGTAATGCTGTTACCGTATAGCGTTAACTAAAATAAGTTTCAAATGTGTGAGAAATTATTTTATTAATTATTCTTTCTTCGCTCTTTCTTCAATATAAGTTTTCTATCGGTGACACAAGACTTTGTACAGAATCTAAAAACTTAGGAATATATATATATAATATACCAATTGACGATAGATTATTAAAAATAAAAATTAAAAAAAACTTAACTTAAATTAAAACAATTACCAAGATAAGAAAAGAATTAAAAGAGAAAAAAAAACCCCTAAACGATACAGACGTCGTGCAATTAAACTAGAGAGATGAGGAAAAAAAGTTCAAAGTAAAGGCTCATATATTCAATTTTTTGCGATATTGTAATACAAAAAAAAAACTATTTCAATATTTCACCGAAATTACAAAGTTTATTAATAATAAACCGAACGTATGTAAGTTTTTTATGTTACATTATATGTCCAACAAGGTTAGAGAATGAAGAATTATTATGTATATAAAGTATTTTTCAAAAAAAAACAACAAAGAAACAAAAAAAAAAAAAACAAACAACTAACTAAATTTATTCAAAATCATCGATCTTATTGTTTCCTCCTGTTATTCAAAATCACACTCACGTGCTTTGATTACACAATGAAAACAAAACGTATACTGCATATTATTACCTACATCTTTAATACTGTAAATTGTAAATACACGTTATTATATCATTTCATACATAAATTATTCTATTATTATTATATACACCGATAATCTAATTGAATCAATTCTTCCGCTGTTTTTCGGGATGACTTCGTCTGATGTAGCCATTTAGCATTTGTCGCACAATCGCACTGCTGACCATCGGTTTTGCTTTGCTCAGGTCTTGGACTTTATAAATCCATTTTAAATACTGCGAAAGCAAAGCTTGGGCTGAAATTAAGGAAATTATATACGTAAATTTGACAATGATTCAGGATTCAAGATTCATATTGACGTAAATGGCCCCAAAACGGAAATCCCGTTGATTATTATTGTCGAAAATACGAATTCTCAATTAACAAATTTCATCTGATGTTCAGAGAGATAAAAGAAAATGAATGATTTCTTGATTCAAATGATGACAATATTGATAATAATAATTTCTTATTTATTGTTACACATTTCGAGTTTATGCAATTCACAAAAACCACAAAACTGATATTCAAAAATCTTACATATTCCTTCGTCAACTTCCATGAATCCTTTTTTCAGTGTTTCTATAGTAACTTCGCTGTTCTTATCCCGAACGTCAATACTCCGTAGAATTGCTTTGCCGAATTCTGTTATTTCTTGTGCCGTTTGTCGCGCCAATTCCCTGGCAAATTCACCTCGTTCCCATCCTTCCTCGGTCTGCAATAACAGATTTTCTTTATACCTAAACCCTAAACAATCGCCATATCGCATTCAGAACACGATATAAAATTCTACAATTTATATACCTGAGCGAATAATTTCCCTACGTCAAATGCCTCGGTCGATGGATCTATTCCTAATTGTTTCGCCGCGGCGTAAACAGCGTTTTCCATATCTCGATTGCTCTTGTAAGGATACATCGCGCCCATAACACCCATTATGTCTTGTGCGAGGAGAGCGTTCTGAAAATCGTACCGCGCGCGCTTATTACCAAATTCTTATGAATTTCCAGTCCATGGATCAAGAATCCAGAAACCGATTTGTGTTTTTGCCAATTTTTGAGAATCAGTTATAAATATCTATAATGACCAAGATAATGGTTACACCAATAATAAACATATTGTTATTCAAGGAAATCGTAACTTCTTTGTCTTTAATATTTTTGTGAATATCTGAAAATGCGCTATTTCTAAAAAATCGGGGAATCCCAGACTTGAGAAACTGCGTTACCAATCCCGCGAATGAAAAATGTATTGAATAATTTAGTTTGATTCACTCATTGTAAATTTTATTACTATTTTTTTATCCTCCATCCTCATCTCCATCATCTTCTTTAGGGCGATGAGCTCCTTTCTCGGTAAGTGATAAGCGTCCTCGGCAACATTTCCCCACAAAATGTCCCAAAAAAGACCGATTTGATCGTCGTATACGAGTCTCTGACAGGCGTAATAGAGATTATAAATCCACTCGTACCTTAGCAGGGGTAGATGATATCTGTCGGTAAAGTACTTTAGGATATAGTCTCCCATTGGCATGCTCATGTCTGCAGATACGACCCTGTTTTTCCATAAGTCGTTTATCAGGATGCTGACCTCCCTGCGGCCCAGTTTCCGATTTTTCATCTTTCCCTTGTAGCGGAGAAAGAGAGGAACCGATGGATCCGTACCCTGGCCAACGAAGTAGTCATTCTCGGCACTAGCCACACCGCATAATTCTGATAATAATATCGTCAGACGATCTTCGCTCGACTTTTTCGCCGTTATGTCTCTCCATCTTTGAACACCGCCTTGAATGAATTGCCCGCATCTATGATGATACCAGATACGTCATACGTATGATGAACATACATTCATCAGATATGCAATTCTGTCACATATGCACGTGTACGAGGGTCTATTCACTTCGATTTTGGGTATAAAGGTGACTCCCGACTTCTGAAGACTTCTAAAGACTTCCAAGGAATCCTACAGAATTCCAAAGACTCCCACGGGTTCCCAAAGACTTCCAAAGACTACCAGTTGCGTATTATGAGGAATTCTTGGAATTCTAACCGAAGACTTTCGAAGACTTCTAAAAACTTCCGAAGACTTCTAAGGATTTCCAAAAACTTCCGAAGACTTCCAAAAACTTCCGAAGACTTTAGAAGACTCCCGAAGACCACTAGTTGCGTATTATCAGAAATTCTTCGAATTCTAACGGAAGACTTGAAAGGAATTCCACAGGATTCCAAAGACTTCCAAAGATTCCCAAAGACTCCCAATGACTACCAGTTACATAGGAATTCTTGGAATTCTAACCGAAGACTTCCAAAAACTTGCGAAGACTTTCAAAGTATTCTAAAGACTTCCAGAGACTTCCGAAGATTTCTAGAGATTACCAGTTCCGTATACTATGAGGAATTCTTAGAATTCTAACCGAAGACTTCCAAAAACTTCCAAAGACTTTCGAAAACTTCTAAAGACTTCCAAAGACTTCCGAAGACTTCCATATAGGATTCCAAAGATTTCTAAAGCCTTCCCAGACCAGTGCACATATAGGATTTCCTTCCCAAGTGAATAGCCCGTCGCACGTGTACCTTTGACTCATGACGGACTGTATATGTGGTACAATCGTATATGTATGCGATCATTAATTGGCAAAGCAATCGTCCCCTTCTATAAGTACACTGCACGGATACGTAATTGTTATGTATAGCGAAGCGCGAGTGCAGCGCGTAGTAAATTCATATCCACCGGCCTTGTTTTGCCGTTTCATGGTCGTTTCCTCGCATAATTAGACGCCTGACTTAATCTATAATTGTAACACACAGCGCTGCAGCTCGCACTTGGGCTATCGTCGCCTCAAAGTCATTCACGCGAGTGATTTGTATTTATATGATCAATCCTTACTTCGACCAATCTGGTCTCGGCGTGTTCGTATGTGCCAATATCTTACACCTGTCTCTGAGGCTGTTCTTTTGCTCTCTGACCACTTCGAAGTTCGCTGAAAAATTGGCAATCAAAAAATTCGTCATCAATATTTTCACCATGACATAAATGTATTGTTATAATATGACGATAATCTATACACTTGAGAGTTTCGTGCTCCTTCGTAAGAGCCTCTAGCTCTTGAGATACGCTTCGATACTCCCTTTCGAATACTTGATTCCGGTTCTCCAGCCGCTCCAGATCCCGTTTTGGCACCACATCCCGGAAGGTGTCCTCCAGCTCGGCGATCTTCCGGTGGGCACTGCTCAGATCCTTCCTAGCCCGCTGAAGACAAACGGCCATCAGGACAGGGTCTTCCGCGAGCCTTTTTGCCGCTGTTGAGGATTGATCGAGGACTTTTGTTTCTGAAAAACATGAGTTTTGATATTGATAAACATCCCGATCGCAGACCGTAGCAGGCGAGGGGCTATTCACTAATTCGGAAGTCAATAAATACTGATCTTGGAAGTCTTTGGAAGTCTATGGAATTCTTCGGAAGTCTTTGGAAGTCTTTGGAATTCTTCGAAAGATTTCGGAAGTCTTTGGAATTCTTCGAAAGACTTCGGCAGTCTTTGGAAGTCTTTGAAATTCTTTGGAAGTCTTCGAAGGTATCCGGAAGTCTTTGGAAGACTTTGGAAGTCTTTCGAAGTCTTTGGAAGTCTTTGGAAGTCTTTCGAAGTCTCTGGAAGTCGGTAGTCACGCGTAGACTCAAAACCAAAGTGAATAGCCCCTCGGTAGCAGATTTGAATTCCACCTGCACATTCGGCCCCGTTGTGGTTTTCAAGTATTTCAATTTTTTGGCGATCGGTTACTGCAGCGGTCTGCGTTTTTTTATGATGATCAACGATTCTGCGTATCTCTCTTTCCTCATTCGCCAGAAGTTCATTCCGCAAACAGTTTACTTTTTCGTTTCTTTCCTGGAGTTCTGTCTTTAGTTTCGTCACAGATCGGACCAATTCGTTTTTCTCGGTCCTCAAGGTGCAAGCTTCCGCTATACCGACCCGTTGAATGGTTTCGATTTTTTCTTCAACTTTTTTCTTGAACGTTTCCAAATTCGAGGATACTATTTCCATCAGTTTCAATCGGTCGTCCCTTACCTCCATGCATTTGTCGTATGAGCGTTTTATCCTCTTTAGCAGGGGCCTGAACGTTGTTATTTTACTCAATAGCAGCTCAAACGCTGATCTGTAAATGGCCAACTCTGCGTCCAGGATTTTCTGATTACAGAGCAAATGATCACAATCCGAATCGCATTCTGGCGACTTGATTATACCCGTCAATTCCTTGTTTATAAATAGCTCCAGCTTCGCGATAAACGCGGGTTTATTTTGCGAACCGATCGAAGCTTTCCGGCCCAGTGACAAATTCTTCATTCTAATCTTACAGTGTCTGCATCCTGGGACAATCGACGATCTTGGCGGCTTCAGAATATCGTGCTGAATTATCCTAGCACCTTCAAGTTTGGCTAGAACTTCGTTCACCTTCATCTTTCGCACGGATTTTACACTCCCCGACGAATCGGGAAACATTTTCGAAGTGAAAATTCCAACTAGAAAGCTCCGGAGGCAAAACCTCTGCAAACTTCCCCATTTATAATAATAATATTATCAAACTCAGGTAGTGGATACATACATAGGTATCTGTACATGGGGAATGTTATACACGCTCGTAAATTTCTTATCTCACCACTTCTGATAAAAGCGGAACTGATAAGTTCTACATGGTTGTCATGGGATTCGAGGTTTATTTAAGTAACATTGTTTATTTTGCTCATACAGTATAATTTTTACACATAAGGGGGAACCAATTCATAGTTATGACATTCAAGATATCTGCGCATCTGCAAAAAATGAACTTTAGAAAGCTTTAGCTTTTGAACGGTCATTCTCATTGTCAGAATTGCGAAATTCTTGAGGAATTTTTTCTTCCTTTTCCGATTATGTAGTAGCGGTATTTTTCAGTTTTTTTTTTCAAGACCGTGACGTAAGCCCCGTTTTTCCATCAATTAGTACTTTAGCACGCCGTAACTTCGGAACAACCAATCTGAGAGCAAAACTATCTATTGAGGTTTTATCTTCCTTTTTCGAATTTCGCTAATGACGGAATTTATAGTTTCTTTTTTGTTTCAAGAACAACGGAAACCCCGTTCTCCACCTTTCCGTATTTCCGTGAAATGTGACATAGGAAATACCAGTTTGTTTTCGATTCTTAGTTGCGGGACATTTTTCAATTTATTTTACAAAATTTCCAACACGATGTTCAAATTCATGTTAAAGAAGTAAATGTTTCGGGTAGTAGAATGAATATACAAGAACTGTAATTATTAATCAACAAAATTATTAAATTACTTGTTTCCAATTCAGCCACAGCGTGATTGACACAAAAACACGTCTCGATGAGAAAAATAAAAAAATAAAAAATAAAAATTACTGCCGCTACACAATCGAAAAAGGGAGAGAAAACCCTGATGAAATTTTGCTAAAGGTGATGGAAAAACGGGATTTGCGTCGGTCTTAGAGAAAAACTGAAAAATACCGCCACTAAATAATCGAAAGAGGAAGAAAAGATTTCTCGAGAGTGCGCTCCAAGGTAGACCGATCAAAAGCTACAGCTTGCTCAAGTTCATTTTTGTTGCAGATGCAGATTTCTCAAATGTCATATAATAGTTTCTAAATGTATTGTCTATTGTATAATATTTGAAAATTTTTCGAAGCTGAAACAAAGGAAGGAGCAGTCAGTTTATCGATTGTGAGCTCTCTGAGAACAAAGTGAGGTCGGTGATAACGATCGTTGAGGTATTCGAAATTCGAAATTCTAGTAACTTCTGGTCCCGTTGATGGCAGCAATGGCTTCTTGGCAGAACTGTTCAGTGACTGCAGAAAGCCAGGGAGCGAGTGGTGGGGTTGAAAATGACAAAGATGGCTGCCACCAGCGAGGAGCGAAGTGCAATGGAGCCTTCAGGTACGAATTCGGGTCAAAATCAGCCCGTAGATCGTTTGAAGATGCTTTATCCGATGGTGAACGAAGAGGAAACGCCACTGCCGCGATCTTGGAGTCCAAAAGACAAGTTCAACTACATAGGACTTTCCCAAAACAATCTCCGTGTCCACTACAAAGGTAAGTAGCCATCCCGATCTCCTACTGCGATGCGTATTTCAAGGATTTTTATCCAACGATTTATTTCTCATTACTCCCGTGTCACCCGGACAAAAAATCACGATAATTACCCCAAAACTACGCCAGATTTATTCACCCCGTTACCAGACGACGGGGAAATATTGATTGAAAATGTCAGGGTACTTTTTCGCGAGTGTCAGTGACCTAAACAAAGGAATCAGCTGATCGGGCCTATCTTGCGCTGTCCCTAGTAATTCCTTAGCGTAGTTCGCCTCAGACGAGTCGAAATATTTTTTCTCATCTTTTGTGACTCGATTGATTTTCCATTCGTGCATTTTGAGATATATTGAGAAAATGTCGATCTTATCACGTTCGATTTCGGGCCCCTCAAAGATACGTCATATTTTAATAATACCTACTACTACATCCCGTTCGAGGGTAAAACGTGGACGACGAAAAATAGTGCGTAGACGCACAATGTCAATGACAGCTGTTCCATCTCCGAGTTAAACATACGTTCTCTATACTCAGCTAGCAAGCGATGCCTCATCTCGCCTTCTCCCGTACTCGTCTAGGACCTTGCGCAATATTTTTTCCAATCACGTTTTACACCTAGAATTTAAATTATTCTCTCGAATCATCTTCGACAAAGCGAGAGCGCAAGTGAGAGAGCGAGAGAAAGAAAGAGAGAGAGACAGAGAGAGTAGTACAGTGTATGTCTGTGTCTGCCATTGTTGTTTTTCTTTCGTTCGTATATCCTCACCGTTATTAATTCTGCTCATCGTTATATTCCTCTCTATTTTTATTCGCCGTACGATGTTTTAGCGTCACTCTCATTCGATTATTAACGCTTTGAAATTCCCCCCCCCCCCCCCCCCCCCCCCCACACACACCACGTTACAGAAATTCTTATTCGCGATTGCGGAATTAATGTACGATTCGCGTATCTATAAGTTTCTTTCTTTGTTTTTTTTTTTTTTTTTGTGTTTCTATTCAATAATTGAATTCTACATTCATTCATCTATCGATTCATATAGTTTTCATTATTCACTTTCGATCTAGAATTTTTATTGAATCGCATATATTTCAACTGATTCTGGTTATTGATCACCCTTGAAATTACTAACCATTGTCTGCAGGGATTGAAAAGTGAATTTCTAACTAAGTCGAACGATATTCAACAGTCCTAATTGAAGCGAAATCTTATTTTATTTTAATTTATTTTATCCAATTTACACTTCTGGTAACATAAATGAACGAATTTTAATTTAGACTAAACTAATATTTGCACATAATTAGAATAATAATACTTACTTGATATTGGGAGATCAGGCTGTATAATTATAAATACAATTCCAAGATTTCATCAATACCAATTTCACTTGAAATTAGGGTCAAAGGTTGGCTCTCATGATAAACTCTTATCAATATGCAAATCATTCTTGCTCACACAACTATTAATCCGAATATAAGTCAATTCTAATTCATCGGATGCTTTTTGTGTCAACTATTTATTAGTTGAGAAAATCGTTGATACAGTTTTTAATGCTTATCGATATACTTTGCCCATGACATAACAATCGAATACAAAATGACAAATGAATGACCAGTTTTCTACAAAAGTACGATGAAGATAGGGAGTAATCAAACAATCAATGATGTTTAACAGTAAAATCAATCGTGAAGAATAATGAAATAGAGAAAAGTGAAGAGTTGCATGAGCAGTTTCTGACATAATGCCCAATATTCTGTGCAAAATGAAGGTTATTCTATTTTCACATTTTTACGGATATCGTGCGTAGCCCAGAGTGTAGTTACATTGATAAAGTTGACGTGACCTACTGACCCGATTGTCAAACGACTCTACACACCAAGGCCTCAGCCTTACCTAATTCGTAATTGTACACATAAATGCAGGTACATACCTCGAGTCAACGGTTTAGCATTGGAATTTGAAAAATCTTACTCATTTGCTGATAGTACGAATCAATACTTTGCCCCTAACTCACCCATGTCCTTAAGACTGTAGAATTCATGCATGAAATTTTACAATAGGATTTTATATAGACTGTATTTTAGTTGTTAATTCAATCTTCTCGATCTGATATTATTGATAATCATGAATCCAAGTAATTAAAATTTACTCCTGAATGAGAAATGATTTGAAAAGTAGTGTACTGCGAAAAAATAATTAAAACCAAAGTTCAACCGTAGAATATTTAATTTCACTGCTAATTTAATACCAAGATAGAAATCGTAGATAAGGACAATGTGAGAATGTATGTTAATCATAGACATAAGGTAGAAACGTAAGCTATACCCACATTAATGACCAGGTGCATAATCGCTTTCCACAACTGGCACTCTCCTTGATTGTAACACGTCTGTTATAATTTAATAATTAACTTATAAATTTTCCCTTGGCTAAATGCGGATCAGAAAGAAAAATGGGAATTTGACTCATCAAAGATGATTACCCATCTTGTAGATACTCAACATCTTTTCTTATCAACAAAATTCTCCACAGTTTCAGTCTCACTTTTCCTCTATTTTTCTTAAATTTTTTTTTTTGCAAAGCATTTAAACCCTGAACCTAATGATCATTAATTTCTGCTAACTAATCTGGTCAGGCAATAAGAGATATTAAAATTCTTATTCAGGTTATGGAAAAACACACAAAGATGCAGCCAGCGTCCGTACAACGCATTCAATACCAGCAGCTTGTGGCTTATATTATTTTGAAGTAAAAATAGTGAGCAAAGGTCGAGACGGTTATATGGGAATCGGCCTATCAGCTCACGGAGTAAATGTAAACCGACTTCCCGGTTGGGACAAGCACTCTTACGGCTATCACGGGGACGATGGTCACAGTTTTTGTTCCTCTGGGACTGGCCAGCCGTACGGACCTACTTTCACAACTGGAGACGTTATCGGTTGTGGGGTAAATTTGGTAGATAATACTGCGTTTTACACTAAAAATGGACATCATCTTGGCATCGCTTTCACAGACCTTCCAGTGAGTAAACAGAGACAAAAACTTTGATCAGTTTTACTCGTCTTTTCTCTCTCGCAAGGTCGCACTAGGCTCTCTCTCCATCACCGATTTGCTTCAAACTTATCGTCAATTTACTCCACGAAGCAGACTTCAACTGAACAAAGCACAAGGGGCAGTACTGAGAAAATTGGGTCTAAAAAATCCAATCACATGCCATAAACTTAACTCATTGTATTTGATTTTTAGCTTTTCAGTCCCCAGATCATTTACTTCATAAGCACTTTAAAATTGTCAGCAATTCTGATCAGAGTTGCTCTTTCTCTTCTTTGCAAAATTCGATTTTATCTAAGATTCTTGAACATTGCACTTCTCTGCTCTGGCCAGTTGGAGTGCCTGTCATAGACTAGATGATTCATTAGTTTGAAGAAAATGGATGAGAGACATGCCGTAGTGTCTCCTTATCAAATTCACTTGTTCGTCTCTAACTACATGAGAAATCCCAATTTTCAGCCAAACTTGTATCCAACGGTGGGACTCCAAACCCCGGGAGAAATCGTTGATGCCAATTTTGGGCAGGCTCCTTTTGTCTTTGACATAGGAGATATGATTAACGAATTGCGCGTCAGAACGCGATTGCAAATAATAGATTACCCAACGCCGGACCATGGCCAAGGGCAGTGGCAGTCAGTCCTACATAAGTACGTAGAGATTGATAGCTAATGAATAAAAATTCAAATAAAAAGATAATGATTGCAGATCTAAAAGAAATCATGAAAAGGTGAAATTTCGATAAAATTTGAATTCAGAAACCATTTTCTTAATACTATGCAATGGAAATCTTATGTCAAAGGTTCATCAGGACGAATCCTTTTGCCGCAAAACATCGATTTTTTGCTCGAAGAGAATTTTAGTATGTTTCTTTCATTTTTTTGGTGATTTAATAAATGAAACAGTAGGTTTGATCAAAATTTCACGAAAGTTTCACCTCGATATTGAAAAGTCTTCCTACGAGATATTTTATTTAGATATGCATGTATTGGAATTTGTCATCAATTTCAACGACACAAGGAACTTCGAGGTAGAAATACATACAGCAAAGCTGTTGTTGGATAAAGTATTAATAAGGAATATGCATCATCAACATTTTTTTTTTAGAATGGTGTCTACGTACCTTGTTCATCACGGTTATTGCGCCACTGCCGAAGCTTTCGCCACTAGCACTGGGCAGGTCTTTGAAGAAGAAATAAACTCGATTAAGAATCGACAAAGTAGGTCTTCCTCGTCGCAGAGGTTTTTCAAAACACTCAATTCTTCTTGCTATCGATTGAGGAGACCCATATGAGTTCTCTGCCCATTTTTCATTAGATATAAATTTAATTGGTGTTGATGAAGGAACTTTTTCATATTTGGAGATAGCAAAAGGGGGTAGTTTGTTAAAAAAAAAAAAGAGAGAGAGTGATCATACACTTCTGTATCTCAAATCGTTACTGAGTTTTGCAAGTTCCATGTAACTTTCACATTTTTCGCTCCGACCACTAATTCGGGTACACCGTTTTAGATAATTTATTGAAATTCTCAGAGTATACTCTCCAAATTTGCTACTATGATGTCATGGAACAGTTTCTTGAAATCTCCATTATTTCGGAGAGAAAGATTTTTTCCTGAATAAGAAACTTTCATTTGCACGTTTTCTCCATTAACTTTGGAACAAAAATATTCAGAATCAAAACATTGCAAATCTGCTTCATAATGGAATGACGGCATTCCTGTAGATCCCAAATTTGGTTTGAAATTCATTTCTGAACTATTGACTCAACTGAAATTATGATAAGAGTGTAAAATACACAATCCGCACAAAATTAGCTCAACTCAGAAACAGTCTGAAATACTGAAGTCTATAACAATTCATTTTCTTTGCTAAACTTCACTCCATTTTCACTTCTAACTGTGGGAAGATTTCTTTGTCTATACAGAATTGTAAGCCTTTCAAAAAAAATGGGCAAACTGAATTGTGTCTTTTCAAGTCAATTGATGATTCGATGAAGATTACCGCCAGTGAATAAATGTTTGTGGATTTTGTTTAGGAATTTTGAAGATGGTTTTGGCAGGACGAATGGGCGAAGCTATAGAGCTAACAAGCCGATTATATCCCGGACTATTAGAGCGAGACCCGAATCTAATGTTTGCCTTAAAGTGTCGTCAGTTTGTCGAAATGGTAAATGGAAGCGATTCAGAGGTGTGCCAGAGCAGCAGCGAAAACCAAACTAGCGTTATACAGTCAACCAAAGCGTATACAAAGTCTTCGACAAACGGTAGCGTAGAAGAAATGAACTTAAATAATACTCTGAACGGTGCTGGAGATCAACAAATCTCAAACGGGCAAATCGAAGATGACGTAGATATGGAAGAGAATAGCCTCAACGGTATAAACGGAGTCAAAAATACGACGACTGGCTTTCAAAATGGCAATCTAAACACCAACGGACACAAGTGTGAAAATGGCGAGTTTGAAGATATGGGTGAGATTTTGTTTTTGATATTCACAACGATTTCTATTGGTAAAAATTTCTTAATAATAAATTGCGCTGAAAATATGTTGATGATTCTATTGTTGTATTTGGTTACGCTGCAAAGACAAAAGTTATTTATGTAAATTACACAATGCTTTTCTTTACTGTATTCTGATAACAGAAATTTGGATAATTTAGAAATGTTCTCGACAGAGGTGGACGCGACAAATCAAAACCAGCAGCAACAACAAAATGGCAATACAAGTAACAACGTTGACAATCCGAGCAATAAAAGTAATAAAAAATTATTATGCGGTGGTAACAAGCAAGCGGTTCAAAAAATGCTTGAATTTGGAAGGCAGTTATATTCGCAGTCTATACATCTCAGACAACAGCACGGTAAAAATGTTGCCAACAAAATAATGCTCCAAGATGCGTTCAGTCTCTTGGCTTATTCCAATCCTTGGAATTCACCCGTCGGTTGGCAATTAGAATCCCAACAGAGAGAAACTGTCTGCGGCAGACTCAACTCTGCGATACTCGGTAGGTTTCCATTTTTTTTCTTCTATTCTTTTATAGTATGTGAAATGAATTTGATTAACTCTGGAAGAGAAGTTCGATATTTTTTGGTAAAACACGTTATAGACAAAAATGTCAAAACAGGGAAAACAAGCTTTTCAACAGTCTTTGTGAAATATTTCACGATTTTTCACTTGGTTTCAGGATCATTTTGAAAACAGGCAATTCCCGATATTTAGTTTTCTTTGATTCTTTTTTTCTGTATCTCACACACAAAGTCAAGGAACTTTGTGAACAAGAATCACAAAAACAGCTTCATCAATCAATGTCAATCAAAAAATAAATAAAAAATGAAAGTGAATCTTTTTCTCATCTCCATTATTTATTTTATTTTTCTCTGACCAAACCAGTTGGTCGATCTTGATTGGACATGGCAATTTTTCATCGTTAGACCACAAGCTCGAATCCTGTAAAATTTTGAACTGTTCCATCTAACCATTTACCAGAACACTGCGGGGAATTGTAGTTGTGATAGACCGACAGACAGACAGAGCAATGGATGTTCAGAATCATAGTGACGTCAGCTAAAGAGTCCAGAAATCGAAAATGTTTTGAATTGGCAAAAGTGGTTGTTGACACGAAATCAATACTTTATTATCACTTGGATGATGAAAAGTAAATATTCCGCTAACAATAAGTGGAACACTTTGTTTCTCTGATTGAAAGTTACATTCCATATTTTATATCCTTCGCGCTATCGCTAACACTCCATGTTGTGCCTTGAGATTTGCTAATCAATGTCGAACTCAAAGACAGTACTGTATCGCAACAGAATTTTGACTGTTGTCTGTAGCTGAAAGACGAACGAGCACTATGAGTTTTAAAAAGTATGATCAGTGGTGCGAATATCAAGCCAAATGATATTATTCATTTCTTGTTGCTTTTTTTTTTCTTTACAGAATCTAGCAACTTACCTCGCCGACCGCCGTTGGAAGTTGCCGTATCACATGCCAGAGAATTAGTTCGTTTAATGTCTAGTGCGGGTTTAGGTGCCTGTGGTTTTGCAGTTGTGGATAACATCGTTCAATATTGACGGTGCCTCCCACTGCTTCCACGGCCGCCCCTTTTGCCTGCCCGAGTTTGGTAAGTCATTCAATTTTGCCATAAAATATTTTCTCAAATTTTTCCCTCTCAATACAATAGCAATGAACCAGTTTTTTTTTTTTTTTTTTATATGTAGTTACGTTTATACGTTTCAGAACAGTTTTTGATAAATTGATCTGTTCGTATTCCTTTTTGGAAATTTATATTACATTGATCTCGACTATTTTTCACAAAATATGGTGCTAGACTAAATGCTTAGGGCGTAACACGAGACACAATTTTTGATAATCGAATCAATGATTTACAATCCTCAAGAAAATCTTCTGTTAATAGATGAAAACTCTTCCGAGAATAGTCTATCAATTTTCATCCTGCATTCTGCTCTCTTGTTAGAATTTCATGACATCGCATTAGTATTTAAGTCCATGTGATTTGAATCGCAAGCTTTTTCACCCTTCATATCCCAGTTTTATTTACTTATTTCCTTAGTCTTCAAATTTCAGCCAATTTTACTTTAGAATCCGATTTTGACATCCAGTTCTTCAATATTCAAAATATTGCACTATAATTTCGGATAAACTGTGGAATAAATTCTTCCCAAGACATTTGAAAAGTTTTTGATAATTCAACAAAAATCGCAACAAACGATAAAATTTATTCGTAAAGATTGTATTCTAGGGTTTTCTTATTCTACATTCAATAATTGAATTTTAACGCTAGAAAGAATTTTGAATAAATTTCTTTCTGTACATAATAATGTCACAATTTGTCAGATCAAGTTTTCCAGCATCCGTATCAATTAGTCGTCGAATAATATAGAGTTTTGAGGATAATTGAGGAAATCTGAGTATCCATTTATTATGCAATTCGGTATACAGTGAAATTAGGGAAAATAGATGGTGATGAGAATGATATTTCAGGATGCGGAGGCGAAACGTGGAGCAGATGATTCTGTTAACTCAGCAACATCGCGACGTCGCGTTCCTCTTCAGCTAGAGCAATCCGACTTATCCGTCGACTTGTTGTTTATGGGCTCGATCTCACACTACGAAAACAAATCATAAGAAAGAAAAGAAAAAAAAAAAAGAAAAGAAAAAAAAATTACATACATTCAGACCTGCCAACAAAACAAAAAAGAACATTATACGTTTTTTAGCTCCAAAAACGATAAAATTGCTTTTCTAGAAAACTTGTGTATTTGTAAAGTAACTGATAATCGTCAAGTTGTTATCGCAATTTTTTCACCTCGTTCCCAGATTCGCCCCAGAACATCGAATATTTTTTTACCCTTAAAAACGTTTATGCTTTCAATTTATCACCTACATTCGATCGACGTAACTACGGAAAAAATATATTCCGCACAAGAAAAAAAAAAATATCCAAAATTGCGTTTATATTTAATTTTTTTGGTTTTTTTATTTAATTGTATTTTTTTCTTTATATTTGTTTTTCTTGTTAATTTTTGTAATAATCTGTTGAATGTGCTGATACATTATCGTATTGTGTTATAACAGAAGCAGCTACTAGGAGAAAAAAAAAAAAAAACATCCATTACCTCGTCTTATTTATTCTAATAAAATTATCTAACATAGAGATTAATATTTATGATTTTAAATGAAATGAATGAAAATATGATAATAAGTTATAAAATATCTGGGAGCGAGGAGAGAAGTATTTTTTTTTTTTCTTTCCCCCGTGTTTTACGTAAGAAACAAGGTCTTGTGTTTATAAAGTAATAATAATATTAATAACTATATGAGTAACATAAAAAGATCGAAAACTGAAAAAAGAAAAGAAAAGAAAAGCAAGAAAGAGAAAAAAAAATTAAAAATAAAAAATTAAAAATACAAAAAGTGGAAAAAAATATTAAAAAAACAAACAAACAAACAAACAACAACTTAACTAAGAATCGAACTTGTACTCTATACTAAGTAATTGTTTTTTATATGCGACATAGTATATTATTATATTATATATATATTATTAAAAAGAAAAAGATTAAAAGAAAAAAAAAGCTAATGATGATGATGATGATGATGATGATGATTACCGCATGCGGCTTTTGGGAGAGAGTAAAGCAAGCGTGCGTTTAAATACAATAATTTACTATACATACGAACATATAAATTGAATAGGTTTACTCGAATTTGAATGATTTTTAGTGTTACGTTTTATGTACTATAGATAGATCAGCTATGAAGCGAATATTATTATGATGATGATGATTATGATTATGATAACAATGATGATACGGATATAAAAGAATACAGTAATGACTTTGGGATTTAAAAAAAGTGTAAAAAAAGAAATAAGAGATAACGAAAAAAACAAACAAAAAAAAAACAAAGAAAAACATCTTGAAATCTATTTTGATTTATTCTTCGACACTACGGTGTGTGCCAAGTGCTTCAAAATTGATCTTTGATTATTAAGAAAATTGCGCATATTATTGATATTTATGATTGAATTAGTAAAATCTATGTACAATAATTGCGTCAATGGATGGATTATGGATAGATAGATAGATCGATCGATTATGGTTTAGGTAATTTTGAAGCACGCTGTACGATATTTATCTCCGCAACGTTAGTTTATTCTTGACTTTTGTGTGCCCCAATAATATACATACATATAAATGTATTTTGCTCTCAAAGCAATCTCCTCAAGAGATTTTCATTAACGAGTTTAATTAATAAATTATAATTGTAACACGCCCATTTAACCTGATTTTAATTTCTATGTTTTTATTATTAGGCATTACAGAAATATATACAATATTTGTTTAATATATTTCAGTGAATTTTCATTATTTTCATTCATCCTTCATTTATTTTTTCCTTTCATCATATTTTGTTTCATTTATATTCTATTTTTATACAGCTATTCTCTTATCGGGGGTACATACATCACCTTCAGGGCCTGAAAAAAGACGAGTTTTTGTTATTCTTTGGGGGGTAAACGTGTGGAGGTTTTCAGACTATTCATATTCATTCTTTTTCATATTAAAGAGTATAGTTTCAGATATCTTCTAGATTTTTTTTTAATACAAAATATTCATCAATATGGTAGACACGATGGTTTTTGCAAACTGCTATTTAGAAAACGTCCTCCGCGCTGACTACTTCTTGGAAACAAATCACCTGAAACAAGGAAACCAACCGAATTTAGTTTTTGTATGAAAATATCCAGTGCTAGATCGAAGGATTCAATGAAATAATGACTTTCAAAAAAAAATTGCAGCTGTTTAAAGCGATTGTGTAAATTCCAGTAAAAGAAAAAACGCTCCATTATTCTCAATAAAAAAAACAATATGCATCGAAAAAAAAAAATTCCCTTGATTAAGCAGTTGATAATTTCATACCAAAATTAAATTCGTTTGGTTTTCCTATTTCAGGTGATTTGTTTCCGAGCAGCAGTGGTCACCGCGGTGGAAACTGTGGTCTGCAAAAACCATTGTACCTACCACATTGATAAATATTTGTCAATAAGAAAAATTGTAGAAGGTACTTGATACTTGAAACTATACTCCTTAAGGTGAAACAAAAAAGAATTGAAAACCTCCACACGTTGTCCCGCAAAAAAATTGACAATACCTCGTCCTTTTTCTGTACGTAAAATGTTGTACAGTTGTGAACTGATACCTTCTTTTTCCCGTATCTCGTGCATAGAATATTTTTGCCGACATTCTAAAGAATACTTGAGAATGATTCTCAATTTCTTCAATGGTTTGAGTTCCCTCAAAGTCAATAATGTTCTAAACAAATATCAAATTGATCGGAAAGTAATGGATTACTTTTCACACAGCAGTGCTGACGTTGAGGGATCTCCCAATGAAAAATAGTAACAATTTATTCTACTTCGGGCAAATTGTTCTAATGAACATCTAAAAGTACTTTTCAGAATTCTAACTCACAAGAACATTCGTCTAATAACCAGATTTGAAAAGGAATGTAATATTTCACTGACATTAACACTGATCTACGTTTGGGAAACAGTTATCAGCTCTCGCTCAGCCCCTTGACAATCTACAGAATCGACTACGACGCAGGGTTGTCTGTGAATGTTTATCACGTGTGACTGGAAATTAACAGAATCAAGTTCTGTTGTGAGGATATTGAAATCTGTGGGAAATCTCCTGATAACACTCTGAGGGAAGACCCCACTGGGAGTATAAATTTGGTCCTTTCTTTGCTTGATTGAAATTGTGTTTGGATCATGTTAGTACTATTCGAAATTAACAAAATTTCACCCCAGAGCTGAAAATTGGAAAAGAATCAGTTCCTTCTTGGTGTCAAATAGAGAATTCTAAAATGCTCTTTCCATTTCATTCATATTTTCAGAATACCCATATTTCAGGGATTCGTTCAAAGCACTGATCCCAAAATGAAGATGTACCAGTATTGGATTTCAGATTGGATCTAGATTTAGATCCCTGAAAACAATGAAAGATTCGCCAAGAAGTCGATTGTTTAATGTTTGGCGGGGACAAGGGATCTCAATCTCAAATCTGATGCTACAACTTCTGAGTCTCCCATGTTCTGAACACTTTCTTAAAACATAGATTCTCTAGAAGCCTGACTGATGATGCTCGAGGAGCGTTTCGAAATTCCCTATACTCTTTACTGTGTGACGATTGATAACTCGTGAATTTCTCATTCGATTTCCAATCTAAGTGTGAGATATTTGTTAGTTTTGCATCGTCCTATCATGATCTAGTTAGCTAAACCAAATTTCAAAAGCAAATTAGAAGATTTCTACTTCCAGTAGGGTCTTCTCTTGAGCCAGGGTCACATGTGCCTTCACAAACATCTCTAACTGATTGTAAGCTGGTTTTGTAGAATGTTGGCTGCTGGACTATATGGCCAGTGTTGTTTGAAACGTTACCTACATGTATTTTGTGATCAAATAAGGTGAAAACATGTACGATAAGAACGTTATTTGGTCACAGTAATGTTTCCAGCACTGTAAATTACCGAGACCTGGTTAATCTGCAATGAAATCGAATTGATTCCTTCGTGCGTTCGTTTCAGGGCTTAAAGAATTCAATACTGCATAGCAATGAGATAAATGAGACATAAGGACTAATCAAACTGGAAATAATATACTCCAGTTGAACAATCTCTAATGTTCAAAATCTCATCGCTACATGTGTTGATCTGTAAGTTCAACAATCTGAAACAAGCGACAAAAAAAAATTAATTGACAAGGAATACTGAAGGTCCTGGTGAACCGATTCACTCAAACTTGTAGTCAATTGTTCGGCGTCAAAATATGACCATAAATTTCGGTATATATCACGGTTCGCATTTTACAGAGCGAATAAAAAAGTTATGGATTGAAAACGAGTCACGTTTCTCACCATGCACAAGAAAGTGAGATAAGAATGGCGTTTTGCCAAAAATTATTGCTTTCACCAACCACCTTGTGTCATGGCTTATTATATTTTACAGTTGATTATAGAAAGTGTATCAATTTGGATTTATTTGCACAATGAAACTGTATAGCAGAATAATTTGTTGGCGTTGCGTTTTTGATGATACGTCGCATCAAAATAAATGGGAAAAGGGAATGAGAATGAAAATGAAAGATTTGAAACGGTCGGAAATCTTGAATGTGATCGACCGTAAAACATTATTCAATGCTGTATATATACACACGATATAGAAACTTATTCCTCTTTACTACTGCCTCCGTATAAAATTGCTCTGGTAAGTCGTAACGATACCTAACAACTCAATTTAAATTCGTAACTTTCAAACGTTAGATAATTGAGAGTGCGATATTTAGCGTCTTGTAGATAGTAGGTATATGTATACCTATATTATATATATACCTGTAAGTGTAATAGTGATAAAAATAAATCTTACTATAGGTATAATAATGTCTAGCTCTCTTTTATACTAAAAAAAATAATAATAATAATTTTTAATTACACAAATCACAATCGGCTGAAGACAAGAGTGAAACAAAAAAACAAACATCTTAGATCATATCGATGTCCCACATCCTCCTCGTGTTCCGACAGTGATAAATGATAATGATTTATAATAATGCCATGGGAAAAATTGATAAATAAATGAATGAAATAAGGAAGTAGAATCGTATGTAATCCGAAAAGTTGAATAGCCGTCAAAAGTTGTATATTTTTGTCGTTCGAAATGTATGTGAGGCAAATGAAGAGCTCGTTTTATATACTGTTCATCTTTTTACATCTTACGATAAATTACAAAGGCGAAACAACAGTAATAAAAATGACAAAAATAATGATACCAATTCAAAACAAGGCGTATTATACCATAATATTACGAATAATTTAATGTGTTAATTGTATAATATTATCTTTATGTATGTACAACATGCATTTGATTTATTATCGTAAGAAGTACAAATTGGCAGTATATAGGTATAGTAAGGTTCGGTAAGTATACATATACATATACATGATAATTAATATATTCATATTAATATAAATGGGGTATTCTACGCCAATTCGACCAGCCTGTAATCCTGACCATTTTTTATTTGCGGGATTTTTGTCTGATATATTGACCTCACCCTATAATCAAGTATCCCTGAATTTTTTTAGAATTTCATATGCACCCACTATCGGCGTATGAATTATTTTCAAAAATTCGATTATGTTTTGTCACGTTAACGAATTTTCAAAGGATTATGTCTTGAGCAGGGTTTTGAGTCACCAAATAATTAGTTTTGGAGTTCCATGAGGACTTCGAGTCTCCATTACATTCGCAATGTGTAACTGAACTCATTTGAAATGTAATGGTAATTGAATTTTCAACATTTATCAAAACCCTCATCTCGAGATGCCGATATTCGGAAAAAAATAGGACATAGAATTATCCGTCTTTGATACGTACTTTCATGTACCTGTACGTTGCGAAAAAATTTGAACCTCAATACGAGCGATATTGTCAACGGAACAAGTGGAAAACTTGAAATTTGGCAAAGTTTGCCCTGCTTGATTATTCTGCCAAAATTCTCAAAAATAGTACTCTCAAAAACAACAATTTTAAGCTATAGCGGATTTGTGCTCGATTTTTCCTCAATTTTCAACGAAATTTTAATTAAAATTGAAAATAAATTCATAGAAATTCTATGAAAAATTAGGAAAAAAATGAAATGAAATTAATTAGAATTCTGTGAAAAATTGAGAAAAAATCAATCCACAATCTGCTATGGCTTAAAATTTTCGTATTTAAGAATAGAATTCTTGAGATTTTGAGAATCACAAAAATTAAGTGGGGAAAACTTTGTAAAATTACAATTTTCGCACTTTCAGTTGAAAACATCACTCGTAATAACGTTCGATTTTGTTTGGCAATTTAAGTTTCAAGACGAATGTCTTGAATTCGATGTCTTATTTTTACTGATACGATACAATTTACAGTCCTCTGAAAATTCGTTGACGTGTCAAAACAACGGATTTCCGAAAATTCCTCAGCCGATGACGGGTTTATGTAAAATTCTGTACTCTATAGCATAAGATGAATAATAAAGAAGAAGAGATCGAGGAATTAATCGAGAATGCATGGTCGGGCCGTCGCAGGCTGGTCGAGTTGGCGTGGAATGCCTCATATATATATACAGATACTAATGTGTTGTGCAGATAACAGCTCACCCCCCTCGTTTTTAAGAAATTATACTTTTTTATCATGTAATAAAGCTTTTCCCAATTTAGCTATTTGAATAAAACTTATAGATGTTGTCACACAATAATATTAGGTAAGAATTAACTCAGCTGCAGTACGGCGTATCGGATACATAAATTTCGTGAAATCTGGTTCATTATATCCAAAGCACAAAATGTAACTCTCTCCTCTGTCACTTTCTTTGTAAAATCAAAATTATCCAATCAGGACAAATTTTTTGAAATATTTGATCTCAAATTTAAAATATAAAAACATAAATAATTATCGATGGTCATATTTTTTTTTTAGACGACCCAATTTCACCGATTTAATAAAACGATATATGTGAAACGACTTATTGTTCTTGCAGTCTGTGAATCGGCAAGGCACTGGGTAGTTTTATTGTTGCGATCGAATGGGTTGTATTTGACAAGAAATTCCGTTGAACACTAAAATATCGGCATTTATTAAATACAGTTTGTAATTCGACTGCAACACTGGGGCTTTCCCTGCATATGAGAATGCTACAAGTATAATAAATATCGATATCCGAATACATATATTGGGCAATTTTGAAATTTAGAATGAAGAAAAGAAAATAATAATTCGAATCCTACTGTATGTAACTATAATATATTATAAACTATGGCTAATTAATAGACACTCAATGTAAATATATCAGGATTGTCATGTGTTGTTTTATATATTACCCATATATGTAATAATAGTAATATTTTCAATAAATTGGTCGCGCCCCGGTGCGAAAATAAGCAACGTATATACATGGTATAATACATGCATATACTCATGCGCCTATACATACAGATATATAAATATATATACATATGATTATGGACATTAAATTATTATGTAACAATGAAATTAGCATTCGTTGTGTTTTTCTCCCAGTCCCAAAATTACTATATACATTATATCATTTTACCTTCTCTCGATAATTTTGGATCGTTTTTGGTATTTATTTAGGTGATTGTATAATGAAAATAAGAGAAACATCATTCGAAACGCGCGCCATTCCTGACGTCAATTTACAGCATACTTAACTTCGTTTGGCTAACCTAATCCGTATAAGGAATTAACCTTTCCCGCGCTTTTAGTTATATCACTATTTTGAATTTGGTGTATAGTGACGTCAGCACCAATCAAACGCGTTTATGCTGATCATGTGACTTTCTAGAGACTTTGAATTATGATTTATGTAATAAAAATTGGACTCGTAAAATGGTGTTAAGACGCTGTATATCGATTATCAAAGTTTTAATGCTCTTCGGGAATGAAAAATTCCCCAATTTTTTCTGGCAAACTATCATCCAATGAATTCTTGCCCACATAATCGTATATATAACTCATCTCATTCCTCCAAACTGCGATAGCCAGCTGTTTACAACATTCGTTAGTTAGATTATAGTTTAAAAATACGATCCTTTGATTCCACATCTTGAAACTACAAGAAAAAAGATCCAATCGGCTAATGTACACCTCGAGCTCTGCGAGGACGTCATATATATCAAATCCAACTACACATATACAGCCTACTGTGTAAAGCAATGACTTAATTATGAACATACGTATATATATATTCATTCATCTAAACCGCTGTACAATCGCTCCTTCGTCAGCAAATATTATACGCGTACTATGTACACCTAGATGGATATAAATCTTAAGAATAAGAAAACATTTGAAAGTATATACACTGAAGATAAGTCTATACAAAGAAATGAAACACGATTTTCCACTTGGAATTTTTCAAAGCTATTTTCTCAGCAAAACCATTTCCGATCAATCTAAAATTGATAACAACGACAAAGAGGAATTGAACAAATGGGATGATGCTCTTAGATTTTCAAAAATCGAGAAAAAGTTCAAGTGATTACAACTTTTGATAAATAATCTGTGAAACTTTTGGTCGATTAAAAAAAATCGAAAAGCATCATCCCCTTCGTTTATTTCTTCTTTATCGCTGTTACCAGTTTTACAGTGATCGGATGTGTTTTTGCCGAGAAAAAAGCTTTTGAACATCGTGTTGTTTCATCTCGATATTGCTTCATACGTGAAACATAGATACACATTACGAGTGCGTTGAATCCCGCCTTTAATTATCACCCAACCAAATAGTCGCAAATTCCTGCCTTACCGACGCAGGTGAGATCCGAATGCAGCCCCTAACGGAGGAGAGGGTTGCGAAGAGGGTTTGCAAGCTCTGTCGCTAGATGGCGCAAGGGTGAGGTAAATGCGGAGCGACCAGGATCAGAAGATCCTCTCGGCTCTCCCTAGGCTAGGGGGCCCGTGGGCTCGTGCGTGGGATTGATCGGGCGGCCGGCTCGTCCCCAGCAGCGAGCGAAGGCGAAGGTTTCGGGCGGGGCGAGAGGTCGCTGGCGTCGAGGTAGCTGCCAGTACGCGTCCAGCCTGCCGCTGTCAAAAGACGTTTTTCGATCGGTTTTAGAAAAATTTCATATTCCCCATAGGTGGTGTAGAGAGGAGGGAGATATAGAGGCAAAGAGGCAACTAGAGCCGAGTCCCGGGCGTAGCTCGATTATTCGTCTCTCTCTCCTATTTTATACATAAAAAACACAACCACCCGCGAGTTGAATACAACGAGAGTATATATCGCGGGACGATATAACTACATCCGCGTCGCGAGTGTGTTTATAATAAATCGTAAAAATCGCAAGTACAAGGAGGCGAAAAGTGTATAAGGGATAACAAAAGCACAGCGGGGAATATTAATCATATATTTGTATATGTATGTATAAAAATAAAAGGAGGGATAAGTGTGAAATATCTCTTTTTGGCTCAGACCGCACAGAAATATATGTATACATAATCCGTGTTTTAATTATTGCACATTGTAAAAAATTGGAATAACCACCGCGAGCCCTCAGCTCCCTGTTTCCAACATACGCCAAACTACTACGTAGAAAGAAACGAAAGAATAAAAAAAACAAGATTCGCTCGTAGTCACGGATTATTATCCGAGGTTCGCGGGGCTGTGCCGAGGGCTGATGATTCAAAGTATCGATCAAATAGTATCGAAAAAGTGACCGGGAGTGCGTGTAACCCTTTTCCGATCTCGTTTTTTTTTATCACACTTACGATATATAGATATATATGTATACGTAAGTGCGATATCGCGGGGTAATTTAAAAGTATAAAGAAAAAAAATAAAAGGGAGGAGTATATCAGGCTTTGGGAATACATAATCTTAGTTTAGTCAAAAACGCCGCATAACGTAGTGAAATCGCATAACGTGTATGTCTGAGTTTGGTGTACCGCAAAACAACCACCCTGGGACAATAGCAGAAGGTGCGGTGCGAACAGCGAACGAGAGAAGACTGCAGTGACTGAATCACAAGGGATTCGCAAGCTCGCAGTATAAAATAGCGGCTTCGAAAGTAAGTGCGTTTGTGTGTGTGTGTGTTTAAACAAAGAAAAAAAACAAAAGAAGACTTTAAATGAAATCATTATTCTTTTATTTCAATACACATAACAATGTTTCCGAATGTCTGAATGTCTTCACGCATATTCGATTCAAACCCCTCTCTCTTTTTTTTTTTTTGCTGGAAGTAACGCGCGGGGAGAAAAGTCAATCGTTCCTCCTCGCGGGTTCCTCCTAGGCTAGCTGCGTGGTTGCGTGACTGCGTGCGTGGGGGCGTAGGTAGGTAGGTGGGTAGGTAAGCGAGGGGTGTATAGCGGTGTCGGGGTTATAACGAATCTCGATAGTTATCTTCGTCATCCATTTCAATTCCAGGTCCGGTCCGGTTCGGTTCGGTTCGGCGCTCAACGCTCGACGCTCGGTTAGCGCGAGCCCCGAACGCGCGTTGCTATATTCACTCGACTCGACTTGACTCGACTCGCCCCGACTGGTTCCGGCCTCGTCGCTCACTGTACGCAGAATATCGCCCTAATCCATATGCGTTTTCCCGTTTCCGAACTATTATATGTACAGTGTACACGATGCCCAGACATATACAGCATGATCCATGACTCTTTCTCTTTTATTATTCGAAATTTCGATCCCTGATCCTACTCGCGACGTTTCGCATCTACAGAGTAATTCAGAATTCTTGACGAATATTTTACAGGGTGAATTCTCGTCAAAATTCTAGTCGAAATAGTTCCTTAGCCATTTTCCTGACTGAAACAATAACAAAACACAACCTATTTGATTCGAAAAAATTGTTATTTTTGTTTATTTTTTGTTCTGTTCTGATTGAAATTTGGATTGAAATCTTTCGAATAATTAGTTTATAATACTCAAGACGAGTAACCTCCTTTTTCTGTCTTATTATTTTGATTTGTTCCAATTTCTAAACAAGAAATTAGGAAACAAACTTCAAAACACAATACGTATTGTATTTTCAAATGAAAACAGTCGATTTCCAGAAAAATGGCTGATCAACTTTCGACTTCAATTTTGAGAAGGATTAACCCTGTAAAATATTCGTCATGAATGTTGAATCACCCTGTATACTAAGAACCGAATCATTCACCGCAATTCCGATCGCTTCTGAAACAAAATCAATATTTCTTACGAACTTATTGGTTTTGAAGCTAAGAGTAGAAGCTCCAGCTTCGGCGACGCACCAACAAGTGTCGTTGTAGTCGATCGTGCACGACCATGTGCACGACTCACGAGATGAAGAGGGAGAGAGAGAAAAGCATTTATTATAGCCCTGGGATATGCTCCCCTAAGGAATTTTAGCGATACAAAAACAGCAACAACTGAGAAAGAACAAGAAAATGTGTACAAAGTGCTCCAAAAACGGAGAAAACAAAAGAAAAGCAGTTGATAACAGAGGTTCAGACGAAGAAGGTAACTCGTGAGATCGCCGTACGTACTTATGTTGTATGTACGTATCGCGATTCCTGCGCGGTGTATCGTGTATCCCCGTAATGTGTTGTCCGTGCAACCACACGCGCGTCCATATTACATCTGCGTAATAATCGTAACAGGGCGTTAGTTACGCGGGCTGCGTACATTCGGTCGAGAGAAGAGAGAGGGCGGGAGGGAGGAAGGGAGAGGATTGCGAGTTTGCGACGCAGAGCAGAGAAAACACACTCTCGTCAATCCATCCTCTACCTACCTCCTCTTCGCGTCTATCCAGTAGCCGAGTACGTATCCAGAATCCAGCCAGCCGTCGAGCGAATACATGCGCTATATACGCGAACCGACCGACGAGCTAACTCAACCCCCACCAATGAAGCATGATGAATAGAGGCCAGAATCCAGATCCACAGGAGCAGCAGCAGCAGCAGCAACAGCCGCAGCCGCAGCTTAGAGGCTGCTCGCTATACACACGTCTTAAAATAAAATCCTTCCTCCCTCCCTCTCGTTCTTTTACCCTGTGTGTGTGTGTGTGCGAATGCGTGTAGAGTTGGAATTTTTTCGAATATATGTTTTACACATGGAATACCTTGGCTTCGATTTTTTATTTCCCTAACAATTTTTATTCCATCTTTATTTGGTTTTTTGTTGTTTTGTTTTTTGTTTTGTTTGTGTGATTGGATGAGAGAGTACGACTACCGCAGTTCTTTACCGAAGAATGTTATGTTTATGTATTTTTGTAAAGCAAAAGAGAAGGAAGAACTAGCGAAATGGCGAGGAAAAAAAAACCTCACACCGACTGTTGTATCGAAATCGAATATAATATAGGTATACATAATAGAATCGCTGACGGTGTAGAATTGGATGATATTAATTTATAGTGTCGCGCGAGCTGTCGAAACTTTGCTACCCAAGCATCGCGTAACTACGATTTATAGCCTTCGGTCGTTGAATAATAATAATGATGATGAGAAGAAACAATAAAATAAATTACACTGAGCATTATGTTATACGGAATCAGACCTCCCAGAATTCGTCCCAACACTCCTACGTTTCCGAAAATTTGCGAAATCTGTCCCAAAGTGTCATGGATTACATCAGATGTTCAGAAATTCTATGCGATTTGAGAAAATTCTAGATCTGTTTTCCCTGTCCGTTCGAAGAGGTGGAATTGGGTTCGTGGCTCGGCCGGCCATTGAGCCATCCGCCTCTCCTTGTTTCTTGGAGAGAATTTAGTTCTTCCGAGTTTCGAGGGAGTCGGGCGAGCCACGAGCTTTCGAACGGGAGGATGACGAGGTTGGAAAAAAAATCCACGAGTCGTCTAGCGAATTAGATCCTAACGATACTCGGCGAGCCCGTGACACGATCGAGCCTCAGTTTCCGTCACGCGTTTGTAAAAATCGGGAAACTTTAGGGATGCGACGCCCCAGAGAATTGGCATTCGGTTGTCGACGAACGACAACCCGAGGCTGGGCGACTCGTCAGTTCAACCAAGTCCGAGTTTCGCCCGAGTAAATCCCGTCAATTCATATTTTAAAATTCTTTCTTCTCGAGAAGCCACGCTGGATTTCTGTAACACACTTGCTTCCGGACGTTCAACTTACAGCCTACTCGTATCCCTCGGCAAATCGCATCGCGAACTATATTCTGCGCAGAAACTATTCTCTAAAATCGTAATACGCGTCGTTGCCTGATAATACCTCTCAAAGAAAATTGTCACATTTTTCCCTGGGCTGCGGGTTACGCTTGCGTTTGTAAAACATGACGTAATTCATGAATGTCACACACAATTTCTCTCTCCCTGATGTCTCCCTCTCGCTTTCTTCTATCCTATATAATATATTAAGTGGTTAAACCGCTGTAACAGCATAAGAAAAAGTGCTTTTTTCGACAATTTTTCATCGATGGCAGAAAACGTAATAGAATAATAATATCCGAGGAAGTTATTCGGCATATATTCGAGTATTGAATGAAAGATTATACATATTTTTTTATTATACATAATCTTGCATATAATGTACTATTTTGAGGCTGTACCAGTGGTTTTACCTACTATACTATACATTATACATTTACCTACTAATAACTAATTGTTATATTGTTGATGATCAGTTTCAGGATCGTCGCAGGAAATAGGCGCTGCAAGGGTGGCGGCGTCCAGAGGTGGTCAACGCCGAAGGTAGCTCGGTGGGCCAGGGCGTGCTAAAAGTGTGTGTGTGTGTGTGTTTTTTTTATTTTCGGTTTCTCGGTTTCTCGCAATTTCTCAGTTTATTATTCGGTTGTTAATTCGGTCGTCGTGGGGCGCGCGAGGGTGTGTACCGTATACTATACTATATACTATATAACGTCGTCGTGTCCGATCGCCGACGTTGTTTATAGTCCTTGAATAACAAACGGGCGGGGGTGGCGTTTGTGAAAGCAACCTGTGGCAAGATGGGCTGCGCCATGTCAGCGGAAGAGCGGGCCGCTCTGGCCCGCAGCAAGCAAATCGAAAAGAATCTCAAAGAGGATGGCATACAGGCTGCCAAGGACATCAAACTGCTCCTTCTCGGTGAGTCAAATCAGCCCTCGTTATATTTTACGTAATATTACATTTATGAATCATTATTTTGCTGTTGTTATTATTAATATTATTATTATTAGTATTATCATTATTGTCATATTATCATCATGTCCGAAAACCTCCACCGATGTATCATATGGCTGCAGGCGACCATGAGCCGATCTGGAATATTTTCCGCTCGCTCAGATTCATTTTTTAGATGAAAAAATGCAGTATTATATTCATTGGGTACAAGGTCTAATTCGTGAGAAAAAGTTCGTATATCGCGGGCGGAAAGCTGATCATTTTTATGCTCCTGAAGTTCGTGTGAAGGTTCATTTGAATGAAAGTATGACAAGAAAATCTAATATTACGCTTATTTGACCGTCCAAAATTTCGGAATTTTGTATACATACTTTTCAGATGTCGATTTTTGATTTGCGCGATAGCTCGGCTGAAAGACTAACGAATACCGGTTTTTGAACAGATCGAAAATTCTATATATTTGAAAAATCCTACGAGTAGTCTGCTATATCGGATACGGAATCCGGATATTTTTTTCTGAATTTGAGAAATATCGCCTGATTTTAGTGATCGTTGATCGACGCATTACCCTGGATACTGTAATTGTTATTTCCAAGAAATTATTGGAGAGCGGAAAGTACGAATGTTTTCTAGCAGAAAAATTTCTTCGTATAAATAAATCGTGTAGATACAGATACGTACCAAGATCGTTAAAATCCCTTGATCCGTTCTCAACACTGTTGATTGGGACGATTTATCTTGCAATATTTTGTTCTTCTAATAATTCGACACCACCTATACCTATACTAAAAATCGTGAAAATCCATTCTTTCGTGATTCGAGATATTGTCGTAAGACAAAAAATTTACAATAATTACGTATCATCCTGACGTCCATCTGAAAACTATCGAGTATTTATAGTGATTTTCCGGAACTTGAAACGTATAAGATATCAGGATTTCAGAGACGGCCAGGTGGTTTTTTTTTTGTTTGCTTTTTTTCCCTCTTATTCTAGTATAATGTAGGAGGAGAGAAAACGTTTTCCCAGTTTTTTCTGAAACCGTATCTTAGTTATACATAAATTTGTACCGTTGCCGTATAACGCATACACCGTGTTTATGTATAGATAATAGCAAAGGTGCGTTTTTAGTATATCTCCGGGAAGCACATCAGCCGTGCGTGTTAGGTATATGTATATCTCTATAATACCTATATACAGGGTGTCCAGTGACAGGGAAAACTTGGAATTTTCATAGAATTTTGCTAAAGTTCTGGAAATTGAAAATTTTCTATTCAAATTCAAAAAGCAAATACGTTCCAGGATTCTTGGTGGTTATTAAATATTATTCAAAGAATATGAAAGTTATACGATAGTGAATTGATAACAGAAATAGCTCCGAGTGTTGATATTTCAATACTCGAGTAATCCAAACTTAACATTTATATTGTACTTCAATTCAGTTGAGAAAAAAAAAAAAAAAAAAAAAACAGCAACACATGAAGTGTAATGAACCTGTTAGGAAATAATTGTCTTTTTTCAACTTCTACATTTCATTACCTATTTTACCTACATAATTATCCGTGATTAAACATCGATAACAATAAGCCAGTAACAAGATGAATACTCTTAGAGAAATATTCGTATTTCACATATGCGCGTGGACGGATGTATTCAGATTTTTATTCTGGAAAAAAGACAAATATTACTCTGGAAAACTTGGAGTTCTCCGGGAATTGTGAAATGCTCAGTTGCTGAACACCCTGTATATACTTCATACATACGTGGAAAGTTATTGTATGAATAAAGAAATTCTCTGTTACACGTACGTACATGAAAAATTGAATTCGTTGGTTTGAGGATGGATTAATTAATTAATTAATTAATTCACTTTTTTCATTTTTTTTTTCCTTTGCGGTTCACGTATTTTGACTGACGTGTAGCGGTGTGTACAGTACCTATAAATGAAACTGTTACGTTATACAGGGTGTCTAGTTATTTGTCGATGTCAAATTTCTTGGGAATTCCGCATGTGTTTTCCAGACAAAAATTACTATCCTCCTCGGTGAAGAAGTTCGAGTACAAAATTGTTCTAAAAATTATTACAACAGAATTGATCCGATACAATTATATCATCATAATAAAACTTTCAAGTTTCAAAGAGATGTACCTAAGAAATAAACTAGAAATTTGATACATGATTAACTATGCACAGATACATCTTTCACATTTGTAATTCCGACAAAAATTGGACGTTATAAGTGGATCAAAAAATTTCAGGGATTACAAAATTAGGAATGAAATAGCTTCGCTAAGCATGCAGAGGCTTTCAATCTTGCAGACAATTTTTTGAAATTCCACTTGTATAAATTTTGACAAATTTGGGGTCAATTTGAACAAAATAAAAATAAATAAATGAATGAAAAAAAAAATTCCAGATACATCATAAAAATTCCCAGAAATTTCAAGGTTTTTTCCAGAGAATATGAAATTCCATGAGAATTCCATGATTCTAGAAATTTCATGATGACTGCAGACCGGACACCCTGGTTATTATAATATACTCGGACGATGTGCGGGTGAGTGGGTATAAGCTGTTGCCGCGCGCGTGTTTTCATCAATTGCACTAACTGGGTAGCTTCCAGCCGTTTAATTCTTCTAATTCCCTCCAATTTCTCTAACGACTGACCAACCGACTGACCGACAACATCTGACGACTTTAATAATTAACCATGCACTCTCGTTGACCTATTCGACCTGATATCTTTCCCTTTTTCCCTTTTATCTTGATATTTCTCTTTTTCTGCCCGATATTGCGCCGCGGTCCTTGACCGAAGAGTACCGGGTTGCTATTAGACCTGGAAAACCTGGAAATGATGAAACTCTCATGGAATTCGAAATGGTCATGGAATACCCTGAAATTTTGTGGTATTTCGATCTTCGTCATGGAAAAAAAATAATAAATCAAAAATGAAAACTATAGTCAAAACTCCAAAATTGAAGTTTTAAATTGAATCATTTATTGATTGTTGATATTTGCTGACCTAAAGAACTTTCATTATAATTCTGATCGTTGAATTTTACTTGAAGATATAATAAGTATTGTAAATTTGAATTTGAATGTAATGGAAAAACCGCGTTTTAGGTCCTGAAAAACCTGGAAATATCATGGAATTTTATCCTCCAATATGCATAGTCACCCTGGAAAAGTACTTTTTCATACCTACTGCACACATACATGAATGAGTAAGGGCATTTTATACTTAGGCATATCGGTATCTACATACGTCATCGTTTCGTATACGAAATTGTATAAATTGAATTCTAACATTACACTGAAGAGGGTATACATATGGTCAGTAACATATGTCCGTTTATCTATTGATCTATGTACACGTAAGTTTCGTTTTTCCATTTCAGTTCGACATTAACCACAAAATTTGTTATTCTAATTTTAACGTATGCATATGGACACTATGTATAAATTTTGGTGTAGGATCCAAAAACTTAGAGGGATCAAATTTAGTTGATGAAAAAATGATTAAAATCAAGTCCAGAATATACTGTAAAAGATTTTCATACTTTAATTAATTAATCCCAACATCCCAAAGTTATGGAGAATTTCGTTGAATCAAAGGTGTTTTGAAATTTCGGTATGAAAATCCGATGAAATGTCGTTTTCCGCCGAGTCATTCGGAAATAACGGTCAAGTCCAAATGTGAGTCGACACATCTGACCTCGAGGACGATGTGGTTGTGAAAATAAATAACCGAAAATCAAATCCAAAAATATAAATAAACGCGTTTCGGGTTTAAGGAAATTTTCGATCGTATATACGCAAGTATATAAAGTCGTAAATATATCTGTGTATGTACATGATCCTTCTTTTTTCAACAAGGTATACATGAGTTGAAATGAAGAAATTTCATGTAATAGGCTATATAGTTTTACATTTTGGAGCAACAAGGGCAAGGTGACTATAACGCAAGACATTAAGTATAGATAATGCGGCTGATCACGTTGGCCCAGACTTATCTTCCTAGATGCAGATTTTTTGAGGTCAAAAAAATTATACTTCGGTCAAAAGGTTCATAAACTCTCCTCTCAACTGATGAACTACTGAATCGATTATTTGGAAAATTAATACATATTCAAGTTGGAGTCAAACCTATCGATCAGGAGCACCAAAATCATCATCAGAATCCGTTGATTCGTTTTCGAGATACCGTGCAATAAAATTTGTTTCTCCAAAATGATGGTTTTTGTGGATATAACTCAACAATTACTGGTTTGATCATAATTCTAAGATCTAATCAGCCCTGGGGCACGAAAAACTGCATCGATTAGGACCAGAATGATAGACATCCATTCATTCTTTATCGAGATATCGTCGGACATAAAATTGATCACATAGTCATTGTCGTCAGACTTTCATCCAAAAAATGGTCAAAGGTGATTCTCTGGACCTGAAAACGTGTAGATCTCGTGACTAAACCTTCCATTTTTTGGGGTGATTACTTTAACTTGCCTTCTAAATGAACTTCCCTTATTACGATCACCTCGAAAATCAAAAGTTGCGGGAGTTTTCGTGTAGCAGATCTACACCGTTTCAGATCCAGAGAATCACTTTTGGATCGAGGTGTGATCAATTTTATATCCGACGATATTTTGAGAACAAATCAACGGATTTCCATGATTTTGATCTTAATTGATGCGGTTGTTCGTAACCCAGAGCTGATTAGATTTTGGATTCAATCGGTTGGCTAGTTTTTGAGTAAATGGGTGACCAAAATTTTACAAAAAAAAAATTTCAAATAGTCATATCTCGAGAACGAATCAACGGATTTTGATGATTTTGATCTTGATAACAGATTGATGCAGTAATGTCGTATTATCCGAACTTGAAAGATCTGCGCGGAAAGTTTCAGGACTGGCCCATCGTGGTTAACCGATTTACCTGCTCGTTTCGAAGCAGGAAGTTAAAAACGGAAGTCAAAAAAGGAATAGAAATTACGAAATTCCCCCTGGTCTATGCCTCCATGGACCAGACTCTTCGCAGACTCTATCTATTATATACCTGCCTCGTTTGAGCAGCGTGTACATTGTAAGATTCTTCTTCACAGGCGTGACATATACTGTCGGTCTTTCCTGCGCCTGCCAATCTATCTAACCCCTACCTACCCACGTATATCTGCCAGCCAAGACGTTAATGTAATGTAAGACACATGCTACAGCTACAGCATATAGTAGAAGAGAAATTTTGGCTAGAGCTAGGCGGAGTGAGAGAGAAGGATTAGGATTAGAACCGTCTCACTCTCTCTCTCTTACTCCCTCATCCTCTCTCTCTGTCTCTCTTTTTCTATATCCACGTTTTTTTTTCTCTCGTGTACCGTATTGGCGGGGGGCTGTTATACTTTTTCGTCTTTCTATTTCGGGCTCTGTTTCTCTATCCATCTCTCTCTTTCCTTCACACTAACTCTCAATGTATCTATCTAATCGTAAGCTCCCTCATGCTCTTTATGGCTGCTCCACAGAGTCGGGGAGGGAGTTTTTTTTTCGTCGGGGGACCAGATTTTTCGGGCACTCTCTATCTCTCTCTCTCTCTCTCTCTCTCTCTCTCTGGCTATGATCTCTGCACTTCTTAGCTTCGCATATGCTACACGTATGCCACATACGTTACCATAATATCATATGGATTTAGGGACTCTATACCTTTTTTTTTTCTTCTTCTTTTTTTCTCCTTCTTCTTCTTCTTCTTCTTCTTCTGGTTCTCGTTAAATCTTCACTGCGGACTGTCAGTAGAATTCTGTGTCTTTATTTATTTATTTTTTCCTATTTTCTGTTTTACAAAATACGAATCTGAAAAAAGCTCGGAAAAATTTTGTATTATCGAGATAAAACAACAATAATAACAAAAAAAAAATGAAGTATTAATGCTTGACGGTACATAAGTGAATTCCCATATTTTTCGACGTTTATGAATCAAGAAGAACGGAATGATAGATTTGAAAAAAGCCAAAAATATCAGTATTATATTTGTGGTCTATGTCGTATAGGTTTCCAGTTGATTATAGAAATTAGTCAATGTCACATCGGGTAATAGTGTAATAAGTATGTTAAGTATATAATAACCGGAAAAGAGGAAAGAAGAGGAAAGAAAAAGAAAAAAAAAAAAAAAGACTTGGGTAATCAGATGTATTTAAGTAATTTTGTGGGGGATATTTCTGTGCGAGTTATATGTAAGATATAATGTATAGATCTATACATACAATTGCGGTTTTCTTCGTCTCTTCTCTTCGTCTTTTTTTCTCACATTTCAGCGTTTAATGTTTGAACGGTTTGTTCGTGGTGGCGCGTTATAAAAGTATACTATAGCAATGCCTCGCCTATTTCTGGCTGCATTCCAAACGCGAGTGAAATTGCTATGAAAAAAAAAAAAAAAGAAAATTGAAAGAAAAAAAAAGCAAGTTTAGTTATACGTATGTCATATATATACATACATACATAGATATATATACATATGCATGTATTCTAAGGTTAAGTCTTCCGCTAGGTCACGTCCTCCTCTCTCGTACATTTCCATCATCTTCAGCTCTCGTTCGTCTTTTTTGCTCTTTTTTACTCTTTTATCTCCCTTATACGCGAATGTTATATATATACCATATACCATAGTTATGCTTCTTTAGTCGCTCCCCCCCTGCAGTGTGGGACCATCGACTCCATGTGTATTTAATACAATATAGTACGTATACAATTACGAAAATACCAACATTATTTATGTATTATGAGAATTATCAACTAAAAATCTAATGTAAGAAAAATTCCCCACACATTTTGCCCAATTTCCTCCTTTTTGTTTCAATAATTTTTTTTTGTGTACGTGTATGTGTAGGTACCTATATGTATAATATGTTAGGTGCAATACGAAAATTCATTTGTAAGATTTGTATAGAAATATCCAAATGATTCCGACCGGAAGCACTTGAAATTTTTAGTCTCACCACAGTACGATACGACTATAGGTATTATATGAGGGTCGAATGAGACACATGGCGACGGTATGTTTCGTTCATTCATTCATTCATTCATACGCAACTTGTGTGTGTAAATATATACGTATGTGTATGTCAGACATAGCCTTACTCGATATTATGTACCTACATAACAGAAGATAAAAACTAGCGTGAGAATCATTCAGTCCATACCATTTTTTGTTTTCTTCTAGTTTTTCTCCTTATATACTTGTCTTAGATAATCAGAAGCTCAATTAACATTTTGGTTCAAAATTCAAAGAGAACAAAGCAGAACGAAGAAATAGAAAGGAAACAAAAAAAAAACAGCATTGATCTAAAAAAAAAAGGAAAGTCAAATTTGTATTTTCTTCTTTTCTGCCGATTGATTTTTGTTGTAATTTTTTATGACAAATTTACCACTAGCTGCAATATTATGATTTTGAAAAATGTGAAAATTTGAGTAGCTGAAAATTGTAGCGATTTAATTATAGACATTCAAAAAAAAAAAATGAAAAATTAAATTTCATGTTTACTGATCACGAAATAATTGCCGGAATCTCATCTCATTATCGTGGCATTTGAATAATTATCTTGATCTTCTAATTTTGCAAAAATATGGAATTATGTGAAGAGATGACTGTTTTTGCTACTTTTCCGATTTGTATTCTGTTTATTTATGTGTACGTTTATATGTATAATGTATATATATATTATGTGTTTGTTATATGTTGTATATATTATAATAGCTCATTATGTACGACCTTCGTACATTTTAATGAGAGTGGTGTTTGATAAAACCTGCGTCCTGCCAGCAGGAAGTTTAAAGTCTCGAGATAACGCATTACGACTCTCAATGGAGCCCATTTAACGACGTGACTTCGCGGTATATGTACAAGAAAAACGACAAATAACAATAACAACAAGAAGAGAGGAAATTAATGAAGAAATATTACAAAAAATTCGAAAATCATCCGTCGAGTTAGTTGAGGGGGCTAATCGTTACTGTACATAGTAGGTAATTAAGCATCACAGATTCATCAGGGTTCAAACACGTAGTTTGGTCCCTTTTTTTAAAATGTGTTTAGTTATTTGTTTCTTGAACTTCTCATTAGACGATATACAACGCGGCTGCTGTTACATACTGTTTGTATCACATGAATCAGTTAACGATATTTGATGATGGCTAATTGGGTAAAATGGAATTAATTAGGTTTATAATATATACTTCATCTTCCGAGTCAGGGTATCGGTTCGTTATGAGGTGGGATTGAAATTCCGAATTTGAAAAGCTGTGAAAGGTGAACATTCGGAATTTTTCTACTCTCGACTCGGAGTTTTCGGAAAGATTATTTCCCCGAAATAGTCTACGTAGCCAATTTGGAAAACACCGAATGGAAGAACACCGAAGGTTCAAAATTCTTAAGCTTAAGCTCCGAATTGGACTTTCTGAGTTTTTAACTTTTGGATCTTTGAGTTCTCTGCATTTCGACCTTTCGCGGGATTTTTAACTTCTCAACTCTAACGTTTCTTATAGAGACTCAGAATCGCGTCTCAAATAAATTCGGAAATTTTATCGTTCGGAACTTTTGGAATTCGAAACTTTAATCCCGCCTCTTCGTTATCATTCTCATTCTGGGAATGAAGATCTTATAAAATAACTCCAATAGCTGTGGTATGAACAACATTTCGGTTATTTTCATCTTCTTGGTTTCAAACGAAAGGGAATAGTTATATTACGATTACCCCAAAAAATGGAAAGTCGAGTTTCTATCATAATATATCTCCACGTTTCGAAGTCCAGGGAATCAATATATACCATGATGCTCTTCAAATGAATGTCTGCATTTCTGCAGTGTGATCAATTTGAAAATCCAACGATTTCTCGATAACGAATCAATGAATTTCCATGATTTTATTCTCAATCGATGCTGTTTTTCCTACACTACAGCTGATCAGATCTTGAAATCAATCGGTCGTGCAGTCTCTCAGTTCTCGTCCATCTCAAGCAAACTCGAATATCTCTGCATTATCGAGAAAAATAATATTCTCAATAAATCAAGGAAGAAATTAATGTTACTGATAATAAAATGATCATAATAAATGGGAGAAAAATGGGTATTTTATTCACGCCCATTCACGATAAGTTTTCTGAAATTGTATATTAGGTATACGTGTATTATACACGGTGTATACAATATATGTATAGGCAGAAGTATATAGATACAAGCATACGTATTCCTCGGAGGAAATGTGGTTATTGTTTATTGGTATATCAGCCGTTCGTGACGTAATTCCCGACGCCGTTGCATGATTCTGTATAACACATGTTCGATCAAGACCCGTGGGGGTTGTGTTTGATATACGTGTAAATATATGTAGTATATATATTCTTCATATATATACAATATGTATACGTATGTATACGTAGTACGGAATAACATAATCCATGTATATGTATACCTATATGTCTATACACTGTGTAGGTAGTAATGGAAAAAGTGGAATCGATCAGGTTGAAGACCATAGAAATTTGATTTTTCGTTAATTAACGACTCCATTGGGGCATTTCATGCCAAATTATACCCAGCCTGCAGCAGCGCCTTCGCGGTTCACGACTCTGTAAACCGTTTCCGATCACATTAACACGTGTTCTTTTTATACATAATATGTTATTACCGTTTTCGCCGTAAAAATCTCGAAAATATTTTTCACTAGAAATTTTGTTTAAACTGTTTTTTTTTTTTTTTTTTATTATTATTACTTTTCTCCTCTGGATTCTTTCATTCATCAAAAGAAAACAAAATTTCCTCTCTCACGTCGTTGTATTAATTGTTCTTATATCTTTCTTCGTCTCCTCTTCATTCTTCATCTTCTTCTTCATCATCATCATCTTTTTTTTTTCTTTTCCTCCCCTTCGGATAATTTACTCTTTTTATGCTTCTTGTCGATTATTCAGAACGCTGTACACTTGTTCTTTGTTGAAAGCTGCAGCAATGGTCACGGTTCGCTTGAGTAACATACGACGTAATTATCTCGAGACCAAAGTGGAAGTATAGAAAATAGAAGAAAAGGAAAAACGGACTTGAAAATGGGAGAAATAAACCGAAACAATGCTCGGTTTTCAGAAAAAAAAAAAAAAACTAGATATATACATGATACATACCCCCATGTATACTTTTAGTACATATACCAATATAATATATGCTAGCACGTTTTTTACATATCATCTTAAACAGCTGAATATTATTATATAGTGAATAAAATATGATGAGCAAAATTAATGTCAGAATTAGAAATAATCGCGGAACAACTATAATCGGATCAAATAAAGTATAACGATTGGATTTAGATATTTATCTATCTATGTATTATTATGTACATAGCTAATTCAAAAATCCAGCACCAATTTGAGGTGAAAAAAAAAAGTTTCAGCGTGTCAAAAAGACTTTAAATAGTGTTAAATTCACACGAATTCGCATTAGTTACAGTCCACACCGCAAATTTTTTAGTTTAGTCTAGTCTAGTTTGAGTTTAATGTACAAGATTAAAGTATACAGTTTTTACTACGATTTACTATATAATATGTATCGATGGAATAATATCACGAGGGCATAAAAGCAAAAAAAAAAAAAAAAATATATCATTTTTAGAAAAAATAGAAACTTATACTTTCCACACTAGTGCGGAAAGGACTTGTACTCTCCGCACTGATGGGGAAATGGGGCACTTTCCGCACGCCACATGGGCCTCGAAAATCACACTTCCCAAGCAGGTGTTACAAAATAGTACATTTCGTTACGACTACGGATAGGCTTTTTTGGCGAAACGAGATTCGTCAAAAAGCCTTTCCGTACAAGTGGCGGATATTATTTTTTATCACGAGTTAGGAAAACGATTGTTTTTTTTTACATTTATACCCTTATGATATCATTCCATCGATACACGTATATTGTAGATATGTATACGTGAACTACTCGTATGAATATCAAGAGATTTCGACGTAACATGCGTATGAAGATAAGTCTAGGACTATAGGTATGTAGGTATATGCAGCAGCCGAGGGATTTTGCAAACTGCCATACAGCTATCATATAGGCGACTACTTAACTTTGAAGAGCTTTTAAAAGGCGGTGTAATATATGGCTCGGTGAGGAGCGGAGCGGAGGGGAGGGGAGGGGAGCTTGCGATAGGCAGGAAAGCAAGTTCCGCCATAACGTCACGTCCGGCTATACATAGGCGGCAATATTTTGCTCACCCACATTCCGTACACATTATATAGGTATAGCTATACATATTATATGTACTCTTGATGTATACATATACGCCGATGTATCTATCTGTGATTAACTTACACGTATATAATGTATAAGGTATAAACATATAAACATGTATATACATACCTATATACCTATGTATAACCTGTACGTATGCGTGCGTGTGTCTGTGTGTGTGTGTGTTGAATGCAAAACGTAATGAGCTGATATACTCGCGCTCCTTCCGTTATCGGACAATTCAGACCCTATTTATGTATGTAGTTATACATATATGCGCGTACATAGTATTATACATGTGTTCATACATGTATATCCATATAGGTATACATATATGACGATATACATATACCTACCTATACTGATATTAAACGCCCGAAATCAGAAAACGATCAGGCTCAATCGTTATCACATCATTATCCAGTGCGCAGAGATTTCATTTGATTTTTTGTTTTCTCTTTTTTTTCCAAGGAATATTATAGGAAGTTGATTAGTTATCGTCCACCGATTGGGTATCCGATTTCTAATTTTCGTCGTTTTTTTTTCTGTTTGTTTTGTCTTGTTTTTTCGTTTAGTTGATTTTTTTCTGCGTTTTAATCCGTTTTATAATTAGTGAGATGTCTGATTCCGAATAACTATAAGCACATTATCAATGAACAGAAAACAGAGTAAATTTTTTGGAACTGGCCATGTTCATAATTACGCAGTATTAAATTTTTCAGGGAGCTCGCATCTTTTGCCGATTAGGATCTAGTCAACAATGCGTTACCGTAGGAATTTGTTCAAAAACTTGCCATGTTCATATGAATTTCTTTGAAAACTTGCCGTGTTTTCTATAGGAATTTCTTTGAGGGCAGGCTCGCCATATGTTTCCGAAAATTTGTACCAAATTGGCCATGTTTTTCGAGAATAGTTTCAGAACTTGTCTTACACTCGGGAATGAGTGAAAGATTTTCTATTAAGAAAAAGAAAAGATTTTCTTCTAAGACCAGAATTTTCATTTTTATTTTTTCTTTAAACTGGTTATATCCATGAAAATTTGTTTCTAAACAGGACATGTTAACACGCATTCCTCTCGAAGCTGGTCATGTTTTTTTGAAGTAATTTTAAAACTGGCCATGCTCGAACGATTTCGTTTTTTTTTTCTAAAATCAGCCATGTCAAGGAAAATTTCTTCCGAGTATGACATGTTCACCCGAATTTGTTTCAAAACTGATCATTTCCTCGGGAATTATTCGTATCTTTTGTTTCCATTTTAGGCCAAACTCCTCGAATATCCAGGGACTTGTGTCAAAAACGGTCACTTCCCGACAAACTTTTTTTTTTCAAAACCGGCCAAGTCTGATGGTAATGTGTATTGGAATAGCTTCCTCGTTTGATACGATTGACGATTAGATGTTTTCCACGATTATCTATTGAAGCAATTTGTATTGGTTGTGCTCGCCGGTTTTGGGACAAGGCGACAAAATTAGATAATCTGTGTATTTAAATAGAACGAAATGAGATATCATTCGAAGAAAAAAAAATAGTAATTTTTTCGATTTCTGCTTACAGGGGCTGGTGAGTCCGGAAAGAGTACGATCGTCAAACAAATGAAGTAAGTATACACGCACATACATGTACTACATGTAACTTTCGTTCGATAAATTTTCTTGGTTATTGAAAATTTTTTTTCACGTATTAGGTATCATGTCACGAAGTCCCTTGAAATTTGATTTCTCGAATTGTGTCTGATGTGTATGAAACCGTTGAGGGGGGAAAAAAATGTAGCTGTGGATACTAACGACTCAAATTTTCATGACAATTTTTTGACTAAAATATTCTGATTTTAAACAACGTACTATATTTTTCAATCGAAATAAATGATTTCTATCTCATGTTTCAATTAACGAATATTTTTTTCAATCTACGTTAAAAATCGTCTCATCCCCCCATCGTTTCCATT